>CM060903.1:349654523-350279523 GCA_030737815.1 Allium fistulosum | reverse complement strand
GCGAATGGTCCAAAATGGCGGGTCGTTTCAGTTGGTATCAGAGCTTTGGTAGCTCTAGGCGAAACTTAACATATAGGGTAAATGTCTTACAGAATCACTCTCATTCGAGTTTCAATTTCTTCCCTTGACTCAATTCCTTTGAATTTTGGAACGTTCCCCTCGGTTCCGAAATTCAATCGTGTCCCTCACTATTTATCATATTTCAATATTGGAGCATCCCATAACTCCATTTCGAATGACTTTATAATGAATCGGCGGTCTCGCCAATCTTCGAATTATTTATAAAGTGTGAACTCCTTTACAATAGACATCGATTTATCGGAAATTTCTGTATCCTCGGTTTATGGTGCTATCTATTTCCTGATATACCTGAATTCTATTTCTCGAGATCGGATGTTGATTTACCTCGGAATTCAGCATCGATCTTATTCTTGAAGTCACGGTTGACCCGGTTAAGGTTGCCCGCGATTTATATAAACTTATCAATTTTCCTACTTTGTTATTAATCATCATATCTTTGTTTCGAACTTATTTTCGAATCAAAATTTTCTTTGATTGAATTAATCAAATTTGAATCTCTATCCTTGCTTTGAAATCCATTCCTGTATCGTCAAGCAAAGAAGTATATTTGTAAATTAATATTTAAAAATGTTTATATATATATTGTGTTGTTTGAGTTGTTGATGTTGATTTGGGTTTCCGATCGATTCGTCTGATCAACGCTATCGATAGGATTTCCAAAACACTTGAACAGAGCAAACTGACACGATATTATTTTCAAATTTGGAAAATGAAATAAATTTGTTTGATTATATTGGAAAAAAATATAAGTAAAATTTTCTGGAATTTAACAGGTTAATTAAATTGTTTGTTTGAAATGATAATATTTGATTATCATTTATTGTTCCAAATAAATTTATAAATACGGTTTATAAATTGATTTGGAATTTGAAATGGATTTAATTTAGAAATTTGAGAATTTAGTTTCCGGTGATTTCGAACTTTGGTTTTAAAATTTTAAGTATATATTATTGAAAGTATTTTCGAATAGAAATCGTTTTCAAAGAATTTTAAAATGTTTAAATCAGTGCTCTTCTCTTTGTCGCTGGAAAAAATTTCGGTGATGGCGGCCGCATCATCGATATTCATTTTCGAGTTTCGAAATGGAGATACTATTCTGTAGCCCTGCTACGGTTTTGTTTTGAAAAATATTTTGATCTGATTTTTTTCAGTATATTTTGATTTATATATATATATATGTATGTATCTTATTTTAAAATTTAATTTGATTTGATAAAAATACATTATATATATCTCTAAATTGTTTAAAGTTAATCGGGAATCTAATGCTTAAATTTTGTTAAAGGATGATTTAATTTATAAATAAAACCAAAATTTGGAATAAATATTTAAACTTGAATAATTGAATTTGGAAATTTTATTATATATTGTTCAACTGCATTCTAATACAACTTACCTAAATCGTTCAGAAGTTGAAAATGTAATTGGATAATATATAAGATAAATTGAATTTATAAATAAAATTTGAGTGTTTATAATAAATGTTATACACTAAATTTTGATTATTAAGATGTTAATAGAGTTAGATAGGATAATAAGTAAACTCAGTTAATAATAAAATAGATTTGTTTTGAAAGAATTAATAAATTGAAATTGGATCAACATATGAAAATACCTTGGATTTAAAAGAAATTAATAGATGTAAATTAATTTAAATCGAAACTTTTATGGTTTAAATTAATTTATATGGGTTAAATATATGTGATAAGATATATTAAGTAGAATAAATTTAACAATAATTTGGAATAAAGAAGAATTAGATTTGTTGAAGAAAATATGATTATAATAAAAGGCTATTCAAAATTTATGGTTTTAGAAATTGTAAATTGAAGATAATTGGATAATAAGATAATGAATTTAGAAATAGTTGAGATTGATTTTAGTGAAATCAAATGGATCAAATCAATAATTGAATATCAATTAATTTAAATTTGAATTTATATGGTTTAAATTAATTGTTATTTTGTATTTCAAATCTATTTTCTTTCTGGTTGTTTCCATTCTTCTACCTCGTTCCTTTTCGGGGACGAAAAGTTTTGAGTGGGGGAGAATGTAACAACCCGTAAATTTCAACTGTTGATAACGCAATTAGTTGAAATTTTGTGAAATTTTAAACGATAAAATTTTGAAATAAAAATTTAATATATAGAATACGTTTAGTTAAACATAGCAACTGGTAAATTTTCATCTGAAAATATGAAAGTTTATTTCGCGCGTAAATTCACTTCATTTTAATCAGTTAAAAAGCGTTGAAAATAAAATGTTTTCGAAATCTAAATATTTTTACATAGAAAAATTCTAAACCATCTTCTGAGCAAGATCTCAGTTCGTCATTTTTCCAAATTCGGACATCTTTGGCTCCGTCGTTCTTATTTTCTGCAAAATAGCAGTATTCTGGTACCAATATCGATTTTTATCGGATGATCGTACCACTGATATCTATATACCGTTTTGATCGTCTCATCGTACTGATCGCCATAGTATATTCATATCTTTGTTTCGACGTCCGATACGCGTTGGAAAACTGAAAGAATGATTTCATATCGGTAACCACTTCGTGCCTTTTGGATTCCTTTTACCCTTTCATTTTTCCACCGTTTAAACTGTATGGCCACTAGCATTTTTCTGCAATTCAATCGTTCTGACTTTTGCAATCCAAAACTGTTATTTATATTTACTGCCCATTCGTTTATGGTTCGTTTTACATTCTTTGGTTTCACTTTAATACCAAATCTCAACATGACAGCACAATTTTCTTCAAATCTCTCGGCCTTTCTCCTTGCATGCTTCCTCTCACCACAGTGCAGACTCGGCCTCAACAATGAACTCCACCACCGAGACCCTAACCCATACATCACAGCCGAGTACACGCGAAGCCACCCTCGCCCAATCCCTTGCCACCTCATCAATTTTCTCTCTTCCATCATTGACAGCACGCACGCCTCTTCCCACCACCTACTTCGTCCACCTTGCCACTGTCGAGTTCAGCCACAACTCACCCACGTCCTTCAACCTCCCTCTACCATAGCCTCTCCGCCGTATACACCCGCCACGCTAGCTGCCTGCCCAGCCTACCGAAGCTATTCCTTTCCCCGTCTCCGCTTACCACCAGGCTCTTCCCTCCGCCGCGTGAGCCACCGCCGCAAACAACCCCACACCTCAACCTCCGCATGACAGCCCAGCCACTTGTGCCTCCTTCATGCTGTGACAGCCGAGCCCAATACCCGAGCACCACTTCATCTTGTCGTCGCCAAATGTTTCTCCGTTCACCGTCGCCATTTACATTCTCTTCGCTGCCACCATCCTACGCCTCCATCACCTCTGGCCACACCCGCCTACATCGCCTTCCAGAGCACTCACCCGCAACTATTCCAACACTCGGCCGAACTGCCTTCTCCTCTCTTATATATGGAGATATATGTGGTTACAAACGATACCTTGAAGAGGTATAATATATATACTTGCCTACTTATCAATTTACCTATTTATATATATTGTTTTTACATATAATAAGTTTATTTATATAAGATCTATTATATTAGTTGCTTACTGTTGTTTTGAGAAAACTATATAAAACCTGGTTGTATATATATACTATGTATATATTACTTATGTTATTATGTACATATTAGTGCACGCAGTTATATATGTGCATGGATATAGGACTTTCGAATGAGATTTGCATCTGAGAATATATAAGTTTATATAGTATGTAAGATTGTATACTAGTATATATATTGTGTACAAGTTATATTTTATGAAGTTTGAGACTTTATCTTCTATCAAATTTTGCATTTTATTGTGAACCTGTTTATAAATCCAAGTATATATTCTTAAGCCTTTAGGTTGCTGCTATATATTAGTTCATTTATATAAATACTGTTCGACTTTGGTTTATATTGATGTTACTGGATACTAGAAGTAGGATATGGGATAAGGATAGATAGGTATATAATATAATGTATAGGTATAGTTAATTAAATAGCGGGTCTGTATATATTGGTTTTAAATAACATGAGTGTACATGTTGTTTTGTCTACATAGGCGTATGAAGTATATCACTCTTCGTACGTATATCTGGTGGGTATATGGGAAAGGGGACGGAGAGTATATGTATGCATTTTGTCATCTGTTAGGAATATATGTTTATACAGTTTCAGTTTATAAAGTATACACGTATATACATGTATATATATATATAAAATATTAGCTTATATATAGATCTGTTACGTTTGGTTCATGCGGCCACTTTCTTGAGTAGGCAAGTTTATATATGATTACAGTAAAGTCGTTGTTTACCGTATTTTAACAAAAATATTTTATATATTAGTTAAGTTTAGTTGTTATTTGGATAGTTGGTATATATATGCATAAAGGTATTTATACTTTATATTATATTAGTTAGTGGTATATATATGTACTACTTATTATTTTATATATTTGTTTATAAATAGTTGATTTATATATATATCATACATAAGGTCTGCATACGTATATTGTAATATACATAGTTTGAAAAAAATGTAATTTATATAAGATTTTGGATATGATATGTTATTTAAAAATATGTGTTGATTGAGATTTTTACATAGATTCTATTTTAAATATATGTTTCTAAAATTTATTTGGTAAACATATGTATATGATATAGGAATTTGTTTCAGTTTATATCAAGCCAAATTGATTTTTTTTTTCTTCTCATCGATTTCTATTTATCAGCTTTGATCGTCGAACTCATGTCCATCGTGCTTTGTTCCGAAATTCGTGCTTGGATTTGTAACTCATCTGATTCTCGTCCATCTCTAGCCTCGGAAGGTGAGCACTCACTCACGATTAACGTTCTTTTATTTATTAGATTTGATTTCAATTGAAACGACAATTGAAATATGCTGCTATTAGTTAATGACACTGTATATATGCTATTACCTGTATCAGTTCACCTGTGACATCTGACACCATTATCTGTTAATTATTTATGCGATGATAGTACAGTTTGGCTGATAGTTGATTGATTGTTGATGTTTATATTGGACGTTAAATTGTTAATGTTAAAATAATAAAAAGTATGAAATTGAACTTGATATAGGATAATTAAATGTTAAATTTGATTAACCGACATTTGTATAATATGACCCCTTTTAACTGTTTAAGTTATTGACACGTAGGATTTGTTTAATTACACTTTGAACCACTGAATGTATGTTGTTAAATTGATGATGTATGAAATTGTAAATTGAATGACAAGTGAAAACCGTAATGTAATAATCTTTAATCTACATGAAATGATAGTGTAGATTCTAGAGATAATTATATTAATTCGTACAAATAACAATGCGAATTAATACGATTATTTCGGGATTATTTGAATTGATTATTGGATTGTTATTGATTGTTGTTATTGCTTGTTTATTTACTTTGACACCATCCCTGTTATCACTGCAAGTTCCCTTTGTTATGCTTTGATTCGGAATTGAATTGGAATCGGGTTGAAATGATAAATACCCAAAAATTGAACTTTGACCTAGGAAAGAAAATTAAATAAAACCCGATTGGTCAAAAATTTGATTTAAAAAAATAAAACGAAGATTTTATTTGAATAAATAATATGGTTTTGAAATGAAGTTGAAATTTGAATTTAATGAAATTTAAACGTGAATATTTAATAATCTGAAATGAAATATTAATAAAGAAATTGATGAGGTTGTTTAATTTGAGAAATGATTGAATTAAGTTTGAAATTATAATTAAGTTTGAAATTATTAAATTTTGAAATTATTTAATAATTAAATTTTGAATTATTTAATAATTGAATAAGATTGAATCATTTGATAATTGAATAAAAATTTGAATTCTGTGATAAGAGAAATTGGACCTCTGAATAAGTGAGATTTGAACTTTATTAACAAATGAAATGGGGTTTCTTTATTTATTAAGTTTTGGAAATTTATTTAAGTAAGTAAATAACTGAAATTGAATTTCTTAACAAGAAATAAAATGCGATTTATTGAAATTAATGTAAGTCTGGAAGTTTAAAGAATTTGATTTGATGAATTTAATTTAATTCAAATTGTAAGTTTTGAAATAAGGAAGTTGAATTTAAATAATGGATTTAAATTGATTTGAATGTTAAATTAATTTAAATGATTTTGAAATGAAACTTATATTCGAATTTGAATTGATATTTGAATTGTTTTAAATAAAGATTGAAATTGAATTCTAAGATTTTGAAAGTGTAAGTTGGAAGTTTTGAAACGTAAATTATTGGAAATTGGTTTTGAAAGACAAATGAAATGTTGATTTACGAATTGAAATTTGAAATTGAAATTGATTTGGTTTTGAAATAAATAAACGACCAATCGGTAAAATAATTACGGAAGTTATTAAAGAGACCGGAATTCGGTTATGGATATACTCTCTATCTAAACCGGAAACCACTTTAATAACTATACGCGGAGTGATGATCCAGAATGAAGTGGTTGGAATGATGTACGTGATGACTGAAGAAAGAGAACGATAATGGATAGCCTTGACACTTGTGTCAAATTGGAAATGACTAAAACAGGAGCTGTGCCGGGCCAATGGAGGATTGATACCTCAAGTGGACACACTTCTTCGAACTATTTATACTTGTTGTCGATTGGTGCACCCTTGATTTTGGGAGTGTTGTCTCACGGTGTTGCGGGCGCTGCGGCGTTGCGTTCTCACCAGCCCGGATCAGGCGAACGGTAGTATCACTACCTTGGGTATAGCCTCATGTGCCTTGTCATACTTGTATTCCATTTATGCGCGACCACTACGAATTTGTTTTGTACCTTGAGTATATGGATTGCCCTCTGGTGACTTCCGGTTTTGGGGAAACTACGGTCTTGTATATGCTTGTGGGAATAAAAATGTGTTAAGGGTGGAATGGGCCATGACTTAACGCTATTTTGATATCTTTATATTACTGATAGACATTATCTACTTAGCGTATATTACTACCTAGTAGATAGTTTGACGGATCCTTAAAGGATGGTTATTCCAAACATCCTTTGAGTTACTTGTATTTCAATTGCTATTTCACTTGAGTTGGATTTATTAATATAAGAATGTTAATCCTGACTCGAGTGTTTTGTGTTTTGCTTTACGCTCGGGTCAGACTGAGTAGTTCAGCTTTCGAGACTCACCTTTGGAGTTGGAGCTTCGATTGGAGATCCAGCTATCTATCCGGCTTTCAGATATTCGATGATTCCAGTGATGTATTCTGATTTATATCTGTTACTCTTCCGTTGTATCTAGTTTAACTCTGATGTATCGTATTACTCTTCTGTTGAAAACTCTGATGTATTTATATATTCATATAGTAGCTTCATGAACTACTATCTCTTTTATTTCCGCTGCACTTATTACTCTATGTCTGTGATCTGTGATTATTTATTTACTGTATATGTTCAGTTTTGCCAATTTAAATTAACAACACGGTATTTTGAGCAATTCAACTCCGGCATGAGTGTCTACCTATTCACTTATAATGGACGCGAATGGTCCAAAATGGCGGGTCGTTTCAGTATCCCACCCCGCTTGGGCTGGGATTTAATTCCCAGCCCCGGGCGGGCTGGGACGGATCCCAGCCCGCTTGGGCTGGGATTTAATTCCCAGCCCAGGCGGGCTGGGACGGATCCCAGGATCCCAGCCCACGTGGGCTGGGATTTAATTCCCAGCCCCGGGCGGGCTGGGACGGATCCCAGCCCGCGTGGGCTGGGATTTAATTCCCAGCCCCGGGCGGGCTGGGACGGATCCCAGCCCGCGTGGGCTGGGACATTACTCCCAGCCCAGGCGGGCTGGGAAATAATGGATCCCAGCCCGCGTGGGCTGGGATTTAACTCCCAGCCCAGGCGGGCTGGGACATAATGGATCCCAGCCCGCGTGGGCTGGGATTTAATTCCCAGCCCAGGCGGGCTGGGGTGGAGAAAAAAAAAATCTCCCCAGCCCGAGCGGGCTGGGGCAGGCTTACGCGGGCCGAAGCCCGCGTCTAAAAAAAAAACCAAAATCAAATATCATCTCTGTTTCCAGCTTTTGAGCGCCACTTCGCGATGCCGTCACGTTCGCATCGTAAGTCGGAATTCGACGTTTTTGGTCTCGTTGGAAAGGTGGAGTTTCGAACTCCATCTCTGTAAAATTTGGGCATCATTGGCATTCGTTTGGTACTTCGAATTTCGTGTCGAAGTTGAACTCTTGTCGCTGTTTGTAAACAGTGTGAATCTTATTCTGAGTCCAACTTTGAGACGTCACTGCCACTTCGTCTCAACTCGGAATCCAGAAATTCTTTTTGTATCTTAAAGTAGGAATGTTGTACTACATGCCTGCAAATTTTCATGACATTTGGACATAGTTTGCTGGTCCAAATAAATTGCCGAACTTGGGTTCGCAGCTGTTTTTGAATGTTTACAAACACTTAGAATATTTTTGATGATTTTCTGGTTTTCATTGATTTCTTTGAGATTTGTCTCTAGATTTCGTACACGGGTTTTATGAATCCTTTTCAAAAGATTTTTCACTCCTAAATGGCTTTCGAAATTATTATATAATATTATTTTTAATTATTAAATTAATTACTCTATAATAGGAGAGTTTTCAAAAGACCGTTTTAAAAGTGATTTCGAAAATCAATTATAAATCCGTTTTACACCATTATTTTCTATAATAAAAATCTCGCACTCACTTTTAGCACGTCGAGCGAAGTGGAAAGGTGCTTAAACGGTTAGGAAATCTCCGGCCTATGGAAACCGTGTGTATTTTCTTTCCGGTTAATCCCCGACCTATTCGATTGATCGTTTTGACCTTTGGGTCTAGTTTACCGATGATATGAGGTAGACTTTTTATTGTTTGGAGTGTGAGCTTGCTATTGGTTAGGAAACCGTTTAGTGCGAACGTGGGGTATGGGACTCATTGTTAACACTTTGTGGGTTCCTCTCCAAGAAGTTAGTGACACATTAGCCTCTGGGCGGCCAGTACTGGACCTCTGGGTCACCACGCCTCTGGGCAACCGTCTCTGGACACCTGCTCTATGGAGCAGTTTATTTTTCGGCGTGTGCCTCTGGGCCTTTATCCTTCTGGGAAGGATCTCGCCGTCTCGTGCGTTTCGCATCGGTGCGAGTGATCGATCACAACTCTACAGTACTTGGCAACAATGACTCTGGTCGGTGCACGTGCAATACTTGTATTATCTGATGATTTTTATATCCATTCGAGTACCGCCATTCGGCGTTGGTTCTATGGAACCATACGATGTAAGTGCGATTACCTTGTGGATTCACAGTGTCTCTAGACACTGCTTTTCAGTGTTTGATTTCATTGATTTTTCAATATATCCCCATTGCTCTTTGGAGCATCGATCTTTGCTTGGGCATTGATTACAGACTCTGGTCACTCTTGGGATTATTGCCTATGGGCATCTTTTTATAGCTTTGGCTACGCCGATGATATGAGGCGATTTTATTTATTCTACACTTTGGTGTTGATTTCTCTTTAGAGATTTTTATTGTTTATTGATGATTAGGGATCGTCATTATATTCATGTGGTTCATAATATACTTCTCTTTGGATAAGTACTGTTTTATTTATGTACCGCATTATTATATATCTCAGTTATTACTGATTGTTTAGCTAGCCTGACCCGAGTGTTTTCGCTCGGGTCAGACCGAGTTGTTTCAGGTTAGGTCTCTGGACTTAGCTTCTGTGCTTCCGCTTGGACATTATCTGCTATGCTGATAGATAGTGCTTTTATTTGTCCACTATTCCGCTACTCTGTTATTATTCAAACTTTGATATGTACATATTTTTGGCTCACATGTGTGAGCAGTGGCTTTGTACCCACTTATAGTATTTGGATCTGTATTGATGATGTATTGTTCTGGGATATTATATCTGTTATGTGATTCTGTTCTGTGATGATATTTCATTATGTTATTATGCTTTGTCCTGATAGATCTTTAGCCATTTGTAATTTCGTTATAAGTATTTACCGAATATGTCGAACCACCTGATTGAGAAAAATTTAAAAAGATTCCACCTTTCGACGTATTCAGTAGATAGTTATAGCTTGATTACAAATGGTCGCTCCCACTATACTCTATTCTCCGCTTTAACAGACAGTATTACTACCGTAATACTCTTTGTTACAGTGGGTCTCAGAGTGGGGCGTTACAGTTTGGTATCGGAGCCTGGTTTCAGGAATAAGCATAATAAACACAGAACAGATACACTTAGTACAATACATTTTAAATTAGATCCGAATTAAATCAAATCCCTTCCTTATGTTTATTGATAGATAAGTTAGGAATATGTATAGGAATCCGTTATCTTCCGTAGTATTCCTTAATTAATTATCTATCATTGAATCATGTCCAACTCTAATTCCCGTTACGACATGTTTGACCAATTGAGCGGTGCGAAGGTCTTCTCTCAGCTCGACCTCGCCACCGGATTCCATCATCTACGAGTCGCGGAAGATAGCATTCCTCTTACAGCATTTCGCACTCGTTATGGTTCTTTTGAGTGGTTGGTCATGCCGTTCGGCTTGACGAACGCTCCGACTTTCTTTGTCGATCTTATGAATCGAGTATTCCGAGAATACATCGATAGATTCGTTCTGATTTTCATCGACGATATTCTTGCTTATTCTAGATCCGAGGCAGCAGCGATGGCTTGAGTTTCTCGCCTCATACGATTTAGATATTCAGTATACCCTGACAAGGGGAATCGTGTTGCAGATGTGCTCAGTCGCAAACACTCGGCAGTTGTTTCTATGATGATTGCCGAGTGGAATGTTCTTGAGACTCTATCTTTATGTGATATTAGAGATCGAGCTACATCTTCTGATGCTCCTGTCTTATTATCCAGCTTGGAAGCTCGTCCCATCTTGTTGGATCGCATTGCCCATGCTCAGCGGCAGGATCCAGACCTATTGCATTTCATTCATCTTGAGTCGGGATCTAGTGATGAGACATTGCTGGATTATTCTATTGATTCTCATCGGTGTCTTCGCAGGAAGAACCGTATTTTGGTACCATCTGATTTATCACTTAGGCATGACATTCTGGACGAGTGTCATCGCACTAAGTACACCATCCATCCCGGCTCGAGTAAGATGTATGCCAACATGTGTCGCCCATTTTATTGGGAGGGCATGAAGAGTGATGTTGCAAGTTATGTAAGCCGTTGCATGACTTGTCAACAGATCAAAGCTGAGCACCAGCGTCCATCCGGTCTTCTTCAGCCGCTAGAGATTCCATTGTGGAAATGGGATCAGATATCCATGGATTTTATTGATGGTCTGCCTCGATCGAGGTCAGGCCATACTTCTATTTGGGTCATCGTCGATCGCTTGACCAAATCAGCTCATTTCATTCCTATTAAGTCTACTCGGACTGCTCCTTAGCTTGCCAAGTTATATGTGAAGGAAGTCGTTCGACTTCATGGCATTCCTAGCTCTATCGTCTGTGATCGAGACACTATCTTTACTAGTCACTTCTGGAAGTGCCTACAGTCAGCTTTGGGCTCAAAGCTGAATCTCTCGACTGCTTATCATCCTCATACCGACGGTCAGACGGAGAGGGTGAATCGTGTTTTGGGAGGATCACTTACCGCTTGTAGAGTTCTCCTACAACAACAGCTTTCAGTCTAATATTGGCATGGCTCCTTTCGAGGCTCTTTACGGAAGGCCATGTCGTTCTCCTTCGTGTTGGTTAGAATCTGGCGAGAAGTTCCTTCTTGGTCCAGATTCAGTTCGGGAATCTTCTGAGAAGATTATTCTTATTCGTTAGAGAATGAAAGAGGCGCAGAACCGTCAGAAATCCTACGCGGACAGCCGTAGGAAGCCTCTTGAGTTCTCCATTGGTGATCATGTCTTTATTCGGATATCTCCCATGAAGGGGGTTGTGCGTTTCAGCTCTACAGGGAAGTTGGCTCCTCGTTATGTTGGACCATTTCCTATTACGGAACGCATCGGCCCCGTTGCTTATCGTGTGGCTCTATCTGCTCATTTCTTTGGAATACATGATGTGTTCCATGTCTCTCAGCTTCGCAAGTGTGTGCGCGATCCTGATTCTATTATCGAGCCTCATATTGTGCCTGATTTGGAGATCTCACCCGATCTATCTATAGAGCAGCATCCCCTTCGTGTACTTGATTCGGAGATCAGACGTCTTCGAAACAAAGAGGTTCCGCTTGTGAAGATTCAATGGTCGTCTAATCCTAAGGACTGCACTTGGGAGACCAGAGAATTTATCGAGCGTACTTATCCTGGTTTTCTTTCATCTTCCGGCACGGGTGAGCATCTATATTTTATCTTCTGAATTCCTTTTGTGGATTAGATGTTATAGACGACTCCTATATTTAAGGAATTGCGAGGACGCAATTTTCTTAAGGGGGGGAGTCTGTAACAACCCTGAGATTGCAATTACCGAATGATGGAGTAAAATTATGATTTTAAGTTAAAAGGGGCTAAACAAATTTTTGAGAAGTTAAATTTATAATTGTTTGCAAATTAAAATATTTTGGGTTGAAATGAGGAATTTTTAAATAAAAAGTGATTATAGGATAATGGGCTAAATAAGACAATTATAAGGTTTTAATTAAAAATAGAATGCTTCTTAGGATTTTGGTTCACATGATAACATTAGAAAATAAAACTAAGTCCTAATGGGTTTCTAAAACCCCTTACCATTACCCATTAGCCTAACCCACTCCTTTATAATATCTCAAACTCATTTCATAACCCTAACCCTCATCCTCTTCATAAATTCCTAAACCTAAATCTAAGCATATTAATGGCCTCCATTAAAAGCTCCATCTCCTTCTCTTCATAATTAGTTTAAATCCTAGAAAAAAAAAAAGAAGAAAGGTAATGCAATCTCTCCTATTCTTCAATCCTCCTTCTTAATCCCTATTTATCTCAACCTTCATGTTGTAATCATTGTTTTATTTTTGTTGATTTTGGGTTCTTGAAGTTTCATGATCTTATGCTTTGAGATTGAGGAATTGGCTTGCTTGATATTGCACACAAGCTATTTGATCCATTGCTTCATTAAGGTAATTACTATCTATTAGTAATTATTGTTAGTTATACCTATTAGTGATAATTGCTAGTTAATTTTGGTGAAAATTTGATGTTAAAAATTGAAAAAAACACCCCAAATCATCTAAAAACTGCATTTCATGTTGGCTGTTTTGGTTCAGCCTGAAAACAGGCTGAAAATTTGGTCTGAGAGCCCAGAACAGACCTGGGTTGCACCCAGGCTGTGGCCCAGACGCAGCAGGCCAGCCCCCTAATGGGCTGGCACACAGTGAACCTCGCGGGTCCGCACTAGGCGGCCCGCTAAACTCCCCAGCCCGCATGGGCTGGGACTTAAGGTTCCCAGCCCAGGCGGGCTGGGACTTAACCCTCCCAGCCCGCGTGGGCTGGGACTTAATTCCCAGCCCAGGCGGGCTGGGACGGATCCCAGCCCGCTTGGGCTGGGATTTAATTCCCAGCCCCGGGCGGGCTGGGACGGATCCCAGCCCGCTTGGGCTGGGATTTAATTCCCAGCCCAGGTGGGCTGGGACGGATCCCAGGATCCCAGCCCACGTGGGCTGGGATTTAATTCCCAGCCCCGGGCGGGCTGGGACGGATCCCAGCCCGCGTGGGCTGGGACATTACTCCCAGCCCAGGCGGGCTGGGAAATAATGGATCCCAGCCCGCGTGGGCTGGGATTTAACTCCCAGCCCAGGCGGGCTGGGACATAATGGATCCCAGCCCGCGTGGGCTGGGATTTAATTCCCAGCCCAGGCGGGCTGGGGTGGAGAAAAAAAAAATCTCCCCAGCCCGAGCGGGCTGGGGCAGGCTGACATGGGCCGAAGCCCGCGTCTAAAAAAAAAACCAAAATCAAATATCATCTCTGTTTCCAGCTTTTGAGCGCCACTTCGCGATGCCGTCACGTTCGCATCGTAAGTCGGAATTCGACGTTTTTGGTCTCGTTGGAAAGGTGGAGTTTCGAACTCCATCTCTGTAAAATTTGGGCATCATCGGCATTCGTTTGGTACTTCGAATTTCGTGTCGAAGTTGAACTCTTGTCGCTGTTTGTAAACAGTGTGAATCTTATTCTGAGTCCAACTTTGAGACGTCACTGCCACTTCGTCTCAACTCGGAATCCAGAAATTCTTTTTGTATCTTAAAGTAGGAATGTTGTACTACATGCCTGCAAATTTTCATGACATTTGGACATAGTTTGCTGGTCCAAATAAATTGCCGAACTTGGGTTCGCAGCTGTTTTTGAATGTTTACAAACACTTAGAATATTTTTGATGATTTTCTGGTTTTCATTGATTTCTTTGAGATTTGTCTCTAGATTTCATACACGGGTTTTATGAATCCTTTTCAAAAGATTTTTCACTCCTAAATGGCTTTCGAAATTATTATATAATATTATTTTTAATTATTAAATTAATTACTCTATAATAGGAGAGTTTTCAAAAGACCGTTTTAAAAGTGATTTCGAAAATCAATTATAAATCCGTTTTACACCATTATTTTCTATAATAAAAATCTCGCACTCACTTTTAGCACGTCGAGCGAAGTGGAAAGGTGCTTAAACGGTTAGGAAATCTCCGGCCTATGGAAACCGTGTGTATTTTCTTTCCGGTTAATCCCCGACCTATTCGATTGATCATTTTGACCTTTGGGTCTAGTTTACCGATGATATGAGGTAGACTTTTTATTGTTTGGAGTGTGAGCTTGCTATTGGTTAGGAAACCGTTTAGTGCGAACGTGGGGTATGGGACTCATTGTTAACACTTTGCGGGTTCCTCTCCAAGAAGTTAGTGACACATTAGCCTCTGGGCGGCCAGTACTGGACCTCTGGGTCACCACGCCTCTGGGCAACCGTCTCTGGACACCTGCTCTATGGAGCAGTTTATTTTTCGGCGTGTGCCTCTGGGCCTTTATCCTTCTGGGAAGGATCTCGACGTCTCGCGCGTTTCGCATCGGTGCGAGTGATCGATCACAACTCTACAGTACTTGGCAACAATGACTCTGGTCGGTGCACGTGCAATACTTGTATTATCTGATGATTTTTATATCCATTCGAGTACCGCCATTCGGCGTTGGTTCTATGGAACCATACGATGTAAGTGCGATTACTTTGTGGATTCACAGTGTCTCTAGACACTGCTTTTCAGTGTTTGATTTCATTGATTTTTCAGTATATCCCCATTGCTCTTTGGAGCATCGATCTTTGCTTGGGCATTGATTACAGACTCTGGTCACTCTTGGGATTATTGCCTATGGGCATCTTTTTATAGCTTTGGCTACGCCGATGGTATGAGGCGATTTTATTTATTCTACACTTTGGTGTTGATTTCTCTTTGGAGATTTTTATTGTTTATTGATGATTAGGGATCGTCATTATATTCATGTGGTTCATAATATACTTCTCTTTGGATAAGTACTGTTTTATTTATGTACCGCATTATTATATATCTCAGTTATTACTGATTGTTTAGCTAGCCTGACCCGAGTGTTTTCGCTCGGGTCAGACCGAGTTGTTTCAGGTTAGGTCTCTGGACTTAGCTTCTGTGCTTCCGCTTGGACATTATCTGCTATGCTGATAGATAGTGATTTTATTTGTCCACTATTCCGCTACTCTGTTATTATTCAAACTTTGATATGTACATATTTTTGGCTCACATGTGTGAGCAGTGGCTTTGTACCCACTTATAGTATTTGGATCTGTATTGATGATGTATTGTTCTGGGATATTATATTTGTTATGTGATTCTGTTCTGTGATGATATTTCATTATGTTATTATGCTTTGTCCTGATAGATCTTTAGCCATTTGTAATTTCGTTATAAGTATTTACCGAATATGTCGAACCACCTGATTGAGAAAAATTTAAAAAGATTCCACCTTTCGACGTATTCAGTAGATAGTTATAGCTTGATTACAAATGGTCGCTCCCACTATACTCTATTCTCCGCTTTAACAGACAGTATTACTACCGTAATACTCTTTGTTACAGTGGGTCTCAGAGTGGGGCGTTACAGGGGTTCCGTTCGAATGGGGTTCCATTCTCGTTTCTGACAGGTTGAGTTGAGGTATTGAATCTTCGTTTTAATTTCTAATGCCTTTAGTTAATATGGATATATATATATATACCCTGTAAAAGAAAAGAAAAAAATGTTGGTTAAAAGTAAACAGAGAAAAGTTTTTACAGCAAGATATATATAAATGTATAACTTATTTATTTTAAATAGTTAGTGTATATATGAATATATATGCAATATAACAGATAGGTATAGTTGAGATTATTTCTTAATTTGAATCTTGATATCCAGAAAAGAAAAAAAATTTGGTTATGATTGGGAAAGCGACATTATAAAATAGAAGTAGAACTTATAAAAGGGTTTAGACAGAAATATATATATATATGTATAAATATAAATACACACAAGGTTTATAAGAATATGGGATTCATCTGTTAATGAACCTATTAAATTATTTTAATCGATAAAGATCTTTTATAAAATAAAGGTTGGATTAAATTTAATTTTTGTTAAAAAAGTTACTAAAGGAGAAAATTGGTTTAAATAAAATTATCAGCTAATCAAAACTGTGAAACAGTAAGTGGTTGTTCGACTTATTTCAAATATTGATAAATTGTATAATTATTTATACAAGGTTAAACCGTGAAGAAATGATCAAAAATGGAAATGGAATGCAAAATAAGAGCAAAGGTGAGATCTTTCTCACTCGAAGGAAATTTGATTTTACAGTTATTATTGATTGACTGATTGCTATGTGGATGTGATATTAGATATAGTAGGATATATCTATATATATATATAGCAATATATACATATTGGCATATGTATATATTGGATTGATTGATTTCTCGCCTCGTATAGCGGATGAGACCCTATTGCGCCTTTAGTAAGCGGATTTTTATAAAACCCATATACCGCGATAATTCCGTACTGGAGCGGAATTGGTATTGTGCTAACATCTTTGGATGCAGGGAAACAGGTTGGAGGGATCCAACTGGACCCCTCACATTGATTGAATTTATTTCTATTGTGATATGAATCTGTGAATGATTATAGTGATGCTATTAATGATATTGATATCTGGAAATTATTTGAATGCTAAAATTTAGCTGAATGGATGTTTGATATCATTGGATTCCAAAAATAAACGAAATTGAATTTTTTAAATCAAAATAGAAATTTCTAAGTGAATTAATTTTAGAAATTTAATAAATTCGAAGAAAGGAATTTTAAAGTATAAAAAGTTAATTTTTATAATCTTATCGAATTTACTTCCAGAATAAAGTGAAAATGTTAAATAAATGAATTTCGTATAATAGTGATTTTAAATTGAGGAAATTAATGTAAAATCTGGGTTTTTAAATAGATTGAAAGAAACAATTGAAATTTATTTTCTTAAAAAGGAATTTATTTAAAAGGAGATAAGTTGGAAATCCAATTAGAAATTTAATTGGTAAATTGAAATGATTTGGGAAATCAATGTAAAATGATTTCAATTTAAAGAATCCATTTTAAAACAGAATATTGAATAATTTGAGAAAAAAAATAAGGAATTTACTTAGTAGTGATAAATGAATTTTTAAATCAATATCGAAATTGATTTGGGATTGAAGTTTTTATAAATAGAATTGGAATTTATAAAAGTTGTTTATAAATCCGAAATCACTTATTTTGATAAGTAAAAATATAGAAGTTGATAAAAGAAGATTTATAAGTCGAAGTTGTTATAAAAATGGAAATAGAATTTATAAACGTGTTTATAAATTCGAAATAGATTGAATTGGATAAATTAAATATAGAAGATTTTTAAAGAAGATATGTAACGACCACGACTTTCTCTCCATAGAAAGTCGTATCGCTAATAAGAAAGAAAGGGGTGAGAAGTAGAAAAGAGAAGAAGAGAAAAGAAACAAACACAAATACTCACAGCGGAAACGCAACAAAATATAATATATCACGTAAATATTACATAGTATCATATACAACACTTATCAGAGTTACACAGATTACATATCATATACTAGACAGTTATAAACATCTGTCTAGTTATTACATCTCAATACAAAACAAAGATCTAAACAAGATCAACACAGCGGAAACTACTATCTATATCTACAACGCTGAAGCCTCCTGCTCCATTGCTCCTCCAAATTACTCGTCAAAGCTAACCTGAATCCCTTGGCTACTCGTAAAAATTTGAGTACCCAAGAGTTTATAAAATAGAAATAAACAACTTGGGTCAGACATGGGTCTGGTGTGAGTAAACGGGTTAAACTTGCTTAACTTCAAAACCCTTTTGAAAACAAAGGTATCACGTAAGACTTCCCACACATAAACATGGAAAAGTTTTTACCTTACACTAACCAAAACATTTGATAGGAAATCCGATTTTATTATAATAGGGTCTAGGGTTTTCAAATAAATATGAAATAGCTGAAATTGTTACATTATTAAATTCCAGCATACTAGCCACAAAGTGGGTTATACAATCAAGTCCGTTGGCACTTATTGGATTTTGGATTCCATACAATGGCAGGGCTACCGGGGTACCGCCCGTCACAGTACGTGGCCTAGATCACCGTACCGAGGATCACTCCCAATCCCCTGCAACACAAGGTCGGAACATCCCTTACTGGATAATTCCCGCACAAGATACCTCACGGTTGGGATCAGCAACCGCACACACTAAGCCGAAATAAGAAGGGACTTCTAGACAGAGGTAATCTTGTCCTACTTGGGTGCTACCCACTAACCTTGCTGCACCTCCCCTGTTTTAGCCATTCCCGGTTTGTGAGGCTTGAGGTCACGATTACCTTAGAAAAGAACACATCACTTAGAATGCTCATCGTCCACCTGACGATGTTCTGAAAGCATTCAATCCATACAAGTTCGTTCCGGGTTCGAACGAAACCGAAGGCATTATCTCGTTACACTCGTTTTGGAATCACCCTCATAGTTAACGACAATAACCCTTGCACTCTGAATCTTCATCTTCACTTGATTCACGACCTATCGTTAATTTGGATCGATGTGGTATCCGGGTCTCCAGACCTGGAAATCCGGTATACGGAAACCCGATCCCGGTCTCATCGAAATCCAAAGCGTATCTTTTAAGGCCAAGTTGTTTTAAAGGTTAAAACAATTTCAATTCATTATCTTTATACACAAAGAAAGATAATTTACAACAGATAATCAACATTATCAGATAATCCATACAATTCAACTAACATCCATATCATACAGCATATATCTCATCAGAGATATCAATCAATGTCAAGTATCCAATACTAACACCCATTCATAAGTAATGATTTATATCATCTTAAATTAATTTAAATTGAATTAAATTAATTACTTCATTTTATAAATCCATCTTACTTAACCATTAATTAATTATAATCAATTAATTATCCTCTAATTACCCTTTAGGTAATTTATCCTTTAATTAATTACTCAAATTAATTATCCTTAACCATTATAGTAATTAACCTTTAATTACATCATTAATTAATTAACTAAAATTAATTAAGTTAATCAACTATAATTAATTACATTAATCCTTAATTAATTACATTGATTAATAACTTCATTTATTAATTATTACTTAATTAATCAATTCTTACTTACATCATTAATTATATTAATTAATGATGCTTAATTACAAATTAATTATTAATTACTTAATTAAATTAATTACATTAAGTAATTAACTTTTAATTAAACAACATTATTAATCACCTTGATTAATCTTCAATCAGTAATTAACTCCCCTTAATTACTTTCATTAATTACATCAGTAATTATCCATTAATTACTTTCCTAAGTAATTATACTTCATTATATTACATTAAGTAATTTATTCCTATAATTACTTTCATTAAGTATTTATACTTAATTAAACAATTCCACAAATGATTAACCTTAATTAATTAATCTATTTAATTATCAAAATTAATCACATTAATTAATTATTTATTAAACCCAAGTTAATGATCTACATTAACTATTAACTATTCTTTAATTATTTTTCTTAAATAATTAAACTTTAATTAACCATTATTAATTTCAAATTAATTAATTCTAATTACCAATAAATTAATCTCTAATTACTTAATTAATAACTTAATTAATCCTTAATTACTTGATTAATTAACTTCTAATCATTATTTAATAATCTTAACTTATCAAATTAATGATCCTTAATTTCAAATTAATTAACCTTTAATTAATTTAATTAAACCTTAATTAATCAATTTAAACCCTTAATTACTAAATTTATTAATCCAAATCATAAATTAAATTAACTACTTATCCATCTTAATTACCTTAATAATTTAATGAATTATAAATCATTAAGTTCTAAATAACTTTAAGATAAACCTTAATCTTATTAATGATTAAATTATCATTATCAAAGCATTTTAACAACAATTTGTTTTAAATTTACTTTCAAATTTCATTTTAAATTTAAGATTTTAAAATGAAAATGATTTTAACTTTAACAATGTTTTAAAAACAATTAAAAAAAAAACTTTTTAATTACATGTTGAAGAAATACTTGTCTTATAAAAGAAATTTAAAAGAATTTAAAAATTAACCAAGTTCATTTTCAACTTAAACCATATTTAAAACATCCAAAGTTGTTTTAAAACATTTAAATTCAAAAGCTTTATTTATTTCAAACTGGAATTCAAACTAAGCTTGAATTCAAATTTTAACTTAAACTCACAATCCTGTTTAAATCTTTATTTCAGATTTAAAAACCATATTATAAAATACTGTAACAAATTTTTAGTTGTTAAAACATTTCATTTTATAAAACTTAATTTAATATTTAAAACTAGATTACAAATTCAGTTTTGAATCCATATTTTAAATTTGGTTTTAAATCCTGTTTTAAACTTGCTTTCAAATTTAAATTTGAAGCAGACAGATTTTCCAGAGAAACCTGTACAACTATTATACCCGAGCTCCCTCTAATTTGCTTCGAGTCAAATCCCTATTTACCCCGAGCAAAAACTCAATTGACTCGAGAAAACCCCGAGTACCCAAAATCCCCCAAATCCAATTTCATCAGAAAATTTAAAGTGCACTGTGCACATGCACGGTGGCACTGATCGTCTCCGATCATCAGTGATGATCTTCACATATCCAAAATCATTCAATCACCCTAACTTGATCATCAGATCGAACCCTAAACCTTGAAATCGAATTCGAGATGACTCAACCAACCTGGAAACAGAAATCACTGCACTGACCAAAACCTGGCAACGCCTAAAGCTCGAAACGCCGATCACCAGAAAATCTGCTACTCCGGTCACGACTTCGCCTACGACCAACCTTCCATCTCCCAAAACCTCTCTGCACTCGATCAACCAAAACTGTCGTGATGATCTATTTATAATACCTAGTCAAAACTAGGGTTCCAGAACAAATCTCACCACCGCTTCCTCCTCGATGAAATGCATCGCCATCCATTATTTTTCCAAGATACTACGATCACTCCTCCATCCTTACGAAGAACCCCGACCCATTCAAACACATAGATCACCAGAAATCACCTCAGATAAGAATTCTGTTCATTCTTCGATCTCTCTCGAATTACAAGCTTAAAATTTCTGATTTTATTTTTAAAATTCAAAATTTTCAAATGCAAATCAGGTTATATACATGAAACATTTAATCTCTGAGACCGAATTTTTGATATGATTAAGTTTTACTGTAATTTACCTTCCAGTTAAAAATACTTTCATATTTAACTCAAAAATTATTTTTTTAAAAATTTAGATCTTGTCATAACAAACAGATTTTGTTTATATGTTGAAGACTAAAGAGATCTAGAGAAAGAGATATGAATTTTTGATCAAGTTTTGTAACCTGTATATCAAGAACAGAGCCAACACTCTGTATACAAACATGCACATCCATATATTTAGATATATATATATATACAATTCATATTTAAAACCATGCAAACAATTATCACACTCTACTTCAGATATTTATTGCATGCATCCAGATTTTAAAAAAGATTTGAACCCTTTTAGAAAGATTGTTACTCACCTGTTTTGTTTTTGAAATAGCTTTTAAATCTTTAAAACTTGAGTGCCCTTGCTTCTTTGATTTGAAAACTTGAATTGTTATAATCTGAAAAGCTTGTTGCAGAGATTACTGCTTGATCCCATACTTGCTTCATTTAAAACTCAGTTTGAATAAAGTGCTTCCAGGCCTTGTTTATTTCAGGTTGGAAGAAGAAAGTGCTCAGGCTTTAAGAAATGCAGGCTTTGGTTTTGATTTGATTTTGCAATACATTACAGACTTTTATTTCTGAGAATTTGGTTAGGGGAGATACAGGTTTCAGATTTGTTTGAGAGGGGAATTTACAGATTTTGTTTAGAACAGAATTTTCTGTTTTCAGATTTTCACAGCTGAAAATTTTCTTTAGTTTTGAATTTAAGAGAATAGAAAAAAAAAATGAAGAGAATGAAGTATATGTTTATATAAGCTGAAATTATTTAAAAATAAAAATAAAAGAAAAACAAAGTTAAATGACACTTGTCACACACACTAATTATTTAAATTACACATGTTATAGGAAGCTTAGGAAAATAACACATGTCATCTTAAGTTAATTAGTTATATTTTAAATGTTAATAAAGATTTTTAACTTAATTAATAAATTCTTATGTAAATACATATATGAATTTCTCTTTTAAAGAAAAAGTAAATATACAAATTATATATAATTAAAGGCTTATCCAAATATTTTTAGAATGTTTATCTTTTGAATTTTTATTTTAAATCCAAATTCATATTTAAATTAAATTTAAAAATCCAATTTAAAATCAAGTTATATATATGCATATATAACTACTATTTAAATTTAAAATAACAATTCCTTTTAGCATTAAAATTCATACATATTAAAAATAATACATTATACTTATTATTTGAAATTAACATATTTGATACTTAAATAATTTATATAAGAGATTATATTATCAAGTGATATTTTAAAAAGAAACAAAACAAGCCTTTTTGTTAACTCTTATATAATTTTAAACTTAAGTAAAAATATCTTAAGCAATTAAAGTATTTTAAAACTATAAATTTACTAATTTAAATAACTTTGAAAAGTCATATTAAATTAAATCTAAATTCCCAATTTACCCAAAGCTTCTATTTACAATATATATAAATAAATATATATATTCAAATAGAAAATATCTTATTAACTTTTAAAAGATAAAATCACCAATTAATACTAATTTAATCAGATTATTAAATTAAATTCAAATCTTATTATCAAAGATCATCAATATCAATTTAATTATTTAACAGATTATTAAATTGATATTGTTAAAATTTTCGGGATATTACATTCCTTCCCCCTTAAAATAATTTCGTCCCCGAAATTTAAACAAAGGTAATTTAATAATCTTATTAAAGATTTTAATTTAAAACACAAGCATATACTATCATCCATATGCTAGCAACCATAGCAACCAATTCATCCAATTAAACAATTCTAACTATCTAGACTAAATTCTAGATAAAATACCTCGAGTTTCCCCAAGTATATATATATACCGGAATACTCGCTTTACAAACAATCTAAACTACTAAGCTATAGATCTCCTATTCATCTAGATCTACAGAACTAAACAGAATATCAGACTACAGACGAGTCTGACTCAACTACCAAATTTCCCAAAACTGCAGATTCTAAAACCAGAGATAGATCAAATACGTACTCCCTCAGAGATACGTAAAACTCAATGAATTCCAGTTATCCAAACTGACAATTCAACCAAGTAGACCAAATACTTATCCAAATCAGAACACAGACGAGATCCAAGCATAACTCTACTTCACAATTTCAGTAGATTCCAAACTTACTTCTCCTATCCAGAGATATACTCCAAACTGCTTTCGCTGCTCAATTCTGATCTGAGGTAGAACACAAGCACAGACTGGACAACTCATTCCAGAAATAAGGTTCACTGATCCATAAATAAAACTCAGATACTCTATCAAATCCTGAGCTGCTGCACCAACTCCATCTCTAGGAAACATCCTTCAACTAGACTGAACCACCGGTATCACTCCTGGAATCCAGTCGATAAGAAAACTCAACTTCCAGATGCGGAAAAATCTCTAACTTCTCTGAAGACATCCAGAAAAATTCTGACAACCCAAGAGAACACTCAGACAATCACAAGTCACTTTTGCGATCAACCCATCCTAATTCCAAACAGACTGTTCTCTCTTTACCAATCAGAACAGCTTACACTTATTTATCCAATTTATCGAAGAAATGGATCCACTCTGCTGCTTCTGAACTTCACTTCCAGAAAAACTGCTCAGCCAGAAAACTTCCTGCCATCACAGAATACTCCGAGCTGCACTGCTGACACTGATGCTCTTATCCAAAGCTCTTCGAGAAACTCGGACTCCAAACCAAAGCAGAAACTTCATGCTGAACTCAGCCACAACACCGAAGCAGACTCACTTCCACAACTTGTTCCAAAGAAAACATCTTCGGGAACATCCATATTCACTGCGTCTTATCACACAGCTACTATTACCTGAGGTATCAAGGTACCATCACTCGCTTCTGTTCAACCGACAGATCCAACTTTACTCATCCACACTTCAAAGATAAACTCCGAACCATTACTGGTTTCCTTCAGAGATCGATGAAATCCTTCACCACAGCAAAGCTTACTCGAGACGGTATTGGGTCTACAGTCTCGTCAGATACACTTCCAACCTCAACATTCAAACTCCAACCATTAGTAGTCGTGTTTCACACACCACTACCCCATCTACCTTTATAACTTATATTGGAAAACCCGAACAGGTAACCCAACAAATAGGTAGAAATATATATATATTTAAAATGATACTTTTTATATAGAAATTATTTCTGGGTAAAATTATTTCATCTACCTTTTTAAAACAATATTGTGTCTGTTGGCCTGGTCCAAGTGTTTAGAGATCCCTATCAATAACGTTAGCTACTCGTATTGACCAGAATCCATATACCACTCAACCGATCAATTAACACAATATAAAACCATTTTTATATAACTAACAAATACGCGCTCTCGTATATATATATACACTCAAACAGGTTGCTACAGATCCTATCTCTAATGAACACCCTTCCGAACCTAGGTATTCACTCAACCTAGTGTTCTGATATTCACTTAACCAAAAGCTTAGGCATTCGCTCAACCTATGCTCTGATACCACTGTAACGACCACGACTTTCTCTCCATAGAAAGTCGTATCGCTAATAAGAAAGAAAGGGGTGAGAAGTAGAAAAGAGAAGAAGAGAAAAGAAATAAACACAAATACTCACAGCGGAAACGCAACAAAATATAATATATCACGTAAATATTACATAGTATCATATACAACACTTATCAGAGTTACACAGATTACATATCATATACTAGACAGTTATAAACATCTGTCTAGTTATTACATCTCAATACAAAACAAAGATCTAAACAAGATCAACACAGCGGAAACTACTATCTATATCTACAACGCTGAAGCCTCCTACTCCATTGCTCCTCCAAATTACTCGTCAAAGCTAACCTGAATCCCTTGGCTACTCGTAAAAATTTGAGTACCCAAGAGTTTATAAAATAGAAATAAACAACTTGGGTCAGACATGGGTCTGGTGTGAGTAAACGGGTTAAACTTGCTTAACTTCAAAACCCTTTTGAAAACAAAGGTATCACGTAAGACTTCCCACACATAAACATGGAAAAGTTTTTACCTTACGCTAACCAAAACATTTGATAGGAAATCCGATTTTATTATAATAGGGTCTAGGGTTTTCAAATAAATATGAAATAGCTGAAATTGTTACATTATTAAATTCCAGCATACTAGCCACAAAGTGGGTTATACAATCAAGTCCGTTGGCACTTATTAGATTTTGGATTCCATACAATGGCAGGGCTACCGGGGTACCGCCCGTCACAGTACGTGGCCTAGATCACCGTACCGAGGATCACTCCCAATCCCCTGCAACACAAGGTCGGAACATCCCTTACTGGATAATTCCCGCACAAGATACCTCACGGTTGGGATCAGCAACCGCACACACTAAGCCGAAATAAGAAGGGACTTCTAGACAGAGGTAATCTTGTCCTACTTGGGTGCTACCCACTAACCTTGCTGCACCTCCCCTGTTTTAGCCATTCCCGGTTTGTGAGGCTTGAGGTCACGATTACCTTAGAAAAGAACACATCACTTAGAATGCTCATCGTCCACCTGACGATGTTCTGAAAGCATTCAATCCATACAAGTTCGTTCCGGGTTCGAACGAAACCGAAGGCATTATCTCGTTACACTCGTTTTGGAATCACCCTCATAGTTAACGACAATAACCCTTGCACTCTGAATCTTCATCTTCACTTGATTCACGACCTATCGTTAATTTGGATCGATGTGGTATCCGGGTCTCCAGACCTGGAAATCCGGTATACGGAAACCCGATCCCGGTCTCATCGAAATCCAAAGCGTATCTTTTAAGGCCAAGTTGTTTTAAAGGTTAAAACAATTTCAATTCATTATCTTTATACACAAAGAAAGATAATTTACAACAGATAATCAACATTATCAGATAATCCATACAATTCAACTAACATCCATATCATACAGCATATATCTCATCAGAGATATCAATCAATGTCAAGTATCCAATACTAACACCCATTCATAAGTAATGATTTATATCATCTTAAATTAATTTAAATTGAATTAAATTAATTACTTCATTTTATAAATCCATCTTACTTAACCATTAATTAATTATAATCAATTAATTATCCTCTAATTACCCTTTAGGTAATTTATCCTTTAATTAATTACTCAAATTAATTATCCTTAACCATTATAGTAATTAACCTTTAATTACATCATTAATTAATTAACTAAAATTAATTAAGTTAATCAACTATAATTAATTACATTAATCCTTAATTAATTACATTGATTAATAACTTCATTTATTAATTATTACTTAATTAATCAATTCTTACTTACATCATTAATTATATTAATTAATGATGCTTAATTACAAATTAATTATTAATTACTTAATTAAATTAATTACATTAAGTAATTAACTTTTAATTAAACAACATTATTAATCACCTTGATTAATCTTCAATCAGTAATTAACTCCCCTTAATTACTTTCATTAATTACATCAGTAATTATCCATTAATTACTTTCCTAAGTAATTATACTTCATTATATTACATTAAGTAATTTATTCCTATAATTACTTTCATTAAGTATTTATACTTAATTAAACAATTCCACAAATGATTAACCTTAATTAATTAATCTATTTAATTATCAAAATTAATCACATTAATTAATTATTTATTAAACCCAAGTTAATGATCTACATTAACTATTAACTATTCTTTAATTATTTTTCTTAAATAATTAAACTTTAATTAACCATTATTAATTTCAAATTAATTAATTCTAATTACCAATAAATTAATCTCTAATTACTTAATTAATAACTTAATTAATCCTTAATTACTTGATTAATTAACCTCTAATCATTATTTAATAATCTTAACTTATCAAATTAATGATCCTTAATTTCAAATTAATTAACCTTTAATTAATTTAATTAAACCTTAATTAATCAATTTAAACCCTTAATTACTAAATTTATTAATCCAAATCATAAATTAAATTAACTACTTATCCATCTTAATTACCTTAATAATTTAATGAATTATAAATCATTAAGTTTTAAATAACTTTAAGATAAACCTTAATCTTATTAATGATTAAATTATCATTATCAAAGCATTTTAACAACAATTTGTTTTAAATTTACTTTCAAATTTCATTTTAAATTTAAGATTTTAAAATGAAAATGATTTTAACTTTAACAATGTTTTAAAAACAATTAAAAAAAAAACTTTTTAATTACATGTTGAAGAAATACTTGTCTTATAAAAGAAATTTAAAAGAATTTAAAAATTAACCAAGTTCATTTTCAACTTAAACCATATTTAAAACATCCAAAGTTGTTTTAAAACATTTAAATTCAAAAGCTTTATTTATTTCAAACTGGAATTCAAACTAAGCTTGAATTCAAATTTTAACTTAAACTCACAATCCTGTTTAAATCTTTATTTCAGATTTAAAAACCATATTATAAAATACTGTAACAAATTTTTAGTTGTTAAAACATTTCATTTTATAAAACTTAATTTAATATTTAAAACTAGATTACAAATTCAGTTTTGAATCCATATTTTAAATTTGGTTTTAAATCCTGTTTTAAACTTGCTTTCAAATTTAAATTTGAAGCAGACAGATTTTCCAGAGAAACCTGTACAACTATTATACCCGAGCTCCCTCTAATTTGCTTCGAGTCAAATCCCTATTTACCCCGAGCAAAAACTCAATTGACTCGAGAAAACCCCGAGTACCCAAAATCCCCCAAATCCAATTTCATCAGAAAATTTAAAGTGCACCGTGCACATGCACGGTGGCACTGATCGTCTCCGATCATCAGTGATGATCTTCACATATCCAAAATCATTCAATCACCCTAACTTGATCATCAGATCGAACCCTAAACCTTGAAATCGAATTCGAGATGACTCAACCAACCTGGAAACAGAAATCACTGCACTGACCAAAACCTGGCAACGCCTAAAGCTCGAAACGCCGATCACCAGAAAATCTGCTACTCCGGTCACGACTTCGCCTACGACCAACCTTCCATCTCCCAAAACCTCTCTGCACTCGATCAACCAAAACTGTCGTGATGATCTATTTATAATACCTAGTCAAAACTAGGGTTCCAGAACAAATCTCACCACCGCTTCCTCCTCGATGAAATGCATCGCCATCCATTATTTTTCCAAGATACTACGATCACTCCTCCATCCTTACGAAGAACCCCGACCCATTCAAACACATAGATCACCAGAAATCACCTCAGATAAGAATTCTGTTCATTCTTCGATCTCTCTCGAATTACAAGCTTAAAATTTCTGATTTTATTTTTAAAATTCAAAATTTTCAAATGCAAATCAGGTTATATACATGAAACATTTAATCTCTGAGACCGAATTTTTGATATGATTAAGTTTTACTGTAATTTACCTTCCAGTTAAAAATACTTTCATATTTAACTCAAAAATTATTTTTTTAAAAATTTAGATCTTGTCATAACAAACAGATTTTGTTTATATGTTGAAGACTAAAGAGATCTAGAGAAAGAGATATGAATTTTTGATCAAGTTTTGTAACCTGTATATCAAGAACAGAGCCAACACTCTGTATACAAACATGCACATCCATATATTTAGATATATATATATATATACAATTCATATTTAAAACCATGCAAACAATTATCACACTCTACTTCAGATATTTATTGCATGCATCCAGATTTTAAAACAGATTTGAACCCTTTTAGAAAGATTGTTACTCACCTGTTTTGTTTTTGAAATAGCTTTTAAATCTTTAAAACTTGAGTGCCCTTGCTTCTTTGATTTGAAAACTTGAATTGTTATAATCTGAAAAGCTTGTTGCAGAGATTACTGCTTGATCCCATACTTGCTTCATTTAAAACTCAGTTTGAATAAAGTGCTTCCAGGCCTTGTTTATTTCAGGTTGGAAGAAGAAAGTGCTCAGGCTTTAAGAAATGCAGGCTTTGGTTTTGATTTGATTTTGCAATACATTACAGACTTTTATTTCTGAGAATTTGGTTAGGGGAGATACAGGTTTCAGATTTGTTTGAGAGGGGAATTTACAGATTTTGTTTAGAACAGAATTTTCTGTGATTTTCACAGCTGAAAATTTTCTTTAGTTTTGAATTTAAGAGAATAGAAAAAAAAATGAAGAGAATGAAGTATATGTTTATATAAGCTGAAATTATTTAAAAATAAAAATAAAAGAAAAACAAAGTTAAATGACACTTGTCACACACACTAATTATTTAAATTACACATGTTATAGGAAGCTTAGGAAAATAACACATGTCATCTTAAGTTAATTAGTTATATTTTAAATGTTAATAAAGATTTTTAACTTAATTAATAAATTCTTATGTAAATACATATATGAATTTCTCTTTTAAAGAAAAAGTAAATATACAAATTATATATAATTAAAGGCTTATCCAAATATTTTTAGAATGTTTATCTTTTGAATTTTTATTTTAAATCCAAATTCATATTTAAATTAAATTTAAAAATCCAATTTAAAATCAAGTTATATATATGCATATATAACTACTATTTAAATTTAAAATAACAATTCCTTTTAGCATTAAAATTCATACATATTAAAAATAATACATTATACTTATTATTTGAAATTAACATATTTGATACTTAAATAATTTATATAAGAGATTATATTATCAAGTGATATTTTAAAAAGAAACAAAACAAGCCTTTTTGTTAACTCTTATATAATTTTAAACTTAAGTAAAAATATCTTAAGCAATTAAAGTATTTTAAAACTATAAATTTACTAATTTAAATAACTTTGAAAAGTCATATTAAATTAAATCTAAATTCCCAATTTACCCAAAGCTTCTATTTACAATATATATAAATAAATATATATATTCAAATAGAAAATATCTTATTAACTTTTAAAAGATAAAATCACCAATTAATACTAATTTAATCAGATTATTAAATTAAATTCAAATCTTATTATCAAAGATCATCAATATCAATTTAATTATTTAACAGATTATTAAATTGATATTGTTAAAATTTCCGGGATATTACAAGATATATTTGCGATCTTGGATAGCGAATCTCTATTGAAATTAAAATGTGTAGAAATGATTGAAATTTGGTTAAGTGAATTATATTCATGATTTTGGACAGTGAATATATTGTTTAGTAAAATGGATTTATGTTTGAAGAAGTGATATTAAAAATGAAGTTAAACATTTTAAAGATGTTTTAAAATGTATTATGAATCGAAAGCATAGATTTCAACATTCATTGTTGGAATAGGCGTTTTCGAGAAATAAGGAAATGATGGACTATAACACTGTTGTTATAGTAAATGATTTTCGAAAGAAAATGTTTTACGTAGTATTGGGATTTACATATCTATCTTAAAAATCTGAATCCCTATACTAGTGATTTTGAGTCGTCGTAACGATGTTTTACGTAGCATTCGTTTTGACTCAAATAAATGTTGTCAAAGTAAATGATTTCCTTAAAGAATGAAATTATACTTAATTTTGATTTAAGTATATCGAATATTTTCAAATGTTGAGAATAAATAGATTTGTGAATTACTTATTTTAAAATAAGTATGGAAATGCTTTTCCAAGATGAAATGAAACGTTTTAGAATTTATCTTTGTAAAGATAAAATGAAATTGAATATTTGAAATCGATTTGAGAATCGTATATCAGTAGATATTTTGAAAGATATAAATTCAATATGGAATTTATAAAAGAAAGGGAAGTTGTTTAAAAATAAATATCGATTTATTTTTGAAGTGTGGAAATTTTATATCTAGTAAAGATATTTTTGAAGATGAAATAATTTGGAAAATTATTTGGAATCTGATGATGTTGCGCATCTTTATTGATAGTTAAATAACCGACTATCAATAATTACCTTTAGATAGGTATTTGTTGTGAATTGGATGAATTTGAATGCCACACTTGTTTTTAAATAAACGCTCACTATTCGGGTTAGCCGGGAAAGGACCATGGGGTCGTATAACCCATTCTGAATATTTGATACGTCGTTATGAATTGCATTTGAAGACCGGTGTTGAAGACCGGATATTTTTGAAAACGGAAGGATTACCGTCGAGTTACTCTACATCGGCTGATCTCCGGTTTAGAGGTTTTATCACCCTTAGTGACGGGAAGTCCTGACGTGATTGAAAATTATCTGGATTTGCAAGGGCTTCGTGAGAAGTGCCTTCGGTTCTGTTCGATCCCGGAACAGACTTGTATGGATTGTGTGTCTGACGTTACAATTTGAGATATAAAGCTGATTTCTTTCAAATACATTTCTGTTGGTGGCGGAGAATTTATTCTCTTAGCTTAACACCCTTCTTTGAGACGTACGAGCTCAGAGGTTATGTAGTTGAAATTCATCAGCGATATATCCCAATTTGGTAACGTGGCATACTAAGTGTTGCTGTGAAATGATCAGTGTTTGATCATTTGTGATATGATCATTTGTTTGATCTTATATCTTTGTGATCATAGGTTGATCATTTTGTTTGACCCGAAGCAGGGCTTTTTGAGAAAGCGTAGCTTTGTGGACGAGACTTCGTCGAGCCTCACACCCCGGAAATGGTCGAAACAGGAAGGATGCAGCAAGGTTCTAGGGAGTAGCGCCCCTTAGTGTATGTCATTCCTTCTGGATAGAGGTGGTATCATGGTATGGAGCCCAGATACTTAACCTATGTGGTTGCTGCATTATTATCTATGTGGTTTGTTGGAAATCGGGGATCCTCGGGAAGATCGGTTACGATCGGGGGATGGCATACGCGTGTCAGTAGTTACCTATTTTTGCAGAGGTAACCCGGCCTTGTGTTGGCAGAGATCCGGTTAGGTTCTCGGGTCGTCTATTCCAGGGACGTACCCATCGTGGATAGGAAGTTCCTTAGCCTGACCATTTGTTGGAAATCCAAAGAAACAATACGAGCCTTGTACGGTATTAGTTGTAGGACCTGCCATTCACTTATGGTGGTCACCACTGTTTGGATGGTAGCTATAGTAGGCATAGTTCGGAATGTCTATGCTGGCTAAGATTTATATTATACTTTCGAACTGTTTTTTCTACACTATGCACTAATAATAATATCAAAAATGAATTGATTTTGCGTATCAAGCATCTTTGACTATCATAAGAAGAAATCTCCTCCAATTCTGCGTTTGCATTGTGTGTGTGGCGGGAGGTCTTATGGTAGTTTCATTTTCCAAAAGCATTGCGAAATTTACTTTAAAATTATCCTGTTGTTTATTTTAAAGAATAACTGTTTTACGATCTCACACCAGTCACCATGACTGACTCGGAGTTTATTGTTCCCTTCTAAACTCTGGGTGCCCACAATTTCCACACGGGCAGTCTAGAGTTAGATTATCAGGATATTCTGGATATTCTGGAGCTTTGGAAGCAAGCTGGATGACGAGACGTAGTATTTGTATCTGATAGTATTTATTCCGCTGTGTATTCTGTATGAGGACAAGTTTATATAACTGTCCATTGTTGTATATTGACTCTGATTGATGTATGAATAAAATGATATAGTTCTTTGTTTTAAAGATTATTCATTTATCTATTATATATTGTTCCGCCGCGATGTGTAAGATTCTGATATTGTTTTCTGTTTCTGTTGTTTTTCTTCTGTTCCTTTTCTTCTATCTTTTCTACTCTTTTCTTCTTCTTCTACCTTTTTCTTCTTCTTAAACCATCATAGTTCGTATTTCCGTTCATTTTGAGTTAATAAATGGAGATTAGTGGTTAATCAAGAGGTACGGATTTGCGGGCCATGACATTTGGTATCAGAGCATATGGTTAAGCGACAACCCTGCTCTGTTGGGTGTTACTCATTAGAGATAGAGTCAGTAGTACTCTAGAATGAGTTGAGTGTAATAATAGATATGAGCGCGTATTTGTTAGTGAATATAAAAATTGTTTTGTATTGTGTTGACTTATCGGTTGATTGTTTATGGATTCTGGTCGGTGCAGTCTAGCTAACTGTAATCGATAGGAGTTTCTAAACTCTTAAACAAGGTAAACCGACACAGTATTGTTTTAAATAGGGTAAATGAAATAATTTTACCCAAAACTATTTTTGTATATAAAAGAAATGATTTTCTATGAATTATCATAGTATATGGTTGCATGGTTGTTAGGAAGTAATAATATTGAAATGTTATCATTATTATATGAAATTGGATGAGAAATTGGAATTATAAACTCCAAAGTTAAGAAATAAAATTCACATATAAAAATGAAATTTAAAGAATGTAAAGTATAAATGTGAATTGTAATTTAAAACGGGATTCCAGAGAAGTTTTTGGAAATGTTTTGAAAAGAATTTGAAAATTTTGGAGATTTGGAAAGTTTAAATCTTTTTGGCTTGGAAGTGATTTTCAAAGGTTTTGAAAGGTATTTTAGAGAGATAAAAGCTCTAAACTCTTTTCGGTCGCTGGAAAATAACTTCGGTAATGACTGCAGCATCATCGATGTTCATTTTCGGGTTTCCAAAAGAGAAATTGCTGCCAAATTGTTTTAAATGGAAGTTGTTTGAAAAATTTGGGTTTGGTTTTTGGAATTCAAAGGATAATTTGAATTGTTTCAAAATGGCTTTGAAATGATGGTAGACTCTGGAATACTATATCAAAATATGTATGAAATAAGAAATAAGTTGATAACTTATACAATTTGAATTTTGATAGAATAAATTTAGCTTAAAGAACGAAGTTAAATCAAAGTAAGTATAAGCAAATAAATGAAATTGAATTGTTAAATTCATTTTGAAAGTATAAGTGAATCAATTAAATGAAAATGAAATTGAAAGTTGAAATTCATTTCGAATTCGTAAGCAAATGAATTGAATTGAATAATTGTAAATGAAAGATGAATTAAAATTCGTATGGAAATTGGAAATCCAGAGTAAATGTAAGTAGATTTAACCGAAGTGGTGAATTGAAAATAAAAATAACGTGTATATGGAATATTTATATTGAACCTAAGAAATGAAGAGTGAAATAAAATGAAAGTTAATCGAAAAAATTCAATATTCAGAAGTTAAATTGAATGGAAATGGTGAATTGAATTCAAATGAATTTGGAATGTAAAATTGAATGAGAATAGATATATAACTTCAACAGTGAAGTAAGCTAAAAATGTATAAGCAGTTTATATCGAAAATTTTGTAATGGAATTTGCAAAATGGTTTGAATATATGTAACTAGATATTATGGCTAGTAGGATATACAGGTGTAAAGGAATTGGAATTTTGATTTCAAAGATAATTTGAATTGCTCGAAAAAGGTACGTATTTAAATTTGAATATGAGATTTGATGACTTATTTCTCTAGCCGCTTGGCTTTTTCTTTTTCTTTTTGGAATCTGAGAGTCCGTAGGGACGTTTTGTAGTAGTGTCGTACTAGCCGCGCAAAGGAGACGTTGGCGAAATTTTTCGAAAATTTCAAGTGTTAGAAAATTTTTAAGAAATTTTGAAGTTAAAATTTGAATTTAAATTTAAATTTGAATTATTAAGTAAACAATGTTGTTTAGAAACTTATAATTTGAGTTGGAAAAGCTAGTTGAATTAATAACGAATCTTTAGTAGAAAGATTTGTTTTGAAAATTTGATAAAACTATTAGAGGTTGAAAAGTAGTAGACGAGCTAAGGACCACTTTTCCTAACTTGTAATTTCGAGGACGAAATTCTTTTAAGGAGGGAAGTCTGTAACGACCCAGAATTTTGAACGAATTAAATTGAGAATATTTAATTAATTTTAAATATTTGAACGATGATTTAATTTGAATCCCGAATATAACTTTGAATTTGCCGATTAAATTATAAAAATTTAATCTATTGAAACTGGATAAAAATTTGAATCTTCAATTTTAAGTTGATTAAAAATATTTTGAAAGCTTTCAAAATTTATATTGATAATACTAGAGATAATAGAAGCTTCAGAAATTAATTTGGAAACAATCTGTTCAGATTTGAAATTATATCGTTCAAATCGATCTTTAAAAATAGCCGTCCGAGGCGCAGTCTCGGAATTTGACGAAACCGGTTCCATTGGGTCCGTAACGTTAAATTATCACCGGGTTTTAAATTTCGTATCGTTCGGAGTTGTTGTGTGATCATACGTTAAGTAAACGCATCGAAATTTTAAAGCAAATTCTATTTAAAATTTAAATGTTTAAATGTTAGTCGACACACACGTTCTCCCCTCAACCACGCCTAAATTCTCGCCTATAATCACGGGAGAAAATCATGTGACCCATGCCTTCTTCTGATTTTTAAATATCCCTCCTCAAACAAACGAAACAATCTTCATTCCCAGTTGAAATTAAAAATGGCAGCCGAGTGAAACTTTTCTCCTTCCCTCCCTCAGTTAAATGAAAATCTCGCCCTCCTCTCCTTTTCAAATCAAACAAATCGAACTCCAGGCGATTGGAGATGCGCACGTATGGATGAGGGCGACGGCGAAATTCGCGATGATGGGAGGCTCGAGGTCGCGGCGGCATGAAGGGAAGCTGGTCGGTGGCGCTGGGCTTGGGAAAGCAGGAGCACGATGGTCGCGAGGCTCGCGTAGGGGCAGCGACACTGGCAGGGGCTGTCGATTGGGCGCGTGAGTAAGGGCTGCGAATCGATTCAATCGAACGAAGAAATCAACGAAGTCGAGCAGGCGCGTGAAGGTGGCGGCTCGCCTGAATCTCGAGCGAATGATGGGCGTCTCATTCGTTCGTGGTGCTTGAAGAACCTCGCGAATTGATGGTGACCGTAGCACGTTCGCGAGGGATGCTAGGGCGTGTGTCTGGAGTTCGATCGTGAGGCGTTGTTTTGGAGATGATGGCGACACTGTGAAGCAAGTGCTCGTTCGTGAACGACAGTCGTCGTCGAGGGGGGTTCCGTTCGAATGGGGTTCCATTCTCGTTTCTGACAGGTTGAGTTGAGGTATTGAATCTTCATTTTAATTTTTAATGCCTTTAGTTAATATGGATATATATATATATATACCCTGTAAAAGAAAAGAAAAAAATGTTGGTTAAAAGTAAACAGAGAAAAGTTTTTACAGCAAGATATATATAAATGTATAACTTATTTATTTTAAATAGTTAGTGTATATATGAATATATATGCAATATAACAGATAGGTATAGTTGAGATTATTTCTTAATTTGAATCTTGATATCCAGAAAAGAAAAAAAATTTGGTTATGATTGGGAAAGCGACATTATAAAATAGAAGTAGAACTTATAAAAGGGTTTAGACAGAAATATATATATATGTATAAATATAAATACACACAAGGTTTATAAGAATATGGGATTCATCTGTTAATGAACCTATTAAATTATTTTAATCGATAAAGATCTTTTATAAAATAAAGGTTGGATTAAATTTAGTTTTAAATTTAATTTTTGTTAAATAAGTTACTAAAGGAGAAAATTGGTTTAAATAAAATTATCAGCTAATCAAAACTGTGAAACAGTAAGTGGTTGTTCGACTTATTTCAAATATTGATAAATTGTATAATTATTTATACAAGGTTAAACCGTGAAGAAATGATCAAAAATGGAAATGGAATGCAAAATAAGAGCAAAGGTGAGATCTTTCTCACTCGAAGGAAATTTGATTTTACAGTTATTATTGATTGACTGATTGCTATGTGGATGTGATATTAGATATAGTAGGATATATCTATATATATATATAGCAATATATACATATTGGCATATGTATATATTGGATTGATTGATTTCCCGCCTCGTATAGCGGATGAGACCCTATTGCGCCGTTAGTAAGCGGATTTTTATAAAACCCATATACCGCGATAATTCCGTACTGGAGCGGAATTGGTATTGTGCTAACATCTTTGGATGCAGGGAAACAGGTTGGAGGGATCCAACTGGACCCCTCAAATTGATTGAATTTATTTCTATTGTGATATGAATCTGTGAATGATTTTAGTGATGCTATTAATCATATTGATATCTGGAAATTATTTGAATGCTAAAATTTAGCTGAATGGATGTTTGATATCATTGGATTCCAAAAATAAACGAAATTGAATTTTTGAAATCAAAATAGAAATTTCTAAGTGAATTAATTTTAGAAATTTAATAAATTCGAAGAAAGGAATTTTAAAGTATAAAAAGTTAATTTTTATAATCTTATCGAATTTACTTCCAGAATAAAGTGAAAATGTTAAATAAATGAATTTCGTATAATAGTGATTTTAAATTGAGGAAATTAATGTAAAATCTGGGTTTTTAAATAGATTGAAAGAAACAATTGAAATTTATTTTCTTAAAAAGGAATTTATTTAAAAGGAGATAAGTTGGAAATCCAATTAGAAATTTAATTGGTAAATTGAAATGATTTAGGAAATCAATGTAAAATGATTTCAATTTAAAGAATCCATTTTAAAACAGAATATTGAATAATTTGAGAAAAAAAATAAGGAATTTACTTAGTAGTGATAAATGAATTTTTAAATCAATATCGAAATTGATTTGGGATTGAAGTTTTTATAAATAGAATTGGAATTTATAAAAGTTGTTTATAAATCCGAAATCACTTATTTTGATAAGTAAAAATATAGAAGTTGATAAAAGAAGATTTATAAGTCGAAGTTGTTATAAAAATGGAAATAGAATTTATAAACGTGTTTATAAATTCGAAATAGATTGAATTGGATAAATTAAATATAGAAGATTTTTAAAGAAGATATATTTGCGATCTTGGATAGCGAATCTCTATTGAAATTAAAATGTGTAGAAATGATTGAAATTTGGTTAAGTGAATTATATTCACGATTTTGGACAGTGAATATATTGTTTAGTAAAATGGATTTATGTTTGAAGAAGTGATATTAAAAATGAAGTTAAACATTTTAAAGATGTTTTAAAATGTATTATGAATCGAAAGCATAGATTTCAACATTCATTGTTGGAATAGGCGTTTTCGAGAAATAAGGAAATGATGGACTATAACACTGTTGTTATAGTAAATGATTTTCGAAAGAAAATGTTTTACGTAGTATTGGGATTTACATATCTATCTTAAAAATCCGAATCCCTATACTAGTGATTTTGAGTCGTCGTAACGATGTTTTACGTAGCATTCGTTTTGACTCAAATAAATGTTGTCAAAGTAAATGATTTCCTTAAAGAATGAAATTATACTTAATTTTGATTTAAGTATATCGAATATTTTCAAATGTTGAGAATAAATAGATTTGTGAATTACTTATTTTAAAATAAGTATGGAAATGCTTTTCCAAGATGAAATGAAACGTTTTAGAATTTATCTTTGTAAAGATAAAATGAAATTGAATATTTGAAATCGATTTGAGAATCGTATATCAGTAGATATTTTGAAAGATATAAATTCAATATGGAATTTATAAAAGAAAGGGAAGTTGTTTAAAAATAAATATCGATTTATTTTTGAAGTGTGGAAATTTTATATCTAGTAAAGATATTTTTGAAGATGAAATAATTTGGAAAATTATTTGGAATCTGATGATGTTGCGCATCTTTATTGATAGTTAAATAACCGACTATCAATAATTACCTTTAGATAGGTATTTGTTGTGAATTGGATGAATTTGAATGCCACACTTGTTTTTAAATAAACGCTCACTATTCGGGTTAGCCGGGAAAGGACCATGGGGTCGTATAACCCATTCTGAATATGTGATACGTCGTTATGAATTGCATTTGAAGACCGGTGTTGAAGACCGGATATTTTTGAAAACGGAAGGATTACCGTCGAGTTACTCTACATCGGCTGATCTCCGGTTTAGAGGTTTTATCACCCTTAGTGACGGGAAGTCCTGACGTGATTGAAAATTATCCGGATTTGCAAGGGCTTCGTGAGAAGTGCCTTCGGTTCTGTTCGATCCCGGAACAGACTTGTATGGATTGTGTGTCTGACGTTACAATTTGAGATATAAAGCTGATTTCTTTCAAATACATTTCTGTTGGTGGCGGAGAATTTATTCTCTTAGCTTAACACCCTTCTCTGAGACGTACGAGCTCAGAGGTTATGTAGTTGAAATTCATCAGCGATATATCCCAATTTGGTAACGTGGCATACTAAGTGTTGCTGTGAAATGATCAGTGTTTGATCATTTGTGATATGATCATTTGTTTGATCTTATATCTTTGTGATCATAGGTTGATCATTTTGTTTGACCCGAAGCAGGGCTTTTTGAGAAAGCGTAGCTTTGTGGACGAGACTTCGTCGAGCCTCACACCCCGGAAATGGTCGAAACAGGAAGGATGCAGCAAGGTTCTAGGGAGTAGCGCCCCTTAGTGTATGTCATTCCTTCTGGATAGAGGTGGTATCATGGTATGGAGCCCAGATACTTAACCTATGTGGTTGCTGCATTATTATCTATGTGGTTTGTTGGAAATCGGGGATCCTCGGGAAGATCGGTTACGATCGGGGGATGGCATACGCGTGTCAGTAGTTACCTATTTTTGCAGAGGTAAACCGGCCTTGTGTTGGCAGAGATCCGGTTAGGTTCTCGGGTCGTCTATTCCAGGGACGTACCCATCGTGGATAGGAAGTTCCTTAGCCTGACCATTTGTTGGAAATCCAAAGAAACAATACGAGCCTTGTACGGTATTAGTTGTAGGACCTGCCATTCACTTATGGTGGTCACCACTGTTTGGATGGTAGTTATAGTAGGCATAGTTCGGAATGTCTATGCTGGCTAAGATTTATATTATACTTTCGAACTGTTTTTTCTACACTATGCACTAATAATAATATCAAAAATGAATTGATTTTGCGTATCAAGCATCTTTGACTATCATAAGAAGAAATCTCCTCCAATTCTGCGTTTGCATTGTGTGTGTGGCGGGAGGTCTTATGGTAGTTTCATTTTCCAAAACCATTGCGAAATTTACTTTAAAATTATCCTGTTGTTTATTTTAAAGAATAACTGTTTTACGATCTCACACCAGTCACCATGACTGACTCGGAGTTTATTGTTCCCTTCTAAACTCTAGGTGCCCACAATTTCCACACGGGCAGTCTAGAGTTAGATTATCAGGATATTCTGGATATTCTGGATATTCTGGAGCTTTGGAAGCAAGCTGGATGACGAGACGTAGTATTTGTATCTGATAGTATTTATTCCGCTGTGTATTCTGTATGAGGACAAGTTTATATAACTGTCCATTGTTGTATATTGACTCTGATTGATGTATGAATAAAATGATATAGTTCTTTGTTTTAAAGATTATTCATTTATCTATTATATATTGTTCCGCCGCGATGTGTAAGATTCTGATATTGTTTTCTGTTTCTGTTGTTTTTCTTCTGTTCCTTTTCTTCTATCTTTTCTACTCTTTTCTTCTTCTTCTACCTTTTTCTTCTTCTTAAACCATCATAGTTCGTATTTCCGTTCATTTTGAGTTAATAAATGGAGATTAGTGGTTAATCAAGAGGTACGGATTTGCGGGCCATGACATATAAAGTCCATCTTATATAAGAATCAAAAAATTTCCAAAATCAATTACGCTGCATGAAGAGCCATAAGGGATTGAACATCTTTGCTTTATAAAAGGTTAAAATTTTTGAATAGTTTTGAAAAAAAATAGTTTGTAAAATAGTTTGTAAAATAGTTTTGTATATAAAATAGTTATAAAATAGTTTTGTATATAAAATAGTTTGTAAAATAGTTTTGAATAAGATAAAATAAAAGAAAAATAGTTTTGAATATAAGATAAAATAAAGGAAAAATAGTTTTGTATAGAAGATAAAATAAAAGAAAAATAGTTTTGTATATAAAATAAAATAAAATAGTTTTGAATAAGATAAAATAAAAGAAAAATAGTTTTGTAAAATGTTTTTAAATTAATAGTAGTTTTGCATTAAAAAAATCCAATTTAAATTACAAACAATATCCAACCCAACAACTTTCAATTTCAGCGTCAAGGCATATCAATTTTATTAGAACATAAGATGTACATATGTCATCATCACACAATATCACATTCGATCGCTTGCTCGATCACACAAGTTCGCTTTCGAACTAGTATTATTCATTCGATTTCCCTAATGCGGACTTCGATAAGGTTTCTTGACTAAAAACCATCATTCTCCTTGCATAGCCGTATACTATGATAGAGAATTTTAGAATCAAACATAAAATCAATATCAAATATTCGCCATCAAGAATCAAATGAAAAATCCTAACACGAAATGGTGTAATTCACCTCGAACTTGTGTACTCAAATCTGAATCATATTAATTATGCGAATAAAACAATATATGTACAACTTACGTACTTTATTCCAATTTGTTTCATCATAATTACATTTTAATTTAAACCCATTATTAATCTCATTGATGAACATAAATATCACTTCATACTTTAATATTTGTTTCACAGAATTTCTCCATTTAATATAAAACATTAATATATTCATTCTCATACATTGCTTATATTTCTATTCATTTTAAATTACATTCATTTTCACATATAATATTTCTCATTTTATATTACATTTATTTGTGAATCATTTTATAAGAAATTTCCTTAAGTTTATAACCAATTTATAAAGGCTTAACTCCTTTTATAAGATATTACTCGAGTTTAAAGTTATCACAACTTTAATTATAACCATTTGTTGCAACATCCATTTATTTCATAAACAATTTACAAGTCATGACTTTATTTATAATCATTTCACTTTTAGTTCATATTTGTTTATCCAATTAGTTTTCACTTTTACTTTTTAAATTTATTTATGACACATTTCATAAATTTCAATTAAGTTTATAAACACTTTTTTCAATTAAATCTCATTTATAGCATTTCCTTAATCACAATTTCAATTTAAACATTCCAAGGCTTAAAGTTTACACTTGTATATTATTACATTACGTGCCAAGAATGTATACAACAATTCTATTCATTTACTAAACATAGATATAAAAAATTAAACCTTGTTTCACTTGCTTTCAAATTAAGGTTATCAAATTCAACCGCATAATTCATCACAATTACCACATTTCAACTTATATATTAATTTAGATGTTTTCGACTATCCAAAATATCCGAATATTCCATTTTATTTCAATAATTAAAACTACCAATCAACAAACAGCAAGATTCACAACAAAACATTTCAATTTCATCAACGAATATCCTAACTATCCACTTTCGAATAATACTACTATTATTTACAAAATATTAAGAAACCAAATTCTAAGACATCGAAGTTTAGTTCTCAAATTTCAGTTTAAATTCTCTTTATTAAGAATAAACTTAGAAATCATGTTCATATACTCATTCACTTTATTTCCTTTAATACACCATTATTAAACTAGTATTTAGTCCATAAATTCAATCAACAATAATAGCCAATGCTTATAAACTGACTAAATACAACAAATCAATAATAAATGATAATAATTAAATATTACCATTTCATAAATCAACCACATTAAAATAACTATATTAGTTATAAAAAATTTCCTTTATATATAACATATAATATTAGAAAAAAATTGTTTCATTTCAAAACTTATATAAAACATTTTTTTAAACAAATACGCGCTCTCGTATATATATACACTCAGACAAACTCATTTTAGGATATTACTACCCTATCTCTAATGAGATAACCCCAACAGGCTAAGGTATTTCTAAACTTAGCTCTGATACCAACTGTAATGACCCACCTTTTTGGACGGTTTAATTCGACAATAAACCACACATGTCTAATTCAAACCATTCAAAAGGGAGGATTGTTAATGGGGTAAATAAGAAAATAATAGAAAAAGAAGAAAAACAAAACGCAGAACCTTGCAGCGGAATGACAAAATATAATAAGCAGATAAACAGTTCATGAAGCTATTTTACAAATAAAATTGATTACACTTTACAATTCAAATCAGAGTTATACATACATCAGAAATAAACAAATAATGCAGCGGAACACATGATGCAGTGGGATAATAATAATAATAAATAGCAATAATATACTGAATCTTCGCCTTCATCCTCTAGAAAATAGTCTTCAATACACTGAAAAGCTTAGACTGACCCGAGCGTAATGAAAAGACAAAACACTCGAGTCAGAACTAAAAGATCTTATGTAAGTCAAATGAAAATAAGTAGAATAGAGATATTAGTGCAATGGCTTTTGAGATGTTACGGGATTTTCCATCTCCTATCAAGTGTACAACATGAATATAATTATTTAAGAGATTTAAATAATTCGAAATACTAATTTTAACCACTTTAATTAAAATAATTCAAAGTTTAACTTAAACCTTCCAAATAATTCAATTCCAACACATAAATCCAAATTCAAGAAATAATATGGATATATATCATTTCAAGCAGTATCCCAAATCAAAATTTCCAAATCAATAAAAATTGCTCGAGTTTATCACTTCAACCCATAACGACTTTCCTTAATCTATAAGATCGTTCGGGTATGTATCATTTCAACCCATAGTGGTAACAGAGATAGTAGCAATTTATATTCAATATTAATTAAATGACAATTGAATTCAATATGAATTCAAATTTAACTTAAATGACAATTTAAAATACCAAACAACAATCAATAAAGTTATAATCACATCATAAATTTAATTTAACTAACATAAGATAATTTAGTATTCGTGAGTGGGTTAAAACACTCACCTTTGATTTTTCGTCGATTTAAAATCCAATTAAAGCCCAAAATTCTAACAGTCTCAGAATTCTGCCAAACTAGCTCCAAAATGTCTGGAATTTCGATACCATCATAATGGAGAAAACCGCGCCCGAATCCGAGTTTATATGCAAAAGTTATGAATATAAGAAGGTTTGAAACTTAAATTGAATAAGAAAAATATAAGGGTAAAATAGTCATTAGCATACTACTGAAACCCTAAACGTGCAGCACAAGTCGTGATCGATCCTTTAAACCCACTATCGACTACCAACCGCCTTGTCTCGTGCAAAATAGCCGCCGCTACATCCACCTGACCTCCGATCTGACGTCGCCACTCGACCAACCACCTCTAGCCGCCCTTTTGCCCCACGCGCGGCACGCCCAAGCTACCCCCACGCGAACCGCCGCCATCCCCCTTTAATGAATTTTTTAGCCAACTCAAGAGCCCTCTAACACGAACGAATGGCATGGATTGACTCCATTCGTCGAGCTCTATGCCATGGTGCCTCCTGATCGTTATATCGACGAAGATCCACCGTTGGATCGAAAAACCTAATATGAACGGCCGGGAATAAATCACCAATTTCTGGCCAAACGATGCACCAAATCAAAAAACGAATCGCTGAAGTAGACAGCGCTCGTCAAGAGCTTTCCTACGATATATAACATGATAGGGTTTGGAGAGTTTGAATTTTGAAATTGGATTTAGGGTTTTGTAGTTGGAATTTGGTTTCTGCCATCGAAAAGAGGAACAGATAGAAGTTGATGTATGTACAGAATAAAATGAAAGAATGCTAGAATTTGAGAAACAAAAATCTATTTATACAGACAAGGCCCGATAAGAAAGAATGAACATATCAAATTGATTTGAAATGACAATAACGACTCAAAAAGCCTATTCCGTTTCCGAAACAAAAGTAGGTCATCCCATATATCAAAATAGATGTTTTCGAAATTTTTTGACTCAGTGGAATAGCTTTCAAATCCAAATTCCATTGTATATAGAAGTTAGCTTTTAAAATCAGCTTATTTTAAATTGAATTCATTAAATTGATTTCTACGCGTTTCAAGCCCGCACGATCAAACGATAAGTCCGATTGCTATGAAACTTGAAATCCTACAATAATTCACTGTTACGGATCTGATGGAACTAGTTTCGTCGAAATCCAATACAGTGGCCAAAATGGCTATTTTCACGTTAATTAAATAAATTATTATCAAACTAATCAAATCGCTTTTTAAATTTAAATATTATAACTAACAAATTTTATCATTTTTGATTACCTAATAATTTATAATCTTTTAAAATAAATTTCCATGTCAAATCCAATGTTAAATATTGCACTAATTACAGTATTCAATTTCAATTGCAATAAATTCAATAATTATAATTTAAATTCAATAAATTCATTTATTTTGATTTCACTCTTATTATTGAATCAACTATTATCTTATGAATATAATTAACATTGGTTTACATTTTATTACATCAATATTCTATAGTTATCATCCTTTAACATATTAATTGCAATATTTCAATTATATTGAATTTTATTGATTTCTAAATTAATTTAAACGGATTAAATAACAAAATGATAATTAAAGCAATTATTATACACTAATAAATCAAACACATATCCAAGTCTAATGTTTACGAACAAAACCCAATAAATTTATGTACAAATAAATTGATTTCCTAATTCATATTAAACCTACTTCAATTAACAACATATAATTCCAACATTAAATCAAACATTCAATTGCCTTAATTCCATTAATTGCCCATTCCATATTCAAACGGATAAATTAATGAGAAGATAATTAAAACAGTTGTTTTGTAATAATAATTCATATCCATTATCTTATTAGTTACAACAAAGGGTTATAAATTGCTTACCAAAATGAATTTATATTCTATATTAACCTATTTCAATCAATTACATACAATCTCACCATTTGTTTACGCCAAAAATGGTCACAAACTCCAAGTATTGTGAAAGCACCAGTATATGAATACAAATCAGCAATATTCAGACACAAATCTCAGATCTAAGCTAGCAATAAACAGCAATCCAGGACTAAATCACAAGAACACAAGATTTATAGTGGTTCGGCTATCTCCGGCCTACGTCCACTTCAATGATTTTTATCTTTTATTGATGTTCTTTGCTGATTACAGATGATTACAGCAGGTACAATGAATGAATTCGAGTATAACAGCAATGGAAAGAAGTAGATTTGAATCCGGCAGAGTCTGGACGTTGGACAGCCAAAAGATCCTCTTTCTGTAGGCTTCAGGGGGCTATTTATAGGCGTAGGAGGCTGAGATCGCGCTCAAACTTCGGGAGACTTCTTCTGGCACGTGAGTGGGCCCACGCGCCCGGAACCACCAAGTTTCGACTCCATCTGGGATCGATTCGAAACAACTTCGTATCGATCAAAAAATGCTCCAATCGAGCTGAAACTTGGCAGGGACATTCATTACCTTGCACGCAAGCTACTGTGAAAATTTCGTTGCATTTGGATCTGTGGTTTAGGAGATATGATCGATGCAAGCCTATGATTTTCGTTTCCTGCTGAGTTCGAATCCATGCCTTCGTATCCACCATTTCGAATCGACCTGGACACGTGAGCGCGCAGTGACGCGGCACGAGATTCTTGGATCGCTCCACCTTTTGTGCCGCGTTGAAGGAGTCTTATTCGCATCCAACATCGGAGTCGAATTCGTGTCGACTACTTCGTGATTCGGTCGATACGAATTAGGCCCTTTGATATCGATACGAATAGCATAGCTCCAAACGGCCTGTTTACTGAGAAGCACGATGGATACGAACAACCAAGCATGTGTAAATCTGATCGATTCGAACCCGATGGATTCGAACTGTGCGAAACTTGATGGATTCGAACATGCTGAGGCGGTGCCATTATGATGGATACGAACCTAATGGATTCGAATAGGCCGACCGAGGTTCGACTTTGAACTAGATCGATTCGAACAGATCGTCATGATGATCGAATCGAGCTAGATCGATTCGAAATCCAACCTCCCTCCATGGATACGAACAGTGTACTTTCTCTAACTTGTATCGATCATATCTCATTCATATGAACTCCGATTAACCTGAAATTTGGAACGTTGGCTTTCATAGCTTTGCTTGTCATGTCTTGTCAATTGCAGCCTGATCTGGACTCGGACAAAATTCATCGATATCCATGATTATCCTGCAATGCATATTTAATATTCATGGCTAGTTATTATTGATTTTAGTTAATTTTTGGGTATCTCAGCTTTGCCAAAAGGTGGGATAACACTTTGCCCCCCAAAACATGCCTTTTGGTAAAAGGTGTGTTTTGATCAGTTTCAAGTCGAATGTAGTGAATTTATGTTTTGTTCAAAGCTTATAGCAATTTCCATTAAGTTCATGGCTGTTTGAAGCCAAATCATTATCAATTTCTTCCAGCGAAAGTTAAGAATGAAATTCTACAGTCTCTCCGGACTATTGATGGTCGCTTCGGACCCTTGCCAAGCCCATTCTAGACTCAACGATCGAATAGAAAGATCCTATTGCACTCCGGCGTTGCTTTCTACCCCTTGCACTCTGGCCCCAGTTAGGGCGTAAAGCGATGTCTTGGTCATTCTAGACCGATCGTAGCCTCTCCAGGCTCCTGCTGGATCCCATCCTGTCACTCTACGGTGAAGGGGAAACAACGTTAAGTGAGTCGATCCTGTCGCTCTCCGGCGAAGCGACCCACTTCTTGCACTCCGGTTCAGAGTATCTGAACATTAAGCGATGTCTTGACCTGAATCGTCGGCCGATCACAGCCTCTCCGGGCTCTTATCGAATCCCGATCCAATCACTCTCCGGTGAATAGGAAACGATGCTTAAGTGAGTCGATCCTGTCGCTCTCCGGCGAAGCAACTCACTTCTTGCACTCCGGACCCTGCCTCTCCGAGTAGGATCATAAAGCGATCATCTTTATATTGATATTTAATGTTTATCCTTTAACTCTCCGGTCGAAGGTTTATTTCAATAAATGTTTCTTTATTAAATTCAAATCCTAGATGTTCAATCTCAAACACTAGGAAAAACAAGACAATGCCTCTCCGGGCTGAGCGGTCTATTTCCATCTTAGAGCATGCCTAAGGATCTCTCCGGTTCCCGTACATGAGTAGGTGGGATAGCCGTTTTATTTTGGAAATCAAATCTAAGAAAACTAATCGACCAAAGTCCAAATCTTGAACTTGGCCCTTGCCATCATAATCAGTTGATGACGAGTCGTGATCCCGATCCAGGATCATTCCTGTTAGGTGGAGGCGGTGGTTGTTCAGGTCTTACTGTCGCTGCCCGTTCTTTGGTATATTGTGGCAATCTACCACTCCTGGCATGTTCTTCCACCTCATCCCTTAGGTGGCGGCATTCATCAATAGTGTTCCCATCCAGCTCGTGGAATAGGCAGTATTTTCCAGTCCTACGTTCCCGCTCCGTGGGATCTCTCCTGGGCGGTTTTCGATAGGGGAGTTGCCCCCGAGTTTCAGTGTAAATCCTTTCTAGGCTTGCCGTCAAATCTGTGTATTGCCTGAATCTAGTCTCTCGGAATTTCTTCCATTTATCAGGACCATCATGTGCGTCATCCTGCCTTCTCTTTCCTTTGTCTGCCCTGGACTGTTCCCTGGCGGTTCCTTTGCCTTGTGTAGCATTTACTTCCTGCCTCTCGGCTCGTGATTCTTCTAATCGAATGAATTTCTCAGCTTCATGGTAAAACTCTCCAAGATCTTGTGGTGGATCTCTTGTCAATGAATCTTTGAATTCGGTGCCTTCTCCAACTCCTGCCACCGCCGCCATCAAAGTCATCGATGGATCCGGGCGATCTACAGAAGCCACCGTTGCATTGAATCGCAGCAGAAAACCTTTTATGGACTCTCTGGTCCTTTGCTTTATCGAAGCTAAAGTCATCACACTCTTGGGTCTTGTCACATGGACCCTAAATTGTTCCATGAAGCAATCTACAAGCTCGCCCCATGTCCTGATCGATCCAGTCTTTAATTGCCTGAACCAAAGTGCAGCCAAGTCTGACAAAAATAAAGGGAAACATCGTGCCATTACTTCCTCGGATGCTCCCAGTACTTCCATGTGTCTAATGTATCTGGTAATATGCATGGTCGGATCTGACTTCCCGTCATACGGATCCAGCGTTGGTAGTTTGAACTTTGGAGGGTTCCTTGCATTCCTGATATTCAGAGTGAACGGACTCCGACTGACTTCTTCCAACCCTCCGCTAGACAATCCTCCTCTCATGAGTCGTCGCACTAATCCAGCCATCTTTTCATCTACATCCTGGGGTTTCCCTCTTGGTCTTGAAGGGTATTCTGGTACGTACTCTTCGTGTGGCCCGTTAGCATCAGCGTTGGCTCCAGCTTGTTGAGCTCCATCCGTAGGCTTTCCAGCATCAGATCCTGAGGGTCTGCCCCCAAGTCCTTGTTGATTGCCTTCTGAATCTGCATTCTGACCTTGAACCTGACCTTCATTGGTTTCCGCAATCCTGACTCCTTGTTCCACATTAACAGCCGCTGTAGCTGGTCTTAAGTTTTGTATTCCCGTAGTTCTCATCTGCTCAAAGAAATTCTGCAGCATCTCCTGTTGGCTCTTCATTATTCTTTCGTGCATCAGATTGGTCATGGTCTCCATTTCGTCTCTAGTGATGTAAATCGAAGCTGGTTCTTCTCCAGCACCAAAGGATGCCTCTTGACTTCCTCCTTGTTGGCTTCTTTCAGCTCTTTGCCTTCTACTTGGTTGCCGAGTCATTGTCTTTCAAATCTGAACTTCAAATCTTGCGTAGCGGGTGCTAGTTCTTCTCAGTGAAAGCACCAAAGTGTTTGCGCCAAAAATGGTCACAAACCCCAAGTATTGTGAAAGCACCAGTATATGAATACAAATCAGCAATATTCAGACACAATTCTCAGATCTAAGCTAGCAATAAACGGCAATCCAGGACTAAATCACAAGAACACAAGATTTATAGTGGTTCGGCTATCTCCGGCCTACGTCCACTTCAATGATTTTTATCTTTTATTGATGTTCTTTGCTGATTACAGATGATTACAGCAGGTACAATGAATGAATTCGAGTATAACAGCAATGGAAAGAAGTAGATTTGAATCCGGCAGAGTCTGGACATTGGACAGCCAAAAGATCCTCTTTCTGTAGGCTTCAGGGGGCTATTTATAGGCGTAGGAGGCTGAGATCGCGCTCAAACTTCGGGAGACTTCTTCTGGCACGTGAGTGGGCCCACGCGCCTGGTCCCACCAAGTTTAGACTCCATCTGGGATCGATTCGAAACAACTTCGTATCGATCAAAAAATGCTTCAATCGAGCTGAAACTTGGCAGGGACATTCATTACCTTGCACGCAAGCTACTGTGAAAATTTCGTTGCATTTGGATCTGTGGTTTAGGAGATATGATCGATGCAAGCCTATGATTTTCGTTTCCTGCTGAGTTCGAATCCATGCCTTCGAATCGACCTGGACACGTGAGCGCGCAGTGACGCGGCACGAGATTCTTGGATCGCTCCACCTTTTGTGCCGCGTTGAAGGAGTCTTATTCGCATCCAACATCGGAGTCGAATTCGTGTCGACTACTTCGTGATTCGGTCGATACGAATTAGGCCCTTTGATATCGATACGAATAGCATAGCTCCAAACGGCCTGTTTACTGAGAAGCACGATGGATACGAACAACCAAGCATGTGTAAATCTGATCGATTCGAACCCGATGGATTCGAACTGTGCGAAACTTGATGGATTCGAACATGCTGAGGCGGTGCCATTATGATGGATACGAACCTAATGGATTCGAATAGGCCGACCGAGGTTCGACTTTGAACTAGATCGATTCGAACAGATCGTCATGATGATCGAGTCGAGCTAGATCGATTCGAAATCCAACCTCCCTCCATGGATACGAACAGTGTACTTTCTCTAACTTGTATCGATCATATCTCATTCATATGAACTCCGATTAACCTGAAATTTGGAACGTTGGCTTTCATAGCTTTGCTTGTCATGTCTTGTCAATTGCAGCCTGATCTGGACTCGGACAAAATTCATCGATATCCATGATTATCCTACAATGCATATTTAATATTCATGGCTAGTTATTATTGATTTTAGTTAATTTTTGGGTATCTCAGCTTTGCCAAAAGGTGGGATAACACCATTAAATATATCATTTAATTTATTTCATAATTTACAATTATAACCAAATTAATCTAAAATTTATTTCAATTTATTGTAATTTCATGAAAATAGTTGTAAAAAGCGTTCAAACAATAATATTAAATCATATTCTAATTATTTTGTCATGAACAAATCATAAATTTTCAGTTTATTCCAATATTAAATTCTAAAATCTTATTTAACTAATATTTTTAATTATCGAAAAATACGGGTCGTTACAGATGGGCTATGCCAATGTTATTGTTTGTTCAGTATTTAGTAGTAGGGGTAGTATATAGGCTTTGACCACCAGTGAAACCATACGGTTGTTAGAAAAGACTCGGGTTATGGTTTGACGGATTTTTCTTCCTACTAGTGTAGAATCCGTATAGGATGTGCAAAGACCTCAAAGTTTTATTTAATTGTTTGTTGTTTGTTTTATGGAAGTGGGCTAGTTAACCCTTAAATGAGTCTTTGAGATGCATTAGTAATACAGTAATTATATTATAAAGCCGTATCTAGGGGTCATAGGTTTTTGTAGCTAGGACCAATTGACTAGCATTTGAATTGCGAAGGGTCGGCTTCGGGGTTAAGGTATTAAATGGTCGTTGTGTCTGCCTCCTCCCTATGTAATAAGTATTAAGTGACTGGGGTGTCTGGGTAGTACAACGTTTGTATATATATATGTATATTGGCATATATATGTAGTTATACCTTGGAGGAGATTAGGCATATCGTACGCGTATATCGGATTGAACGAGTTGGCCGTGAATAAAAGCCCCCTAAATGGAAATCAATTGGCATAAATTAATGTTATGGATAAAGTAATTAATTTTCCAATTAACAGAACATTGTACTCGCCCATCCTTATTAAAACCCACATGATAGATTTAGAGTTATTGGCTGCCGGTGCAAGGCAGGAACGGTAGATGGTAAAGTCTTTTCATTCATGCTCGGCACCGACAAGGCAAACAGATACCCAAGGAATAAAATTGATTCCAAGGTAATATCCTTAGTCAGCACGTATGTTCTATTATAATTTTCAATTCTGATGTGAGTTTATATGACTACACTCTGATATACTTGTGTTTATTATAGGTTACCAAATCCAAGGATCTGTGCCCTAATGGACTAAGGTTTCGATTTAGTCAAAATTCGAACCTATTAAGGTGTAGGTTGTTACACTACTGTATGCAGGAGAAGAAGACACTGCCACTTCTTCCCTCTCACTGCTGACGGACTCATCTATGAGAACCGGGGATAGAGATAACCCTCTGATTCATGCATAGACATCCATCTTGAATGAGGATGTCATTGAGCACATGATACATTTGTTGGACCTGTGCGACCTAGAAGAGAGCATGGAGGATAATGATGATGATCCGCTCAACCCCCTATAGGAGATTCAAAACCCAATGGTGGACCGGCAACTCTGCATGAAGTAATATCAATTGACAATGATGATACCAACATGGTCTTCCAAATAAACACAGAGCTAAGTCCGGAAGTAAGGGTGAGCTAATTTGTTTCTTAAGGAAGAGTAAAGATATGTTTGCTTAGGGGCATGCCGACAAACTGGTATATACCCTCAATATTGACCCAATGACTCATTTGGTCCATCAAAAGAGATGCCCCCTTAACCTGAGTGGTACATGGCACCAAAAGAAGAAGTAGATGAGTTACTAGCAAATGAAATCGTTTGCGAAGCTACATACCCGGTCGGGGTAGCCAACCCAGTGCCGGTCCAAAAGCCCAGTCAGGCCTGGAGAACTTGTATTGATTTCATAAGTCTTAACAAAGCCTGCGCTAAATGTAGTTTCCCACTACCTCGCATTAACCATCTTATGGACTCTACAAGTGGACAAGAGCTACTCATATTCATGGATGCCTACTCCGGGTACAATCAAAATACTATGTATGGCCCAGATCAAGAATACACCACCTTCATCGCCAACATTGGGCTCTACTCCTACTGGGCCATGCCATTCGTCCCTTGAAACACCATCACCACATAGCAATGGCTCATCGACTATATGTTCGCTTACTCGATTGGCCATTTTATAGAGGTCTACATGGATGGCATGCTAGTTAAATCTGAAAAGGTCAAGCGGCATGGAGAGAAGCTGGTTGAAACATTAAACATTCTTCCTACGTACAATATGAACCTCAACCCCAAGAAGTGTTCCTTCATGGTTCGATCGAGAAAGTTCCCTGGTTTTGTAGTAAGTTCCAAGGGCATTGAAGCAATCCCGACAAGATTTAGGCAATTCAAGATATGCAGATACCCCGCACGGTCAAGCAAGTGCAAAGTCTTAAAAAACATAAGCGTACCAAAGAGCTATCTACATAAACTCGCAGCAAAATAGAAAAATATAATAGAACATATATACTGACAAAAGCTAATATCTTAGAATCAACATTATTCCTTGGATATCTAATTTCCTTGTCGGTGCCAAGCACGAATGAGAAGACATGTCCACCTACTATTTCCGTCTTGAACCAGTATCTTGTCCCTCTAAGTATATCCTGTGTCTTGTAATAAGGAGGGGTTAGAACAATATTCTGGTAACTGGTAAATTACATACTTTATCCATAACACTAGTTTATGCCAATTGATTTCTATTTAACTATTGCATATATTATTCATGGTTTATCTGTTTAATTCCATATGCATGCCACGTACAATATATTTAACCTCCTTGAGATGTGACTATATATGTGTGTGTATATACATATGTAAAATTCACTATATTACCTATAACAACCCGGAGTTTTACAACAATTAATTGTCATCTAATGATGATTGTATTGGTTGTTAATTATGATTTGGGATTTTAATCAGTTGGTTAATTGCTAGTGCAGTTTTGAATCGATTCGGAATCCTTTTTGTAAAAGTTTGTTATCGTCACTAGACGATTGAAATTGATAACAAATTTCTATCAGCAATTTTGATCGAATTGAAATTCTTTTTAAGTTATAAAATTCTTTAATAAATGTTTGGGTAAATGTTAAAGGGCTTTAACTTATAATCTCGGCCCACATTTATTTGGAATGTTGTGATAATATCAGAGAAACCCGACCCCTTTCTCATTGTCATTCATCCATAACCCTAAATCAAAAAAAAATGGTGGCTCTTGTTCTCAATTGAAATTAAGGCTTCTGCTATTTTGATGCTTCAAACTGGATCACCGATCGATTGCTAGTCATTCTTTGATTGCTACTTGCGGTTGCTTCCAGTTAATCCGTTCCTCTATGATTTGGGCTTTGTCTCTTAATTGCTCGGCTTTGCTTGAGAATTTTATTCGTGCTTGGCTTTGGATTTGCACGCTCCTTAGGGTTTCTGAAACTTGATACTTCAGCTCCTCTTCGCTCGATTCTGGAATTAGGACTTCGGCTGCTTCATTCGTGGCTAAGGTGAGTGTTCTCGGCACTCACATCTAATTCAAATGGTTAAGCTCGTCTGCTTATTGTTTTCGTTGTCTTCGACACTGACATTGTTAGTGGTTGGGTTTGATTCTCTATTGCCTGTCACTGTTGTGAATTGGTGATTTTGTATAAGTTAGGCTTCGGCCATTTCTGTTGTTTTTGTGGACATCATTGTTCGAGTGTCGAATTCATTTTTATTTGGCCTTTTGAAGTTAATTCGTTATGCCAGGTTGTTTAGAGATGTTCGTGTTCCTTTGATTTCGTTTTTTGTTTAACTCGGTTTCGAACATGAATTGTTTGATTTCCGTTCTTTTGACTTTGGGTTGTGAGGTTGTTTATGGATGATTTTCTACTGGCTTCGGCCTTAGATTGGGATTTCATTTAACTGTGCTTATATTAAAGTGCTGTTTCATTTGTTATTAGTATATATATGTATTCATACATATATATACTTACGAGCATTCTTGTTTTGTGTTGCTAGCTGCCTCAGTTTTGGATTTGTTCGAATCTGATATCTTTGGATGTTGCATTTTTGGGTTGGCATCGGCTTTGAGTTGTTTTGTGTTCCATAGCTTTGGCACTGACTTGACTCTGATGGTGATTTCTTTTGACTTCAGCCACTTAGATTCTAATTTGAACTGCTTCTTTGCATTCTTTGTTGTTTCTGATTTGAAGTCTTGATAACACTTTGGTTATTGTAGACTTGTTATAGTCTGCATTATATATATCCAACCTCTTGCATTGCACTTGGGTATATGTTTGAAACTGATACGTTACATTATTCATTTGCAATTGGTCTTGATGGTATACATCACCTGATATTCGTGTTATTGTACGTGCACCATTCACTGTTTCCATTTTTGGTTGCACTGTCACTTGTTCATTGAGTTACATTCTAATCTAACTGTGACATGCTTTCTGTCATCACTTTAACTCGAGTCTTTATGGAAATCATATTGCCTCGAGTACATGTACAACTCTGTATACATGTATGGTTGTAGTTGTAGTTACTGCACTTGTTATTGACACCGTTGACTTTTGTATTGATGGTCTTCGAAGGGTTGATTAAATGTAGCTTCACTTGAGTTTCCTGATGCATTGCCTTGTATGGTATTGCACATCTAGTCTTGTCATTTGAGTTACTGTGGTTATGCTTCATGTTTCATTTGCATAATACCACTGTCTCGTTCATCCCTATTGATTTGGTGCCTTCATTGCTGTTGTATGTCTGAACTCACATTTATTTTACCTTGTATTACATGCTGATGGTCTTTGAATTGTACAGTTTCACTCGTAGTTTGCATTGAATCTGGTATCATTCTTTGAGACAGTTGCTTATTGTTCCACTTTGATTTTAGTTCTGGCTTCGAGCTTGTGGACTTTGTCTTGTGATCTTTCATACTTGTTGCATGCTTGACTTTGGACTTGCTTCATATCTGAACTGTGTTCGCCATATGCATTTGTGGGTGCACTTCATTCGTCTTATTATCAGTGCAGCACTTGCCTCTCTAGTTAATTCTTTTTACTGATTTGCCTATGATCGTGTTTGTTGGTTTAGTGGTGTACTGGTTTGGCCATTTTGTACTTCTGGCCTTTGTTTGGTTCTGGTCTTGCTTGTGTTATTGACTTTGTTGGTTTGCACTGCTGTCACATATGTGTATCCATATCCGTACATACATATGTATGATAGATGCATGTATTGATTTGGATCTTCTTTGTTGGTTCTTGATTATTTCATGTTAATTGATGAAATCACACTTGAGTTGAACCCGATTTCGGGGTTTGACCTTGTGATCATTTGTGACTTTCATTGAGTTCTTGTGTATCTCATGCGATAGTGGCGAGGCAGTACACGCGTGCGTGTACTGCAGCCCTATCAGGTTTGACAGTTTTAAAAATTGATGTTTCGATTGTCAAATTATTTCGTTGATAAACTTCAATGTTTTGAAGTTGTATTCTGATTTGGATTTACTGATTTGTTGTTTAACACTATTTAGTGTATTACTTGCCGGTATCCGATTCTCTTATCGAGAAGTTGGATATACGTGATTTCTGTGACTGTCGTCTATTTGACTATCTGATTATTATTGCTACTATGCACTAATAACTGAGTTTTAATTAGACTGACCCGTGTATTATTTTCTTTTGAATTTAATACTCGGGTTAGACCCGAGTTATTTCAGGTTGTAGATTTCCTTCTTTGAGTTGTTGTTCGGGCTATAAAGACTTTCCACATATTTTGAAGTTGTCTTTGTCATTCAGTAGAAGTCGTGTCATTGTATAGGATGATATGTATTCATGTATATTAGTTGATAATGTACTTGTATATATAACTTCCAGAGTCGACAGTTGTAGTTGTATCATATGTATTGTGTCAACTATATTGTAACTGACATCAGTTATATATATATATGAGATTTTGTTATTTGTGTTCCGCATTCTTTGTGTATCTGTGTTGTTTTTATATATATATTGTCCTAAACTATTATGAACCATCGTAGCTTGTTTTATACCGGAATTGGGTATGTCGATGGGAGTAAATAAATAAGAGATGAAAAAAATAAAAATATATATCACTCCTATCGAAATAACCAATACTAGTGTAAGGCCAACTACGGATGGCCGCTCCTATCCATCCTCATTCTTCGTTATAATAGACAGTATTTCTTTTAATACTCTTTGTTATTATGAGCATAGAGGTGGGACGTCACTTACCCAAAAAGGAATACCTAGCAATTTAACACTTCTTAAATAGGGAGACGGTAGTGTTGGAACTGGGCCAACCCGCAGTGGAAGAAATGGGTGAATTTTAAAAAAAATTACCATTTTAGATCTATATTGGACCTATGAAATCTAAATATACTTAGAACTTTTTTAAATTTTCTTTTAAATAAAATCATTATTTTATTTAGATTTATAAATAAAGTTTTATTTTATTTATTTTGTAGTATGTTTTGAACATATGTATCATATGCACATATGTGTAAACATGCACATGCAACATTATAATGTGTACATTGTTTAACATTCTCACGTTCAGTGTTGGGATCTACACCTCTATGGACAAGTTATCCTCTCTTGCATTCAATTACACTGTCTAAATGTATGTATAAGTGCATCAAAGTGGTATGAATATAATGAAAATATATGTACGTATACTAAAAGTCATTATATCAAATAGTATATATCATTTATGTATATATAAAATGCATGTAAAAATATAAATATAAATGAGGTTTATATAATACTACTGAGGCAATTATTCAAGTTTTAGAGTGTGAAAGTTTAAGAGATGAAAACTCAGTCATACTAAAGATAAAGAGATTGATGTGGTGATTAATGCTCTTTATAACTTACATAGCCTCTTTATTTCTAAAGAAAGATATTTATATACTTATATACTAATAAAATTAAGGATGAATTTTGTAAAATATATTCATTTATTAAATAAGGGCCCACACCCTAAAATTAGTTTTGTAATAAATGTAGGTTTTGAAAGGAAAGGTTAAGTTATATTAGGAGAGAGAAAGAGAGAATTAATGTGGTGATTAATAGGGTCATCAATTTCCTTTAATAGAACCATTTCATTCCAAAATTCAAAAACAAATGAATATGCAATGACCCCCTTTCTCGATTCATGGAAGTCAACACTAATACATCTATAGTATTCACGTGCCGAGCATCCGAGTGCCGAAAACATAGATTGTTGGGGTGAAGAAAAGAAAAGATAGAACGGAATCTCACATCGTGATGTGTAATATATACACACACAACAAATCTTTACAAAAGAAAAACTGTAATATATATACATCAATCAGAGTAAACTAATAATTGTTGGCAAAAATACAAACAAAAAATACAGCGGAAATAAAATACGTCTTGGAGGCATCCAGGTCATCTCCTGAAAGCTCCAAAGCATCCATATCTAACTCTCGAAAAGTACTCAGGTCTGACCCAAGTATTATAAGAAGATAACACCTAGACCAGTCTGGTAAACCAGCGTGAGAAAACTCAAATCATTTGGATTATTTAATGTCTAAAACCTTTCCAAAAACAAAGGAATCTCGTAAGACCACGCCGCACATAAACACATACGGGTTTTAACCTTACGATAACCAAACCATTTTATAAGAAAATCCAGTGTTATTATAATAATGTTTATGGTTTAAAATAAATAGATAACATATTTTGAATGGTTACCTATAATTACATTCAACAGTGTTAGGTTCTATAACTAAAACTGTAAGGTACATATTGGAGATTGGATTTCATATAATGACAAGGCATCGGGTACCATTTGTCATAGTACATCTCTAGATAAAATGTACCAAGCACCCCACTTTGAACCTCCGCAAACACAGAGCTAACCTGCCCCATGAACATGACATAGCTAGATTACATCATTCCTCGGGCACCGAGGCTGCAAACATTGCACCTGGCCCCACCCATGCGCGCATACAAAATCCATAGAAAATATATTGAATCTAGATCTAAGGAATGATGCTCCTAATGGCAGCGAACCACTTACTCTGTTGCATCCTCTGATTTTAGTCATTACCGGGTTGTGAGGCTTGTGAGGCAACGGTTACCTTTTTCCTCTTAGCAAATCCCTTTTAGAATACTAACATCGCCCTTCATGCAATAATATCATGCCTGCATTCATCCATACAAGTTGTTCAAGGTATGAATAAAACTGAAGGCACTACTTCTACTGAATCCATTTTGGAATTGCCCTTAGGATTAGTAGCAAGTTGCTCTTGCACATCAAAGAACTATGTCTTCGATTTCTATCATCTTCATCATGTCTACTATCTGAATGCTTATGCTGGTTCGAAGTGGTTTTTGGATAACTTACCTGATCCCAGTCTCTTCGAACCAACAACCGATAATTTTAAAAACTGGCTAAGATTTGATAGTCAATTATTTAACTATCAACAAAAAATCAAATCCAGAGATTCAACTTCACATGGAAACTAAGCGCGATTAAGTCTTCACATAAGCAACCACTAAGCCTCTTTCAATTAATCCTTTCATTAATTAAAAATCACTTTGTAAATACTTGTATTAAAATACCTTTTACAAAAGATATACGTATGTGTATTACTTATTCACTATTCATTTACTCTTTTCATGCTTCAAAGAATATCCATATACTTATCTCATCGGCATAGTATATTCTCAAATCTTAAGGAAGATTTCATATTTTTTCCAAACCATATTAAATTGGGTCAAAAACAACTGTCATTTAAAAACATTATTTATTATAAGCCCAAATCACTTTTCTTTTTGGTGTAAGTAAATAGATCGTATAGAAATTAGACCAAATATACTTACCACTACTTTTTAATTTTAAACAGTACCATTTCTCGATTACCAATGAAATCAGATAAGTTAGAAAACTATCATTGGCTCAACATACATTCTTAATTCTCATGATAGAGACAACTTTCCATGCCTCGGAATTTGGTGTTATGTATGAAAAGAATATTTTCCATACCACCATATATTATAAACATCAACTATGGAAATCAATCTCCTACACTTGTCACGTTTCCAATATTTTGACTTACTCCATCGCTTGCCTAGAAACAAAGCCAGGTAGTTTAGATCCTTGCCTAGGCACTTCGATCGAAGATCTCATAGATAGATGATTAGTCTACTCATCGGCTTTTAGTGCCAACTACGTGGTTACCTAATTTCCATAAGTAACCGAGTTCGCAAACGGATATAATACTTAATATACCGAACATCAATCTTCGATTTCAAACTTAAACTATCCTTCGGATAACAGTGAGGTCGTTTAAGTTGGGATATTATTACCTCTCAAACCTTGACTCGACAACATTCTTGTCTTTAAAGATAGGTAGAAGTTTCCCTACCTCAAAGCTTAATGTTAAGTATAAGATTTCATAAATTCGGTATACTATTTCATTTAAATTCTAAGAGAGTTATAAACCAAACTCCTTTTTCCATTTTCCAAAATCTTTTCCTAAAATTCGAATATTGGTTTCTTTAAAAATTTCACTTAAACTCTTACAAATCACTTGGAAATTTCAATATAAATCTCACTACAAAATCTTTGTTTAAAACCATATTTGATTTGAAAAGATAAGATCTTTTTCTTTATAAAAGTACCACTAATTTTATTATATCAAATAATCCTTAAATCAAATATATAAATTTGAAACCTTTTTTAAAATATTTTTACTCAAAGTTTAAACTTCCATTCAAATCATACCATTTAAAAAAAAATTAGAACCTCAAATTCTTTTCAAATACTTACATAACCTTTCTAAAACATATTTAAAAAGAATTTACAAAAATATTTAAAGTAGATAACCTTTTATATCTACTAAAATCGTAGATTCCCAAACCTGCATCCTTAGTTCATTTCTTTCTATATTTCATACTATTATAAATATAGAAAACATTTCACTTCAAAATAAAAATAAAAATTGATTAAAATCCATAAGTATAAATTTTCAAATTCGAAAAGAAGCTTAGAGACTACCTTAGCACATCATCAAGTACATTTTACTTCTACATCAAAGAAGTCAACTTTCAAACCATATAATAATTCTTAACTTCACATCACATCACAAAAAGCACAGAAAATCATATATACAACATTATATAAATGAAAACACAATATTCAAACACGAATAAAATACATGACATCAAAATACTTTTATAGCAACTATCGTTATACCAACACTTCCATTTCAAGTCCAAGTCCCCTACTAATCCTTATGTGCTTTTCATATACTCAAAATACAAGTCCAAGTTCATAGTCTAAATCATATCCCATCAGATTTACATATGCTTTACAATATAAGTCCATAGTCCACTTCAATTACATATGTCATTACATATGCTATTTGAACCAACACATAAAAGTGATTTTTAAAGCATTATAACATACACAAAAATATTGCTTTCCAAAGCAAGCATCAACATCATAATATATTCAAGCAATACACACATATAAACACCAACAAAAACATCATTTATATCCAATGTATATATATATATATATTAAAAAGGGAATTTTTAAGGTAAGAAATCTCACTTCAAATTTCAAAAGCATGCTAACCACCACCAAAAGCCACTAAAATCATGAAACAACCTCCTACCATCACCAAACTTCACAAGATCTAACTTTGCCTTTAAAATCCCAAAAACACTCCTCCTCCCTCCATAAAATGTTCACAACAATGCTTGGCACCCCCTTGATCCATCTTCTTTCGACTTTGATATTAAAATGTTTGTTATTATGGTGTGCTAAGAAACATACTTGAGTTTGGTGAAGTTTAGAGAAGGTTTGGATGTGTTTTGAAGAAGAAAGTTGAAGAAAGAAGGAAGAAAAAAGGAAGCCATTTTTGAGTTTTCTTACTTTGAAAGCTTTTGAAATATTTTGTAAAAATGAAATAATGAAACGAAACGGAGATGGAAAAGGAATAATATTCCATGTGCCACTAGGTACCTTCCATCAAATCTTTTGACATTTAACATTTTTAAATAAAGAAGAAAAGTGGTGTGTCGTCACCTTAAAAACGATTTAACCTTTTGGAAGCAACGAGTAGTGGTAAATATATGATATTTAATTTCCATATACGACCATTTTAATTATCCCCGATAGTTGATTTATTAATTATCGGATTTAGCTTTCTTCATGGTGTGTCATCACCTTAAAAACGATTTGCTGCTCTTTGAGCTTTGTTATCATTTGTCGCAAATGACTAAACCAAAAGCGCGAGTGGGGACCAAGCTATGTGGGGTTGCTCCTGTTAGGGTAATTCACATCTCATCTAGATTTTTGTGTACCGTCACGTGAAAAATGATTAAGGTTTTAGATGTGAAATATTGAGATTCTTGGTAAGGTCTGGCAGGGTCCGGCTTGGAGGGTCCCGAGAAGTGTCAAGGAGTATATGAGCTTCTCAAGAGTATATTACTAGAGGTATACTTCAAGGAGGGTGCACCTTCCTAGTTATTTATTGGAAATTTTTCTTTCCTTATTTGATTCGAATTCTTGAATCTGTTTATCTTTAAATTGCACGAGAAGAGTCAACCACTCTTCGTGGCGTTTAAGTATTGATTTAGTCCATTCTATCAAGTTTGGACTGTTACCTTATTTAGCTCATTCTATCAAGTTTGGACTATTACCTTATTTTGTCCATTTAATCAATTTGGACTGTTTCCTTTGTTTTATCCATTCTGCCCAGTTCGGATTTTACTCGGGTTATTTCCATTCATTTGAGTCTGGTTTTAATAATAATTATACCCATTCTTATTTGGATTTGTGTAACACCCCTAATTTTCGATAACATTATTCAAAAGATTTAATTAGATAAATTAAATAGAATAATGGAAATGTTAAGTGATAAGGGGATTGAGACTTGAATTAATTAATTAAGGGCCGAGCCTAAAAAACTAATTAATGAGCTTAAGAATGGTTTTAGGTTAAACAAATTGCATAAGGGTATTAGAGGAAATTGCCGCCCAATGGCCCTTACCCAATATATATTTTCGTTCCTACCATTTCTTCCCATTTACGTCATTTTAAAATGCAAACTAAAAGATAGAGGAACGACCGGCCATTAAAAAGAAGAGAAATTCAAATTTAAAAGCTAGAGAATAGAGCTTAGGGGAAATCAATCTCAATCCAATCTCCTTATCTAGATCAAGGTGAATAATAATTCCATCTCTATATTGTTTTAAATCGTATATTTTCGGATTTAAGAGTAAATTCATTTTTATGATATATTTGATGATGATATGCTTGATTTGTGATTTATATGGTTTAAACAAGATTGTTTAAAAGAGCTTTTATATGGTTTTAGGTCAAAATCGAGACTAAATGATGATTAAATGCCATGGGAAAATTTTATGTTATGAGAAACATGATTTTGGAGTTGGGTTTCAATTTTTATAATTTTCCATGCTATGGAAAGATTATTATGAATTTTCAAAGGAAAATATGGTTATTTTAGGTTTACAAATTTATTTTGGTAAATATATTGAGAATTTGGGTCTGGAATTTTGATACGTTAGATAACATGATTAAAGTGAATTTTTGGGGATTTTTCCAAAGTGATTTGCTATGCAAAATAATTTTTTTTAGAAGAAGGACTTCTTTGCAAAAATTGGAAGGTCTTAATTGATTAACTTAACTATGGTTAAGATCTGGATTAGCGGCAGTTATTTTTGAAAAAGAATTTGAAAAGTTAAGACAATCAATCTGGTGTTGACACATGGCAGGTGAGTTAGAAAAAAGTTTGCTTAAAGTAGTATAAAACCTGGTTTACTCAGAAAATAGGTCCCGCCTGCTTTAGTAAGCACCTTTCGACACAGATGCCTCCGCCTTTATCTTAGTCAAAACCTACCATGCCGAAACCAATACACAAGGTATCACTAAGATGGAACGTAGTGGATTGGAGGAAGGCGGAAGGTAAGGTGTCGAAAGCATAGCTTCCGAAGGGGTCGTAACCTTGGTTTGTTTTTTTAAAAAAAAGCTCCTGCCTTTGTTTTGATTTAGCCTTCAACAGAGCCAAAGCGTTTGGTTTTGATAGAAGATTTAAAGAAGGTTTCGAAAGGGTTGCCATTAACTTAAGATTGATTTCGACTGGGTTCCTTACTTAAGAAAGAGTGTTTTAAAAGAAGGGGTTCTGACCTAGTCGATACCCTGCTGCCATTATTTAACCTTTCGATGGTGTTGAAGACATCAATGCTATCGAAAGGATACATTGTTTTATAAGTTCAAGCCAATTCCTATAGCTTTCAAAAGGGGTTAGGGGTTTCGGTGATGGTTTCGAGGGGTTTTGACGCCAACCTTCTAATGTATTTTACCTAGATGTTTTATGCTTTCGAAAGACATAGTGCTGACACCATTAAGTTTTCCCCAATGTTTTTATATGATTTAGGATGGTTTCGAAAGAGTTGCTTTCGCCTATATTCACTTTGACCCAAAATAAGTTTTAAGTATAAACCCAATGCTTTCAAAAGGGGTCCTTTCAATGTGTTCGGAAGGGTTACTTCCATTGGTGTCGAAAAGGGTACTTTCAACTGGTTTCGGAGCTAAGCTTCTAAAGGTTAATATTAATACTTTGATATATTCAAAAGGTTTTGAAAGGTAGATTTTAAGGTATTAAAAGGCAGGAGCCTAATGTTTTGAAGATAGATTTTGAAGGCTTTCGAAGGAGGCTATCCTATGAAGTCGAAAGCTAGGTTTCGAAGGTATCAAAAGGTTTTATGACCCAAACTCTATTTTAAAAGGAAAAAACCATGGCTATATAAAAGGATTTTTTATAATGGTTTTAAGAAGAAGCTATCTTTGATAAATTAAAAGGTTAAAGAGATTAACCATGTTTTATTTTAAACCCACTGGAGTGGTATTGCTATGTTGTTATGTTGCTTCTTTAAATATGAGTATATTTACTTTAAAATGGACCCATAACTGCATTTTAGGGATAAAAGGGTAGAAGAACCAATTAGGTTAACCCAATAGTGAATATAAATTGATAAACTCCTGAATGAGTAGAATTGCATCCAGGAGGTCAGGAAGACCAGAATATAGGATGCTAAAATATAAAAGAAAGATATTAGCAGGGGCCAATAGGTTCTCAGTAAGCCCATGAAAACGTGTATAGGAAAAGATATTGGCAGGGGCCAATAGGTTCATAGTTAGCCCATGAAAACTATGTATAAAGGAAGATATCAGATAGACGGGTTCATAGTTAGCCCATGAATACTATGTATAAAGGAAGATGTCAGATAGACAGGTTCATAGAAAGCCCATGAAAACTATGATTGGATACTGGCAGGGGCCAGTAGGTTTGTAGTTAGCCCATGAAAACTATATCCGGATAAAATATTGACAAATGTCAATAGGTTCCTTGTGACGACCCGGAATTTTGAATATTTCAAATTGGAATATTTAATTGATTTTAAATATTCAAAAGTGAATTTTTAGCTTGAATTTCAAATATCAATATTTATTGGATGATTCAATTATTGAATTAAACAATTTAAAATTGGGTAAAATGTTAAATCTTCAGTTTTAAGCCTGTTAAAAATAATTTGAAGGCTTGGAAAATATACATTTGACAATACTGAAGGTGATTGAACTTTTTAAATTGAATTTAAATGTGTTTTGTTCAGTTTTAAAATTCTATTAATTAAATTGATATTTAAAAATAGCCTTCCGAGGCACAGTCTTGGAATTCGACGAAACCAGTTCCATTGGATCCTTAATATTGTATTATTATCGGAATTCAAGTTTTGCAATAATTGGAGTTGTTGTGTGAGCGTATGATGTATAAACGCGTTGAAATTTATATCGAATTTAATATAATAACTGGGTTCAAAAAGCTATCTTCTCCGTACGATCGAATCTGGACTCGAAACCTTTTCCAAAGCGTTCGTAATAGGGGTATAACATTATAAACGCCTAGCGGCATGCCTCGATTGGATGTCAAAATTTTGAGTTGCATTTATCTAGACGATTTGAATTTAATTTAAAATATATATTTATATATCCTGGTTAACTTTAACTGATATTATTTCACGTCAACTTTTTTCCCTTTCATTTCAAAACACTGTAGCTCTGCAAAAATTCCTCCGCAAGCCACCTTTCTCTTTAAAACATCAACCGAGCTTATCCCCTTCAAATCAAAATTCGTAGAAAGAAATCTCGTTCAAAAGAAATTAAAATGGCCGATACTCTTTCCTTCCTCTCTTCAAATTCGTTCATTATTCTTTTTATTGTCTCCGGTCACATACAACTGCGTGGCCAACCTTTGCCCCAAATCGAGACTTCCTTTCTCCCTCCTTCAATTCAAATTTCTTTCAAATCAAAATGGCTAAAAAAGGAGGGGGGAAATCGAGTTCGCAACTGCGAACGTCGCCGCGAGGCCGTTGAAGGAAGGTGACCTAAGAGGAGATTTCGCGTGCTCGAACACGCGAATAAATCGCGACGGCGACTTGTTCGATCGAACGAGAAGGCGGAGGAGATGTGGGATCGTGTCTCGATCTGGCGAAGTGGTGAGGAGTTCGCGAGGCGATTTGGAGGATGTTATCGGGTTCGTTGAGTTAGGGTTCGATCAGTAGAAGGGTTCGACTGTCGATCGATGGTGGCTGCATGACGTGAACGCGAGGCAAGTCGAGACTGCGAGCTTATCGGGGGTGGCGAAGGCGTTGAGGGCTGCGGCTCGCCTAGAACACGAGCAGATGTTGGGTAGGTTCTGATCGAACGAGGTGGAGTCGCCTGAATTCGTTTTCCAGCGAGGTATATTTGTTTTATTTTTAATTTAATTAAATAAATGTTTTATAGTGAAAATATATAGGTACAGAAGAAAAAAAAATTGCTGATAGATTAATATTTTGACAGTAAGGTATGAAACTTATGTTAGTTTTAATTATATTTATACATCTATATAGATCAGAGAAAAGTAATCTACAGCAGATTATATGTATACAAATACAGTCTATGTATTTTATACGTTAATAATAATACTAATATATATATATGGGTATACAGTAAAACAGAAAGTATATATATAGGTAAGTTTTGAAAAAAATGTATGTTGGTGATTAATTTGTTTACTAACGTATTTAAATTATTTTAGTTACTAAAGATTATTTAAAGGGAAAATTAGTTTAAAATTTAATTAATTGTTTAAAATAAATTATTAGTTAAAATTAAACTATTAGTTAATCAAATTGTTAAATGGTAATTGATAATTCGATTTACTTCAAATATTAATAAATCATATAATTGTTCATACAAGGTCAAATTCATGGAAAACAAGTCGAGACGGTAGTCGACTGCAAATAAAAGCAAAGGTGAGATTATCTCACTCATTTGGATTCCATAGTTTAATTTAAATGATAAAATTTTAAATCATTGGATGCTTGGCTTGATTGATTAATTTATAATTTATCTGATGGATGATATTATTATATATAATAGTATATAGATATATTGGGTGATTGATATTCCCGCATTATATAGCGGATGAGACCCTATGCGCCGCATAATAGCGGATGATATTATATAAATCCCATATACCGCGATGTTCCACCTCGAAGTGGAATTGGTATTGTGCTAACGTCTGTGGATGCAGGGAAACAGGTTGGTGGGATCCAACTGGATTCCTCAAAGTATTTAGATTTGTTTAATTATTCTGTGGATGATTATTGATATCCTGTGATGAATTCATTGATGATGGGAATATTGGATAATAAGGATTGATTGAATATATTTCAGTATAATGAGTTATTGAAATATATAGAATTGAATTTTTAAAGGAAATAAAAGAGTAAATTTTCAAGTAAACAATTATAGAAAATTTGAATAAATCTAAGAATATAAGTGATTTTAAAATTCTAATAAATAAATTCCGAGTAAGGAAGGGATTTTTAATAAACAAAGAATTAATAAATTTTTAACTTAAGTGATGTTATTTAAAGTAATAAAGAATCTACTTTGGAATTCAAGGTTTAAATTTTAACTAAAGGAATAAGAAAGAAATTTGAAAATCTGAAATTGGTATTATCAACTAAAAAGATTTTTAAATCATAATAAGAAATAAAATATGAAAGTTAATGGATTTTAAATAAATGAAGAAAGTAAGGGAATTTATTTCAAAATGAATAAATTGGAAATCGATTTGGAAATTTGATTTAAGTGTTTTAAACCCTGAATTTTTAAAAGGGAATTGAAATTTTGAAATTTATAAATTGGGGTTTATGAAAGTGAAAATAATATATCAGTGAATATTTTGAAGGATAAATTCAATGTGGGAATTTATAAATGGAATGAATAAATGTGATTAAAAATAAATAGTGTTTTATTTTAAAGGACGTGAAAGAGAAATATTTTTCCCTGGATAACCAAGTACGTTTTCAAAACAAATTCTTAAGTATAAATTAAAGTTTCAAGATTTGTTTTAAAGGTATGTTTTGAAAATCTATTATTCTAAAATGTTTAAACTTTGAAGTAATAAAAAATTTCAAATTTATTTGAGTAGAATTATATAAAGGAGTCTTGGTATTATGTTTTTAAAAAGATAAAAATTTAGTTTTATATTTTATAAAGTATGTATATTTTTATAAATAAAGAACTAAAGTAGTTTTAAATCTAAATGTTTAAAAATATATTCTATAATTAAGTGTTTTAAAAGCTTTTAAAGTCAAAGTATTTGAACTTGGTAAACTTCAGTGGAGATAGAAAAATATTTTGGAAATAGATTCCATGAGAATAGTGCGATCTGGAAACTGTTTTTAAAGGATGAAATATAGAAAATATCTTGCGATAGTTGCGAAGATATTTGTAAAGTAAATAAATAATTTGGAGAATTATTTATTGTTTGATGGATGTTTGTGAATGTTAATTGATAGTTAAACAACCGACTATCAATATTGGCCAATGCGCTAATCGTTTCGAAGAGACCGGGATCGAGATTAATTTCTCGAAAACCACTTCGATCTGGTTTGTATGTTTCGTGAGGAAACGCGTTTGAATCGAAGATGGAGCAATGAAGTGCAAGGGCTAGTCGCTACTAATCCTGAGGGTGAAACCAAAATGGATGTAGTAGGAATAGTGCCTTCGGTTCCGTTCGAACCCAGAACGGACTTATATGGATGAATGCTTTTCGAAACATCGTCAGGTGGACGATGAGCATTCTAAGTGAAACGTCCTATAAAGGCAACGTTTAGCCTCAAGCCTCATCAACCGGGAATGATTGAAAATTAGGGGATATGCAGCAAGGCTATGTGGGTAGCGCCCATTAGGGTGAGATCATTCCTGTCTAGAGGTCCCTTTTTATTTCGGCTGTGTGGCGGTTGGTCGCGCCAACCGTGGGGTGATCTTACTCGGAATTACCCATAGGTAGTTCCGGTCTTGTGTTGCAGGGGGTCGGGCATGATCCTCGGTACATTGATCTAGACCAGGTACTGTGACAGGTGGTACCCCAGTGCCTAGTCATTGTATGAAATCCAATCTCCAATAAGCGTCTGTACGGTTTTGATTGTGCCCAACTATTGCTGAAACGTGAGATGCAAGCATTTCAGCTAGATTCTATTTTACTTTCTATAGACACTATTATAATATCAGACGATTTTGATAAAAAGTGTTTTGGCTATCGTAAGGTAAAAACCCGACATATTAATTTGTGGCGTGGTCTTACGAGATGCTTTTGTTTTCAAAAAGAGTTTGGAAAACTTTAATAATCCAATTGAGTGTGTTTTCTCACGCTGGTTTTCCAGACTGACTCGGGTGTTATTTTATTATAATGCTCGGGTCAGACCGAGTATTATAGATACATAATAGGATGCTGTGGAGCTCAGGAGACAAGCTGGATGGCGACACGTACTTCCGTACTTGTTTATGTATTCCGTTGTGTTGATTGTTGTATATTCAGTTGTGTGAGGACAAGTTATGATTACTGTCCGGCTGTGTGTATGTATACTCTGATGATGTAATATACAAACAGATAAAATTTTGTTTTTTTGTGTAAAGACCAGTTGTTTTATATTATATTTTATTCCGCTGCGATGGTTAGATTCTGATGTTGTGTTGTTTTCTCTTCTTCTACCTCTTTCTTCTTTAACCCAAATGGTTCGTATTTCCGTTCACTTTGAGTCGATATATTGGAGAATAGTGTCGATTCAAGGGGTACGGAACTACGGGTCGTTTCACTCCTAGTCAACCCATGAAAATTAGGTTAAGAAGTAAAGATGTTGGGGTTACCAATAGGTTCCTAGTCAACCCATGAAAACTAGGATAAGAGTAAAATATTGGAGTTACCAATAGGTTCGTAGTGATCCCGTGAAAACTATGTAGTTGGACAGGGATTCCTTAAATGTTTAGTCGGTTATTAGTCTGCCCATGAAAATTAATAGGTCAATAGTAATCCTAGAAATTATAATTTTGACAGATAGTCTAAAATGAATGGGGATGGGTAATCCAGAATTGATTCATTTGTTTTTGCATATCAACATATTATACTATTTTGAATTATTTTAACCATTGTGGATGCAGGCGCATGGTATATGGTTTTATAAAGGTTTTGAGATACTAGTGCGGGGAAACCTGTTCCGCTAAGCGGCATGGTCTCACTAGATATCTAAATGGTTTGAGATGGTAGATTATTATTCATACAAGGCTTTATGTCCGACTCGAAGTTTATGTTTTCCCCTTAAACTCTCGGGTACTCAATTGATTTTGAGTAGTTTGAGAGTTGAGGTTTTCAGGTACCTCTTAAGACGAATAAGCTTCTGGAGACATGCAAGAGGCATGATAGCTATTTAGAGTTCTCTTTCATTTTGATTCCGTTGTGTTGTTTGTAATGGTAAAGTTGTTATATTGTCTGTATATACTCTGATCTACCAAGGGGGCATCTTCATATGTTGCTCTTGGCGTATGTGGTAATAAATATATTTTCTCTGAACGTGATTTGCGAATATGGGATTATGTAATGAATTGGAAATATTTTGGAATGAAATGTGATTTTGGTTAAAGTTTAATTTTTTTCCATATTCATATGTTTATGTGTATCAATGAATCCAACACCGCCGTATTTAGTCACCGAGGATTAATAACTATGGATGACTGCAGCATCCGTAGCCGTTAGTTTTGGGCCTCCGGCTAGGGGGATGTTACAAGTTGTTTACTGATATTTATTTCTACTCTTTCCTATATGGATGTTATTCTTGTGAGGTAAAAATCTGTTCCACGTTAGCGGTGTGGTCTCACAAAACTTTTATATGTTCCCCATTATTTGAGTTATCTCACGTTGTTATTGCCAGACTAATTCGAGTGTTACTTTATGTAACAACCCCTATCTTGAGGCCTGAAGCTAAGCGCTACAGATGCTACAGTCATCTATAGTACTAATTTCCGGTGACAAAATACGGTAATGTTAATGGTATCCATGATACCAGAAGCACATGAATATGAAATAAAAATCAACACAGATTTAAAAATAACATTTCTGATTACATTCAAATCAATATTTCATATTTAGATACATAATCCTAAAATGATTCCCCGGTTTTGATCAAATATAATTATTACAAATTACGACAAGAGTGACATATGAAGGTGCCCCCTTGGATGATCAGAGTACTAAATAGACATATCAGTCATAATACATCACAGCGGAAATAAAATTAAATAGCTTCTAACTTTGCCTCCTGCACGCCTTCGGAAGCTTATTCGTCCATTCTTCTAAACTTGAAAGTCCTTAACTCTCAATCTACTCAAATTTAATTTTAAGCACCCGATAATTTAAGTGGAAAACTTAAACTTCGAGTCGGACATAAAGTCTGGTGTGAATAATACTATTACATCTCGGTTTACGGATATTAAGTGAGACCACCTCGCTTAGCGGAACGGTTTCCCCTCACTAATATCCCTTTGTAAAATATATTTTTTGCAAACCAGAATCCTATAATCAAACTGATTAAAGCAATAATAGCAATATCATATATGCACATAAATCGGGAAATCAATGGACTATCTGTCCGAACAATGTAGTTTTGTTTGTCTAACTACTAACCATTGGCTGACTCGGGCCTACGAAACAAAAGAACTAATCTAACTTCTGTTAGACACAATTCTGGACAGTCTGTCTCTAACTTACTTCTCCCAGGGTCAACTGATCCTAATGGTTTTGCGGGCTCACCAATAACATATCTTTCTTTGTATGTTCCTTTCTGTGTGTAACATCATTTTAGTCTTACCTGTGACAAAGCCCTACACACTGGAATTTTGGACTTATATTAGCTAGAGGCTATTAGCTAAAGTATAGGGCACGACCTCTGTGACGCCCCACCCCGAGACCCATATTAACAAAGAGTATTACTGGATAATACTGTTTGCTAATGCGGAGAATAGGGCTGGTTAGGAGCGACCATCCATAACTTTGTCTTAAACATCTATTAAATACGTCGATTTGGTGCTCTATTTTTTTCCTATCTTAAGTGGATCGACATATTCGATAAATGCTTAATACAAAACTACAGTGGCTAACGGATCTATCAGAACAAAATACAACAACAATATGTACATCACATCATAGAACAGCAGACAACATATATATACATATACACAGATACATCCTAGTACAATACAAAATAATACAATGGTAGTGGTACTATGACCACGATATATACAACGAGTCAAAATAATAGATACATATCAAAGTTACAACTAGAACAAAACTACAAAAAGATGATAAGCAGATATCCAAGTCGGAAGCAGCATAGCAAAGTCCTATAGCAGGTATCTAACCTGAAACAACTCGGTCTGACCGAAGTATATAAAATACACGGGTCAGTCTAGCTTAAACAACTGATTAATACAGGATAGGTGTAATAAATGGTAGAAGGTAATGATGCTTTCTCGAATGAGAAGAAGTAACACAAATGATATGCCAATATTTCCAAGTGAGGTAATAACACAAAGTATATCACTGCTAAATATCCTAAGAGGATACCTTCAAAAAGGCAAGAACCACAATATCAATTAACTCAATAAATTGTCTCATAACATCGGCATAACACAAAAGCCAATATAATGGTTTTTCGTAAACCAAACTCCTAAATAGGAGATCACAAAACTCAATATTCGCCAAAAATGGCAGTATCAAATAAATCCCAAAATAGGAAACTCTAAATACGCCGAAAGATGGCAATAACATATAACTCCTAAAAAGGAAGTTATAAATCTCATAATAAACGCCAAAGATTGGGAAACCCAAATCTCAAAATATAGAACTCGATAAGGAGTTCAAATTCCAAAAATGTAATCGCCGCATAATAGTGTCTCAACGGCTCAAATGGCCAAATAATCTCGAAAGGCGATACATTTGGCAAATCATAATAAATCAATGAAATCATCACAAAAGATAGCATGTTCTTATAAAAATGGCCGAAACTCGCCAAGTATTGTCTCTCAAATTATGGCGCCACAACTCAAATGGACAAACATCCCAAAGGACAAAACATCCCAAGGACAAATACGTCTCAATGGACAAACATCCCAAAGGACAAAATCCCGAAGGACAAATGACCCGAAGGTCCAATACTGGCAATAACTCGAGAATGTGTCACAAACTCTCAAATAGGAACTCGAAAAGTGGTAACAGTGCATCCCATACCATACGTTCTCGCTTATCGGTTTACTAACCGCTAGTCAATGCCACACTAGAAAACAAAATCATTAAATCACAATATTTGCCTCATCTCATCGGCAAATACGACCCGAAGGTCAAAAACTTCAAAAAAACAAGTCAGGAATTAACCGAGAAAGTAAACGAACGTGTCTCATACCACGTGTTTTACTAAAAAATTTAATTCTCTTCCTCGTACGCTCAAAGAGTGCAAAAACGTGTATTTTATATATAGAATAATTTGTTTGGGAAAACTAGTTCTTAAAACAATTTTTCGAAATCATTTTGGAAAACAAATCTGTGAAATTCTCTTATTATAGAGAATATATAATTTTTATAGCTTTAAAATAATTTAAAAATAGTATAAAATATTTATTTCAAAAGCCAGTTTATTTTAAAAATTATTTGGAAAATCCCGTGCTCGAAAACAATAGAAATCATCAAAAATAGCCAATCGTCGGCTTAAGAATTCATCACAAAAATGTGTCCATCCAAAACTGGAAACAACAAAATTTATTGGCTTATTTATTGATAAGATGAAGCCCTTCGAAAACATTCTGAAATATCACAAAAACAAGCAACATAAGTTGATAGAAGAAGCCAAACTAGTAGAGCAATACAATGGAAAAAGGAAGTAGCCGTTCTGGGCAAAATCAAAAGCCCAGGTCGACCTATAGATCGACCTATGGATGCTTGGATCGACTCTAGGGTCGACCTGAGCATGTGTATGGTCGACCTATAGGCAATTCTTGCCTCTTGCGAACTGAATTTTGCACAACGATTTCGAGCATTTCCCAAAAGAATTTGACACTGAAATTTGGCATGCAGAGACTACAACACCTATACTACAATCCGAAACAATTTCGGCATGAATTCAAGATCAAAATTAAAAGATATGAACATACAAAGAGGCAACCAAGAACAGATTATGACTGTAAATTCTAGACAACAACAATTCGTTTACAGTAAAAGATTTTTAGCAGTTGTGACTATTAAACTCTTGTCACGGCTAAATATTTGTGAGTTTAGCACTCACCTTTGCTAAATAGTTGAGAAAACCTTTGGAGACTCGAAGAAAGATGGAAGTTTGCCCTAGATTTGAGCTTCAAAAGCCTGAAAATGAAGATTATAGAGACATGCAACATGAAAAAGCTAAGTTACAGCCAACTAAATCACCAAATCAGAAAAGGATGAAAGGAAATTTGGTTTTGGCTTTGATTACCTGAAATAATTGTCTTTAATTTGATTATTACAACAAAGAGTTGAATTAATTTGGAGATTTGCTTTTTGTTTTGAAAGAGGAAAGTGGTTTTTCTTCTTTTGTTTATTTACAGGCAAGTGAAAATACAATACGTACAAGAAAATGAGAAAGAAGAAGTTTCTCATCTTAGTTAGGCTGAAATTGGGCTAAGATCCAACAAGAAAAAGGAATTAATAAAAAAATCAAATTAACACTAATACACCAATATTTACACTATAATTTACATAAAACACTATATTAAACACCAAATATTATACAAAAATTATTTTCTTGTATAAAATATAACAAACCATATTTTCATTATTTCTTCATCCAAAAATTATTTTTAAACCAAAATCCATCTTTTTATTTATAATATATAACATTTAAAATTTTCATACTTTATTAAAATTCACAAAACCCATTATTTGGCAATAATATGCAAAAATTATTGCATTTTATCAAATTAAAATTCTATAATGCTCATTTTCTTCCAAAATAACACGATAAAGTTTTTAAAACTTTATTTTCAATATTTTACATTTCTTTCAACAAATTATTATAGAATTAATTCTTTTTATCTTTTATTTAATTCAATAAATCACCAAATTAACATATTTCTGTTTTCACCATTTATTACCAACATTATTATATTAACTCCATTTTATTCTTTCCAAATTCATTGTTTATTCAAAATAAACAATTTTAAATCTCCAATTTATTTTCAAATTTTCCTTGAAAACATTTTTTTCAACTTGATTTAACCCTTTAAATTATACTTAAACAAGGAATATATACTTTTGCTTTGTTCAAATATCTTTTCCATGATATATGCTTTACACAAAACAATGTTGATGAAAACCTAAATCATTAGGGTTATCTATCCCTTTAAAAAAGGTTAAGGCCCTTCTTTAACTTAGAAAACATTAGGTTTTAAATCCAAGATATCATCTTCGAAACCATTATTTAAAAACTTTAAACAATCCTTTTCGAATCCATTGAAAATACCCTTTTCAAAATAGGTTAACAACTTTACGTTGAAACACTAGGCCGAAAGGCCAAAGCATACCTTTCGAAACCTTTAAAAATAGACCTTTCAAAATCATTAAAAGTATCCCTTCGAAAGCTTTATAAACCTTAGACATCCTCTTTTCAAAATGCTTTAAACTTTCCTTTCGAAAGCATTAGAAACCTTCCATTTAAAAACTCAAGTAAACCTTTTGAAAACATTGGTGTACCTCCCCTTCGAAACCTTCATTATATATCTTTCGAAAGCATTAAAGTCCTTTACTTAAAACAACCTTTCGAAAGCATAGGGTCCAAGTAAAAGTTTTTGGAACATAGCTTCGAAACCATTTAAAACCATTCCTTTCGAAACCTTTGGGTTTAAATTTCAATATATCTAAGGGTCTTAGAAGAACTGGGGCGAAAGCATTATTCCTAAGTAAAAGAAAGTGGATGGTTTCGAAACTAACCCTTTCGAAAGCTTGGATAAGCGGCTTCAATGTTTAAGGCAAAAGAACCCTTTCGAAAACATTGGTTCAGAAGGTTGAATGCGGCACCAGGGGTTTCAACCCCTTCGAAAGCTTGTTATAAAACAAAAGACGACAACCCATTCGAAAGCCCTTTCTTTGTATAAATAGAGGCAAGTTGGTTAAGTTGAAAGCAAACTCCAACCCCTTCGAAGCCTTATTTGTAATCAAAATAGTTCCAAGTTTATAAGAGCTGCTTCTACCCCTTCGAAAGCACGTTTCGACTCTATACCTTCCGTCTTTCTCCAATCCACTATGTACCAAGGCATTGATACTATATGTATTGGTTTCGACTTGGTAGGAGGCGGGTGTATAGGATCGAAAGGTGGCTGCTATAAATGGCGAAGCAGTAATCCTTTACAAAATTGATTTTTAACTTTTTAAAGTAATATCTTTCCAACTAACTTGCCTTATTTATCAACGTATAATTGGTTGCCAATTCTTTTACAAAATCTTTTTCTAAAAGTGCTGCCGAATTCAGTAATTAACAGTTTAAAACATTTAGCAAATTGCCCCTTCTCCTTTTCTAATCATATAAAACATTTAAGTCCCATACCTTAAATAATTTTATATCTTTAATAAAATACTAAGGAAATTTCTCCAAAAATTTCCATAAATCACTTTTAATATGTTGTCACACATATTTAAATTTTTGACCCAAAACTAACATATAATAGCCGAAAATAATTTGAACCCAATTTAACCATTTTCTTTACTAGAAAATTCATAATAAATCCACAATAACTTAGAAAATTATGAAACTTGAAATCCATCTCTAAAATAATGTTTCCGACCTTATATAAAAAACGCAAGCCATTTGAATGTCATTTGATAGGTTTTTCAAATCAAATCTTATCATAAAATCTATATGAAACAATATAAATCATCAACAAGCATATATAATCATTTAAACAATCAAAACATGACATTTTTCTTACAAAATAAATTTGGATCTTATCTAGAAACCGAAAGCAATAAAAATGAGATGTAATCTATTATTCACCTTATCTTGATTGTTAAGGAGTTTGAGATTTGCCCTTGAATTGATTTGATTAAACTTCCTTCTTGAATTCTTGCTTATCTTCCTTTAGATTTCTACTAATGGTGGTCGGCCAAGCTCTACGTTTAGTTTTTGTTTGTAAATATTGTAAATGAAATTGGAATAAGGGTTTAGGGTATAAGAATATAACATATTCCTATTTTTCCCTTAACCTATTACCTTTACATACTTTATTTTAAATTTTCATTTGTTTACTCATTACTTAAGGCACGGCTACCTTATAATTATACAAATCTCAATCCCTTAACCATTTACATTGTTTCATTTAATTTATCTAATTAAATGTCCTAAATAATGTTAATCAAAATTAGGGTCGTTACATTTTATTATAATGCTCGGGTCAGACTGAGTATTTTCCCAGGTTGCCTTTGGAGTTATGGAGAGCCTGGAGGGGAGCTGGAGATTCACCTATCGTAGTATTTTATTTTCCATTGTATTATATAGTATCCTTATCAACATTTGTAAGGTCAGGATTTTATAACTATCCAGCTGATAAGGTTTGTTTTTAACTCTGATATACTCTGTATTTTTGGAGTGATAGTTTCTACTGTCTTTGTTATATTATATATTGTCGATCCCGATGTGAGATTCTGTTTTTCCTCTATTCTATGTTCTCTTCTTTTTATTTACCTTAACAATCTTCCCTTTTGTTGATTGGATGCGTGACATTTGAATATAGTGGTAGTGTTCGATGTCGACTTTCAATGGTAAAAAAGGCTGGTCGTTACAATTTTGAAATAGTTCAAAGCTTTGAAAATGTTAGTTATAGAGTTAGCAGATGGTTTAGTGAACAACAGCAGATCATCAGCAAACATTGTAGTAGATATATTATGCTTTTTGCATTTAGGATGTCTCTCAATTAGTTTGTCAGCAACATGCTGATTGACCAGGCATGCTAACACTTCCATAACTGATATATAAACAAGCAGGAGAAGATAAGGTCTCCTTGACGAATGCCTTTACCTAAGCAGAAATATCCAAAGCTTTCTCCATTCAAAGAGAGAGATATTTTGACAGTTGAAATGCACATATGCAATCATGCTAAAAGGGAAGCTGAAAATTCATCTTAGACATTATGGAGATGATAGCATTCCAATTAACAGTATCATAGGCTTTCTGAATATCAAGTTTAAGTAAACATCTAGGAGAAATATTTTTCATATTTTACCCTTTCATGAGCTCTTGAGACAAGATAATGTTCTCTATTATGGATTTTTTAGGCATAAAACCAGTTTGATTGATAGAGATAATATCACTCAAACAGGCCTTCATTCTAGAAGATAAGATTTTAGCAATACACTTGTAAGTCACATTACAACAAGCAATTGGTTGAAATTGAGAAACATATTGAGGGAGATCAATTTTTGGAATTAGGGCAAGCCTTGTGTGATTAATGCCACTGAGCATGACATTAGATTTTTAAAAATGCATGACGGCCTTGAAAAAAATCAGCTTCGATGATATTCCAGGCTACTCGAAAGAAATGAGCTATAAAGCCATCAGGTCCAGGAGAACTTGAGGGTTTCATATCAAAAACAGCCTTAGGGATTTTTTTCCTACCGTGTCCTTTGCCCCATCCATTCTTCTTCCCATCCTTTCTTCTATTTCGCCCATACCTAGTCCTTTTCCTGCCAATCTTCTTTCAACCCTGGACTGTTAAATCACTTCTCCTCCTCCTTGTCATCCCGATCCTCCTCCCATTCCAGTTGATCCTTCTCCCCTACCAGTTGATCCTGCTTCTTCGACCCTTCCCTCTACATTCTCTGGTGAAACACTTAATAAAGTCCAACATGCTATTGATTCCCTGAACAAGCCTACTATTATGCAATGGTCTTCATTGTTTAAAACCAAGCCTTGCAATGCGGGAAGCTATACTCATCGTGATTTTAACTTAAACTATATGGGTTCAGCTCTTACTCCTCCTCAGGAAGTGATAAATGAAGGCATTTCTTTTTGGAATGATTACCTAGTTGGGTTTTTCTTGGGTAAAAAAATAAATTACATGGCTGTAATTACTCATTTGAAAAGAATATGGAAGTTAAAAGGATCTTATGAAGTTAAATTTGACGGCTCAAATTATTTCTTTAAGTTTAATTATGAAGAGAATAAAATAAAAGTTTGCAATTTGATCCAACTTTCATAAAGGGTTAAATGTTTGTTATTACGACATGGAAGCCTGCTTTTGGCACTATGCAAGCTTAAGTAAAAAATGTGCCTATATGGTGCATTTTTACAATATTCCCCATATAACTTAGACTATTATAGGAATATATTGGCTAGCTTGCCATATCGGTAAGTTAATTTGTTTTAATGAAGCTACTAAAAAAAGAGCGTTTGGAACATGTAAAGTGTTTGATTGAAATAACACCATATAAGGAGATACCAGAATATACAAATGTTGGTGAAGGAGATTATTATAAGGTCTACATTGAATATGCATGAAAGCACTTTATATGTATTATGTGTCACACTTTTGGTCATGCAACAAGTTGTTGTGATATGCACACAATTACAACAAATAATGATCCTCCTAAAGCACAAAAGTAACAGTATGAAGTACAACCATTAGTTCGAACACATGTTTCATTTCAGAGAAAATAGACAAACAATGTAGTGTACCATCCTAAAGCAAAGGCAAAAGAAAAGCAAAAAGGACAGCAACAATCTTGAAGACACTCAAAACATGCATGTGCATAATAGTGAAAACATTATCAGAGATGAAGGAATTAACATACAACTGGAAAAAGCGCACATTTCCTCTCAAAAAATTACTGAAGCCATTCGAAAACAAAATGACAATACAATTGAATTAACAACCAACCTTTTGTTTCACTTCAAGACTTGGAAGAGGGTGAATGCACTAATCAGTCTACTTTAACTGAAGAAGTTTCAGATATCTCCAATAATAATGAAAACCTCAAAATAAACTCCAACTCAAATTTTGCTTTTAATGTTCATCATGATCCTCATGTTTTCAACCCTTCTAGCAAACAACATAGCCCTAAATCAGCAAATCAATCAACTCCCTCCAAAGACCAAAATTAGGAATCTGAATCTTTACTCGTTGATATCAATTTATCTCTGCTTTCAACTTCTCAACCTCAAGTTTCAGTTTTATCCATCACCTCCCCTCATGGAACTACAAATAGCTTTGTTCATGTTTCTGACATGCACAATGCTCATGTGCATGATACTTCTCTCATTCCTAAAAGCCCATATGCCTTTACAATTTGACTTCTTTCCTAAGGGGAATTTAATGATAATTAATAGCCTATTAACTACGTAATTAATACGTTATAAGTATACGTTATTTGTGCTATAATATATATATATATACACACACACACATGCGCCTAAAATATTTCTAAGCATGCGGAGATTGCACCCTAAACTAACGTTTATATGTCAAAATTTCAAAATTTATACAATTCTCATTCCATATCAACAAATATACCATATATCCAATATCCATAATTCAATCAACGGGTTTGTGTAAAATAGAATCCATACCAAACTTATTTTATATCAAAATAACTGAATAAACATTAATAAAAACTTGCAATTCAAATACTTTTACGCTCTATTCAACTTCTTCGTGTAAAATTGTAAAAGGGAATTTCGATTTAAATTGCGAAAATATGTAATGCAAACTATGAATAAAAGAATCCGTACCTTACACACTATTTTCTAATTTATTCTTTTCAAAACCCTTAATTGGATCCGAAGAAAAGATAAGAAGTGGAATAGAATGCAAACCATTAAAAAATTGCAATATCTACACAATTCCATTATTTTAATATACAATAATTAAGATTCTAAGTTAAGAATTGACATTTCGCTCTAGAGGAATTTTAAGGTTTTAGTGTGATGTTTCCATAAACAAAATTTCGCGAAGGCATATATTAAATCAAGTTGTACTATACAACTACTAAAATAAGAAAGACTAAGATTTCCACTCATAAAATGGTTCTTAGCTCTTCCTCTTTGGATTTGTTACGGATCTCTCCTTTTTGAAATATACAACAAGTGAATTATATATAAATTAGATTCAGAAATTTAGGGATTGGAGAATGATAGAATAAGAAATTGAATAATAAACACCCGAAATGTCTTATCTAAAACCTTAGAGAAATTTTCTAATCTTTAAAGAGAGAGACTGACAGAGCTTCGCTTAGTTCGCAAAATAATTTGTGAATAAAAGTGAGGAGGTTAGGTTCTTATTTATAGTGGTCACCAGAATGTTGAATTTGAGTCGGCTAAAAATAATAAAATCCAGACCATTCAAAATGCGAAAACCTTAGCCACCACTAAAGTTCATCGGTCGACCGCTTTCTATCTTAAGCGGTCGACCGGCCTAGGGAAGGCGGTCGAGTGGTAGCGTTTATTTTGGGAATATTTGATTGTCGTTTGATTTATTTTATTTAATACCTTAGTTATATTTAATGTTAACATTTTTTAATGTTTACCCACTATATCAAAATGATCAATTTGAAACGGTAATTGAACATTGTAATAAATTTTAGAAACACTTTATGATGTTACAGATTAGTATATTATAGATTTTTGAAACATTTACAGTGCGTTTTAGATTTACAAAAGGGAACACTTGGTGAGTGTTTCAGATATACATATGGAAACATATGATGAGTGTTTCAGATTTACAGATGAAAACACACGGTGAGTTGTTTCAAATTTACACATTGCAACACTTATCGGGTGTTCTAGCTTAACAACCTGCAACACTCACTAGGTATTTCAAAATGATAATCCATAACACATATTAGGTGTTTCAAATTCAATACGAACCACTATTTGAGTATATCCATCTGAACATATGTAACACTAATCTAGAGAAACAAAGTACAGTAAAGTAAATACAAATCGATCATCTAAAAGTAAAACAATAAATACACAATATATGAGAATGCAATATATAAACAACACATCTACAAAATGTCAACAATACACACATATGCGACATATAACAACACTGAAGTATGAAGGAAAAAATAAGACTACGATTTATCAATGGAATTTTAAATCTCTAGCACACCTAAAATTCTTTGCTGCTTTAACTTCAACTTATAGCCGGTAGCAACTACATTTTCAATCCTCAGAAGTTAACACTGATACATTTGCGGTATTCACATGCCGAACATCCATATGCCAGAAAGATAGCCTATTGGGGTGAAAGAAAGAAAAGACAGAATAGAATCTCACAAACGTGATGAGTAACAAATAATATAATAATGATCTTCGCAAAAGGAAAACTGAACTTTAATATACATACATCAGTTAGAGTACGATTATCCTCCCATCAGCCCCTGGACAGTTATAACAATCTATCCTTAAAACTGCTGATAAATACAAACAAGAACAAACAGCGGAAGATAAAGAGAATACAGGAGTTTGTCTTGGAGACACCTAGCTCGTCTCTTTAAGATTCAAATGTCTAGCTAAATTTGGAAAATATGCTCGAGCTGACCTGGGTATTATATGAAAAATAACTCCCAGATCAGTCTAGTAAAACCAATATGAGAAACACACATCATATGGATTCTTGATGTTTTATAAAACCTTTCAAAATAAAGGTATCTCATAAGACCACAACGCACATAAACATGGACGGGTTTTAACCTTACGATAACCAAAACATTTTTATAAAATCCACTGATATTATAATAATGTCTCGAGGTTTAAAGTAAATTATGAATATAGCCGGAATGCTTACATCTCATGTTCCAGCATAGTTGGGCGCAACTAAGTCCGTACGGTGCTTATTGAAAAATGGATTCCATACAATGACAAGGCTACTATGGTACCGTCTTCCATAGCACATCTCTAGAAAAAGGTACCAAGAGCCTCGCATGGACCCTTGCCAACACAAGACCAGCCTACCCCTTACTGGATAGTACCGAATATTTCAACACCATGGTTGCTTTACAACCTATCTCGAGAGCTCTCATGCACAACGAAATCCATAAATACATATATCTAAAAGGGTGATGACAATACCTTAATGGGTGCGATCCACATAGACCTACCACGTATCCCCTGTTTCAGTCATTCCCGGTTGATGAGGCTACGTTTTACCTTTTTGATAGCAATTCCACTTGGAATGCTAACACTACCCTCTAGGCAACAATGCAATGCTATCATTCGTCTATGAAAGTTGTTCAAGATATGAACAAATCACAAGCACTACTTTTACTACATCCATTTTGGAATCACCCTCAGGATTAGTAGTAAGTTGCCTTGCACTTCAAAGAGCTCCGTTTTCGATTCCATCATCTTCAAGTTGTCTTCAATACGACGCTTGAGTTGGTTCGAAGTGATTTTCGGATAATTCATACTTATCCGATCCCGGTCTCTTCGAACCAACATTCGATAGATTCCGGTAAACTCAACTCCGGTTCTTTTAGAAATAAACAGACAATAAATAAGAGCATGGACCACCCTCAAACCATTTAAATGGACCAATTTCCTTATCATTTGTCCCAGAAGAACACACGAGTTTATACGTACAGTATAACATCGTCGAAGATAACTGTTATATAATTCTCGTGTTTTCTCCTAGATATTTGTAGAGTTAAAATTGGTCCAGATTCGATAGTCGGTTATTTAACTATCATATAAATATACAACCAAACATAGATTTGATTCCACGTGGGATCCACTAAGCCTCTATAAATTAATCTCTCATTAATTAAAATCTCTTTCAATTTGATTTAAAATACCCTCACAAAAGATATTTTCATAAACCCCTTGTAGTCCTTTCAAATAGTTGGAAAACATTCATATACTTATCTCACCGGTATAATTATATTCCCAAAACTTAAGGAAGATTTTCTCTTTTCCAAATTTATATTTTAAATGAGCCAAAACAAATACCATTTAAAACATTACTTACTATAAACAAAACCACTATCCTTCGGTGTTAAGTATGGAAATAATGTTTCTATACCACCATAATTAAGAATGATAAAATTGTCAAAACAAATCTCATTCCTTTATAAAATTCCCTTCCTACAAGCACATTTCATATTTACAAATACTTTTATAAATCTCCAAATTAATTTATAAAACTTCTTTTATAAATCCTCCTTTATAACTCCTTTCTAAAAATCCTTCATAAAATATCATTAACCAAATATCATTTGAAATCTGCTTTTTAAATTAAATCATTTTATTAAGTAAAATCCCTTTTGTAAACAAATTATCATATATAAATACCTTTATTAAATTAAATTGATTTCCTTTAAACCTCATAATTAAATAATTAATTAACTTTAAAACCTCATTAATAAATAATTAACAAACTTATTATAAAACATCATTTATAAACACTTAACTTCAAATTGTTATTAACTTTAAGTTATTTTAAATTCATAACTATACTAATTCGGAAGAGGTTAGGCGGCCACAATGGTACTAAATCAAGTTACCATTTAATTTAATTTGACTTTTCAAGTCCCATAATTGGTATTTACATAAGTAAGCATATATGTAAATGAAATCAATTAGCAATCACCAACCGATCCATCACTTATCCAATATTAAATAAATCCATATATTGATTAACTAGCCCATTAAATGTCCTAATTAATATAATAGCAGAAAGGGGATTTATTCTGCTAATAGATGTCATCAATAATCTATTCATATTTGTTTGGCTACTTAATGGCACAGATAAAGAGAATCCCTTGTATTTAAATTGTTCTTTGTAAAAGAAGGTTGCTTTTTAAACAAACCGATCCTTGAAAATAAAGCAACTTATTATTTAATTAATTTAAAATGAGTTTAAACTTTATTTAATAATTAAATCTTAATCAAACCTTAACTTAATAAGAAATTAATTAAATAATTAACCCTGGCTAATTAAATATTAATTAATTAAACCTCACTTAACTAATAATTAATTAATAATTAAACCTTACTTAAATAATAATTAAATAAATAATTAACCCTTACTTAATTAATAACTAATTAACCCCTGCTTAATTAATTAATTATAATTATCTTACATAATTAATACTAACCTTTACTTAACTAATTAATTAAATATTCATTAACTCCTTAATTACATAAACTAATTAAATAATAATTAAAACTTTTAATACTTATAATATAGCATTAATCACTCTTCAAAAATATCTAAGTGGAAACCCATTTTAGTTTACATGAAAATCTATGATCTATGAACTTCATCCACAACGACTATCACCGTGGATTCCATAACCCTAAAAGTAGTTTTTACATAGCAAATATTCTTTAACCCTTCCCTTTTGTATTTTGAATTACTTTACAAACATTGTATAAGGGTTTGAAAATTTAAAAGTAAAGTTAGAAGCTTTATAAAACCTTTTTAGAAAACAAATTAAGTAAAACCATTTAAACCCAAGGGATTTTCTATGTTACACATAAAACAATTTCAGGTGTTAACTTCCATTTTAGCTTACAATAACTATCACATAAGCTCAAACAGTTATACACATGCCAATCATCATACGTAAAGTAGAAGTATTACTTTCCTTCATCACTTAACATCTAAATTATATTTTCAAGTTCACAACCAAACAATATATATATTCTCACATATATAAAGCACTAAACACAATATGTTTTCACCTAAGATCAACACAATTATTAGCAATAATATAAAATTGCAAGCTTACCTAAAAATGTGAGCTTTACTGACCAAAATCTCATGGAAATAAACCAAACTTCTACTATGCCTTGAATCGACTTAGATCTGTGATTTACTTAAGAAAATTTGGTTTTTGAAAACTAGAAAGGGACATATAGGTTCGACCATGGGTTGTATGGGCTTGGACATGCTTGAAGGGGTGAGTTTAAGGCTTGCTTTGGAAAGAGGAAGGTGTATAAAAGAAGAGTAAGGGTTTTAAATAAGTTTTTAAGAATTAAAAGTGGAAAAAGAGAAGGATTTTTAAACTTTGAAAAACATGGAATCCATTAAAGAATTTATAGAACTTAGAAAAAGGAGATGAACTTATAAAAATGTGTATAAAAGAAGAGTAAGGTTGAATGTAAATAGATTTTCATTCCACACGACCAATAGGTGTAATTATTGCCATTAAAAAGTGGGGGTCTAGCAGTACATTGTCCTTTGACAACGGTGTTACTAACAAGTGAACTAAAAGTGTTACCAACAGTGTTGTTAGCCATTTAAACTTTTCAAAAATCAAAATTATGAATACTTTAAAAACCGGTGCTATAATGCCAAATGTTAATCTGCGAAAGTAAGGATCTTAAGGCTAATTTAACACTAGAGAGGGTGAATAGTTTTTACTAACTTTTATGAATCTTTTTGAATTCTTTTAAGATTATAGTTTGAACAATGCAAACTGACAATCACGGATGCAAACACAAATAGATATAAATGCAGTAGAGTAAAAAATAAAGAGTTGGAGAGATCACATCAGGATTTTCATACTGGTTCGAGGTTACCTTACATCCAGTCCCGTACAATTTCTTATAGATTTATTTTCAAATATCAAAGTTTATACAATCTCGATTTCAAGGCTACGAGACACACCCTCCAAATTTTCCGACCTCTAGGTACACTCAGTAGATTCGGACAGGACACCAACACACCCACTTGGATTCAAATGGGACACCAAACATACCCACTTAATTCAAATGGGACATAAGCACACCCACTTGGATTTTAGGGACACCAAACACACCCAAGAGTATTCGAGTATGATTTGATAGAGTTTACAAAATCAATTTCTTGACCTTGAATATAAATAATCCTATAGCCTCTTGAACAACACTTTGATTGTGATTTGAGTGAGAGAAATAATCCTATAGCCTCTTGAACAACACTTTGATTGTGATTTGAGTGAGAGAGATGAGAGAGATCAGAGAGTATTCAATAGAGAATCAAATCAATAGAGTTTGATTTTGATTGAATTTGAGAAGATCTTGAGTAGAATTTCTTTTAGAAATCGAGAGAGTGAAAGAGGAGAGAAATATAAGAAAGTAGTTATATAAAATTTGTTGAGAGAATCCCTATTTACAAAGAAACAACAGTCATGTCCATTCATGAAGAGATACAACGAAAAGACACTTCCATTTAAAATTTGAATTTTAAAAATCTCGGTCTATATGTTGACATACATAAGGAGGATATGTCGACATATCCTTTTGTATTTTGAAAAATTCCTTTATAAGAATTATTTTGAAAATATTAAGCTTTGTAAAATATTTTGATACTTTGTAAAATCATTTAAGCATAGTTTATACACATTTTAATCATAATAAAACTTAAGAAAACTTTATAAAATTATTTTAATATATAATTGATATAAATATAAATTTCTTTTGAAAAATAAAATAATATATAAAGTATAAGTGAATATATATATATATATATACCATAGTATTAATGAATGCTAAAATATACTTTTAAATATCATAGACATTTTGAAAACCAAAAACTATATCTAAATATAATAAAATAAATTAAAAATATATATTAAAATATAAAATACTTGAAAACTTAATATAATAATCCTGTAAATAAATAATTAAAAGATTAGGAATCATTTGAAAGCTATTTTGAAAAGATGTCTGAAAAAATCATTTTAAAAACAGGGATTCCTAAAAATAATTTTTCTTGAAAACTAGGATATTTGAAAATCATTAAAATCAGAGAATAGATTTTAAAAAACTTTTTGAAAACAATGAAGAGAGATCAAAGAAGTGATGCCAAGGCTTTAGCAAAATAATCTATGGCTCTATAACTTATCTTGATATTTTGAATCTTCAAACTCACGAGTCTTCAATTTCTAACTCTTGAATCTCTATATCAGCCTCTTGAGTCTGCTCTTGATACATTACAGTCTTGTTAATCGACTCATGTCTAATATCTTGCACTATATATTATATATAACTTGATAAAACATTAGTATCTATAATTTATATGATCTCATATGGTTGTTGTCATCAAAACCAATACCTAAGGTACTAACAGATAATGCATAAGCGGCTTGGGCTACGAGGCGCTCTTAAAAAGTTGATCGACTCACCCATTTGGCCAATTGCCAAACATGTCCCTCGTTCACCTTTAACGTCATCTGTCCACATGCGCCAACTCCTTTGGCAAACATTCAACCATGGCTATATGCATCAAACTACCACTACCTAGAGAAGCTTCGCATGCCCCATTTTTCTTAAAAGAGTGGCATAAAGGACAATGTTCACTTAACAAGAGCGCCATTATGCAGTAACCACTTTGTGTCCTTTTTTGCCACCAAATCACCTCTGCAACAACCACTCCTTGATCTCACGCTGCCTAACCCTAATCTAAGCATGCTTATAGTACGGCTCACCAACTGTCATCATCTGCACCATACAGGCCATTTGGTGCCATGACTGGCATGCGCATCCATCGTATCGCCTATCAATGGTGTAAAGCGATTCTTGGGCCTTATCGGCACAATCTCAACCATTAGAACATCAGTTCCAACAGCTATAAATAGATCAAGGGATATATTCTTATAAAGGTTAAACAACATAAACTCTCAAACACTTACTTTCTTGTTATTATCTCTTGTAATCCAAGTTATTGTAAGAAAAGCAAAGTAATAATAAATTCCTTTAAAATGGACGTAGATCAATTAGATCGAACCACTCTAAAATATTATCTCTTTACTTTTCACGTATTATATTTCCTCATTTTCATTTTTAATTAAGATATTAGTAACTAACCTTTGCTAATATCACCACTTAACCATAATCCCAAGGTTGACTAAATTTCTAATCAATAGGATCAATTAAAAAATCGTTGTTTTACCATCTTTTTAGTTGAAACGAGTTACGAAATATAATATTTGTTTATTTCCTTGTTTTTATTTTATACTTTGACATGAATTTATAAATTTTAAATAAATAGGAAATTTGAAAATTACAAAAGCAAAATTGAGTCTGTATACTATAAATATGATACATAAAAACTAGTAAATATGTAATAAATATATAAAACAATCTAAATTTAAAATTTTAAACAAAAATAAAGCAAGGAAGTATGTTTTAGAAATATTTAATTAAATATTAGGCGCCTAGATGTCCAATATCTATGCGCTTAGCAACTACAACTGTTGGGATCATGTAGTAAAGTCTGAAAATTAATTAATGTATGATCCATACACCATCAAATATGTTGTAAATGTAAATAGTAGCAAATGACCAATTTAGTATTATGGGTTTCAAGCCTTCATATTCGGACACATGAAAAGGCTGGAATAATAAAAAATGACAAAGTGAAAAGACAAATTCCATTACCACCCCAAACATTCCTTTTTCCCATCCTATTACAAATCAAAGGGAAGACTAAATTAACCTTCTCCTACCCTTATACCATAAAACATGTACACCTTATTAAATACATGAAAGAACTTTTGTATCTTATTCCTCATTCTATATTTAGATTATCATTTAAAATTATTTTAGAATTATGGATGAAAATCATTATCCATTTTGGTCAACTACAAACATGCAAACTAAGCTAGCTATTCATGTTGAGCCTCAACAACCAAGTTAGCATGCAGTGTTGTGCTTAGACAAAATAATTATCATTTGGTCTAGGATGACAACACGAATAGTCTTCAGGGCTTTTAAGTTTACCATAATTTTTCCTGGTTGCTAAACCAAATTGAAAATTAAATTATTCACATTTTATTTTTTATGATTGCAATTAAATTAAATTGACTCAAAATTGTAAATAATACATGGAAGAATCAAGTGAAGAAAGAAGGGTATAATTAGAAGTTATGGGGTGAGGATAGAGATAAATGGGGTCAGGTGGATACGTGAGAAATAATGGGGTGTGCACGGAAATCATGGGGTGGAGATGGAGTTAGCTGACAAATTCTATTCATACACTATTAATTGTTTTACCTACACCATAATTTTTTATATATAAAATATTAGACAAAAATACCCCTATTTAAGAAAATAAAAATAAAAATCAATAATAAAGAATCACAAATTCATAGTATAATCAATATAGTTTATTTCATAAAGTAACTAAGATTTCCATACATCATCTGAATTAAATTTAAATTCCTTTTAGGCATTTTTAGGCATCAAATATTAAATTCTATTTATACACTTTCAGATTGTATTCATGCATAGTCAATTTTAATATTTTTCACTTCAAATTAAATATAAAAATTAAATTTTAAAATTATTACCGAAATTAATATGATTCGTACAATATTGAATTCTTCTCTATCTTTTACTTAAATTAAATCAGATTTAAATTAACATCAAAATCGAGATAGTTTAAAATTTTAATATTCAAAAATCAAATTAAATTTGCTATATATAAATGATGGGATAATTTGAATTCCATTTAAGGTGTTTGAATTTAAAAAATAAAATTTACAAAAGTGTATTTGAGAAATTTATTTTGATTTGTGCAGGAGAGAGAAAGCAAATGACATAAAAGTTTTATTTTATTTCAAATTAGGAATAGTTTTGTAATCCGTGTGGTGTATATTAAGTAAAAAAACGATGCATGTGGTTTTAATTTTTTTCTAGCAATTTAAGCTGTATCTTCGGCGTCTATACCAATTTAAGGCGTAAGAATCAAATATGACGGAACAGGCCAAATGAAAATTCATGTCACTCCGTACATCGATATTTTCTTCTTTTTTTTCATCACTCACCCCTGAATTTCAATTCTGTGCTTCAAACTGCTTCTGCTGTATAATAAAAATAAAAAATATATTTATTAATATATAATTAGAATTAGAATTGATGGGATGAGCAAGAGCTTTAAAGGGTTGAAATAGAACCGAAAGAAAAAAAATGATTGGCGCGTTTCATTTAAGTTTCTGAAATTCATCGGCATCCAAATCCAAATGGAACCGATATCGATGGACAGAGTGATGGAGGTGCTTCTCTCCCTATCGGATCCAAGCGAATCCATCGACCTCTCTCTCGAGAGGGTCATAGATTCCATGCGTTCCAATTCCGATAAGGATTCTGCCATCAACTCCGCCATGCGGATTGGGTCAGTCATCCTCGAATCTGCTATGAGATCTGCTAGGAAACGCTCTTCCAAACACAATTCCAACTCCTGGCCTTTGCCTTCTGATCTAACCATTAAGGTGATAAATCAATTATTCATTTGAATGCGTCCACTTATCTTGCTGTTAGGTACCTGCTAATTTGTCATAATGTTTATTAGCACCTTCATGTCATAATTGAAATTGTGGGCTATTGGCATCCAAAAAAGCTTATGGCTACCGCAGATTTTTTTTAATGGATATCAACTTTTTTATATGCTACTTAACATCAAATTCAAAATTTTCATTTGGCTATAAACAACCTGTCTTTTATTTCCAACGGCTGTTCACTACCGTACAGTGATAAACAACAGCGTGTCTTTGTTTTTCAACGACCGTTCACTGCCGTACAGTGATAAACAACAGCGTGTCTTTGATTTCCAGCGGCCGTTCACTGTCGTATGGTGATAGACAACCGAATAATATTTGGATGTAAGCAAATCTTGTATGATGACCATTGATTATGGGAACCAAAAGAGATTTTCATGGTGCCTATTGTAATACACTTGAAAATTGGGTGCAACAAAAAACATGATATTAAAACTACATTGGTGATAAATTTATCTGATCTGCAAATTAGCGTTTCTGAAGCTCTAGGATTTGAAATACTTGATATGCAAAAGCAATCATAGGCTATTAAGTATAAATAGTGAGGTTGCCCTTGTAGTATTGAGTAATGGGCGTGTAACCCCGTACCTGGACACGTTGATCGGTCCATATACTGTTCGATTTTAGTCAGATGTAAGTAGAGGCATATCAGATGTAAGATTTACATCGTCGTTAGTAAAGGACTGGCCAACAGTGAAAATCGTGCAGTTCAAAAAAGAAAGCTAACATCCAATGTAAGAACATGCAATTTCATTTTCAAGAGCTCCAAAAAAAAGGGCTTCATCCTCTCAAAAGACAAAAGAAAAGGCTGCATCAGCGTTCAATAGAAACCCACCTTTTTCTCCTCAAATGTCCATTGTATTTGGGCCAATTGTTGCACAAGAATTTAACTATCAGCAAAAGTGATATGAGATTTTCGATCATATGGCTCATGAATTTTAATATCAGCAAAATGAGTCGGAAACGATCTGTCGTTTACTAGGTCAATCTCACTCCTGAAGGTTCAACCAAGAAGATGATCTCATTCCCAATGATTGAAATTTGAGTGAAATGCCTTCTCAATTGGTGAATGGTAATGAAAATGAAACTATTAATTTGGACGACTTTGATACATATACCTCTTCTTTTGTTCGTTATTCCACCGCTCCTTCAATTGCTCGTCGAGAGAGAAGACGTGCTCAAACAACTTATTATAGAGACATTCACAAAATGGTGGATATGGTGCAAAAAGAAATCTAATTTCGATCATTAAGCTCTCTTGGAGTTTTCGAGTTATCATCGAATACATATTGGAAATTTGAACAAGTTAAAGAAGTCGTGGATTGAATGAAGGGGTTGGACAATTATTTCGATGAGAGATTACAAGATTAGTTCCGAATAAAGATTTTCGAATGGGCCTGTTGATTAAGGTTGATGATAGTCATGGAAGTGGTTTAATCAGGAACTTGAGAAAATTCGAAGAGGATGTCGCTAGTTGTTTGTCGTGCTAGTTAGTGACTAGTGAGGGTTAGACCTTATGGATTATTTAGTTGTTTGTGTTTGTTGTTTATGTTTGTTTGGATGCTATGATTCTTGTTGTTCTTGATTGTGTTTGTTAGAGCGCATATCTTATGAGATTATTAAAGTTGTGAGATGTTGTTTGTCTCTTCTTTTAGATTACTTATCATTAATCATTAATTACTGGTTATTAGTTATCTCATAAGTATTAAATATTAGCTATTAAAATTTATTAAGTATTAATTATTAGCTATTGAAATTTATTAATATTAATTACCACTTGATTATTAATCATTAAAATTTATTTAAGTTAACGTTAATTATTAACTAGAATATAATAATTAATAATTACTAACAACAAAACCTCATATCCAAACCCACCTCCACTGTACAAAAATGTTCGAAACACACATTTTATCGAACCATCGTTCACTGAACTATCATTGCCCGCCTCAAGAATTGCACCTTAAATGCAATAGATGGCATGTTATATATTTTGCTTGGCTCTGTCTTCACTACTTAGATTTGTATCGAACCGCTTCAATACGCGAATGCACTGTTGAATTCAAAATTCCTAGATGGGAAGGATTCACATCCTCCTAACTTAAAATCCTCATAAATTTCCACATGAATTTTAATATCATTTTTCTAAAACAATATTTTGTAAAATATGGCTTCTTACAATCAAGGTCATCCTCATAAATATACATATCATTCCAAAATTCCTGATCTTTCAAAATCTTAAATCAATATGAACCATTAAAATAATTATTTTAACTGTCAATTTAAAATGTTGTTTTGAAGGAGTACATAATTTCGAAATGTTTTATTTTTTCTGTGAAGATGATCTCGATAGCAAATGGATCGGATCTAATCTACAATCATTTCATAAAAAAAGGTAAAAGAATGAAAGAGAAATTTTAAGAGGATAACTAAGCGGGGATGTAGATCCTTCCCGTATATACATATATGTGTGTATTTGAAAATTGGTACTTTATTCAAAAACCAACATTTCATCAAAACCTTGTAATCGTTAACCTATGTGAGTGCGTGGTAAGAAAAATAAATAAATACATGTTATCTTCATATATTAACTTAGAGTATCGTAAGTTTTACAACATGTAATACCTCATAGTTAAATAAAATGAAAATACATTACTAATCCATCCCAACTCATTAAGAACTGAACATTTACAACCCGCTAACATTTGTCTATCTCACTCTTCATTTTGTCTTAAACCTTAATTCATGGTTGCGCACCTTCACCTCGAATCTATCAATTCATTCCCCCATATGCGTTTACAGATTTCATTCGTTATTTTTTGTCTTGCTCCTGTTTCCTACGAGAAGATATGTTATTTCCTTCTCAATCATTTTATACACACACACATATATTTATATACATTCATATATACATATATATACACAAACATATTCACAAATGAGCTCAAATCATAAAATTCAAAATTTTAATTGAAGCTGGATTTAAATCCTGAATGTATTATTTTTCCAGTGATAATCTTACTTATTTTAATTTGATTTTTGTAAAGCATTGATTCTTATTTTTCCAGTGATGATCTTACATATTTTAATTTGATTTTTGACATTTATGCTTCTATGTCTAAACATAAACCTATAATTTCTCTCTTATTTTATTTTATTTTCATTTTGTTCAGGAAACAGTAAAAATTGAATTCTTGATTGAAGTTTTTTTTTATATATTTTTATTTCAATACGAATTGAATGATTTTTCTCAATTGCAACTTTAATTAAGTTCTGAATCGTATTTCGGTAACAAATCGTAACAGGAGAGGTTAGAGTTGAAACATTATTCAAATTGTAAGATATTGAAAATTTTGATAATAATGCAAGCATGGGCACGCACGGTATTTCTTCCAGTAAGTTCATTAGAATTGGTTCCTAATCTATCCATCTTCATGTATTATATGTATTCCGATGTTTCTTTGGTATTTAGCCATATTCTGTGGTCGTTTCAAACTATAAAATTTTCATTATGCAATCCATACTTTGAATTTTGAAATGAAAAATTGCAACTCCTTATTTTAAATTCTACTCAATGATTACTTCTAAGCTTTATACGTAACATAAGTATTGAATTATAGATTGTCGTTGAATTGAAGGTATTTGCCATGCTAGATACACGAAGTCTCTGCAATGCTGCAGCTACCTGCTCGCTGTTTAACAAGTGCACATCAGATTCTTTGTGCTATGCTGATATCGACTTAACATCTGTCACGCCAAAAGTCAACAATACAGTTGTCTCTACAACAATACAGAGAGCAGGGAAAAATCTTCAGTGAGTTTTTTATTTATAAATATTTTCTTCTTCTTTTTAAAGTAAAAAAAAACTGTATTTCTTAGAAATTCATACAAATATTTGACTCTACTTTATTTAGCTTTTGCTATGTTTTTATAATTTATTGGGTAGACAGACAACACACGCCTTTTCATAACCACAACATTTCTCTCTGTTTTTCTGTTTGTTTGTCATTTCTATGTGAACTTTATTGATCATTAATTTTGCAATTTTATTACCTTCAATATATACCAGTCAAAGGCTTTGTGTCATGACTAAAATCAGTATAAGGTTCACACACTTGAAAGAAGATTAGACATACATATCTCAATTTTAATAAAAGCTCGGCTTCAGAATCTTCATGCCTTGATACCTGGGATTCTAATTTGGATCTTGGGTATTAAAATTTAAGGTTGAAAGTTGAACATATTTTGATTTCCAATTCAGCAGGTTCAAACATAAATCATGGAACTATTTGTACCCCCATTGTGGATTCTCATGTGTCTCTACATGAATACTGAGTACAACTATACAACATATACACCCCATTTCTGTAATATTTTTCATGATAATTGGTGACTGATTATCCGTTAATAAAAGCACAAAGTGCTCAGTGAATATCTGTATTTTGTTACTTTTTTAATTCTATTAGTGTTTTGCTCATTTGATGTGTGGCTGTGGTTTTTTTATTACTATTACCATTAGTTGTTATTATTATTATTATTATTATTATTATTTGATAATAAGAGTGGTACTCTATTCAACCAGAGCAATCATTTTGATGTCTCGAGAGTTTGAACCCATGACCTCTAGAATCTTTGTCTAGAACGTCATACCATGTCATTTGAGCTAGAGGTCCTTGACATCATCATCATCATTATACAATGAGAAAATCCGTATAAGCAAGCTATATTGGTTTTGTTGGAATAACATATTTTGTTTCAACTGGAAAATCAAGTAACACAAAGGTTCCAAGGGATGCATATATTTATTGAGAAACTTTAGATTCCTACACCATAAAACGAACAATTTCTAACTATAGATTCATACATAGTAAAAAGAACTATTTCAAAGTTGGTGTTTGGCTACCTCTATTCCTATTTTGATGAAATAAACACTCCCTTCATAGTCATGGCTACATCTATTCCAATTTTAATGAAATAAACACCCTCATCATTAGCCAGATGTAGCGATATCTCCTTTGGACGTGCTTTTGAGTTGGTGATTTTCAGTGAGAGCTTCAACCTCAAAACTATTGTAAAGTTAAGTGAGCATTTTGATAAACGGTAGTTAACTTTTTTTTTGGAAAGAAAACTGCCGGTCTGTTGCATTCTATGCTGTTTGAGGCGGAGCGGAGCGTTAAGCGCTAAGAATGTCTCTAGAGTCTAGACGGAGTATAGACGAAAATAAACGCTCGCCACATAATTTGATACAAACAAATTTTACATTAAGTAACAATAAAAACAACAACTACATATGGCGAGGAACTCAATTTGTGTTGATTAGATCTACACGATTTATTATTGTAATATGAGTGATACACACACATACAATTAAAGTCTATCGTCGGTAAATTAAAATAACCAAAATACTATTATAGTTTACTACAATAATAAAATTTATACATGATAAAGTTTACACAATGAAATTTATATTATAATTGTAATCAAATATTTGTGCACTAAAAAATCACAACTTCATAAAAAAACACAATAATTGTGAACGATTTTTTTAATTTGTAGTAGATCACTCTAGGTTATATTTCAAAAATATTTAAAATAGAATTTACAAATAAATGGAAAAAAGGTAAAAGGAAGAACCATTAAAATCAAATTCCAAAGAACTGAAAAGTTAATGAGTAATTATTATTATATGTTTATCTTTTTTGAACCAGAAAACCAATTAATTAAGCTTTGAGAAACGTGAAAATTGTACATTTATTTTGAATTAAAGAATACTTATTGAATGATTTTCTATATATTTTGATATGAAATATATGAAGTGTAAATAAATTTTGAAATTATATTAGAGGATGAAGAACATGGTTTGAGGATCCGGCCGGAACCACGAGATCTCGACGATCTCGTACCGGTTCCGGCAGGTGGCGGGACGGGATTAGGGTAAAATCCCGTCCCGTTCAAACCAGCGCACAAAAAAAAGCTTCGCGTCAATTACGCAGAGAAAAACAGCCACAAAAAACAACGCAAGAATCAATTAATCAAAAGGTAGCTAAAAAGCAAACCCTAGTTTACTGAACCCTAGTTCGACTTCGACTTCGACTGCGAGAGCTTCCACTTTCGACTTCGACTTCGACTTCGACGCAGGCGAGCTTCATAGGGCTTCGACTTCGACGCAGGCGAGCTTCACAGGGTTCGACTTCGAGAGCTTCGCCGCAGGGGATTTTTTTTTTTTTTGCTTTGCCGCCTTCGTTTTCATCGAAGACCAACATCTGTTTTTTTTCTTCTTCTTTCCTATCGTAAGTTTGTTTGGAAAGCGAACAAGGGAAGGGAAGATAAAATATGTGCATGGGCTTTTGGGCTGAGAAGGGTTATTTTAATTTTTAATACGGTAATGGCTACTTGTGCATATTAATTAACTTGTGTATAATCTTTGGCCAGTCATTTTTTTTATACGCAATCACTTCTTAGCATTCTTAACGGGAATATTGCATATATGAAGGAAATTATGAAAACAATCCATATGTAGATTCGAGAAATATCTTTTGGATGCAGTAGTGTTGTGTGTACCGTTATTATTTTATTGTATACTATATTTTTGTATGAATTTACATCATTTATAGTTACTTTTGTATTACAAAGGCAAATCTTCGATATTAGGACCGAAACCGAAACGAAAACCGAAACAAGCGAAATTTCCGAAACCGACCGAAACCAACAAAATTTAAAAAGACCGAAACCGAAACGAAATCCGAGTTCTCGATCCTTGATGAAGAACTTCAATAAATTAACCAAACTCCACGAACCTTTTTAGTGTAATTATATTTAATTTAGTCAAAAGTGAAAAAAAAAGTTATATCAAAAACGTCTATTTTCTTAGCGCCTCAAGAAACACTTAGTGCTCAGATGGCCTCAGACAAAAGACGGAATAAAGCGCCAAAGCAAAAAATTGGAGCGCCAAAATTGCCAAATAGCGCCTAAACGGCGCTCTCCAGCGCTCCGGCGGCATCCTTAACAGCATAGGCTGCATTATTATTTTTCTGTAGAGTTATGAAATTTCTGACTCCCGCCCTGGTACACGTAAAGAAGAAAAATTGGACTACTTACTTAATCCTAGCATTACGGTAGTTGCAGTATTTCAGAAAAAATATCAGAATATTTAGTTTGCTACGATGCACATTGTACAATTTAAGAGATCAATAACGGCTCTATTAACACAAACAAAAGGGGAAATCCATCACTCCCATTTTCAAGTATGTGACCCCTTCGGACTGACATAATACTGTTAAAATGATCATATAGCATGATGTTCCAAGTCACATGCTTGACATAATCATTGTGCGCTGTTGTGGGTGCCATGTGGGTTTCAGATCTCTTAGAAGTTTACACATATCATCACTTTACTAAATTTTCTTAAGTTTTATTTTATAACACTTGGTGTTCTCCTGTCTCAAATTTCAGGTCACTGAAGCTTGGCATACTACCAGTTAGGCATATGTCGTGTGATTCTTCGAGATCCATACCATCATCTTCAAATGTTTCAGCTGGATCTTCGTGGAAAATTACAAGACCAAGTCACAAAGAGTCTTCAGTTCTTACTCGATCTTGTCTTTTGGCTTTAAGTTTAGACAATGGTGCTGCTGGGTATGAAAAAAATAAATATGGCTACATTTATGTTTTGCCTCACCATTTTCACTCCATTTTTTCTGTATAATATATCTGCAGGTCTCTCTTGAGGAAATTGCATCTTTATAATATTGATAGGATGGACAGCAGCTCTTTATGCACTGCATTAACAGCTTGTAAATCTCTGCTTGATCTTGAAGTTATTGGCCTGTAAGTTTGACAATCTTTTTCCAAAATGTCGATAATTATTTTTCTGTTCTGCGTTTATTGGTTTATTTATCTCTATTGGTATATTTCAACAATTGCTAAAAGACTAAAATAGGTCAAGGTGTATCGGTTAGCAGAGTCAAATACTTAAAATGTAAGGCTGTGTTCCCTCTTATTACTATCATTTACATTTAGGAAAGCTGAAGTTGATTCGATACGAGCAATATAGGAAAATCAGTAATTGACATGGAATACTTTCTCTTGATATTTCTGTTATGCACGCAGTGACTTTTATTCAAACTTTACGTCTTAGTTTGTCATTCCATGATTTTTCAAGTATAAACTTTTAACATGTAGGCATATCTCTACCATGACAGAAATATAATTTGATGAAAGGGGTCATTTTTCTATGTGTAAAATATATTTTGAATTTTCAGAAATGTACAGTGAAATACACTCAGATCTAATAAAATAAACTGGGTTCCTGCAAGAACTACAAATCAACTATCTTACTCCAAAGGATTCTCCATACAAACAAGTAAACATGATGCATTCCAAAAACGTTTCATTTAAGACTATCGAATTGGATTCATCTTTATACATCCTCACATATATCATGGAGTTATTTGAGTATTTTCTCTCTCTAATTAAAAACTTGTGCTAACTTAATTATACTTTAATAGCCACGTGGAACTAAAGAAAACATTGGAGTCAGTCAGCAAAAATTGTCACTCAATCGAGCGCTTAATAATTGAGTGTTCTGAAGCAGGTCTTCCATTTTCCTCTGCACATTCTCTATCTATATATTATTGCACAAACATAGTCACTCACAGTGCATAATATATTTTTTCTCGTATCAGGAAGAGATAATAGTTTGGTTTCTTCTACTTGTACGGAGCTGGTAAATGGCTGTCCCCGTATTAGATCCCTAGCGATTAGGGGATTCAAACTCAATGATCATCTATTGCGTACACTTATAAAGGTAATTATTTTTGTCCTTTTTTTTGCAATAATGCATTAAGTGGATTATGCTCTTTAATTTACATGGATGCGAAAATACTGTAAGAACAACCCGCTTAGTATCAAATGTTATGTTATTTGAGGGTTCTGTATGAACATTCATGTAATCTTCTTATTTTCAATCCATGTATCCTTCTGCTAACTAAAAGGATCATTTGCTCAGTAACATGTAAATAGAATAATTTTTGAAGAGAATACACAGATATTGTACTGTGGGACTCAGAGCCAGATGTAAGTCGGTACTAGGGTGGTTTGTTGACCTCCCTAGATTTTGGAAATATTTTGGAGTTTCCTTTTTTTTTTGGGGCAAATTTGCGTTTTATTTTGATTATATCAAAAGTATCACCCTTAAAAAAATGTTTAGTTTTAGTACACATACTTGTATTTTGACACGTGTGATGCACATGCATGTAAAAAATCTTTTGGACAATAAACAAAAGTGAACCAAAATAATTAAATTTAATGTTATATACATCAATGATTGTGTCTTATTTTACATGGTAACATTATATATTACGCAACATAGCTGAAGTCACTTTGTAACATAAGGCTGCGTTTGTTTACAATGTCGAAGGCCGAAAGCATGGATTGTTTAATGCTGAAGATTGGTGAAGTTGTTTGTTTACATTTTTAAGGTCTTTAAAGGAAAATTTATTGGGAAGTTTGACAACATTGCCTTTTTTCTTAATAAAGAAACAAATTTTGTACCTTTAAATAAATAGAATTTATTATGATTGAATATAAAATCAAATGACCAAAAAGCATACCAAATACCAAAATTTTCAGAAGGCTTGTAAGCAACAAGCATAGTACCAGATTCTAGTTTTGCAAAGATTCAGGAGATACATCATTTGTATGTTAAAGATGTGGATTAAATAATAAGCTTTTCATTTTGTGATTTTGAAGCATACAACACGCTTGATTCACACTTCAGCATCAAAGATATCTTCACACGTATGGTTCTAGTTTCAATATACAACTATATGTTAGAATATTCAAGAACACATTTATTATTTTATGAATTCTTAATTAAGATACCACATATATTCAATTTATTAATTTATGGATAAGCGGATGACGGTGAAAACTAAAAAGGTTGCTTGAGAATGGGACAAAAATTGTAAGGGGAAAAAACCCAAAAAACTAATGGCATGCACTGTAAAATGAAGATTTGAGGAGGATGTAAATGGAAAATTAATATTGATTTAGTATTCAGAATTTAAAGAAGCTGAAGCGAAATTATCATGCTTATTCAAATTCGTTGAATTTTGATATATTCGTTCCTAACACTTTTTGCATACAAACACCCTTAAAACTCCTTATCTTTTAGTTTTGTATCCATTAATTAAGCAGTCATCACTTGTTGCAAACAATCATACCTTAAGTTGAAAATTTGTGAAATAAAATTGTTTTGGATTTATCGCATAGATTGTAAAATGATGATTTGATGAGTATGTGATTGGAAAAATAATGTTGATTAATATTCACTATTCAGAAGTTTGAAGAAGCTGATGCGGAATAGTCGCGTGCTTATTCACATTCATTGAAGTTTGATGTATTCTTCCCAACTCTTTTTGCATACAAACAGCCTAACAACTTCTTATCACTTATTTTTGTATCTGTTAAGCAGTCACTTACAGCAAACAAACGTACCTAAGTTTAAATTAACTTAAAAAATGTTAATATAAAATTAATTTTTTATTCAGAATTTCAAACTAAAAAAATTATTTGCTATAAGTAAATAATTTTTTTTTGTAAAACGATGTTCAGTGGAGAAATTATTTGTCATGGATCGAGTGTGTTTAAATTTGATCTGCACATCTTTCCCCTATTTTACAATTATTTTATATTAATTTAGCAAAGACAATTTTAACATCACAAGTTACTGGTCATTACGGAAAAAAAAAATGTAACACTAAAATTCTTAGTCTGACATCTGAGACGAGTATCATGTATTAGAGATATGTACAGGAAACCCCTAAACTGAATCGTGAGGTTCAGAATATTTGCTATGTTGTTTTTTTTTTCTTTCTCACTGCCTTCCAAGTGGAAATGTTTAATATGAATTTGAATCTATGCAGTTGAAGCCCTGCTGAAGCGCGTAGCACTCTTCGGTTACCACGCTTTTTTAGTTTAGCGCTATTAAATAATAGATCTACTTAAAGCCCCGCTATTTTCCGCTACACCCGCCAAATCAATAATGTTAGCACCCACTTAGCAACATTAATACACAAATGTTAATTTGACTAGTTCTCTTAATCAAATCAACAAAGTTAGGTCAAATATATAAGTTTAAGGCCCGAGCGCTCAACATAAGTTAGAATTAAATTTTAGTAATACTGCATAAATCATGATATTCTCCATTTTGTTATATAATTGAAAAATATTTCTTTTTTCCATACAAATGATGCGAGAACGAGAATAAATTAACTTTGGAGATTCAATATCATTTCCAATAAAGCTTTTTGCACCTTCGCTATTTTCCGCCAATCACCGCTTTATCCCAGTTATAACTTTTTGCACCTCCACCGCTATAAAAGCGCTAAGCGCTTTAACCGCACACATTTGGATCAAAAGAACTATTTTTCTTTAGCAGGGTTTTTCTGGCCTTAAAGTTGCTGATTTTTCATCATCGTTTTCAGTTACTGGATTCTTTCTAAGGTTCACTTTCTCTGCAGCTTTGAATTCTACAATTATATGCATACCAGTTTCTCCTTTTGTTGTTCTTCTTCCTTGCTCAATTCTTTTGTTGATTTAGAACCCTTGGTAGTGGCACATATGGTCAGAATTTGGAGATTCTGATACTACGTGACTGTTTGCATCTCAAAGAAGTGAGAATTCAGACCATCAGCTATTCTTATCTTCAGCACCAGCATTGTTATTTTAATCGCATTACACATGAATGTAGGTGGAAGTTTCTAATTTCTTGTCAGCAGTGATAAGCGGAGACTGCAAACAACTTGGGTTTCTGGTATGACATCTTGTTGCGTAGTTTGATATGACTGAAGTTGGAGAAGTTATAATGTAAATAAATTTTTTATGATGTGTTGCATGCAAATAGGATATATCTAATAAGGATGGCCTCTCTGCTGAGGGGGATTGGAATTATAGATGTTACTATACAAGGTACCATTTAATATTATGAATATTTCAAATTTAATGCATCTAATTTTTTTTTTCATTATGTTTTGCTGCAGTACACCAATCTCTCGAGTTGCAGAAGCAAGGCCGGATTTACGTGTACTTGCTAACTTTCCAGATGATGAAAGGTCTACTCCCTACACACTCACAGACAAACTAGCACACAAGAATGAAGCTATTAAGATAATAATGCAGTGTCTTTGATAATATTTACGTAAAAAATTTAACACTTATCTTGATATTTATATTATAAATTTGATTTCTATGGTTTTAACTTTTAAGTCTAGTAAAAATATATTCGAATCACATGATGATTGGGATATCCATGTTTATTATGAAGATGATGGCATTTGATATGTTTATATTTGAAACTCACTCCCCCCCCCCCCCCACCCAAAAAAAAATCCAACCCCCTTGCTCGTAGCTACACAGTCCACCTCTACCTTAGCTTCTCTGCCTCCCTTCCAATTATCTACTATCTCGTGCACCAGTTTATTTTCTTTTTGGGGAATCGATTTGATATCTCGTCAACTGCCCCCTTTTGTTGATGTGGTTATGAAGAAGGGCTTAATGACACTTGCCGATGCTGCAAGTCCAACCCCACAATCATCTCGCAAGTCTAGTAATTTCTTCTCTCTCAAGGCACATTCTTTGTTACCTAAGGCCGCGACTGCTACTCTTAACAACATGTCATTGTTTCCCTTTATGGCTACCCAATCTGAGTCATGCTCTATCGCTGCTTTTGTTGAGACACTCTAAACTATGCTACTAGCGAAGTAGCGAACCTAAGCTTGTTGTTTCTGATGCATCTGTTTATTTTGGATATTCTTAACATTGGTTTGGGAGTATTGTTTGACGATGCCCATGATTTGTCTGTTGGGTGTGCTCTCAACCATGTGGTGTTGGATCTGAGCCCATTGTAATGCGTAACCGGCTCCAATATCATGTTGGACCTCTTTATTCAAGTGTATAAGAATAACGCCCTTGTGTCTCCTTATGAAATTATATATATCGCTACTTGTTACTAGGAGAAACATTTGGTTGGTTTCTTCCTTGATCAGAATCTTTCTTACATCATTATATCAAATCACTTGTTAACAAAGCTAAACGGTTTGGTTAAAATGAATTTTGATAAATCCATGTTCTTTGAGTTTCTTGCTCGGATGATCGACAACTTAAACCTAAATGTTTATCGTTACTTGGTGGACTCTTAACTTTCAACAAAGCCGTTGGCATTTATTTTCATACCAGTTTGGATGCACTTTTGTAATATTTCATCCCGTGGACTTCGATTGGTGTCAATTGACTATCATGTCATATTGAGAAGTTGGTACTTTTTAACAAATTCACAAACCTTGAGAGATATGAGTATGCTAAGGTGCTAATTGAGGTGAATTCAAGCCAAATATTGCCTATCATGATCCCGATTAAACGTTATATTGGACACTTTTCTTATGTCGATATTCCATATCATTGGAAAACCCGACATTTGCCACTTAGGCATGCCATTATTGACTGTTGTAACGCTCTTGCTCCATCTCCTAAGCCCCAGAACTTGGTGCACCCTTTCTACCTTACTCTACAGGCTTGTTATATCTGCACTTATCTTTCCATCTGCTTTCCCAAAGTCAAAACCTAACCCTATCAATTATTAGTGACAAATTGCAAGGAATCATTAGCTTTTGTTTCTTCTACTGACAATATTCCATTATATCTGATGTAATTTCCATGTCTGATTCTGTTATCTAGTTGTGCCTACTAACTAATTGTTGCTTATTAACCCCTTCGCAACATTTGCCCATGCCATTGCTTGATCATGTTTAGGTTCCTAAGTCATCAATCCATGTTACTTTCGATCCCTTTGGTCCTTCATATGGATTCGTTATACTCGACTAGATACTTTCTCCACATTCACTAGTTGAACTTACTCCTAACTTTGACCTCCCTCGCTGCAGTATCCTCGTGTTTCCTCTCATGCCACCATTGCAACATCCTCCAAGCTACTACTTCCTCACTTTTGCTTGATTTTTAACTTACTAGCCTATCATTTCCTCCCCAACTTATGCCTCTCACAATTGATCAAGCATCTCCTAATCTTAAAAACCCTTTGGTATCACTTCAAATCATTTTTTCACCATGTTTAGATCTATAATTGACAAACTAGGGCACAAAGCAAGGAAAGTCAAGATAACAAAATTAGCATCGTCTAGAAGAAATCTACAAAATCCAACCGTCAACAAGTATAACATAAGTTGCAATTCTTCTAAATAAAAGCTCATTATTAATCCTTCTAAGAAACTAAATTGATTATGTATATTGGGATAACACGTTTGGTGAGGGTGATATGTACAATGTGGAGAGGATGACCTATGTCTATGAGGATGACTTTTGTTTTAAATTGAAAGTTATAAAGCCATATGTTTTTGCAATGCCCAAGTGTGGTTTTTCCACTTCTATCAATAAAATAAAATTTAAAACTTTCTTATTTTTATCTTTAATAATAGTGTAACACTTTTGGTGTAAACATAAACTTTTCAAAATACCTTTTAAATTCAAATTACATCTCAATATATCTAAATATACTTCCACTTTAAATAAAATCCAAAATTTTATATTCTATTACTTGGTCAATCACTATTATCTTTTAACTAAAATGGCTCATACCTTAAGTAAAATGCAAGTTTTTCATTTATTAAAACCGAGTCAATCAATTATATCTCAATTAAATTCTAAATTAAACCGCTCCTACCTTAATTAAAATGCAAATTTATGTGTATTAAAACCGAGTCGGTCGATTTTATACCTAAAACTGCTCATGCCTTATTTAAAGTGCAAAATTTTCATCAATTAAATTACTAATTTTTCATATACTATAACCGAGTTAATCAGTTATGTTTTAATTAAAATTTAAATTATATCTTAATATCGCGCATTTGTAGAAAACAAAATCCACGCCTGAAGCGTGTGCCATCACCACGTGTGAAGTGCGTGCCATAACGCTTGTACAAATATAGTTGAACTCAGCCAATAGGGTTGACGCGGTGGGATGATGGTTCGAACTGCAAGACCAATGATCATGAGCTCAAACCTTGAAACTGACAGCCTTGTTACAAATACCCGTAATATGTGTTTGACAGACTCATACTTCACTAGAGTTTACAAGTGAAGTTTGGTTCTCTAGGTAATTCAAAAAAAAATAGTTGGACTATTCCGGTATGATAGTATTTGAAAGCCTCTCAGTTGTTATGAAGGTTTTTTAGATACCTTGAACGTTGCCTTGATAAATAAAAAACATGACTGAGTTTTAAATTTATAAAGAGGTCCAAAAGTGTCCACCATTGTTTATTCAAGTCCATTTAGAGTTATGCCTTCAATGTTTTATGTTTAATCTACAATAGTTAGTTGGACGTCCCACCTTTTGGATAGATAGCAAAGCATGGGTTATACACAATATTTACTTAAAATATGTAAACTGCTATGAGCCTTATTCACATTAGATTCAATTTTTGCGCATGTCGTTTTGATAACCAAGTTTCAAAAATAGTCGCTTCAGTAATGGAGGTAAGATTGTGTATAACTTGCTGATCCAAAACCCCGCTCAAGCGGGAGCCTTGTACGCTGGGTGGAAAATGATGGTGATGATAATTAGAGTTTAAAGTACCATTTGACATTTTTACATAAAAATTGAGGTTGCATGTTATTTCATTTTCATACGACAATAACTAAATATGACAATGAAGTTTAGTGATTGAAATATATGGAATTTTATCTCAAGTATCTGGAGTACATAAAAGGTCAAGGCCATTATATTTGGTCATTGCACTCTTGGATTCTCCATCTTAAATCTATTGCACATGTTTCATTTTTCTAATTCATGTCTTAGCAAAAACATTATAAAAGAGCTAATGAAGTAGATGTGTCAAATATGTTGGATATCCACTTTAGAAATAGCTCAGCTAAACCGATAACACCTACCTTATTTAAGTTGGAATATATATATTTACAAATATGATACACATCTGTGAAAAATTATCAACAAAATGGTATTTACTTTAGCAAAAATCGCATTCTCCTAAACTATTTTGTTTGTAAGAAAACTTCTTACAGTCCTGAATAGATAAACCAAGGCATCATTTAAATTTTATATAATAGAAGTTTTAAATGATGGAAAACGTGCGATCCTATGTTTCTTGCACCGAATATTTCTCGTTTGAAAAGAAAAGAATTGCAAATTGTGATGATTATATTTCATTTGTACGATAAAGAATAATTTTAGTTCTGATATAATTGATTGTTTGACATGCAATTCATGATCATATTTGTAAAAAGTGTCTACAAAAAAGATTCACATTTTTCAAGAAAGATTCACATTTTTCCTAAACAAATTCATTTTTGGAAATAAGCTTTTTACATTCTTGAATAATTAAACCCATGTGGCATTTAAATTTAACTAATAGAAGTTTTGGACGATTAAAAATTTGGTTGATCCTTTCTTTCTTGAAGCATTTGAAAAGAAAAGACTTGCAAGTTTTAATGACTACAATACATATCTACGGTCATATAATATTCTCAATTATGATCCGATTGATCGTTTGGTGAGTAATTCAAGATCGAAAGTTGTAGATCATTCAAGTGAATCCAAGAAGGGTTATGATGTTGAATTTCTGAAGTTAAACACTTCAAGAACTAGATCGAGTGAGTCATGTTAATGTTTGTATAAAAAATGTAATAATAGTTTTGAAGATGTAGATCTTTTTTTTCCAATTCTTTTCCAATTCAATCTGTGAACATATGGAGAGGAGTTTTAAATGATATGATAAAGATGAGATATAAAATACATGTGCAACTGCAGTGTACATTAGAATTGTAGCGAACAATACAAAGAAAAATATTGGTTGGTATTGATGAAATCAAAATAAAAAACGATTTCTTTAGATGTGGTGATGATCATTTCATTAAGAATAGTAGAAATAGTGACAAGTCTCTTATATGTGGAGCTTTGTTCACATTAATTATAATTGTTACAGGGAAGTTAAGAAGACAAGGGGGGTTAAAAAACCATTGTTGCCTATTTAGGACTTCAATTGTTAGAGAGAGAAAACATGAAGAAAATGAAAAAAATTCTTGAGCTATAAAAATGGCGAAACGAAGAAGGAATGGATATGCATTGATTGTTATAGACGTTAATCACTCAAATCAAGCATTTAAATAGTATAATGGAACTGGAGATTGGGTGATCTTTATTATGGAGAAGGAGAGTTTCAATGTGATTGACGTAGAGAATTTACCGACTACGGGATTCAATGGTTATGATTAGGATAAGAAGAAGTTTAATCAATCTCTTCAAAAAAAATGTTTAATTAATAGAAAGTTTATTGTTCAAGTCTCAAACCGCTATGTAATGGAAGGTGCATTTTAGAAGGAGAAAATTCAATCCTGGGACTTGAGAGTAGGATTCTCTGAATGACCCATTGAGGAGGGTAGCACAAAGAGATATTTTGATTTTAAAGCTTGGATTAGAGTTACTGGTATACCATTAATATATAGAGATTCTCCATCTTTGAGGGGGATCTTATGAAGTATAAGGAATGTGATTAGGGTTGATAAAACTAACATGCATTGCTTTGATGGTCGGATGTGGGAGTAAAGCAGGGAGCTTGGAGGATATTCCTGAGATGATAATTTTGATATGGGAACCATTATATTGAAGTTAAGCAATGAGATAATTGATTAACCAAGGCGTATGCCTTGAATGTAACGTTTGAACAATATACAATTCGGAGATGAGGGAGGAAAAGCTTAAGGGAGGTAATGAGAGATACTGTTGGTCCTACTTGTAAATAACGGGATTGGAATGAAAGGTGAAGAGGATAAAAGTGACAATAGTGAGAGTGAGGATAGTAGTGAGGGATGTTATATAGTAATATGGGAGGAGGCGAGGATATGGGTGTTGGTGGAGGGAGAATGGAGAAGGAGATGAAGGTAGAATTTAACGACGAGGAGGTTAATATGGTATTGGAGATCGAGATAAGAGAGGGAGTTAGAAGGATATGGGTGAGGTTCAACCTCAGGAGGGAGGTGTTTGTATCTCAAGTGCGTTGAAGGACCAAGGATGGTGAGACTGTTAAGAGGATCATGACACTTATGGGTATGAATGGTGAAGGAACAACTAGTCAATATGGCTTGGAGGGTTTAGAGCAAGCTCCACTAGGTAATTTAGTTGTTTATTGTACTAAATTTTGTGACAGCATCATGACTGTATAAAACTACTTTGAAAGCAAGTCTTGTGTTGAATAATGATGTTAAAAACAAATTGGGAGATCTTCAACTCATTATGCGGATAAGCTAGAATATAAAAGATATGGATATAAAAGATATAGACATGCCTAGAAATGCTCTAGTTTTTTCCCCGCAAATGGTAATATTGTAATGCTACAAGAGATAAAATTATCCAATCAAAATGATGTTAAGTTCACTACTATAAGGGGAAAGAGTGCTTTTAGGTGTTAGAGTTGTGTTGGTGCCGGAGGGTAATTGGGACCTTGTATATGGTTGGAAGAAAGAGAAATGATGTTTGTTACAGGAGATAAAAAGTAAAAATATTGTGCATGTAATAACTGAGAGTGAAGTGAGTACATGATTTATGCATTTACCAATGTATGCACGTCTTACTAAAAAATGAAAGAAAAAGTGGGTGGAAGAAGTGTAAGCTTTTTAATGATAGATTTCAAAGGCCTTGAGTGATGGATGCGGATGTGGGAGGGAAATTTTAATGTAACAAATTTTTTGATGAGATGAATGGTAGAGAGCAAAATTGTGAGGAGATGAGAGATTATGGGAGATGGTGTGGTATTGTAGTTTTCTTAATTTACCTTCACCAAACAGAAAATTTACATGGTCTAGAGAAACTAATTATGACTAAATTAGATAGATTTACATTAATCATGATTGATAAGTGGGAAGATTCACATCCTCTTACTGTGCAAAAGGCATTAGCAACATTTGTGTCTGATCATAGTCCAATATTGCCAGTGTTTTGCAAACAAGAGAAAAAGTGCATGCAAGTTTGAAAAATGTGGGTTTTGCAAGGTGGTTTGATGGATCGCAAAAGGGGAAGTGAGAATCATTCTATAAACCCATTGATGCTTTGTGCATAATGTGAGCATAACGTGAGAAATCAAGTTCCTCAAAGAGAAAAATGTTAAGGTGGTGGGTAATATCTGAATAAAAATATATTGCTATTGGAGTTCTACAAGATCATTGTACCGAAACCACAAGAGTCCGTACTGAAGCTATAACTACTTGTCTCTGCTTTATTGTTGTAAAGAAAATGTGTTCATGCCACTCGTGGAAAGTCAGGAGAAAATGTGCTAGAATTGTAAGACTGTAAAGATGTTATTATCACTCATGGAAAATAATAAAGTGATAATGAAATTATGTACGATGAGTACATGACTGGATTTATGATTGGATATCTAAACCAGTATGAAAATCCTAGTGCCTTTTACTTTCTATTTTACTTTGCATTTAATATTTGATTATCTGCCCGTGATTTTGCTTATATTACTCACTCAAGTAGATACTTTATATATTTTCAAGTTAATGTTTAAATAGTTGATATACACCATTCATCCTCCTCTAGTATATTAATCATGGTTTGAGGTTCCGGCTGGAACTACGGGATTTCGACAAACTCGTATTGGTTCCGGTCGATAGCGGGACATGATTAGGGCAAAATCTCACCCCGTTCAAAAATTCAAAGAAAAAAAATGAAAATTGTGTAATTAGAAGAAGAGGAGTAGAGTGACAACGAAAAACACGTGAAATCAATCAATCGAAAAAGCAAAACAAAAAGCAAACCCTAGTCTAACAAAACCGAAGAATATCATGATTTATGTAGAGTAGATTTAGTGACTTCAATAAATTTCTAACATATATTGAGCGCTTATGCTTTAAAATTAGGTCTTTACTCTAGCTTTGTTGATTTGTTTTAAAAGAAAATTAGTCAAATCAACCTTTGTATATTAATGTTGCTATAAACGAGTGCTAAAAAGCTTTGATTTAGCGAGTGTAGCGGAAAATAGTGGGGTTTAAAGCGGATTTACTATTCAATAACGCTAAATTGAAATAACGTAGCGATCGTAGAGCGCTATGTGCTGTAGCGGCGATATTGCGAGGCTTTAACTGCATAAGTCTACATTGAATGTGCTTGAACAGTAAGCAAATTAAAATATTTGCTTATAAATGCATTAATCGAAAACACAAATTACCACAAATCTAGCTTCAGCAATCTTCCCAAATTCGAGCGATGTTGATCATATTCGAGAATCACCGAGGAGTTCGACCAAATTCGAGCATACCAAGACTTCGACGTCGCTGAGGAACTTCGACTTTCGACTTCAACGCAGGTGATTTTTTTTCCTTTCCGCCTTTTTTTTGTTTTTCGTATATGCGAATGAAAAATAAGAGGGGGTTTATGTGTTATGTGTGTAAATAGATGGTCTTTGGGCTGAATAATTATTAACGGACTGAATATTGCATATGCAAATACACTTGAATATTGATTATTGAATGAGAAAGGAGTTATGTAAATACACTGACCTGAATATGCTGAACCGACCTGAATATTGGACTCGAATATGCTGATTTGATATTGGACTCGAATATGCTGATTTGAATATGTTGAACTTGAATATGTTGGACTTGAATATGATGACAACATTTATGGATTTAGGACAAATGTAATATGGTTATCCATCATGTTGTACAATACAAGATGATGAAGGAATTATGAAAGCAATCCATATGTAGCTCTAAGAAATAGTTTCTGAATGTAGTAGTGTTGTATGTAACATTATTATTTTGTTGTATACTATATTTTTGTATGAATTTGCATCGTTTATCATTACTTTTTCATTAGAAATACAAAAATCCGATATCAGGACCGAAACAAAAAAAACCAAAATTTTTGAAATTTCCGAGATTGACTGAAACCAATAAAATTTCAAATGATCGAAACCGAGTTCTCAAACCTTGACATTAAGATCTATTTCACATAAGTGTGTTCGGGTATTCCATAACCTACAAAAATTATGGTATTTTTTGAAGTATGACATTCATAGAACATTTGAGAATTTTGATGATAATTACAATCGGTAATGTACAACTATGCCGATGTTGTGTTAGCTATGAAGCAGAGGTCTATAGATCTTAGTGATTTTAGATTGTTGAGTTTGCTAAATTGTACATATGATGCAGTGACAAAGGCGTTGACAAATAGATAGGAATTTAAAATTGATGATTTAGTGGATGTTTTTCTAGGCGTTTTTTATTATTAAAGGGAGGTTTGTAATGTATAGTGTAGCTTGACCTCATGAAAATTATAGTTATTGCATTCTTTGTAGACAGGGAGAGGAGAAATTAGTCCACTGCGATTTAGATGTCGGTATACATACCGATAATCAGTTTTGGTATTAGGAGGTAAAAAGGTGGAGAGTTGATGATTTACGTAGTAGATAATTAGTGAATGTGGTGAACATAGTGGTGAGCCGGTTCATTTGGTCGCAACGAAATGCTAGAGTTTAGAGGAAAAGAAAGATCAAAAGCTTATATAATTTTTTTGTAGACACTAAGAGAATTGACTTCTGGATGCATAGGAGAAGGAACAAACATGCTTGATATATAAGAGTGACGACGACTTATTCTCTCTTATCTATTAGGACACAAGACAAAACACAATGAGGATACAGTAGACATTGATCGTTTAAATCCATTGGAATTTGATTTGGATAGAAAGGAACGATCCATTTTTTTCTTATTCAGGAAAGAAAATGTTTTTTCGATAAAGAAAAATAGATATAAGGTATAGAGGAAACATACTATGTTATATTTATATTTATTATAATTCAAGAGTAGATCTAATGGTTGACATCTTCTATGTCACCACCTGTGTCATTTATTTACGTCCAAATAGATTTTCTCGAATGTATGTATGTATGTATATATATCTATGACCAATAACACCCTTTATTTAACACCATTGTAACTCCCTAATATCAGCCACAAGTTTATATTTAAATATTTGGTACATGTAACCTGTGGTTGATATCAGAAGGCTACAAAATGATGTTAAATAAAGGGTGATATTGATCTTAACCATCATACATACATACATATAAGAGAGACGACTGTGAATTAACAAGGGAAGTGTGTATACACAACTTAGATGTATCACATTCATTTCTATAAAATATAGTCAAAACCTACATAAAAAATCAATTTTGTCCAATAAGTATGTTAGGGTTGTCTCGCATGTGGCAATGAGAAATAACGGTTTCGAATTGGAATAATCCCACATCGCCAAATAACTTGGAGAAATGGTGTATAAATACAAGTTGATAGACACATAACATTGAAGATTCCTTTTGTTTCAATAAAATGTGTGTCAACTCATAGGCGTACACCATGTGTTGGAGATGGAAAGTTTGGTCCGACCGCCGTTACATAACAAAGTACGCTTGAAAAAATGAAATTTCTTAAAGGAATCAATTTTGATATATTAGTATGTTTCCAAAAAGGTTTTTTGAAAAAATATATTTCAAAGAAAGAATATGGTATAAAAAATTCTAATTAAAAGGTTAAGTTCTTTAAAAAGGCACATTTTTGAAAAAGCGCAGTTTCAGATTAAAAATGTGTTTTTAAAAAAACTTTTCAAAAAAAGTTTAAACAACATATAGAAAAGGGTCACTTGTTCTGGGTTCTTTTCCGGTAATTAATTCATTTTCGAAAATAATCGTTTTGACTACGAAAATCACCTTTCTTATAGAAAATCAATTTTTTACGAAAAATTTGTTATTTTTGAAATGAATATGTTTTGAGTATTACATTAAAAATACCTTTTTAAGAAACAAAAAAACTTTTCAAGAAAAAAAAAACAGAATTTGAAGAAAAAATGTTTTTTTTCTTCAGATAATTACATTTATCAAAAAATAGCATTATTTCGAAAAGCAACAATTTTCGTATAATATATTTACAGAATCTAACATTTTTCCACAAACAATATTTAGTCAGAATAGAATCACTAAAAAAATCGTAAAATATTTGACACCAATGTTTTAATCCAGTTTTCTGTGGGTAAATCCATTTTACCCATTTTATAAATGGATAATTGTGTAAAACGAGTTGATCTATTAAATACCCATTTTATAACGAGTAGATATAACCTGCTTAAGAAGGTTAATGGGTTTGGATACCCATATCACAGGCTAATAATGGTTCTAAGGGAAGTAACTTGCTTGTGCATGATTTCTAGACAAATTTTCGTAACAATTTTCTCTTTCGTTATTGTTGTTTGCTTATATGTCACTTTTATGCCCACATTTCAATATTCTTATATGCTGCATTGTCTGGTCATATGCTAGTTTGGCCTACTGGTATGCTACTTGTTGCTGTTTATGCTTTGTTATTTGATTGATACTTTATTATCCTGCTATTTGCTCTTCCTGGCTTGTTATTTACAAGCAACAAAATAGAAGGCAAAAAAGAAAATAAAAGTAGCAGATAAATTCAGTGATAAAAGCAAATAAGAGACATAAAATTGCAGCAAAGTAACATAAAATAGCAAATAACATGACAATAGCACGTTAGGCCTTTAAGTGATGTGATAGGCATGTCAATTGAACATGTATGTTCAAAGCGTGCCAATTCTTGACCCGGCCTTATTTGATAAAATTTGAGTTGAAATAAACTAGAGTTGAAATAAACTAGGGCTGAAACAAATTTTACGATGAGTTTGGAAATCATAAAGCTCAACTTAATTCAGGCTTGGGCCAAAATTTTTGAACCAAAACTAAAATAAAAAATTGATTGTATTATGTGTTAATGAGATTTTTTGTCTTACAACACCGAACTAATTATGAAACAATTACGATGCAGTATGCTTCCGTAATTGGGAATTAACAAATTAAGTAGTATTAAATCTATCTTAAGTGGTTTGGAACAGGCTGGCTATTTGTAACAATGCTCACAATAAAGTTAGCTGCATAGTTCAGGATGGACAACTACAACCCCATAAACTACCAGAGACTAGGGAGGTGGCCGAACAGATTTCTCAAGTTCAACTGTCATCTAAACAGACCAATGATTACTGGACCATTGCCAAATAGAGAAAATTCAGTTTTGCAACCGTATGGAATGAGGTACAAATACGTGCTCAACAAGACGACACTTATAAACTCATATGGTTTAACAAAACTGCTCGAAAATTTTGTTACACAACGTATATGGCATACATGCAGCACTTACCTACTTCGGACAGGTTAAATGCGTGGGGACTTAATGTAGATACTCAATGTAAGCTTTGCAAACTACATAATGAATCTCATCAACACTTATTTATAGATTGTAAGTTCAGTACTTATCTGTGGAAAGCCTTGTTAGCCAAATTAGATCTTCAACCTACAGTGGACAGCTCGCCGAGACAACAGCTCACGACTTTACGGCAGCGCTTTACAACTAAATCAGGTGCTCAACACCTGGCTTACGTTGCGGCCGCTACAACCATTCATCACATATGGATGGAGAGGGTTAGACGTCGATTCGAGAAGAAAAATTGTTCGATGGCACAAAGGAGCAAACTTATTGAAATAGATGTTCGCCTGCAGCTGAGAAGACGAGTTCGCCATCATCATTTAACATCATCTGAGCGACAGAAATTCCTGCAGTGGGGGATTGATCTAGATGATGCTGGATAATAGTGGTGGCGGATTTGAAGAAAGGTTGATCAGGGTATGTTTTTGTTTGCGGTATTAGGCTGAACTGGGTGGTATTATTGGAAGAGGCGGTGTGTTTTATTGCCTTCATGGGCCGGGATTTTTCTTATTTTATACTTCTTTTGTGTTTGGTTTTGCATTGTATTTGTTTTAGTATATCAAGGACGTACTGTATTAGAGATGATGTAATAGAGGATGTCATGCTCTTTTTCCTTACCGCAATTGTAAGATTTTTTAAGGAGGCGAATTCTGCTATTGTTTGGTTCTTAATCGTTATTAATAAAGAATCTTTCCTTTCAAAAAAAATCTATCTTAAGGTTAGTAATTATGATGTTATATGTTTACACAATTAAGTAATTGCAATTTAACCGTTTGTTAAAATGTCAAGCACAACTTATAATCAATTCAAGTAAAGTTTAAGAGAATCTATTATTGAAAATAAGGAATAAAAGTGCCAAAAAAGTAAAGGACATAGGAATTTACATAGTGGATTTTAAGAAATCCTACATCCACAGGGCTAATGCTTTTCTTATATTCTGCTTGGTACAAAATTTTAATGGCAGAAAGTACAAGAATTTTTAGTATGACAATTCAGAGAAAACTGTCAAAAGTCCATTTCTCTGTTAGTACCCTTTTATTTATAGTACTATGACATCACGCGGATTACTAATTCCCTAATCTAGCATTTTTTTCTCCACCGTTCAATCCTTCCATGTGTCATTCATCACGTTCATGTTGCTTGTTGATTTGTGCATGGATTGCTAACATGACCGAGAGCATGAGTAATTTCTTTAGACGGGAGTATTTGGCTAAAGGCGGGAATTTTGAATTTGAAGTTAGACGGGAAATTTGAATTCTAGCATGAGTGGCTAGCTTCTGGATTTGACTTGAAAGTTGTGCTTGGCTTGTGAGCCTTTAAGCATTTGTTAGTTTGTTGGTTACTGCGTGGTTTGCTTGTAGTGTCGTAGTTGACATTGGGTACTGCTGTAGTGCCGTGGCTTGAGATAGAGGTGTGGTCTGGTTTTGGATGTCGATGCAATCCCCTTTTAGATGGCGACACAGCTTGTATACCAGATGTCGGCGTAGTCCCTGTAAAGGTGGGGGTGCAGTCTGCTCCAGGAGGTGTTAGCGCAGTTTGTTTTGACGTGGCGGCATAGCCCATTGTATCATTTTGGTGGAGGCATCCCTTCCACAACTGGTTCAGTTCTGACTCGTGTAAAGTTTTATTTCAACTTTTCTTGTGCATCTTATTCGGCTAGGTCGATGAAGTTTGTTGCCTTCATATTAAATTATTTTCTTATTTTGGGTTGGTCTATGCTTGTGCGCAGTACAGTCTTGTTGTTTTGTGAAGACACGATCTTTTAACTTGCTCCTCGTTCTTTACTGTTATTGCATTAGTGCAGTTTGATCTATGAAGGTGGTGTAGTTCCCTTTTGATTCGGCTTTCGAGGCTGCGTCGCTAATTATGTATCAACTATGAACTGTTCAGTTGTGCTAAAGATGGTTTGCTAAGCTTCATGTTCCATGTCATGCACGGTTCCTTTTTAATAAAGACGTGGTCTGTCTTGGCTTCCTATTGTCTTGCACAGCCTGTTAGCTTTACACACCTTAATTTAAATCTGTATGACTCATATTTATAGGAGAAAAATTGGTGTAACAATATAATTAAGGTTGTAAAAATCACTAAGTGGGCTTTAGGCGACAAGTACGGGCTAAAGATTAATTGTTTAGACGGGGATTAACCGAGAATTAATTGAAGCTAGACATTTTCGATAACTCATGTATTTTGGTTAAAATTTTAGTATTTATTGAGAATCAGAATGGTACTTTATTTAAACATGGCACTTGTTTTGATGTTTCGAATGTTATGATCTCTCGAGAGTTCGAATCCATCACGTCTAGAACTTCATACCATTTGACACTTAACCTAGTTGTACTTAACATAAAATTTTAGTATTTGGTTTGTAATTGAGCAAAATTGAAAATACGGGGATTTGGATGACTTGACAACACCCAAAAAGGCAAGACGTATAAAATTAACACGTGGATGCTTTTACGAGGCATCAAGTCTCAACTAATGCCTAATAAGTGCATAGATACCCATACGGATTGTTAGTGAAGGCCGTAAAACTTTGCTTAGGTGTGCTTTGACAGATGACTTGGCGGTAAGCATCGTCTAACGCATAGGCTGGGCCTACAAAGTTTTTTTACAACATAGATCATATTTTTATTTAAAATTTACTTATCTAAGGTACATTTCAGCATTATAATCTATCAACAAATTGAAACAAAACCAAAAGCATAGAGTTTTATGTTTTATGAAATTAGTCTAAAAAATGAAAAAAATTGGGACTGGTTGGGCTTAAGAACATCAAGTATATATTGGACTAAGCCAAAATACCCCTTAGTCCAACTCAGAGTTATGAAAAGCATACCGTGGCATGTGTCATGATGCTAGACGTGATGCGGTGCATATGAAAAGGCGCACTGAATGGCGTAAAGACATGCATGCACACGGTACAAAAAAGGCATACCTTTTTATTTTTTCGATATTTTTTAAATGTTTGATTAATTTGTTTATTCTTTTTTCATAATCCAAAAATGCGTAAAAAATAGTATTCGTCGTATAATTGTGTTTACAAATCAATCTATTTTTCTTCTTTTAAAGAATACCTTTATTCTTAATTTCTCTGTGCTTGAAGACAAACACATGGAGTTATCAATATGGAAAAATTAATTATTTTCATGTAGTATTTTTGAAGTAAGTTGTAATATAACATTGATCATGTATGCATAAACTAATATTGAAATTTAAATGTAATTTGTATTTATCCATACGAAGTTGATGTAAGATCTAAGTTATAGATTTTTGTAGTTCGTTGTTAAAAATTATTAAGTAAAAGAAAAAAATACAATATAAAATAAACAAATATAATACGAACAAAATAATTTACCGAAAAAAAAGACAGAGAGCGAAATATGATATTTTCACTTAAGATATACAAAATCAAATATAAGTTTATACTTGGATATTAATTGCTTAAACAATAGCTATAAGCTTTTAATTTGAAATTCGACTTATAAACAAATGTTTAAACGTTGAACGATGTAATATAATTAAATGATATTCAATGCTATAAATCATGATACTTTTGCAAAATGATTAAAAAATATATGTTCTTTTTGAATATTTATTAGTAAATACCTATAACTGATGTTAATTTAGTTTAATGAATTATGATGTATAATAAACATATAATATTTTTAGTACATCTGCAGTAAATCAAAAAAGTCCATCAAGGCTTTAGGAAAGTCTTGACTGACATGACTAAAATGCCATGCCAAGTGATATAATTAGCAAATGATAAGACATAAATAACAATGTGAAGTGTGTGCATCTAGATGATAAGCTTTTTCCTCGGATTGCGAATAGGCTGTTTTCGGACTCGAACCTGAACGTCTAAATCACCATGCGGGTGACCTAACCGTTGCGCCAAGGCTTCTCCGAGCAATATGTTCAAAGGATAATGGAAAATAATTGTTGCAAGGGGCTCAGAAATTTTTAGACTATTTCTGCTCCACTGTGGGGAAACTGGTACTCTACAAGTCTTTGTATTATAGATCAAAGTCAATGTACTCTGTGTAAAAATTGCTTACTTGTATTCAAAAGTACCTGTAAACAAAGAAGAACAGCTGTAGTGATCCAAAAAAGCGACTAGGTAATTTCTTGGCATGTTGATGTTGTTGTTGAAGTTTTTTGAATACGAGTGGCAGTGTATATTGTAAAGTCCATTGTTTCTTTAGTTCTTAAAGCTCACAGTATGATTTTGCTTACACTTTCTACATGAACATTGTAGTTTAATGGATGTTGACCAAGTGAATGATAGTGACGCAAGCAGCAGCATGCAGATGGGAGATGTTGTATTCAGTCCAAGCTATATAAGCTCATCTGATACTACTTGTACCTCTAATTTAGATAGTGGGAATGAAGTTTCCCATGATTCTAATTATGCCTTTGAAGATAATGGGGTTTTTGATGAATTCGGGGATTAATTTCTTCAATGACATGATAGGTAAATACCTCATACCTTGCTTATTTCAAAGGAACGTAGCCTTGCTACCCACTCAACAATATAACTTTTATGTTTAAGGAACCGTACGTTTCCAGACAAAGCATGCATATGAACTTTGTGCTATGCTGTAACACTTTTGCCGCTTATCTCCAATTCTATATAACTCAAAAACGGTGGTGAAATATAATGGACATAACTCGAGTTGGTATAAGTGCAAGGATAAATTGTAGCTTTGAGCCTTTGTGCATGTCTCAGTACACGGAGTATTTTCTGATCTGATGAGAACATATGCATTAGGTATTTTTGCATTGCTTCAAACTATCAAATACTGGTAGTTTATAAATCTGATCACACTGTTTTTCCTCTCTAATGACAAATACGGACAGATTTATGATTTGTAACCTACCAGTCAATTATTATTTATTAATTGGTCGACATGATGTCATTTTAATCATTTTATCAACAGGGTTTCATGTAATGCTTTCACTTTGAAAATCAACTCTTATTACAGAAATTATAATAACAATCCCAGCTTGGTCCTTTTCTGAATGGCAAAGTTGGTTTCGGCCCATAAATTAACAATTGCGTTCATAACTTTGAAAGTTTTGCATGTGCATTTTATCCAATTTGAATTTGATACAATTGCAGTATCAGTATTTTGCAACAATGCTAGCCAACTGAACATTTTCATTGGTAAGTACAGGATCAGATGAGGATTCTTGGAGCTGAAATCTGCGTCACCAGTCTTTCTGTAACATCTTGAATGGTATTAAGAAAGTGCAATCAAATATTTGAATGTAAAGGGCTTATGCAATACGCTACAGGCAAGCTCTTTTAAGTTGGTAAATTTTGTTTGTGTAAGGTTATTGCAATATCAGCATGTTAGAATATTCACATTTCTGCATTTGAGAAATGTGCTTGAGACAGTCTTATGTCGGATAGCTATATGAAGCAATCAATTAAACAACTTGTACCTTGTATACATTTATACGTTAATAATACAAATTTTGCAACAACCCACACCTCAGTCGATCTAAAGACATTTAGTTACGGATTAAGGTTGATACTTTCAATGTCTACCGTTCTTGTTAGTGTTGAGCATGTATTTATTTGTTTATTTGCATGATATCAAATCAACGTGGATTTGAGTTTTTGATTTGTTAGTAATTTTTTTATAAAATTGTGGGAGTTAATTTTGTTTTAAAAATAAGAAGAAGAGAAAGAGAAGAGGAAGAGGGATTGAGAATAGTACCACATTCTAGAATTATAGAAATTATATTTGTTTAAATATAGGTTTCTGAAGGAAAGGTTAGGCTCTTTGGGTAGTCAAATGTTTGGTCTATTGTGAAGGGGGAAGCCATGCATAATCGTTATGCCCACCGCGGCCGTTCGACTGGATTGGTTTTGGGTCCAAATTATATTTTGGACAAAATTATTTTAGTTAAAAACGGTTAGATTTTAATCCGTTAGCAAGCCTAAAATTCAAATTTCAACGGATAGAATTGGCGGGAGACGCGAAAACGTTTAAATACGAACATACATCTATTCAAAATTATAAATACCAACACCTGAAAACTATTTCAGTTCAATTTTCTTCTCCATGAAATTTGCAACATTTGGAAAGTGTTGCAAAACAATTTATTCTTCTTGAAATCATAAACGCCTATAAAAAGTTGAAAATTCAAGTTTCTCATTCTATTCTTCTCTCTTATCTTTTTTCAATGCTATTTCGGGTTTGTGATACTGTAGATCACAAACTTGATACTCTTGTCACTGCAGTCAATTCAGAAGATTGTTTTAATCGATTTCGACAGTGCTATCGCAATCGATTAAATAAAATAATCATCTCAACTTCATTGTACCTTGAAAGATGATTTGCCTTAACTCACAGCATCCATTTGTTTGTTTAAACGAGTTGCGAGGGCAAACAACGTCTTAAATAAAGCATCATCGATGTGTCTTTGAGTGATCTTTACATTTTTTTCCACTGTTGTGCCACTTCATCAGGAATCCAGAAATATTCACCAACAATCTTAAGACGTTATTCGACAATGGCACGACACAGTTTGAGAGAGTTCGCTTTTGATTTTACCAAATTGGAAAGGTCGATGGTGTTAATTTCGTGCGTTGGCAGAAAAAGATGCATTTTCTGTTGGTCGGACCAAAAGTGGTTCATGTTCTTACGATGCCAACGCCGGAGGAAACATAAAATGAGACTATTGCGCAAGCACGATCAAGACTAAAATGGGAACAAGATGATTACATATCCAAGGGACGTATATGCAATGCAATGATGGATACTCTGTTCGATATGTATTGCAATAAATCAACTACCAAAGAAGTATGAGATGCGCTAGAGATCAAGTATCTAATGGAGGATGCAACAAGTAAGAAAGTTTTTGCTACTAAATTTTTTAATTATAAAATGACCAATGCTAGACCAGTTGTAGAGCAATTCAATGATATTATGCATACCCTAAACCATTTCACCCAGCATAATATGAATATGAATGAGGAGATAAAACTCTCATCCATAATAGACAAACTTCCCCCTTCTTGAAAAGATCAAAGGAAAATCTTTAAACATAAAGAGGAGGATATGAGTCTGGATAATCTTGCACATTATTTGCAAGTGAAAGAACAACCTAGACCGAAAGAAACCACTGAACCAACAGCGTTTCCATCTAAGATCCACATAGTGGAAGAAAAAGAGGAAAATAAAACCTTTGAGAACTTTTTTAATAAAAAGAGGAAATTTCATAATAAGGAAATTTTTGACAACAAGAAAGCCAAGAAAGTGAATGGGTGCTACAATTGTGAAAAACCTGATCAGTTTGAAAGAGATTGTGTTTCCTTAAAAAGAAATCTCAATCGACAAAAGAAAACTTAACGGCAGTAATCTCCGAAATCAACATGATTGAAAGAGAGGATTCTTGGTAGTTCGACTCTAGTGCTACTAAGCATATTTGCAACGATAAGAGTCTATTCAAGAAACTTGAATCGTCCGATGATGAAAACTATCTCTATATGGGAAACTCAGCGAAAGCTGCGGTCAAGGGGAAGTGGACAGTAGACTCGGAGTTCACGTCCGGGAAAATTCTAACGCTAAGTGATGTATACTATGTACTCGAGGTTAGAAAGAACCTTACTTCTTGTAGTCTATTAAATAAGTTTGGTTTCGAACAAGTATTTAAGTCAGATAAATATGTATTGACCAAAGACAGAATGTTTGTTGGAAAAGAGTACATGTGTGATGGAATGTTCAAATTGAATATTGATAAAATGGTTGCTTATGCTTATATTATTAACTCCTTTTCTTTATGGCATAGTATGTTAGAACATGTTAATATTAGAAGTATGGATAATAATATGATCCATAAATATGATAATAAATTTGATGGTAAGTGTAGGATATGCTCATTAACCAAAATAACTAGAAAACTATTTCTAGTAAAATCTGTAAGTACCACTAATCTGTTACAATTAATTCATAGTGATGTTAGTGATATGCATAGCACTTCTACTAGAGGAGGAAAGAAATATTTTGTCACATTTATAGATGACTATTCAAAATACTGTTATGTTTATTTAATGCATACTAAGGATGAAATATTAAATTCATTTATGACCTATAAGACGAAGTAGAAGACCAATGTGATGTTAAAATTAAGAACCTTAGATCTGATAGGGGAGGTGAATATTATTTCCCTGCATTTTGTGAATCTGTAGGAATTATACATGAGACAGCTATAGCTTATGCTCCATAACAAAATGGAGTAGTAGAGCGTAAAAATAGGACCCTTACCGAAATGGTTAATGCTATGTTATGTAATTCTGGTCTTAATACTATTTTCTGGGGTGAGGCATTACTTACTGCCTAATACATCTTAAATAGAATACCACATAAGAAAACCAAAGTCATACCTTATGAACTTTAGAGGAAACGCAAACCAAATCTTGATTATTATCGAGTTTGGGGCTGTAGAGCTATTAATTGATTACCTGAACCAAAAATCAAGAAATTAGGACAAAAAGGCGTTGAGTGTATTTTCTTAGGATATGCTAGGCATAACAAGGGTTATAGGTTTCTAATAGTAGAACCTAATAATTCGATCGAGGTAAACACAAGAATCTAGAGATGCGGTGTTTTATGGAAATAGATTCACGTCTATTCCATCCAATCCATCTATTCATGAAATGGTGGAGGTTAATACATTTATACGTGAAATGGTGGAGGTCACTGAACCTATTCGTGAATTTGAGAACACTCAAGAAAATAATGATCAAATTGGTGAAACCCTTAGGAGAAGTAAAAGAACGAGGACTGAAAAGTTATTCGGACCAGATTTTATCACTTATTTGGTTGAAGGATCATGAGATGATATTAGACATAAAGTCATGCTTTCTACAACCGTAGATTCTGATAGGTCATAAAGTCTCATGATTCGGTTTTTTGGCAAGAAGCCATAAATGATGAAATGGATTCTATTATGGAAAATCAAAGATGGAAACTAGTAGGCTTATCTCCTAGTTATAAACCAATAGGATGTTAGTGGATATTTAAAAAGAAATTAAAAGTAGATGGTACGATAGAAAATTTTAAAGCTAGATTAGTTGCTAAGGGATATACCCAAAAAGAAGGAATATATTATTTGATACCTATGCACCTGTAGCTAGAATTTCAATTAGGACATTAATTGCATTAACACCTATTTATAATTTTGAAATTCATTAAATGGACGCCATGACTGCATTCTTAAATGGAAAACTTGATGAGGAGATATATATGTCTCAACTAGAAGGTTTTGTGATGCTTGGACAAGAACGTAAAGTATGTAAACTTACTAAATCACTTTACGGTCTTAAACAAGCACCAAAACAATGGCATGAGAAATTTGATAAAACCATAATATCAAATGGTTTTAGGATTTGCGAATCATACAAATGTGTCTATGCAAATTTCGTGCTGGTAAAAGTGTGATTATATGCCTTTATGTTGATCATATGTTGATATTTGGGGTTGATACCTCAATATTGAAGAAAAGAAAAGATTTCCATCTTCATGTTTTGACATGAAAGATATAGGGGAAGCCGAAGTGATTCTAGGAATAAGAATCATAAAAACAGCAAAAGGGTTGGTCATTACCCAGTCTTATTACATAGAGAAGATTATAGAAAGGTTTAATCAATTTGATTGCAAATCGATAAGCACCCCATTTGATCCAAATATGCAATTATATTCTTAGATCAATAGATCAACTAGAAAATGTTAAGTTATTGGTAGTCTAATGTATGCCATGACTTGCACAAGACTAGATATTGCTTATGTTGTTGGTAAAATGAGTAGATATAACGGTAATCCTAGTCATATTCACCGGCTAGCTGTACAAGAATTTTAAAATATTTAAAAGGAACCATGGACTACGGTATATTGTACAGTGGGTATCCAAGTGTAATAGAAGGATACACGGATGCCAGTTGGAACACTGGAAGAGAGGATAATAATAAATCAACCAGTGGATGGATATTCACTCTTGGTGGGGGAGCAATATCCTGAGCCTTAAGAAATAAACGTGCATCGTAAATTCTACCATGGCTGCTGAATTTAAAGCACTGGCTTCTTGTAGTAAAGAAGCGGAATGGTTAAGAAATTTGCTATTAGAAATTCCTTTATGGCCAAAACCAATGCCTTCGATATCTTTGCATTGTGACAGTCAAGCAACACTATCAAGAGCATATAGCTAGGTATATAATGGCAAATCTAGGCATATTGGCCTAAGACACGGTACGGTGAAGCAAATGCTCACTGATGCGGTAATTACCATAGATTTCGTAAGATATAGCCAAAACTTGACCGATCCATTTACAAAAGGACTAGTAAGAGATTTGGTGTTGAAAACATCAAAATGAATGGGTTTAAAGCCAATACAAAAATCACATATAATGGAAACTCAACTCAACATGATGAAATTTATCATCTTAAGTTCAATGAGCAAAAGTATATTATACGATGTGATTTGAAACACTATAATATTAGTGTGAACAACTAATATTATATCCATTTCAAGAATAGTGCTTGGTACCTATAATGATATGGTGGAGGTTGTACTACTTAGTATTTAATAGGTTTACGACAGAAGTACCGTTGAAGTTTACAGTTACAGGGCACTTGTAAATAAACCCACCTATATGAATGCATAAAGGTGGTGTTGCCTTCTGCGAGACTATGGACTAAGTCTCTAAAGGCATTTCATGAAACCAAGATATAGACACAAGACCAATCCACGTGTCGGCTTATGAACTATTTGAAGAAAAGAAAATGAGTGTGTGAAACATATCCGGTACGTTGTATAGGATCGTTGGTTCAATGCTTAGTCAACCACTCCATCCCGGTGGCTTTGATAGGTTATCACTATGTATAGATTCAAATGCACAAGACATCTATACTTATGCACAAGTTTTCCTGCAATATATGACAAGAGAAATTTTATTAAAATTTGGTGGAGGATTACTAGTAAAAAAATTATAAATTTTTGTGTAAGTTAATTTTGTTTTAAACATAAGAAGAAGAGAGAGAAGAGGAAGTGGGATTGTGAATAGTCTCACATCCTAAAATTATAGAAACTATATTTTTTAAAATATAGGTTTCCCTGGGCCCTTGGGTGAGGAGGAAAGCCATGCATAACCACCACAAGCGCGCACCGCCGCCGACCGTCCGTTTGACCGGGCTAGGTTTGGGTCCAAATTATATTTTGGACAGAATTGTTTTGGTTAAAAACGGGCCAGATTTTAACCCGTTAGCAAGCCTAATATTCGAATTTTAATGGACAGAATTGACGGGAGATGCGACCGTTTGAAATGGCAAGAAGTTTGTATTCAAACGAAAACAAGCGTCATTTGGCAGAGATGCGACCATTTCAATACAAACAGACATCTCTTCACAACTATAAATAACAACACCCGAAAACTGTTTCAATTCATTTTTCTTCTCCTTTAAATTTGCAACGTCTGGAAAGTGTTTCAAAACACTTTCTTCTTCCTGAAACGAAAAATGCCTAAAAAGCGTTGTAAATCCAAGTTTCTCGTTCTCTTCTTCTCTCTTATTTCTTTCAATGCTGTTTCGGGTTTGTGATACTACTTATTACAAACTCGATACTCTTTTTACTATAGTCAATTCTAAACATAGTTTGAATCGATTTCAACAACACTATCGCAATCGATTAAAGAAAATAATCATCTCGGCTTCATTGTATCTTGGAAGATGATTTTCTTTAACTCACTGCACCTATTTATTTGTTTAAATGAGTGGTGAGGGCAAATAACATCTTAAGAAAAGCGTCATCGACGTGCCTTGGAGTGATCTCTATAGATTTGTTTTTACCACTGCTGTGCCACTTCACCAGAAATCCAGAAGTATCCACCAATATGATTTAGCGAAAATTCAGGTCCACTAGGGTGTGAGTTGTTACAAATTTTTTATATAAATTTACATTCGCACGGGTCAAAATCAAGTTTCATGCTATTGAACAACTTTTACCCATATTTTTTCTTATATAATATGATTGTTTATATTACTTCATAGGTAGTAAATCACGAGTCAAAGTAAATTTTCATGTGATTTAAGGTTATATTATCAATGCATTTTGCTTATCTTGTTGGTAGTCAAATGGTTTCGCAAATGAACTTGATGATGAATATGGTTGATTGGAAGCAAATTATATGAAATCGTTTTTAGAATTTTATTTAAGATTATTCTTGCATATGTTGGATGAATTTGGTTTTGTTAGATGAATTCTTTAAAAAGACATCCAAGTATAATATTTCAAATCAAGCAAGGATAAATAAAGGCGTTAATAGGTATGTCTACACATGCCAGTATTAGCAATGGATGGTTGGTCCACAATTCCATTACTTAATTTTTCTTCTCATAGTTCTACAATTTGAATACTAAACTCGCTTTGGTTTTTGGTTTAGTATATTTCATAGTTATCTTGATCGGACCATGAGTCGAACCATGACGATTCAAAGTTTAATATTCCAATGGTTCAACTGGTCAAACCATCAAAACAATATAAACTATACGTAAAAATATTCAAGGCATGCGAATTACAGTAGTGTTGCAATATATGCAATCATTGTGCGCTGCTATAGTTGCACAATTGTTGCTGTGCACACGACAATAATGCACAATGATATATGCTTGGTGGTGGCGAATTTGATAACGCTTGTAGTGATCGTAGAGGAGCTTTCAGCGGTGAAGATCGAAGTGGTGCATCTTATAGTGGAGATTTTGGGGCCGTGGAAATTTTGGCGATATGGATTTTATTTCTTTCTTTAAAACGACACAAAGAACGAGAAGAGAGAATGAAGCATGGGAAAGCAATGGAATAAATAAAAGGGATTTTTTCTATCAAACACCATTTAAAAGTTTCAAAATTCATTTCCGTCCTCTCTTAAAAAAAAGTTTCACGAAACACTCTTATTAAAGATTCTAGTGAAAATGTGCATTTTTAAACTGCACATATTTGCAATTAGAAATGCAAATATTATTGCAAATATTTACAGTTAGAACTGCATATTTCTGTAAAATGAAAATTTATAGTTTATACTTTGAGATTGTGCATTCTACTACACTTTAAAAATTGCAGTCCACACTGAAAATATTTATTACAAATATGTACATTTTAAATTGTATACATCTGCAGTTCTAACTAGAAATATTTGCAATTTAAAATGCACATTTTCGTTGGAAACTTTGACGGGAGTATTTCGTAAAACTTGTTTTTAAAATGTTTTTTCAGGTGTTAAGTTTGAAAATAAAGGACGGATCCTAATTTCCACTAAATAAAACACGGTTTAACTAGGTAAAGTAAAAGGATGGATAGCTGGTTTGACCCTCAGTTCGTGCATAATTGAGACTTAATTGAGTTTCGAACCGAAGTGGTTCGCAATCTGCGGTTATTGGTCAAATTGCGATTCCATCTTGGTATGAATACAATAGCATATTCTCAGGCGAGTCACAAATTGAAATCTTATCCATCACACTTATATCTAATATATTTTGAAATAATTCCACTTTCATTGATTCTCCTTATTCCCAAGCATCCAAATCTAGGTTTTTAACCAGCAGGATTCAAGAAAAGACGAAACAACTTGATGAAGTCAGAATGGCTCAGAACTCAACCAAAAGGACTAAAGCAACAAACCACAGAGAGCCAAGAGAAAAAGATGAGGAAATCCACTAAGGGCATGGATTGCTAGCGATCCATGGTCTATGGATCGCTAGCGATCCATGGTCTATGGATCGCTAGCGATCCATAGATATAGCCCAGGGTTCAACTGTTTTTCTTGCATCATGATCCAATCCATATTGTAAAAGTAGTGACTGAGTTTGATGAGATTCGGAGTTAGCTAAACCAAGAGACAGACATCCGTCCAGTCCAATCAGTGGCTAAATACAACTAGCAAGTAAAATGTCATCAAAGTAAAGCGACGAACAACGAGACTACACGAAACACGCCGACACAAGACAATGAAGAAAGTCAAAAACATGCTAAGTGTATGGATCGCCGCGATCCATACACTATGGATCGCTGTGAATAAGGTACAAGCACGACCCACACAGATTGAAACAGAGAAAGGAGCTAAGTAATTAGCTCGCATTCGAGCTAATTCTATGGATCGCTAGCGATCCATAAACCATGGATCGCTAACGATCCATCCTTTTGGCTCGGGTCGCGAGCTAAGCTCCACTACATCTTCCTACGTCCATCTGCGAATAGTTGGCAAACAAGCTTGGCCCAATAGCTCTCCGATCTCTATAAATACCATCCTATCTGCAACATAAACGGGATCCCAGAGAACTAGCTGCTGAAACTCTGCTAAAAGCTTTCTTCACTCTTCATCTCCCTCACAACAATCTTCAAAGGAATTCACTGTGATTCTCTAGTGGATTCTAACCTTGGAGATTCAATCTAGTTAAGGACAGTCAAAAGCCTTGTAATGAAACACTTCTTGTAACAGCAATCAATATATAAAAGAAATTATAAAGTGGACGTAGGCTTCATAAACAGCCGAACCACTATAAAAATCTTCTTGTCTTCTTTCTATTTCTTGGCTTTTATAATTATTCTCTATATTATTGCTTTGTAAGAACAGGGCTGGTGCGTTCACACTCAATTCAGGATGTTGATCCATTTTTTAGGTTAACATTTTGGTGCTTTCATTGAGAGATGAACTCAGGCTTAGATCTAGCTGTCTACTTTGGATCAGATAGGTTTAGAAGTTAGATCTTCAATCTCTGCTTAGAAGGTTTGCTGTTGAGAACAGAAGAACCAACCAAGAACAATCAGAGAAAAAGCAAGCAAACACATGCTAAGGTGATGGGTCACTAGCGATCCATCTCCTATGGATCGCTAGCGATCCATATGGTTAGCTCGTGGGTCCACCAATCCACTTGCATCATGATCCAATAGCAGTCCAATGCAACCAGCGTATGGATCATCATCAAAACAAGGCAACAAGCTATGAAATTAGATGGAGAACATCAACATGAGATAGTAGACGCGATCCAAAAGGCAAAGTTTAGAAATCAACTAAGTACATGGATCTGTAGCGATCCATGCACTATGGATCTGTAGCGATCCATGCCTTTTCACCATACCGCCATAAACTCCAAAAAGCAAAGTCCAATAATATTCTAAGTATATGGATCACCAACGATCCATATGCTATGCTATGGATCGCTAGCGATCTATACCGTTTCATTGATTTGCAGCGACCTACATGGAACAAGATGGGAGAAGGATGCTAAGGGGTTGGCTCGCTTTCCAGCATACTTTTTGGATTGCCAACGATCTATAAGCTATGGATCGCTAGAGATCCATTGAGACCGCCGTCTGGGTCGTTCGAAAGGGATATAATCGATTACAAGGCCAAACTCCCAGGGGATATGGTGACCACTCCTGACTAACCAACTTCAAATCCCATCATGGAGCTCCTATCAAGAATGGTCGTTGTCAAAAATCATCAAAAATCGTCAAAATGGTCGTTAAAAAACTCACTTCGGGATTGACTCGAAGTCAAACTCGGGTAATCGCCCATTTGACTCGAAGCAGATTCTAGAAGTAAATTCTACCCTGAAATCAGACTCGGGTAAAACCGAGATTTTCTCCAAGAAAACATGCAAATGGCTCCAAGCAATGTTTGTCACCAACCCATCACTTCAAATTCCGTGACTCCAAGCGAATCATGTGCCGACTCCATGAAAATGACAAATTTTCTCAAGTCGGATTCCAAGTAAAATACCAGCAATCTATCAATGTCGATCCATCTTCTTTTGCCCATAACTTGAATGTGCGAACTTCGAATGCCTTGAAATTTGGAATGAAACCTTGTGGGCCCTTCTTTGTCACCCCAGACCAATCTTACCTAGTTTGAAATTTTTTGGGATCGTCACTGATCCATGACGCCATCATAAGTGATTTGTCATTCAATCGGCATTTTCAATCATTCAAGTATAGACAATCATGCATATATCATTCTCAAGCATTATAAATAGTCGTAACTTGAAAATGGACCGATCTGGCAACGATTAGAGCATCTTCCCTAATCGAAACTCATTCACCAAAGCCATTCAACTTGCAGAATATCCAAAGAAGTTTATCATGCTAGCTATACCTTTTATACAACTATACAACTGATTCAAAATTGCTTCTTTACAGGTATGACTAGAATATGGACGAAGCGAGGGCGACGGATGCAGTCTACTGCAAGGCCCTTAGGAATCATTAAAGGATGAAACAACCTGCTACCCTGGAAGAATTCTATGGGAAGGAAAACTGATTCTGAAGACTAGAAGTAGCGCAATTAGAAGAAGGCAAACCCGACAATGTGCCAAAGAACATACCAAACGATGAAGGAGCTACAGGACCTCAGGGACCTTCTGCCCAAGCAAGGCTACTAAGACCCAGTAGAAAAGCGCCCCAGCTAACTGACAAAATCAGACGAAAAGATGATTATCAAATAACACTCTAGCTAGCTAGCAACTGAGGAATGAGACAACAACCTAAAGCGATGCCTTCTCATCCATCCTTGTCTACTCTCCTTTTCCAAATGAGCCGTACTGGGACACTAGGGGCATTGTAGACAGCACGATGAAAGGAATACTGCTATGCCCTCGACGAGTCATGCCAATCCCCCTTCTAAGAACCGGTGTTGCTCGTGGCGTCGAGAAGTCTTGTCCAAGGGATCGTCGAACAATCAGATCCAACACCTTAGCCTACAGGAACCGATAAAACTATGTTCCCTCAAGCTGAATCCGAAAAATTTCTCTTGAAGTTGATGAATCATTGCTTTAAGACTACCGGGACGTCGGAAACACTACCCAAAACTCCTCTTGGAATCGATAAATTATCATTCCAATGTCGTCTGGTCGTCGAACATCCGACCACAAAAAACCCTTCGCGAATGTGAAGGTCTTCCACGAACTAAAGCATAGTGAAGGTGAACCGATAGTCATTGTCATCTGATCCAAAAAACCCTTCGCGAACGAGAAGTTCTATCACAAACTAAAGCATCGTGAAGGTGAACTGGTAGATCAATGGTCATCTTATCCAAAAAACCCTTCGCGAACGTGAAGGTCTTTCACGAACTAAAGTGTCATGAAGGTGAACCGGTAGATCAGCGGTCATCTGATCCAAAAAACCCTTCGCAAACATGAAGGTCTCTCACAAACTAAAGCGTCATGAAGGAAAACCGGTAGATCGGCGGTCATCTGATCCAAAAAACCCTTCGCGAATGCGAAGGTCTTTCACGAACCAAAGCGTCGTGAAGGTAAACCGGTAGATCAGTGGTCATTTGATCCAAAAAACCCTTCGTGAATGGGAAGGTCTTTCACGAACTAAAGCGTTGTGAAGGAGAACCGGTAGATCAACAAAATTTATGTATGACTGATATCCACGAAGGTGAACTGGAAGATCAGCAGTCATCTAAGCCAGAGCTCCCCGAAGTCAACGAAGTCACGCTCCGGGGCCACAAATCGACAATCTTACCAGTCACTCTGCAAAATTAATGGAATCACTTCCAACGACCAATGAGACAAATCGTGCTAAATTCCAGAGCTTCAAAGTCACTCAAAGAAACTAAGCCAAAACCGAACTACCTTGTGATCAATCAGAGGCCAACTCGAATCAATCCAAGAATCGGCACATGGGAGAATCGCACCCACTAGACCGGGGGCAACCAAATGAGTTGTGGAGAGACCATGGATACAGTTTAAGTGCGCCAATAGCTCTGTGGTATAGGGGGCAACGCACACACTTGAAGAGCCATAAGAAAGGCTGTGACTAATCATATCACAGTTTTGTTATGCCCGATCAAAAATTCTGGCATTCTGACAACCACAGACTTAATGACCTAGCTAGTGCAACAAACGAAATACTAGCATAATACTTGCCCACTTCTTTCCAACTACTATTTTACCGCTCTTTGTGACCAATTCCTCTTCCTCTTAGACCGTATGCCAGTTAAAGACCCATTCTCTAAAGGCAGTTTGGACTAAGAGCTAAGAGTCATGCCCTAAACTCCCATAGGCTCTTTCTTCAATCCATCTTCATGCAGTCAGCTATAGATCTCTCCACCATGGCCGCCTGATCTATTTGGACGTGTACATCTTCCAAAAACACGGAAGGATCATCCAAGCCATGGTTACCCGAACCAAAAACTGTTTAGCTTCTTGAACCAATAAAATCGTGTTCAGGTAAGCAACCTGCTGAGTCGACGGGGTCAAATCGACTTGAAAATCATTGTTTAGCTGCTTGGACCGGTCAAACTACGCCCGAGTATTCTCCATCAACTTGCCAACTCGAAGAAAGCGAATCGACTCAAACCGCCAACTCCTCATGTTGCTCAAAGATTGGCAACGTCGAGAAGTTCCAAACCGTTTCGAATCAACGGGTCGTATTGATCCCATAAGCTGCGCATTTCGTAAGCCGCGCACCCCCAAAAGCCGTGCATCCCATTAGTTGCGTACTCTCATAAGCCGCGCCACCCATAAGCTGCGCACTACCAGAAGCCGCGCATCTCGTAAGTCGCACACTCTCATAAACCACGCATCTCATAAGCTGCGCAAACACTGCTCAATGTTGCTCCGACATCATACCGGACCATCAAAATTCTCTAAGTATCGGTGTTGTCCCGACAACACCAAGAAAACTTGATTATTTCAGGATTAACAGGACCGATCCCTACCACCCAAAAGGACCGACATTGCTTCGGCAATGCCACAAAGTTCCTAAACCAAGATTTCAACAACGAATTCTGATCTTTGACCAAAATGTCTAAAGTTAAGACATTCAAATCACGTGCTCCCAAAGATAGGAGCTGCGACACAACTTTGACGGGGGGCATCTAGAGAGCCACCCAGAATATCAAGTCTCGCATCAAGTGTTCAGAGTAATCAGCCCCGTAGGCCGGCGACACATAATACACTAACACTTGGTCAGGACAAAAAATCATTCCATGGTTCTGTTACGCTGAACAGAGAATTTCGACAATCGCAACAAAACTAAGCAGTATAGTAAGCTGGGCGAATATGGAATTAAAAAGGAAACTGCTCCAACCTGCTAGACATCAATATTGCCTCAGCAACATCAAGAACTCCATACTGTCATATCGACAAGAAAATCAAACTCCTTAAAATTCACCATCGCTCGGAAATAAGCAATGAAAGGAGGGACTTATCGTTGACTAGAGTTAGATAATGATGGAAGACATTTCCAGAATCAAGTCATTGACCCAGCGGCTTCCAAAGACAGAAGCAGGTGCTCAAATGAGGTCTCAAATCCTAACTTGGAAAAAAAATCAGCTGTTATCAGAAGGCAGACAACGACAAGGAGGGAACACTCAAAATCGAGCAGCTAAATCATTGATTCTCGAAGGTTGGAATCAACGAATAAGTTTACATATATTTATAACACAATAATTAATGAATTTAAGTAGATATTTAAGAAGAGGAAAAGGTGGAGGTCTTTTAACAAAAGTTTACATATATTTATAATATGATAATTAATGAGTTTCAGTAGACATTTAAGAAGAGCAAAATGTTAAGGTCCTTTTTCCTTTCTTTGCTCATTCTTTTGTTTTCCTTTTTAAATCTCATTTGAATACTTAAACCCTTATTAATATTAAAATTAATTATGAATTATTTTATATGTTTTGAAATTTAAACCAACAATTTGAAATCTAGTTTTGACTTATAAAGAATTCAAGGTTTGATCTATGACTTTAAACAAAAGTCATTTTATAAACTTTGAATTAAAATAACATACGCACAAACATACATACATATACAAATAATAACAATACATGTTTTATATTTGAAAATATCATATATACATAAAACTTGTATTCAACTTTAGAAAATAATTTCGCAACTAGTACATGTTGTTTACTAATACTTATATATATAATATGTTACAAAATTATTTCTACTAATTAAGATAGTTCAATATTAAATTTTATTTTTAAAGATTATGGTCGAAAACCATTTCAGTATAATATTGTTATGAATGTTCTCCTTTTCTTTTTAAAGAAAACATTAACTTCTAAAACAACAACAAACAATAGATTGGACAACATAGACATATATAAATTCATTGTATAATATATGGGATCTAAACTAAACTAATATAACTAAAATGTGATTGGATAATTACCTCATGACATAGCCTAAGATTCACAACTTAAATGATTGAATAACTCCTAGATTTAATCAAATCAACATCTGGATTTTGCTATTGTCTAGAGACGAACACAACCTTACATCGATTAAATTTTATTTTGATTTGCTTTTGGGAGTTTAATGGATTTGGAGACATGGAATTTTTTGCTGGAATGAACAAGAGACAAGCCTCCAAAACAATGACAATTCATGTGTTTTAAGTAGGCATTTAAGAGAAGGAAAAGATGTAGGACTTTTCTCATTTCTTTAACCCATTCATTTAATACCATTTCAAAAAAAAATTGAACACTTAAGCCCTCTCTTGCCATGTTATTTTTGGTTGAAAATAAAGAGGAGGAGGAAGAGAAACAATGATAATTAGTTGTGTTTAAGTAGGCATTTAATAAGAGGGAAATGTGGAGGATTTTTCTCCATCCTTTACTCGTTCATTTAATACCATTTCAAAACAATTTTTGAACATACAAACTCTCCCACATTTGCAATTTATGAACCGCCATACTAGATCCATGATGGGCCTTTAAAAATTCCTATGCCCATTTATTAATTAATCGACATAAATTAAATTTAAATATTTTACCGATATCGTATATCGATACGTACATAAAACTTTTATATATGCACTTTATTAAATACTAATGGCATTCAAAAATAAAATAAAATTTAATAACCAATATTGCATCAATTTTAGTTAATTTAATTAATTTACAGAATTATAAATTAATTAAAACGTGCGATGTTTCAGAGTATTCATCATTACAGTTGTGCGACTCATAGATGGAAATTCAGTCAACGATTAATATTGAACAATTCAAATATTAATGTCCATAGGTCTCCTTTGCTAGTCGTGTGACAGTTTGGCTGAAATTATCGCTTACACATCATTTTGGTAAAATCCAATTTTACAATTTTAAGTAATGCCTTTTAGTAACGATTGTTTACACCAATTCTCTTCGTTAAAACTACATTACTTTAGAACTTATGGAATTTGATTTTGGTTAAAATTTCAATATCAACTTGGTTAGTCCAAACATAAAATTCTTGGTTCAATAATAACATTTATTATTAATTGTTTTGCTCTATCGAAAACACTTTAACTCTGAGTTAACCACAATTAACCGTGATACTAACCTCTTATAACCGAGGAGAAGAATTCTCTATTGAATGTTGTTTCACTTTTAATGCTTCAATTCAGACCCAACTATATTCGTTCGATGGATTGCCATGCCAGGATTTAACTATGATCAACGTAGAGTATCTATATTGAAGTTCAATAGCATTCTCAAGCCGAAAGAGCTGTGTAATATCGTCACTTTGAGATTTTATTTTTTACCTTAATTTTTAATAACCAATTGGAAAATCTTGAGTTGGTCATTCCATAGTTATCCAATAACTATCAGTCTGTAATCTCTTGGTGCCCATAATAGCCACGAGTAATACACTGCTCAACATTTGGAGAGTGTTACGTACTCCAGTCTCAACAGATGTATCGATATGTTGTCTCGAAACACCTTGACTAGGAATATATAATCTGCTATGTTATATTTGATAGAGTTAAAGGTATGCCCTCGGGGCAATTATATAATTTACTGTAATTTATTAACTCTATAATAAAATCTCATTCGAAATAAAAGGTGTTTTTCTTTCTATTATATACTTGATATAGTAAGTTATAATAATTATTTGACTTATTTAAGTTTGTTTAATAGAAAATCCATAAATGGTATGTTTTATGATAGTACTTATAATGCGTTGTAATCATGAGAAATTAATAAACGTACCTTCTAAATATTCCTAGTCAAGATGTATCGAGCTTGGATATTGATATATCCATTATGACTAGATTACGTAACGCTTTCCAAAGTTGGCAGTGTATTACTCATGGCTACTATTGGGACCAAGGGGTTATGTATTGATAATTGTTGGACAACTATAGAATGACTCATTCGATAGTTTTCTGTTGGTTAATATAACTAAGGTCAAACCAAAAATATTGAGGTGACACTATTACACAATTCTCTCGACTTGAGAATACCATCGAGCTTCAATGCGGAAATGGTCAATTGAAGTCAATTCAAAGTCAAAGTCTCTGGCTAGAGCAATTAGATTAATGATAATTGTTATTATTGAACCAAAGACTTTGTATTTGGACTATAAAGTTGAATGTGGACGATACTGGAATTTTGACCATTACCAAATTACATAGGTCTTAATGTGATATAGTTTTGATGAAGAGAATTTGTGTAAATAATTGTCACTGCCGGATACTGCTTAAAGTAAGTAAAATTGGATTTTACCGAAGCTATGTAAGCGATCAATTAGGTCATAACACTAGCTAAGGTGACGTGTGAACATTATTATTCGAATTGTTCGATAATAATCTCTGACGGAATTTGCATCTAAGAGTCCCACAACCGAAATGTCGACCACTCCAACTACAACATGTTTTAATTAAATTGTAATTGTTATAAATTAATTAATATTTGTAAAATATTAATTATAAATTTTATTTGATTTGTATTGAAAATAGTGCATTGTAAAAGTTGTATACACACGTATCGATATACGATATCAATGTACATTTAAATTAGATTTAAATGTATAATTTTCTAATCGGGCTTGAAGAAAAATGGAGGCCCATTAAGGTACAGGTGTGGCCAGCTATACATGGTGGAATAAGTGGTTGGATTTTGATTGAAAATGTTTTGAAATGGCGAGTGGAAATAGTGGATCTGGATCTACTTTTGGCTCTTCCATCTCTATGCTATTTTAACTGCCTTAACCCATCATTTGCATATCTCTATTTTAGCCTCCACAATAACCCCATTTATGGTTGAAATTTGTAGCCACCCTGTTCCATTAATTCAAGCTTTAAAAACACACAATTGGACCAAATTCTGCAATGGTGCGTACCGCTTTCAGTCAAGTAGCTCTCTTTGGAAGATTTGAATACAAATTCTAAGGAATTGATCGATTAAGTATTCAACATGTACTAATTATGCTATAATCAAGGTAACTATTCTATTTATGATTTTATATATTTATCTGATAATTATCTTGAATTATATATGTTTAGTTTAGATTATAATATCATGAATCCCTACACATGTGTTTTATCAACGTAGGATATTAATATACATACATACATACTTAGATACATACATACACATATATTGTAGTTAAAATTATGTACAGACACAGATATATATTCAATGCCAAAAAAAGTTCGAATTTAAATACTATTTTTAAAAGTTAAAACAAAATTTGTTTTTAATGTGTATGTGTGTATTACATAAATTTTTTTATTTAATCACGCGCATAAAAATAATACAAAATAATTTTTTGTTTGTATATAGATAAATTTATAAAACTGTAAATAAATATATATTTTGAACTACAATGTGTTAACTTAATTTAAAAAATATATATTATAATACATAAAAATATGTGTTTAATAAACACAAAATTTAATTATTGTGAAATTAAACTTTCAAAATTTTTTAATATATTTTAACCAATTTCCGTACCGAAATTTTTTTAATAAAAAAGTTTAAACAAATTTTAAAACCATATATTTTAATGAAAAAATTTAATTTTGTTTTGGCCAAAAGTTTATGTATGAACATATATTTATATATGTCATCCTTTTATATATATATTTGATTTTTAAACATTAATTTTACTATATAAATATATATTTATATTATACATGTTTTTCGTTTAAGAAAATACATATATATATATATATATATATTAATTTCATATGTATAGCTTGTTATAAAATAGTCTTGAATTTGAAATTATAAGATATTTTATAATTTAGATCTAGATCTGAATTTGAAATTTGAATTTAAATTTATATTTGAAATTGTTTATACTTGTATTTACAAATATTACTATTCTGCAATGTTATATTTACACAAATATTTATACTATTAAAAAAATAATTTAATACCTATCGTATTAAATTATATGTATATACATACATACATATATATTAGACAACACATATGTATATGGAGGGACTAATATATTTGTTACGGTGTAAATCCTAGCATTTACATATAGACATGTTAAACCACGTATGTTGTATATGTTTCATGTATACGTACATACATTTGTGTATATGATATGCACGTTCATATTATATTATATAATTATAATATCAAAATAAAAGTTTATTTACAAATTAAATTAAATAATGATCTTATTTGAAATTAATTTATATCAAAGCTGAACATATTTATACTCATAGGCATAATAAGATCCAAAATGGAAGATTTTATTTGAAATTTATCCATTTAACCTATTACAAGCTGGCCTAAATCCAACATGGTATCGGAGCCCAATAGCCTATATGGACTAAATTAATCATGTTGGGGCTAACTATTTAAGCTCACTCATTCAGTAGGATGTCTAGAAAAGTAGTGTCTAGGCTGGGTTGTTGGGTAATCAAGTACCCTCCCTACCTGAATACTAGCCCGACCCAAAGAGAAGCGAGCCCAGAAGTTATCCCTAACAGAAAATGCCCAATTTGAATTTGGACATTGGGTAATTTTCAAAAATAGTTTTGAAATTGAAATAAATTTTTTAATTTTAAAGTTATATTTAAAATATGAAATATATTATAAAAGTTATAACATGATTTTCAAAATGTTTTGAAAATATTATAAACATATTTCAAAAATTTTAAAATATTAATTAGATTAATAAATTAATTGAATTAATCAATTAAAAACAATCATATATGTTACATTACCTTGAATTGTTTAAGATGTAAGGTGTGTGTGTGCATAAGAATTTTCGAAATTAATAAATTAATTAAAATTGTTTATTTACATATTAATTAAAGGTTAATTAATAGATACTAAAATACATACATACATTCATACATACATACACACACACACACACATATAAAGACACATGTGTATAACTATAAATGTTATGGTATGCATATTCGGTATAAATTGTTTAACTGGATAATACAAAATTAATTAAATAAATAAACTTAATTAATAATAGTAGTGTAATTTATACATAAGACTATCATATAAGTTAATTAAATTGTAAAAGTTATACAATAATTAAAATTATATAATACGAATGTCTAATTAAAGGTGGAACAATAAGAAACCCTAAATAGACTTAAGGGACAAAATACATATGAATAGTACGTGTACCATAATTTCTGATGTGTCCGACACTTGAATCACAAGAGTATTTCATAAGAAATACATTATTCCCTAAGTCGATATCACTCAATTAAATATATTAAAGATTATGAATCTTTAATATTAAGTAGTCCTCTGTCACTTATATATTAATAGATTATTTGCATACTTCAAAGTTGTTGATATTCCTCAAGTTAAGGATGTTATGTGTAGTACTATTAATATATTGAATAGACGAGGAAAGATATATGTACGTATTTTGTGACGACTGCCCTAAACCACTGGCACCCAATATATATAAGATAGTGTGCTGCCATCGTGCCAATCGATGTAGAGCGACCCTCAAGGTTTAGAAATGAAATAAAACATCATAGAACCTGTAATATATCTCAAAGCGCATGGCATAAAATATAATATCACAGATATAAAAAAGGAGAGACAGTAATAACTAAGCGACCCAAATATCAGAGTGCCGTTGCACAGAGTTATACATCATGAAATAGAGTTTACACAACAGAAATAAACTCAAATAACCATATCATACTACTGATAATAAGCGAACGCTACCAAGGCTCCACAGTGTTGCACAATAGAATAAGCATAAAAATCCATATATAATACAAGATAGTTCCCTCCAGCTCGTCCTCTACACAACCGCTGCATCACACCGGATCTGCTATCTAGTCTACTCATTTAAGAGCACCCAAGATAATGAGAATAAAATCATAAAATCTCAAGTCAAACAACAGTCTGGTGTGAGAATTAAATGAATCTCAAAATACTATACAAGTCGATATAGTAAGAAGCAAGGTATATAAATCATATCCGACCTGTCCCTGCAACTAAAGACTCAGCACATAATAACATAATATGCTACTTTACATATCATAAAGGTGTAATACAACCTAGTGAGATAAAGGGTGTCTAGATATCCCTATCTCCACAACCTATCTCTGATGACAACCCTATAGTGATAAGTGGCTAGTGAAGCAACCATAACAAACACAACATCCATCAAAAAATACTAACTGTCACTCAGTGTACTCTGGATATATGATAACTCATATGACCATTCTTTTACCAGGGAGCAATGGTAATCCTAGTTTTCAATTATACTCTCTTTAGCCTAAAGCTGGTACTAGATCCATTCTTTCGGTCCAGGGTACACAGATCCATTCTTTTGATTCGGGGTACCAATTCTTCACTACCCATAAGCATCCTCACGATAATCCTGCTTTGAGTACAAGAGAAAACACTCCGAGTATTAACAATCCCTTAGTATGCGTATCCGAGCCGTTCCTTTGCTCCATTTAACTTCCATTATCTTGGAGGAACCATTTTTCATTCCTCCACTTAACAACTCATTTTTTCATCGAGACGTTATCCTTGAGGAACCATTTTACATTCCCCACTCTAAGACTCCTTTTTTCATCGAGCCGTTATCTTCGAAACCAAACTCCCTTCGTCGTTAGCTACCATCCAAAGACTTTAACTTTCATCATGCTATTGTACTACTGTCAGTTATCATATGAACAAGTCAACTCTCCAACATGACCTCTAGGGCTCTAGACCCATGCTCTAGAAATTCAGTCCCCACTGGACCAAGGTTGAGAACTAGTAACGACTTCAAGAGGTCGGCATGACTTCTATACTTGGCCAACTAGTGGCCAAGTCTTCTTCCACCCCACTTCTTTCCTCTAATACTTCATGTCTTGGAGCTTGAACCCCAACTTCTCTACTCTAATCTAAGTCATCATGTCTTCCAAACACCCTACTCCGCATCCTAGAAACAGGTCAATGCTACCTTATATATTTAGCTAATCTTTGATCCAACTTCATAAACGAACTCTATTAGCTAGCACCTTCTACCTCCCCAAGCCGCTGCCGACTTGGATCAAGCTACAGAACTCGGTACCGACTTAAGAAGTCGGCACCGACTCCTATACTTTGCAAATTGGAGCATGCAGTTTGAACTACGAGCTCAATTTATGCTCCAGGTTCCGCCTTCTAAATCTCGTCCAATTCCGACCAATTTTTCCTAGTTTCTCAACCTGTCTACCTAACATCCAAAACATTAGCAAAAAATATCAAATCACAACATGCATATACATCCATTTATATAATCAATATATGACGATATGATAATCAAACTAGTTTTGCCCTAAATCCAAGTTTTACACTAACATATGCATATGGATAATAAGAATTACATTAGCAAGTGAATAGGTGTTAATAGTTTACAAAACCCATTTCTAAAATCATTTAAAAATCCCATTTTGTTGGTCATGGACATATATGAACAAGTGGTTAAAGTTAGAACACCATTTTTAGATCCGAAAACATGTTTGAAACAATCATTTTAACTATATAAACAAGTATAGGTTGTGAGAGGTCAAGAGCCACTCACCAAATACGTAAAATACCAATTTTTTTCCTTAGATCTGAAGTGGACAGCAAGAAAGAAAGACCCAAATCAATAGAAGTGATAATCTCTAGCTTATATATGTTAATCTCGTCTCTAATCAATTATTTGGCTAAGATTAGTAAGGAAAATGTGTGATTTTTGATGAAATTACGGCTAATGGAGGTTTAAATCTATTTTGGGGAAGAAGGAAATGACTTCGGTCAATTCCTACAGCCTCCTATTAGCACAAAATTCGAAGTGGGTAAGTGGACCTAAGCATGGGCTTAGTTAATTACCCACTAATATTGGCCAAAGGCAGCCAAAACTTAAAACTGCCATAACTTTCAAATGACACATCTGTTTTTCTATTATGATCATTTTACGGAATGTGAAACCATCATCCTGAAGCAATGGAAGTAGCTTGAGACCCTAATTCAACTTCTATCAAAGTTTATAGTCCAAACAAGATTTTCGAGGTCAAAATGGCCACATAGAAATTTCGAAAAAAAATCATAAATACGAAAAATGTCCTTGAGAGTCACTTTCCAAAATCTTATAGTCATACGAATAAAATAAAAATATTTTACGATCCTTTGGTACGTAAAATATGGGTCATTACACTCTCCTCCATTTAGGAATTTCGCCTTCAAAATCCCCAAACAAGCACAGAAAATCAAGCATAGTTACCCCGCATGCCTAACAATCATGTACATCATCAAACATGTAAAACATGCAACCATGTAGTCAATAATATAGGTAAACCTATCCTAGCATGCGGGATGCTAAACTATACTATATGATTTTGAAAGTGAAAGTAAAATATGATAACCAATAGGTCTTACCATGTGAAGAGCTCCGGATATGTGGCCCTCATATCCTCCTCAGTTTCCCATATGCAATCGTCTTCACTTTCGCCCCACTGAACTTTCACTAGCTCCACCATCTTCCTCTTAAGCTGTTTCGTATCACGTCCAACAATACGAACCGGCCTACGAGGTCTCAAAGCTTTTGGTTCAATCTTGATATCATCAAGCTGATCCGGTGCGATAGTTATGCATGAGTCGTGCACAAATTTCCGTAAATGGGAGATGTGGAAGACATTGTGCACTTCTGCCATTCTTTTAGGTAAGTCAACTCTATAAGCAAAGGTTCCCAATCCTTTATAATATCAAAAAATGAACAACAAATCTCAATGCCAACTTTCCTCTACTACCGAACCGAATAGCATTCTTCAAAGGATAAATCTTTACGAATAACATATCTTCGATGGAGAATTCTAATTCTCTACGACTTTTATCAGCGTAATTCTTCTACCTATCCTGTGCAGCTTTCATTCGTCGCCAAATGATCTCTATCTTTTTTAAGGTCTCTCTAACCATATCCGACCCAAGTATCAGTTTCTTGCCCGCTTCCCACCAACATGAAGGGGCATTACATGGTCGGCCATACAATGCTTCAAATGGTACCATACCAATACTAGACTGATAACCATTATTGTATGCGAACTCTACTAAATGCAAGTGATTGTCCCACGAGCCTCCGAAATCAAGAATGCAAGCTCACATAGATCTTCTAAGATATGGTTCACTCTCTTGGTTTATCCGTTAGTTTGACGGTGATAAGCTGTACTAAGATGTAGCTCGGTACCCAACGCCTCCTATAAGCTCTTCCAAAACCCAATAGTGAACAATGGGTCTTGGTCGCTCATAATGCTCTTCGACACACCATAAAATCATATAATCCATTTCACATACAACTCAACCAGTTTGGCTGCCATTCTACTTGACTTGATAGGTATAAATCTAGCGCTCTTAGTTAACCGATCTACTATGACCCATATGCTATCGTACCCTTCTAGAGTCTTTGGCAGTCCATCTATGAAATTCATCAATATCTGCTCCCACTTCCACTCGGGAACTTCAAGTGGTTGCAAAAGATCACTCGGTTTCTTTTGTTCTGCCTTTACCAATTGTCAGTTCATACACTTCAATATGAATGTACCGACGTCCTTTTTCATCCCTTCCTAATAATAGGTCAGTCTCATATCATGGTACATCTTATTACTGCCACGATGTATTGTCAACTTAGAATGGTGGCACTCTTTGAGCACCTCATCTCTCAATCCATCAACATCGGGAACAACCAATCTCTCATTCTTGTGAAGCCAACAGTCTCGATCGAGTCCGTACTGTCTCATGTCCTCAGACTCTACCCCCGCTTCAATCTTGGAAATGATCTCGGCTAATATGGCATCATGTCTCTGACTATTATCAATCCGCTCTATAAGAGTAGGCCTGATGTAACGACCCTAAATTTTGATTAGCATTATTTAGGACATTTAATTGGTTAAATTAAATGAAATAATGACATGGTTAAGGGATTGAGATTTGTGTAAATAAGGAGTAGCCATGCCAACTCAAACAAATGAACTAAGGGAAAATGAAATAAAATAAGTTAGGGTAGTAGATGAGGGGCAAAGTAGGAATAAGTCATATCCTTACACCCTAAACCCTCATACATGTTCATTTTCATGTTCAAAACAAAACCAAACAAAGGAGAGGCCGGCTACCATTAAGGGAAAATAGAAAGAAGATAAGAGGAAGAAGCTTAAGAACCTTAATGCAAGTCCAAATCTAAACTCCTTAATCACAAGCTAAAGGTGAATACTAGGTTACATCTCATATTTTTGATGTTTTTGGTTTCTAGATCAGATCCAAATATTTTTGCAAAGTATATTGCCATGTTTTTTATTGTTAAAATGGATATATATGCTTGTTGATGATTTATGCTATTTCATATGGATTTTATGATAAGTTTTAATGTGAAAACCCTATTAGATGACATCCAAATGCCTTGCGATTTTAATATAAGGTCAGAAATGTTATTTTAAAGCTGGGTTGAAAATTCATAATTTTCTGAATTGATGTGGATTTATTATTAATTTTCTAGTAAAGAAAATAGTTAATTGGGTTTAGAATTAATTACGGCTATGTTATATATATTTTGGGTCAAAAATTTAAATATGTTAGAAAACATATTAAAAATAATTTATGGGAATTTTTGTAGAATTTTCCTAAGTGTTTTAATAAGTATATAAAATTTATTTAAGGTATGAGACTTAAATGTTTTTATATTTATAAAAGGAGAAGGGGCATTTTGTAAATATTTTAAATTATTTATCTCTGAAATTTCGGCAGCACTTTTAGAAAAGAATTTGGAGAAGGAATTAACAACAAATAATATGTTGAAAACAAAGCAGGTTAGTTAAAGGAATTACCTTTTAATGTAAAAATCCAGTTTTACCATACTTTTGCTATTTCGTCACTTTCGGCACATACCTTTCGACTAGGTACTTCGGCCTCCAACCAATTCGAAACCAATACACATGGTATCAAATACTTGGTACGTAGTGGATTGGAGATAGGCGAAAGGTATAAAGTCGAATCAGGGGTTCCGAAGGGGTCGAAACCTTGCTTTGCTTTTAAAAGGAAATGCCTCTGCTTTGCCTTCGAAAAGAATGCTTTCAAATAAGATAGCTTTCGACTTAGTCAAATGTTTTAAAGGATGGTTTCGAAAGAGGTTGCGCCTTTTGTTTTATAAAGAAGCTTTCGAATGGGTCGAAACCCCTTACTGCCGCCTTTAACCTTTCGAAGCAATGCCTTCGAAAGGGTGCTTTCGCTTTAAAATCTAAGCCGCTTCTCCAATGCTTTCGAAGGGATTGGTTTCGACACCGTCCACTTCTTTACTTAGGAAATTGCTTTCGAAAGAGTGCTTTCGACTTAGTTTTTTTAAGACCTTTTGTTCTATTGAAAATTAAACCCAAAGGTTTCGAAGGTTGTTCCACATCTTTTTACTTGAACCCAATGCTTCTGAAAGGTTTGATTTATGTAAAGGACTTAATGCTTTCGAAAGGTACATGTTAAAGGTTTCAAAAGGGTGGTTCCCCAATGTTTTCGAAAGCTTTACCTTAGTATTTAAATGGAAGGTTTCTAATGTTTTTGAAAGGCATGTTTAAAGTGTTTTGAATAGAGGATGTCTAAGGTTTTATAAGGCTTTTGAAAGGGATGTTTTTAGTGTATTCGAAAGGACTATTGTAAATGGTTTTGAAAGGTATGTTTTGGCCTTTTGGCCTAAGGTTATAAAGTAAAGTAGCTTACTTATATCGAAAGGGGTACTTCCAATGGTTTCGAAAGGGGTTGTTTATAGCTTTTAAACAAGGGTTTCAAATGTGTTCGTCAACAATGTTTTGTGTAAAGTATATATAACCTGGCAAAGTGATTTGACTAAAGTATAGAGTATATTTTCCTTGTTTAATTATGATTTAAAGGGTAAGATCAATTTGAAAAGAAATGTTTTCAAGGAAAATTTAATAGGGTAGTTGACCCTAAATAAATGACTCATATATTAGAATACCAGATGAGACTGGTATGGGGTCGCACCCTATACTTTAGCTAGTAGCCCCTAGATAATATAAGTCCAAAATCCTTGTGTGTAGGGCTCTGTCACGGGTAAGACTAAAATGATGTTACACACAGAAAGGAGTATACAGAGTAGATATAGGTTATCGGTGAGCCCGAAAAACCATTAGGATCAATTGACCCTGGGAGAACTAAGTTAGGGACAGACCGTCCAGAAGAGTGTCTAGCAGAAGTTAAGTTTTTTTTAATTTGTCTAGTAGGCCCGAGTCAGTCAAATGTTAGTAGTTATCCAAACAAAACTATAGTGTTCGGGCAGATAGTCCATTTATTACCTGATTTGTATGCATACATGATATTGCTATTATTGTTTTAACCAGTTTGGTTGTAGGATTTTGATTTGCAAAAGATATGTTTTAAAAAGGGATGTTAGTGAGGGAAAACCCGTTCCACTAAGCGGCGTGGTCTCACTTAATATCAGATAACCGAGATGTATAGTATTATTCACACCAGGCTTTATGTCTGACTCGAATTTTATGTTTTCCCCTTAAACTCTCGGGTGCTCAAAATTGATTTGAGTAGGTTGAGAGTTGAGGATTTATACGTTTTAGTTGATGGACGAATAAAGCTACCGGAGACGAGCAGGAGGATGATGTTAGCTATTTAGGAGTTGTTATGTTTCTATTTCCATTGTGATGTATTAAAATAGATTTTGTCTATTTAGTACTCTGATCATCCAAGGGGGCATCTTCATATATCGCTCTTGCGTATTTTGTAATAATTATAATTGATCAATGCCTGGGAAACGTTTGGGATTATTTAATTGGATATGAAACATGATTTTGTGAAATGTAATTTGAGAAGTTGTTTTTGAAATTTGTGATTTTGTTTCATATTCATGTGCTTCTGATATTATGGATACCATTAACATTAACGTATTTTGTCGCCAGAAATTAATACTATAGATGACTGCAGCATCTATAGCGCTTAGCTTTGGGCCTCAAGATAGGGGATGTTATAACTTGGTATCAGATCGTTGGTTTATGAAAAACTTTAAACTACAATGATTTCTGAAAATATAATCCTAAGGAATTAGATGAAAGATTGAGGTATGGGATAATGCTATAGTAACCTACTTGTATTTGCTACTTATAAGTATACGCTATATCCCTATTCTTCTCTCTCTTAGGCTATTCCTCTGTATCTTACGAAGGCTCGAATGCAGATATGGATGCTAGAAGTGGAAGAGTTAACATTGGTGGGGGAAGCACCACAACTAATGGAAATGCTAGACCAAATACAAGGAGGAATCAAGGTCAGGCACAAGCTGGAAATGTAGGTGCCGGAGTCCCGCAAGTTGACATGGGAGCAATGTATTAGTTTTTTTGTAAACATGATGCAAGTGGGAGTTGCTGCTGGGGTAGTTGGAGGAAATGCTGTAGGAGGAAATCAGGGAGCTCCAGTGGTCAACAACTATGCTGTTTTGAGTAGAGACTATGCACGGATGGGAGGAAAGCTGTTTGTTGGTACTGAAGACGCAATTGAAGTAGAGAACTAGTTACTTCATTGCGAGAGGATTTTGCTGTCTTCGAGCTCAATGATGAGCAGAAGAGAAGGCTCGCTTCTAGATAGTTACAAGGAGCGGCATTGTATTGGTGGAACAGTGTTATGATCAGAGTTAATGAGAGACGATGACATGGGTTGGGTTTAAAAGGAGATTTGTGGAGAGACTTATGTCGGAGATCGCTAAGTCTACTCTGCTCAAGAAGTTTGCTGAGTTAGAGCAGGGAGACATGACTGTGATGGAGTATGCAACGAGGTTTGAGGAGCTAGCGAGATATGGTTATGCTACGGTGGATACTGTGATTAAGAGAAATAAGAAGTTCATTAGGGGGTTGAAGCCTGAGCTTGCTAAGGCCACGTTACCGCATATCAGAGATCCATGTGATGTTGTAGTGGAAATGGCTTTGAGGCATAAGGAGATGCTTGCCTTTCTGGAAAGGAATAAGGAAAAGGAAGTCCAAGTGAGGGCAGAGTCAGAAAAGAAAGTTTTTCCATATGAGGGAGCTCAGAAGGGTGGAGCTCCCAAGAAAGGAAAGTCGGAGGTTGTTTGTTATAAATGTGACAAGAAAGGTCATTTTGCAAATGAATGTCGCTCAGGGGATGGAAAGAAGGTGATCGGGAAGAAGAATATTAGATGCTTCAACTGCGATCAAATTGGACAAAGAACCAGTGCAAAGAGCCAACCAAAGATGGAAAGGGAAAAATGTTTGCATTGGAGCCAGATACCTCGAGGCCAACAGTAGAGGAAAAGGGAAAAGCTGTGTTGAGAGGTACGCTTATGATTCATGGTATGGCAGTTAGCGTTCTGTTTGATACTGGTGCATCGCATTCTTTTATATCTCATTGTTTGATAGATAAGCTTAACCTAGAACCCTCATACCTAGTTACTTCCTTAAGGGTTGCAAATCCGATAGGAGGTTATGCGACTCTTGGGATGAGATGTGACCGCCTAGAGTTTGATTTGTTAGGTCATACATTTGTTTGCAGTTTACATGTGTTTGATTTTGTAGGGTTCAGAATTATTTTGGATATGGATTGGTTAAGTAAATACGATGCTAGGATATTTTGCCATGATAGAAAAATATCACTTAGGCACCCTGATTGTAGTGACCGGATTTTATACTCCGTAAAAAACCCTAGTTGTGAGGTTAATGCTTTGTTGGGTGTTGTGGAGTTAGAAGACAAGTTGAATCGAGTTTTCGTGGTTAGGTAATTCGCAAATGTCTTTGAACCTGTAGTCGGATTGCTGCCGAAACGAGCCATCAAGTTTCAGATAGATTTAGTGCAAGGAGTAGAACCGATGAGTAGATCGCCAAGCAGAATGAAACCTATCGAGATGAGGGAGCTCAAGGTGCAGTTGGTGGATTTGGAAAGTAAGAATTTTATCAGACCAAGCAGTTTGCCTTGGGGAGCAACCGTAGTTTTTGCTAAGAATGCGGACGGATCATTAAGGTTGTGTATCGATTATCGTAAGTTGAATAAAAAGACGATAAAGAATCGGTATCCATTACCTAGAATTGACGATTTTTTCGACCAGTCGAGTGGAGCCAAGGTATTTTCTCAGTTGGTTTTAACGACAGGGTTCCATCAGCTTAGAGTGGTAGAAGATAGTATTCCTTTGACTGCGTTTAGGACCAGATATGGATCGTACGAATGGTTAGTAATGCCGTTTGGACTAACTAATGCGCCAGCATTCTTTGTGGATTCGATGAACCGAGTACTCCGAGTGCACTTGGATAGGTTCATGTTGGTTTTCATAGATGATATTTTGATATACTCTAAGGATGAAAGTGAGCATGAAGTTCAACTTAGAGTAGTGCTTAAGACGCTGATGCAGCATCAGCTAAAAACAAAGTTTTTGAAGTGTCATTTCCGAAAGAAGGAAGTGAAGTTTCTTGGTCATGTAGTCTCAGAGAAAGGGTTGTCTATAGATCCGACTAAGATCAAAGCGGTGAATAATTGGGAGAGACCCGAGACAGTGACTAAGATAAAGAGTTTTCTTAGATTAGCTGGATATTACCGGAGATTCATAAAGGATTTTTCGCGGATAGCGGCACCGATGACCAAGCTAATGCGAAAGGATGTGAAGTTCGTTTGGATCGATAAGTGTGAGGAGGCATTCCAGAAGCTGAAACACGTATTGACTAATGCACCTGTGTTGATTGTTCCTATGGGGAATCAGGATTTAGTGGTGTATACAGATGCATATGGAATAGGATTAGGAGTTGTGATAATGCAAAGAGGTAAAGTATTTGCCTATGCATCCCGACAACTTAGACCGCATGAGGTTAGATATCTAACGCATGATTTGGAATTAGCTGTGGTAATTTTTGCATTGAAGGTGTGCAGACATTACCTTTTGGGAGAAAGGTTTGAACTATATATGGATCATAAGTCGCTGAAGTATTTATTCTCTCGGAAGGAGTTGAATATGAGACAACATAGGTGGTTAAAGTTTTTAGCCGCTTATGACTTTGGAATTGAGTACACACCAGGAAAAGGCAATAAGGTTGCAGATGCACTTAGTAGAAAACATCAGAATGCAGGGTTGGTAGTGATTGCTGAGTGGAAAGATTTGGAAGCGTTGACGACATGCAGAATACAGTGGAAATCTGAAGGTAGATCTAGTAAGGAAATTTTTGTGTTATCATGTTTAGAAGTTCGACCGATGATGATTGAAAGGATTGCTTCTAAGCAGATGAAGGATCCAATATTAGTTGAACGGATCAGGAAGTTAAGGGATGGAACATAGTGCGATGACTTGAAAGATTTTAGTCTTGACCAGAATGGGTGGTTGAGGAAGAAAGAAAGGTTACGTGTTCCGAATTTGGGAAACATTAGGAAGGAAGTTCTTGAAGAATGCCATCATTCTAAGTTCACTATTCATCCGAGAGGTACTAAGATGTATTAGGATATGAAGAGGAGTTTCTTCTACGAAGGTATAAAGAGGGATGTAGGCTTATGGGTGAAGCAGTGTTTGAACTGTCAACAGGTAAAAGCCGAACATCATAAACCAAGTGGGTTGCCTCAGCCTTTATATGTTCCAGTTTGGAAGTGGGGCTCTATCTCAATGGATTTTATTGACGGGTTGCCTAGATCTAATAGAGGAAATGAAATTATATGGGTCATAGTGGATAGATTAACCAAGAGTGCCCATTTTATTCCAGTTAAGTCAACAAAGACGGCACTTGTTTTAGCCAAGTTATTTATGAAGAATATAGTTAAACCGCATGGAATTCCTAGTAGTATAGTAAGTGATAGAGATTCCTTATTCACTAGCGAGTTCTGGAAGTGTCTACATGATACTTTAGGTACCAAGCTCAAGATGAGTACTCCTTACCATCCACAAACAGATGGGCAAACAGAAAGAGTTAACAAGATCTTAGAAGATTTGTTACGAGCTTGCATGCTAGATTTTGGGGGATCATGTGAAGACCATCTACACTTAGTCGAATTTTCGTATAACAATTATCAGGCTAGTATAGGGATGTCACCGTTTGAAGCTTTGTATGAAAGGCCATGCAAATCTCCCATTTATTGGTCAGAGTCCAGGGATAGTTTGGTTTTTGGTCCGGATTTAGTTAGAGAAGCTGCAGAGAAGGTTGAGTTAATTTGAGCTAGGATGAAAGAAGCTCAGTCTGGGCAGAAGAGTTATGCAGATAGAAGACGGAAAGACTTAGAGTTCTCAGTTGGAGATCATGTTTTCGTCAAGGTGTCAACGATGAAAGGTGTGATTCGATTTGGAAGAATGGGAAAATTGGCACCGAGATTCGTTGGACCATTTCCTACTGTAGAGAGGATCGAGAAACTCGCATATAGAGTGGAGTTACACCGAACAATTTGGTAGGAGTTCACGATGTTTTTCATGTTTCTCATCTGAGAAAGTGTGTTCGAGATCCAGAGACTACTATAGCACCGACTATATTAGAGGACTTAGTAGTGGAACCGAATTTGACTATAGTTAGGAAGCCAGTTCGTATAGTCATGAGAGATGAGAAGAGGCTAAGGAATAAGACAGTCAGATTAGTTAAAGTCTAGTGGAGCGACGATGAGAGAGACTGTACTTGGAAAACTGAGAGCAGGATTAGAGGCGCTTATCCTGATTTGTTTCATGGTATGTTTTACGTTTATGATTGATTTGTTGTGTACCTTATCGTAATTTCGAGGACGAAATTCTTGAAGGAGGGGAGTCTGTAACGACCTTAAATTTTGATTAACATTATTTAGGAAATTTAATTAGTTAAATTAAATGAAATAATGACATGGTTAAGGGATTGAGATTTGTGTAAATAAGGGGTAGCCATGCCAACTTAAACAAATGAACTAAGAGAAAATGAAATAAAATAAGTTAGGGTAGTAGATGAGGGGCAAAGTAGGAATAAGTCATATCCTTATACCATAAACCCTCATACATGTTCATTTTCACGTTCAAAACAAAATCAAACAAAAGAGAGGCCGTCCACTATTATGGGAAAACAAGAATAAGATAAAAGGAAGAAGCTTAAGCAACTTAATCCAAGACCAAATCTCAACTCCTTAATCACAAGCTAAAGGTGAATAATAGGTTACATCTTATATTTTTGATGTTTTTGGTTTCTAGATCAGATCCGAATATATTTGCAAAGTATATTGCCATGGTTTATATTGTTAAAATGGATATATATGCTTGTTGATGATTTATGCTATTTCATATGTACTATATGATAAGTTTTAATGTGAAAACCTTATTAGATGATATCCAAATGCTTTGCGATTTTAATATAAGGTCAGAAATGATATTTTAGAGATGGGTTTCAAATTTCATAATATTCTGAATTAATGTGGATTTATTATTAATTTTCTAGTGAAGAAAATAGTTAATTGGGTTCAAAATTACTTATGGCTATTTTATTTATGTTTTGGGTCAGAAATTTAAATATGTTAGAAAACATATTAAATGATTTATGAGAATTTTTCTATGTGTTTTAATAAGTATATAAAATTATTTAAGGTATGTGACTTAAATGTTTTATATATTTATAAAAGGAGAAGGGGCGTTTTGTAAATATTTTAAATTGTTTATCTCTGAAATTTCGGCAGCACTTTTAGAAAAGAATTTGGAAAAGATATTAGCAACCAATCATATGTTGACAAACAAAGTAGGTTAGTTGAAAAGAATTACCTTTTAAAGTTAAAATTTAGTTTTACCATACTTTTGTTGTTTCGCCACTTTCGGCACCTACCTTTCGAGTAGGTACTTCCACCTCCAACCAATTCGAAACCAATACACATGGTATCAAATACTTGGTACGTAGTGGATTGGAGATAGGCAAAAGGTATAGAGTCGAAATAGGGGTTCTGAAGGGGTCGAAACCTTGCTTTCCTTTTAAAAGGAAACGCCTCTGCTTTGCCTTCGAAAAGAATGCTTTCAAACAAGATAGCTTTCGACTTAGTCAAATGTTTTAAAGGATGGTTTTGAAAGAGGTTGCACCTTTTGTTTTATAAAGAAGCTTTCGAAGGGGTCAAAACCCCTTACTGCCGCCTTCAAACTTTCGAAGCAATGCCTTCGAAAGGGTGCTTTCGCTTTAAAATCTAAGCCGCTTCTCCAATGCTTTCGAAGGGATTGGTTTCGTCACCATCCACTTCTTTACTTAGGAAATTGCTTTCGAAAGAGTGCTTTCAACTTAGTTGTTTTAAGACCTTTTGTTCTATTGAAAATTAAACCCAAAGGTTTTGAAAGGTTGTTCCACATCTTTTTACTTGAACCCAATGCTTCCGAAAGTTTTGATTTATGTAAAGGACTTAATGCTTTCGAAAGGTATATGTTAAAGGTTTCAAAGGGGTGGTTCCCCAATGTTTTCGAAAGGTTTACCATAGTATTTAAATGGAAGGTTCCCAATGTTTTTGAAAGGCATGTTTAAAGTGTTTTGAAATGAGGATGTCTAAGGTTTTATAAGGCTTTTGAAAGGGATGTTTTCAGTGTTTTCGAAAGGACTATTGTAAATGGTTTTGAAAGGTATGTTTTGGCCTTTTGGCCTAAGGTTATAAAGTAAAGTAGCTTACTTATATCGAAAGGGGTACTTCCAATGGTTTCGAAAGGGGTCGTTTATAGCTTTTAGACAAGGGTTTCAAATGTGTTCATCAACCATGTTTTGTGTAAAGTATATATAACATGGCAAAGTGATTTGATTAAAGTTTAGAGTATATTTTCCTTGTTTAATTATGATTTAAATGGTAAAATCAATCTGAATAGAAACGTTTTCAAGGAAAATTTAATAGGGTAGTTGACCCTAAATAAATGACTCATATATTAGAATACCAGATGGGACTGGTATGGGGTCGCACCCTATACTTTAGCTAGTAGCCCCTAGATAATATAAGTCCAAAATTCCAGTGTAATTAGGAAACGTTTGGGATTATGTAATTGGATATGAAACATGATTTTGTGAAATGTAATCTGAAAAGTTGTTTTTGAAATCTGTGATTTTGTTTCATATTCATGTGCTTTTGATATTATAGATACCATTAACATTACCGTATTTTGTCGTTGGAAGTTAATACTATAGATGACTGCAGCATCTGTAGCGCTTAGCTTTGGGCCTCAAGATAGGGATGTTACACCTGATGATCAAGCTTGCCAACATCTCTGGCTCTAACTGGAAATGAGGTATGAAGTCATAACCAGAAATATACTCCAACAACTTCCATTCTAGGAACATCGCTCCCAAACTGGCATGTCTTCCACTCAGTGCAGCAACGACCGCATTCCCTTTACCAAGTGTATAGGAAATGCTAAATTCATAGAAGGCTAAGAATTCCAACCATCGCTGTTGTCGAAGGCTGAGATCCTTCTAAGAGAAAATGCACTTCAAGGATTTGTGGTCCGTGAATAGCTTGTACCTCTCCCCTAATAAGTAATGCCTTCAAATCTTCAAAGAAAATACTATCACCGCCAACTCTAAATCATAAGTTGGATACTTCCTCTCATACAGCTTTAGCTGTTGCCTAGCATAGGCGACAACTTTTCCCGTCTACATCAATACTGCACCCAATCCAGTACCAAAGGCACCGTGTATACTGTCAACTCCTCATTCCCGCTCAAAATGGTCAATATAGGTGCACTCATCAACCTCTTCTTCAGACTCACAAATGCTTGCTCACATCTCGCATCCCAAGCTAAAGTATGATTTTTCTTTGTTAAATTGGTTAACAGCGCGGCTACCTTTGAGAAGTCCTTTATAAAACATCTATAGTATCTTGCCAGTCCTAAGAAACTCCTTATATCAGTAGCATTCTAGGGTCGGCTCCAATCTTGAATTGCTGCCACCATGGCAGGGTTTACTGCGATACCCTGCTCAAAGATGACGTGGCCTAAGAATCTCACTTCCCTTCTCCAGAAGTGACATTTTGAAAGCTTTGCTTTCAACTTGTGCTTCCCCGATACTTCGAGCACAATCCTCAAGTGCACCTTGTGTTCCTCCTCTATCCTAGAAAAGATCAGGATGTCGTCCATGAACATGAGTACAAACATTTTGAGTTGATCCCTAAAGACGCGGTTCATGAGATCATCAAAGTATGCCAGAGCGTTGGTTAACCCGAATGGCATAACCAACTACTCATAGAAACCAGATGGTGTACGAAATGCGTTGAACGACACACTATTCTTTGCAACTCTCAACTGGTGAAATCTATCGCCAAATCCAATTAGGAAAACACCTTCGCACCATGAAGCTGATCGAATGAATCATCAATACGTGAGAGTGGATACTTGTTCTTCCTCGTTACTTTATTCAGCTCACGATAATCAACACATAATCTAAGAGAGCCATCTGCTTTAGTGGCGAATACTACAGGTGCACCCCACTCAGATATACTCCTATGAATAAACCATTTTCTTAACAGGTCATTCACTTGCACCTCCAACTTCTTCTGCTCTCTAGATGCCATACGCCTTAATGGTATAACTATAGGTCCGACATACTTAGTCAACTCTATACGAAACTCGATCTCTCTATGCGGTGGTAAGACGATAACCTCCTTAAATACTTTCAGATACTCTCTAACGTTGGGCACAGATGACAACTCATCCTGTGGAATCTAAAGGGAATATAGAAAGCTAACCGTAACCCTATTCTCTGACATGCAGCCAATCACTACCGTCCGCCCTTCCATAGCCCCAATTGTCACCAACAACTTCTCGCAATATACTACTGCCACATACTTTCTTAGCAAGTCCATTCCCAAGATAATTCTGAACCCAACGAAATCCAGAACAAAACAATCACAAACAAAAGAGGATCCATGAAGCAATAAGACCAAACCACGACAGACCATAAATAAGTTAGTGGAGCCTCCAACAATATTCATCACAACCAACAGTCAGTCAACTATTTCGGGTTTCAGTCCTAGCCTATCTACTAGGTCGCTAGATATAAAGGAATGTGAAGCCCAGGTATCGAATAAAACACATATGGGAACATCATAAAGGAAAAGCATACCTTGAATGACAATGCCCTTCCCCTTCCCCTTTTCTTTCGCCAAGGGAGCACTCGATGAAGTCGGAACAACATCTAACGCATATGCCTTCACAAATTGTTTCTGCTGAAGTGGTTCCAGACAATTCTTCAGTATATGCCCAGGGTTGCCGCAGTTGTAACACCTTTTCTTTCTGTTGATCTTACAATCTTTGATCATGTGACCCTTTTCGCTGCAAGCATTGCAAACAGGGTCCCACTTGACCTGCTTCTGAGCATCCTTCCCCTGAGCTTGGTTCCTCTTTCTAAGCCACTTCTTCTTCTTGCCTCCATTGCTCTATTGTGGTTCTGAGCATCCTTCCCCTGAGCAAGTCAGGATTAGCAGCCCCCTAACCCGCTCCTTGCTCAACTCCCGAGAGGGAATTCTTAATAGTGTTTTTTTGCTGACTCATTCACGACCTATAACAAGAATGATCAGTCTCTAATAAAAAGAAAACTGTGTTAATGGTACTCATGTGTGCATGCAACTTATATTCTATATATATACACTACTATATATTTTTGATAACCAAAATATATAACAAGTTCGCACTCTCGTATATATACTCTCTTAATTCAGTCTAGGGTGAGAACTTTTCTCCTATCTTTACTGAACCATGGTATCCCTTAGGTTAAACAATGCAACCTAAGCTCTGATACCAAATGTGACGACCACTCTACACCACCGACACCTAATATACATAAGATAGTGCGTTGCTGTCGTGCCGATCGATGTAGAGTGACCATCAATGTTTAGAAATGAAACAAAACATCACAGAACCTGTAGTATATCTCACAGTGCATGGAATAAAATATAGTGAATATTAGGCTCAGATCCCTAATAAGTTTCAAAATACACAAAAACCCCAGTAAAAAAAAGTATGTAAATTAGGTCCCTAAAATTAAGTTACTAAGTAATTGCATATAGTTATGCAATTATTCACTGAATAATTGAAGACATTTATGCAATTATATCCAAAAGTCGCATACATTTATGCAATTTTTTCGGTGAATAATTGTGGAAATTTTTGCAATTTTTTTGGTGAATAATTGCGGAATTTTCCACAAATTTTTGAAAAAATTGCGTAAATTTCCGCAATTTTTTGGTGAATAGTTGCTGAATTTTCCGTAATTTTTCAATGAATAATTGTGGAAATGTCCGTAATTTTTTGATATAATTGCATAAATGTCTGCAATTATTCACTAAATAATTACATAAGTGTATGCCATTATTCGGTAAATTAATTCTAGGGACCTAATTTACAAACTTTTTTTACTGGGGTTTTTGTGTATTTTGAAACTTATTAGTGACCTGTGCCAAACTGTCCCTAAAATATAATATCACAGATATAAAACAGGAGAGATAGTAATAACTAAGTGATCCGAATATCAGAGTACAGATACACAGAGTTATACATCATGAAATAGAGTTTACACAACAGAAATAAACTCAAATAACCCTATCATACTACAGATAATAAGTGAACACTGCCAAGGCTCCACATTGTTGCATAGCGGAATAAGCATAGAGGTCCTTATATAATACAAGATAGAACCCTCCAGCTCGTCCTTTGCATAGCTACCGCATCACACCTAGACTTGCTATCTAGTCTACTCATTTAAGAGCACCTTAGATAATAAGAAGAAAAGCATAAAACCTCAAGTCAGACAACAGTCTGGTGTGAGCGGTAAATGAATCTCAAAATACTATACAATTCGATGTAGTAAGGAGCAAGGTATATAAATCATAACCGACATGTCCCTGCAACTAAAGAGTTAGCATATAATAGCATAATATGCTACTCTACATATCATAAAGATGTAACACAACCAAGTGTGATAAAGGGTGTCTAGGTATCCCTATCTCCACTACCTATCTCCGAAGACAACCCTAGAGTGACAAATGGCTAGTGAAGCAACCGTAACAAACATAGCATCCATCAAACAATACTAACTGTCACTTAGTGTACTCTGGATATATGATAACTCGTATGACCATTCTTCCGCCAGGGACCAATGTAAATCCCGTTTTTCAATTGTACTCTCTTTAGCCTAAAGCTGGTACTAGACCCATTCATCCGATCCAGGGTGCAAGTATCCATTCTTCTGATCCAAGGTAGCCATCCTTCACTATCCATGAGTGTCCTCATGAAACCCCTGCTTTGAGTACAAGAAAAAACACTCCGAGTATCAACAATCCCTTAATATGCGTATCTGAGCGTTTCCTTTGCTCCGTTTAACTTCCGTTATCTTGGAGGAACCATTCTTCATTCCTCCACTGAATGAATCCTTTCTTCATCGAGACGTTATCCTTGAGGAACCATTCTACATTCCTCACTCTACGACTACTTTCTTCATCGAGCTGTTGTCTTCGAAACCTAACTCTATTTGTCATCGAGCTACTATCCGAATACTATAACTTTCATCATGTTGTTTTACTACTATCAGCCATCATATGAACAAGCCAACCCTCCAGCACGACCTCTAGAGCTCTAGACTCATGCTCTAGAAATTCAGTCCCCATTGGACGAAGGGTTAGAACTCGGTACCGACTTCAAGAGGTCGACACTAACTTCTATACTTGGCCAACTAGTGGCCAAGTCTTCTTCCATCCCACTTCTTGCCTCTAGTACTTCATGTCTTGGTGCTTGAGCCTCGACTTCTCTACTCTAATTCAATTCGTCATGTCTTCCAAACACCCTACTTCGCATCCTATAAACAAGTCCGTGCTGCATTTTACATTAGCCGATCTCTGATCCAACTTCATAGACGACCTCTACTAGCTAGCACCTTCCACCTTCTCAAGTCACTGCCGACTTTGAGCAAGCTACAGAACTTGGTACCGACTTGAAAAGTTGGCACCAACTTCTATACTTTGCGAATTACAGCTTGCGATTTGAACTGTGAGCTAGACCTATGCTCCAGGTCATGCCTTCCAAGTCTCGTCTAATTCCAACCAGTTTTGCCTCTGATTTGCCCGGTTTCTCAACCTATCTATCTAACATCCAAAACACTAGCAAAAAACTTCAAATCACAACATACAATTATGGGATAATATGCATATACATCCATTCGTATAATCAGTATATGAAGATATGATAATCAAACTAGTTTTGCCCTAAATCCAAGTTTTACACTAACATATGCATATGGATGATAGGAATTACAGTAGCAAGTGAATAGTTGTTAATTGTTTACAAAACCCATTTCTAAAATCATTTACAAAACCCTATATTTTTGGTCATAGATAGACATGAACAAGTGGTTAAAGTTAGAAACCATTTTTAAATCCAAAAACATGTTTAAAACAATCATTTTAACTATATAAACAAGTATAAGTAACTGAGAGGTCAAGAACCACTCACCAAATACCTAAAATACCAATTTTCTCCTTTAGATCTGAAGTGGACAACAAGAAAGAAAGACCCAAATTATTAAAAATGATAATCTCTAGCTTCTATATATTAATCTTCTCCTTAATCAATGATTTGCTAAGATTAGACAGGAAAAAGGTGTGATTTTTGATGAAATTAGGACTAATGGAGGTTTAGATCTTTTTTGGGAAAGAGGGAAATGACTTAAGTCAGTTCCTACAGCCTCTTATTAGCACAAAGTTCGAAGTGGGTAAGTGGGCTAAGCATGGGCTTAGTTAGTTGCCCCCTAAAACTGGCCAGTAGAGCCAAAACTTAAAACTGCCATAACTTTCAAACAATACTTCTGTTTTTCTATTATGACCACTCTACGGAATGAGAAACCATCATTCTGAAGCAACGGTAGTGGTTTGAGACCGTAATTTGGCTCATATCAAAATCTATAATCCAAATAAGATTTTCAGGATCAAAATGGTCATACAGAAATTCGAGAAAAATCATAGATGTGAAAATTGTCTCTAAGAGTCATTGTCCAAAATCTTATAGTCATACGACCTTATACGAATAAAATAAAAATATTTTATGACCCTTCGATACATAAAACATGGGTCGCTACATATTTGTTGATATTCCTTAAGGTACGTACATTTATTCCATCATGAAATGGTTGACACGCGTGAATAATCTCTTTCAATTTGTTGATATTCCCTAAGGTCGAAATGAGATTAGAACAAGGAACTATGGGTTAGAAGTTGTATATGATACAATCCATAATGTTTTATCCATCTTCAGCGAGAGTATGATTTGTTGATATTCCTTAAGGTTGGAATACCAAGGAAAATGAGTCATAAGACCTACTAGTGAAGTCGAAAGAATTTTATGTTTCATCTTAGGGTTTTGAGAAACATAAAAGAATAGCTGGATGATAATTGGAAAAATGAAATGGTTAATCTTTCTAATATTGTAAGAACATCTGTTATATAAAGTTAAAATAATCTAAATCGATAAATTTGTGCAACTAGTAAAATTGATAAAATGTTTATCAGTCAAAATATTGCAATCAACTGGATTAAGATTGACAAATATAAATCTAAAATATACTTGCTAATAAATGTTTCCATGTTGTTAATATTAAGACCAATGCAAGCGCCTTATTATACAACAACTAAATACGTTCATAACTTGATCACTTATATGTTTATTTACTGAGATCTTGTATTGCCTTATATGAGTTTCGAATTATAAAAGCAATATAAAAATATGGATATTTGATCCATATGAAATCATATATAAATGTTATATGGTTAATGGTCACAATTCGTAATGTATGAAACCTCGATGAAATTAGTTTAGTCGAATATGCAAGTAAACCATAGTACCAGATCATGTATTCAGTGCGATTTTTTACAATAAGGATCTCATATTAAATGTAACACTAGACTAAAAGCTACAAGATAGGTATAAGAATTCGATCATTAAAATGTCAGTTTGATCAGTTTACGTAAAGTGAAACTTATTTGATATCCTTAAAGGTTAAGGATGGCCAAATGTACCTTTGTAAAGAGTTCATTATGATATTGTAGTAAGGATTTCCTCTGAACGGTTTGACTATTTAGAAAGGAAATCAAATGTATAAGGGTGGATGTAACCTAAGGTACAGTTAGGATTAAGATAGTGAATGGTCACTTCTGATTCAAAAAGAAACATTGGAAACAAGAATTATAAAATAATAATAGATACTTAACATTGGAATGTGAAATATGGCTTCTATTCTGATATGTATTTTCATATAGAAAATTGTTTTATGTGAGATTTATTTCTTTGTGTTTAAGATATTTTGATCTGAAAACTTTCGACTATAAACTGGTTATAGTAAATGGAATAAATAGCCTATATTAAGTGGTTGAATTGAGCTTCGTATTTTGTAAGCTATTATAGTAGTGACGAAATAGTAGGAGCATGTCATATAGCACTTTTTGCTGCGTCAAGTTATGAAAATTGTTTTTGTAAAACATACCAAACATTATTTATGAAATAATAACTTTTTTTCAGCGTTGATTGAAAAATAGACATAGTTTCATTTCAGTATGAATATTATGAATACTTGTTATAAAAAATATAACTATAATAATGGTATTTGTTTTCATAACAAAAGTAATGCATTAGATAATACAGAAGTAAAATTAATCGCAATTAGTTTGCAATTATAGAATAACCCACATTTTTGAAAAATAATTCTTTGATTATATGATTATGAATCATATGTATTGGTGCATTATATCTCAAACAATTAAGGGTAAAGTACCCATCCAGTGGAAATGACATAAGAGTTGATGAACTCTTCGGATTGATATATAGATGTATGCAATCTTAAGTCTAATAATACCCAAATGATTCCACATACTTCATTGAATTCACCGATGAATTATCACAAACATAGACGTGTATATTTGATACACATGTATCATGTCTATGATAACTTCATAGAATAAAAATGGAAGTAAATAAAGTTACATGCAATAGAAAATAAAATGATTCAATTTGATCGAATGGGCAAGTATATTGGAAAGAGTTCCAAACATACCTAAAATTAAATAATGATTTAATCTTAAAAGTCACTCCTTCCTATGATACATAATGATGTATCGTCCTCTTCACCATCTTGTGCGATAAACTCAGCAATGAAGTCCGCCACCGCCTGCCCGTTCATCCCCTCCTCAGATGGTAAGTAATATCATGCCGACTTAGTTCAATATTCCAAGTCAGCAACCTTCTCGAAGTCTTAGGTCGGTGCAACAGCTGCTTCAAAGGTGATCCGTTAGCAATTTGATCAGATGAGCATGAAAATATGGTGGCAGCTTCCTCAACGCAATCAGCAAGCAATAGGCTAGTTTTTTCATTTTTGGGTAATTATTTTCAGCTCTAGTAAAGCGCTTGTCGATATAATAAACCAGCCTTCGAATCCTCATCTCCTCACATACTAATGTTGCACTTAGTGCGTGAGCAAACACTGCCAAATAAACAAACAAGTCCTCTCTGTCCCAACGGTTTGGATAGAATCGGTGGTGTTTCCATATGCCTTAGTACCTCCTCAAAGGCATTCTGACATTCCATCATCCATTCGAAGTTTTTCTTTCCCTTTTTGAGGACGTCAAAGAACAGTATGCATTTATCCGTTGCCTTTGAGATAAACCAACTCAAAGTGACAACCTTTTCGTTCAAGCTTTTCAACTCCTTCTTCGTGGTCGGGGCACTCACATTACTCAAGGCGTTAATCTGCTTCAGATTAGCCTCGGTACCCCTTAAATTTATGATAAATCCCAGAAATTTCCCCGATGCAACTCCAAAAGAGCATTCAACGGATTCAACTTCATTCCATACTTCCGCAATACCTCAAAACCTCTCGAGGCCATCTTTATGATTCCTTGGTAGCCGTGACTTCATGAGCTTATCATCCACATATACTTCCATCGTTTGCCCGATTTGATTCCTGAACATGGAATTCACCAACCTCTGGTATGTTGCTCTTGCATTCTTCGAACTGAACAACATCACTTGGTAACAATACAAACTCAAATCCGTTAAGAAGCTTGTGTGCTCTTGATCCGGTACATGCATCGGTATTTGGTTCTAACCAGAATAAGCGTCCATAAAAGAGAGCAACTCATGTCCCGTAGTCCCATCTACTAGTTGATCAATCCTAGGCAAAGGAAAGCAATCCTTCAGGAATGCTTATTCAAGTCATAATAATCAATACACGTCCGCCATTTTTCATTTGATTTCTTTACCAACACAGGATTCGATACCTATTATGGGTATAAAGCATCGCGAATAAAACTGTTCGATTTCAACTTCTCTACTTCCTCCTTCTACGCAGTGAATTGCTCCAGACCCAAGCTGCGCCTCTTTTTCTTTACAAGTGGAAACTTTGGATCCACATTTAGTGTGTGGCATGCTATCTCTGGCGATATTCCATACATATCTGAATGCATCCAAGCAAACACATCCATGTTTGCTCGCATAATATTAACCAACTACTTCCTAAATCCCGCACTGAGTTGAGGTCCGATCTTAAGAGTGCAAGTGGGATCGTCCATATCGATCGGAACATTGACTGTCAACTCATCTGGTGTTGCTTGCACTTTCTCTGACTTCTACCTAAGATCCATAGACTTATCAAACCTGTTATGGTTCCCAAGCCAGGGCTTTAATTGCTATTCCTTTAAATTCTTAATGCAAAGAGCTCTCTACATTCTTCCTTTCTCACATCGCTTCACCTCACGTAGCTCGGCACCTTAACATTCCCTACCTCACTCTGGTCTCCTCTAACTGATCCACCCCATTCTCCATGAGGAACTTCATCATTAAGCACAAAGGAGCCAATGCTATTCTAAAATCAGTCATGGTCGGTCGACCCAAAAATGAGTCGTATGTCGAATATTCATCCACTGTAACAAACTTTTGAATCTTCACCACCTTGCGGTCTCCATCACCTAACTCCACATATAGGTCAATTGTCCCAATTGGTTGTTTTACCTTGCTTGTAAATCCTTGAATCCTGGATTAACAAGGTTTAACATCCTTTATACCGATCTTCATTTGATTGAACATTTTTTAGAACATAATATTTACAGAACTTTCACTATCCACCAAGACTCGATGTACGGTAGCTAGGCCAATAATAGCCGTAATCACCATAGGGTCAAAGGTCAGCGCTTCAACTCCATGAGAATCCCTATTCCTGAACACAATATCATCAGTTATCATCCTTTGTTGCTTAGATGGAGCTCTATCCTCTATGGCAAAGAACTTTCCTGTGGTATGTGCTTCTACGAGCTTGCATACAACTCTATTTCCTTCCAGATTTTCTCCATTGGATGAGGTCCTCCTATTATGGTATTTATGAATTCTTCCATTAGTATGTTGGGCCCCTCTCCACTAGGTCCAGGTTGATTTCCTTGGGCATTCAGCCCTTAGTTTCTTGTATATTTATCCGCCATCCTGCAGCTCTCTCACATATTGTTGTAACTTTTTCTTTCTTATTAATTCGTCGATAAAATCCTACAGATAATGCCATTCGCTCGTGTTGTGTCCACGATTTTCATGGAAATGATAGTACTTACATGAGCGTCGCTCTTCCTTAGTCACCTCCTTCCTAGGCTACCTTTTATAATATTCCGTCCCTTGCATATCAAGGTATATATTCTCTAATGTATCGTTGAGAGGAGTAGACTCATCCGGCCTCATATTCCTTGGATGCTTTTTGGCTTCATCCTACTTGCTACCAGGGCCACGATTTCTACTTTTCTGATTATTGGAACAACCCACATTTACTACCACGTTACTAGAGCTTTCTACGTTTTGCTTGATCCCCACGTTACTTTGAATTACCTTCTACGATTGTCTACTATCAGTCTATCCAACAACTTGACTCACTTCTTCCAAACACATGAATAGATTATCTTTTTAGTGGAATTCTTCCATAGTCATTGGCCATTTCATCTTCAACCATTTTCCAAAGTTTGTGTTCGGATGTATGCCCCGAACCAATGCCATAAAAACCAAATCTTCCTTCAGGTTATTTACCTCTGTCACCGCAATATTAAATCTATTCAAGACCCCTTCAATGACTTCTTAGGTCCTTGAGAAAGGCTTGATAAGGACATCACGTCCTTAGGCCAAGCGTATGGAGCCTGAACTATCCAAAAATTTCTTTGCCCACTCATCAAAAGTAGATATGGATTTTGGTGTAAGCCGAGCAAACCACATCGATGCAACACCTTCTAGAAAATTAAGGAAACATCTTTATAGAACCATGTCAGTCGCTCTAGCACCATCCATATGCCATTCATACATATGTTATTCATACTTAAACATGTGCTGCTTAGGACCAGTAGTCCCGTTATATAATGGCATTGTTGGAATCATAAGCCTCTTAGGATATTCCTTCCTCGGAATATTCTTTGTGAATGGAGTTCTGATTGGCACAGAACCCCAATCCTCATTTTTCCTCCATTTATTTTCTTTCACCAACCACTTAACCATATCAGCTATGTCTTGGAACCCTGATCAACCATCAAGAGCTACACCAAGTGTTTTACTTTGCAAATGGTCTTGGTTTACTCATTGACATCTATGTTCTCCAGTCTTTGGGAGATCCACTCTTTTAGGTTTTTTTGATGCCTAATTTGCTCTGTAGCAATTGTTTACACTCCAGCCCCAAGCTTCAACTTCCTAAACTCCAACATCAAGTTCATAATCACCACCACCATGCTATAGGTCATCTTCAAAATCAGACAAGTTAACAACATCAGCTCCTCACCCCCTAAGGGTCCAAGATTCTTCTTAGTACCAACCTGATTCTGATTGATACCGAGTTGAATACCTTAGAGGGTGCCTTTCTGCTTCCTCCAGCAACTCCACATGCGCCACAGTAGCCTTCTCCTTTTGCTTTTGTTTTCCATCTCACATGTTCTGACCTAAAGAAGAGGAATTCTCCTCTTCAGATCAGGCAGGTGAAATCTCCCTCCTACTTCTTTATGCCTGCTGGGTTAGCAAAGCTATGCTAGCATCCACCTTGTCCAATAGAACCTTTTGACTATCAACCATCTTATGATTTTCTACATCATCTTATCAAACTCCACCCTTGTGACCATCGCCTGAGATGTAGATGGTCCTAGCAACGCTGCGGCCTACTGGTAGTTAACCTTCATATGATGAGGAGCACCTTCATCTACACCAGCTACTCTCTAGATGATCTTCCGGATCTCCTCGGTGCCATTGGTTCCTGTATGCAAATTCTTTAAATCCTTATTGAAAATCTTCCAAATCTAACCTCAGGACACTCTAATCCAAAATAAAATGCAAGATCTATTCTTGAGAATCTCATTTCTCAATGAAAGCACCAAAATATTGAGCCTGAAATGGCACAATACCCAAAGCAAATTGATATGAAGAGAGATCCAGCAGAAAGAAAAAAGTAAATCAGAAAGAACAGCAGAAGTTTTATAGTAGTTCAGTAAATATATGGCCCACGTCTAATGGGTTATTGATTATATATTTCTAGTCACTAGTAAAAGAGTTTGGTAGATCTAACAACCTAGAATAGCCAAGCGTGGCTTCCATAGTGACTATGGTTAAGGAGAGATAGAAGATGAAGAAAGAAAAGTACCAAAAGCCCTTTTCCCGATGACATAGGTGTTGTATTTATTGGAAAATTGTCCTGGAAAATTGTCCAGTAGAATCGCTAGATTCGAATATACCCAATCTAACTTCAGATGTGAATATGTAGGAGAGGAAGATGGAGTCCCCATACCACTAAATTCATCTCGGTACCGACCACTTCTAGTGGTCGGTACCGACCTGAATTATTAATGGCGAGTCATCCCATCTTCCTTCCTTCGATCTTCTATCTTCGATCCACTATGCTACGAGCACTTTTCCTTAAAAATCATGTTGTTTCCAAGAGGTTCTGATATCACTTGTACTTGTCTTCTTTCCTTTAGAGTTTCCTTGGAACTGTTGCCTATTCCTCGGGCAATGCAGCTCGAGATGATCATGCACATCAACTATCCACATGCCATAGCCTTAGAGGTCTACAAGGGGTAGAAAAATTAATCGGTATCGACTAGAAAGTAGACGGCACTGAGCTCTATCCTTGGCAACAACTTCGCTCTGAATTCTTGCGCCTATCCCCATTATTCTTCTAAGCATATCCCTAATTCCGTGTATCGTTTTGTCTTCGTCCTGACATCCAGATTCATTTGAGAACTATTTGGTTAAGAATTCGGATAACAATACTGTTGATTATTAATGATGTATATATGTCAAAATCAGTTCTAATTTGGTTGTTTAATACTGGGTATTGGATTTGTAAATTATATCTTTTATAATAAGTAAATGTTCGGAATATCGCAAATGATATACATTGACAACATTTTAAAATGTTTAATATGGATCATGTAAGATGGATTCCTTATGCATTAGCAATAATTATCTTAAATGATGTATTGTATGCAATATCATATTTAGCTAATGTATTTGATACATTAAGAAATTACCAAATCCAGATTATGATTACTAAATGGTAGTTAGAGTGTTCTCGAATATTTACGAAATACTAGAGAACTGTTCATAAAAACAATGAACTCCTTATGAAGGAGTATTCAGACTCGAACTTCATAAATGCTATCGAGTATAACATGTCAATATTAAATTCATTTTCAAACCTTAATTAAGAAGCTTTAATTTAGAAATGTTCCAAACATGAGGCCGTGGATAATTTAACGTAAGGCCATGTATATCACCTTGAATATCACTAGAATAAAAGCAATGTATAAATATAAATGCGCAAATTTATAACTAAGCTAGGGGTGATTCTAAGTATTGAGAATACTATCATTGTTATATGATAATAATGTAATGATAAAATCTCATTTAATGTCTAGAAACATACTTCGAATAGTTCCATGATATAAAGATAGTTTATCAGCATCTGAGAGAGTTGATTGACAAAGTAGATTATTAAAACAACATAGCATATCCATTCATGAAGGGACTAGCTTGATCAGTTCTCATCAAACTGATTGAAAGAATGGGATAAAAATTCCATAATTGACCCCAAGTGCTAGTGAGATATTAATAGAGTTGAAGGTATTCCCTAGGGGCAATTATGTAATTTATTATAAAAATATTAACTCTATAATGAAATCTCATGCGAAATTAAAGGTGTTTTTCTTTCTATTATATACTTGTTATAATGTGTTATATTACTTATTTAACTAATTTAAGTATATTTAATAGAAAAACCATAAGTGGTATGTTTTGTGGTAGTAGTTACAATGTATTGTAATTATAAGCAATTTATCACAATGAAAATAAACATACCGTTTTAATTATTCCTAGTTAAGATGAATCAAGACTGAATATCGATACATCCATTGAGACTAGAGTACGTAATGCTCACCAAACGTTAGGCATGACTGTTGGGGACACAAAGAGGTTACATACTAATAGTTATTGGATATGGAATGACTCCTTCGATAGTTTTCTACTGGTTAATACAAATAAGGTCAAACAAAATATATTGATGTGACAATATCACAAAAGTTTCTCAACTTGAGAATACCATTAAGCTTTAAAATGGAAACTCCACTTTGATTATAGTTAAATTATGGCACGTCGTCCATCAAACGACTATAGTTGGGTTAAGTAGAAGCATTAGAAGTGAACCAATAAAGAATTTGTCTCCTCGGTTATATGAGGTTAGTTTCACGGTCAACTAAAGTCAACACGAAGTCAAAGTCTCTGGCCAAAGTAGTTTGGTTAACAATAATTTTTATTATTGAACCAAGGACTTTGTATTTGGACTATAAAGTTGAATGTGGACGATATTGGAATTTTGACCATTACCAAATTCCATAAGTCCTAACGTGATATAGTTTTAACGAAAAGAATTGATGTAAATAATTGTCACTATCAAGTACCGCTTAAATTAAGTAAAATTGGATATTACCAAAGTTATGTAAACGATAAATTTGGTCATAATATCACAACATTAGCTAAGGTGACGTGTGAACGTTAATATTCAATTGTTCGATATTAATCGCCAACCGATTTTACACCTAAGAGTCAAATAACCGAAATGTTGAATACTCTGACAACTACCTGATTTAATTAAATTATAATTATTTCAAATTAATTAAATTAATTAATATTTGTGAAATATTAATTATAAAATTTTATTTTATCTGTGTTGAAAATAATTTGTATATAAAAGTTATATACACACGTATCGATATACAATATCTGTAACAACCCTGTTTTAAAATGGTAATATTAAATTAATTTAATTAAAATAGAAGTGTTTGAATTCGATTTCGATAATTTTAATTTTTGGAATTAAATTATTATTCGATAAAAGATTATTTAAAAAAGGACTTGTTATAGTAAAATTGAATTAGTTAATAAACTTCATTTTAGATAATATATTAAAATTCAAAAAAAATGTTTTAATAAATCTAAAATATCTTAAAGAGTAAATAAATATTTATATAATTGAAACATATGAAAAGAATTTTCATTTGTTATTCAGTAAAACCAATTAATCGATGAAGCTGAATAATTATTGAATTTAAATAATTTGGGTAGAATATATGACATATCAATTAAAATTGGAAACGAACCTATAATTCAATGATAAAATTATTTATATATGTGAACAAAGAAATTTCAGTCTACAATTTAAAGAGATAAAACGGTACTTGTTTTATATAAGGACTTATTTGAAAATAAGTTGGTTATAAATTTAATTTGTTTTACTCCCTTATTTAATACTTCAAAGCCCAGCCCATCCTTCATTTTTCAAACCCTTAACCTACATCCTTAATTGGAAAACCCGTATATCTCTTCGATTATAAAATCGAACGAGGAAAATAAAATAGGGGCACATGAAGGAATCACGACTACTGACAGAAGACGCGACCTCGTCTAACAACGGACGAAGGCGACAACAACCTGGGCTCGACGTGGCGCATTACTACGGTGGCTAATGGATGCCGAGAGGTTGACGTGAGCTTCACGACATAGGCAGAGTCAACTTTGTTAGTTGGTGACTTCGATGAAAGCAAGGGGGCTGAAGGCGAAGGTTTCATCATGTATAAACATTTAGTGATGTGTTGCTTATGACATGGATTGGTGGTGCAAGTTCTTGTGCAGCGATGATTGAAGGCAGCGAGGGTTTGGGTACAAGCTGGAGCAAAAACAGGGAAGTATTGGTTAACAATTCCTTGAGGTGGGTTATTTTAATTAACTCACACACCTATATCCATTTTTGTATGCCTCGCTTTAATTATGAGTTGCATAAGTTTTTGGTAGTAATTGAATGATAAATTTCATGCTATGGATTTAATTGGTTTGATGTTTAAATTGGTTGAATTGTATGTTTTAAATATTGGATCCGATTGCATTATCGATTATGAAATTGCATAATGTTGAAAACCATCGAAATGCATTTGATCATTTGTAATTAAAGTATATGGTTGTTATGTATGGTTTGTATGACCGGAGTTGTCGAAAAATAACTCGGGTCACTAAATAATTCCATATAATGGAATTATATTTTATAGATCAATGTTGGTTCTAGAAGTTTCATTTTGATGGATTTATTGTTTAAATTGTTTAAACGTTTTAAAAGATTTTAATACGAGATTTTTTTAATCTATTTTGATCCTTATTAGAATTTAATTTATAGAATATTGTTAAATTATATTATATCCTTGACTTATTCCTTACTTCAAAAATTCTATCCAAAGCTTTTAAAGATGAGTAATATTTAATCATTAAACCTTTCAAAATTTACTATTATAAGTATATTAAAATTTTGGAAATGTTTTCAAGACAAAAGATAAAATACAATATTATTTATAAAAGATGTTACGAGAGTAATAATTTTAGTTTCAAGCAATTTAGTTTATAAAAGAGGTTTAAATGATTTTGAAAGTGCTCAAAAGTCTTTGTAAATGAACAACTCTCTTTGAAAATGAGTTTATGGATTTAAAAGTGATTTTGGAAAAATTATATCTTTGTATATATAAAAATTAATTTTAAAACTCTTTTATTTTATTTATTATGGATTTGAGATTTTAATGAGATTTTGTGCTTTTTATGAAGCAAAGAATTTTAGTAAATGATTGAATTGTCGAATTGGTATGGGACATTTCGTACAATTCTTTCGCTTATTATTATAATTTGTTAAATAGAGTTCGAGTGAAAAACTAGCTTGTAGTAAATACTTGAATTTACTATCTGGTATGGGATAGATAGTTAAATTCTTGTGATTACTTGAGTGACAGTAATTAACACTTAGAGATGTATTATCTTAGGGTGTTCGGATTTCAGGCCGATAGATCCCTGGGTGACGATGACTCATTTTATCCATCAATTTAAGAGATGTTAGCGACCTTGTCATTTGACGAAACTACGAGTAAGGTGTTAGCGACCTGAAAAAACCACAAGTAAGGTGTAAGCGACCTGATAAACCTACGAGTAAGGTGTTAGCAACCTGGCAAAACTGCTTAAGAGGTGTTAGCGACCTTATCATAGGACAAAACTGTGAGTAAGGTGTTAGTGACCTGGCCAAACTGCGAGAGAGGTGTTAGCGACCTGGTCAAACTACGAGTGAGGTGTTAGCGATCTGGTCAAACTGCTAGATGCTATAATAATCGTTTTGGATCCAAGATTATGATTATTTATTAGTGATGATTGTTGTTTTAGAGATTTTTGGATGGATATTTAGTATATTTTGCTTTGGAAAATTTTGAATTGTTATCACCATATTTTTATGATAGTCCATTGGAGACTTGATATGGATTTATGAAATGGTGATTTTGATTGATATGCCTTATTATGAATTTTTTTAATTTGGTTTAGGCATATTTCTGTTATGGCTTATTTTATTGTTAAGCCATATATCTAATAATGGGTTTATGAAATGGTGATCTGATTAATATACCATATTATGATTATTTGGTTTAGGCATATTTCTATTATGGCTTATTTTATTGTTAAGTAGTATATTTATGATGTTAATATCTCACCTTTTTATTAGGTATAGTCTGACCCATTTATTTTATAATACTCGGGTCAAATTGAGACTCTATAAGTATAGGGACTTATTGACCTTTGGATTTTGTGCTAGCACAGGAGTAGACTATTTTAACTGTTTTAGTTTACTTTATCATTCTGTACATTGACACTTAGGAGGATATGTCATGTATATTATTTAGTAGTCACTGTGTACCTGATACTGTATTTGATGCGATGTATATATTTATGTGGGTCTAGTAATGATACTTTATAGATTCACGTTTTATTATGTTATATGATGTATATTATCCGCTGTGATCTATGAATCTGATTTTGATTTAATTATATTCTGTTTTGAATATTTTAAATCTGTGTGATTATTATTTTGTATTAAGACTATACACGTTAAAATTTAAGTCCAGATCCTCATAATGGTAATAAAGACGTGTTAGCATTAGTCCAAAGATATATTCACATTCGATCGCCCTTAACCAGCCGTATTCTCCGTGTTATTAGATGACATTACATGTGATGTTCTTTAATAATATGGGCACAGCGGTGGGGTTGTTATAGCTTGGTATCAGAGCTATCAGACGGTAAACTCCGTTTGATAGACCTTCCCCCTTATGAAAATTGTGTCATCGTAATTTCTTATAGGAAGACGTCACTCACACACACTCGACCATTGACCGAATTCGAAATCTACAATTAAATTGAAGCTCGCTTGATTCTCTAAGCAGTTAATATAAGAATCAAGCTTATCATATGTTATACATATTAATCTTAACCTCAGATTGAAAATCTAATATTGAAGTCATTAATGGATTTTAAACGATTCAAACTTCTGTAAAACTATGGTTTCTCTATCCAAAATTTATATGTGTAACATATTATTACTTTATGGAACTTTCTTTTTCGAAAATGCTTGCTTTTATAACTTCAATGTTTTTTACTTATTGCTTTTTTGCTAGGACTGCTTAAAATGCATTACATATCAAACCCAAGACCGACCACTAACAACAGAACTATAGAATAACTTAATATGGAGTTTAAGAGGTAGTATTATAATTACACCAAATCACATCCTCAGTCGTATAGACAATGTTGCCAGCATATTTGATATAGTTTACATGAATTTTCAAAAACAAGATTAAGAAATAAAACAATCCCAAATTCTACTACCACGGCTTTTATCTAACCCAATTAGAAACTATGGGAAGCAGGACATAAAAAAAATAAATTTCACCAACACAGATAATGGCAACAATTTATTTTGGATAGTACGCTTATGGGTTTAGCATGGGTAGCACGGATCTAACATACATGAATGTCGAAAACAAAATGAGTAAGCACTCAATTTTTAATACAACAGCCTAAACCTACCCTATTGGAAGTTTTTTTCCTCGTTCGATTTTATGATCTAGGGATTAGCTTGTGAAGAGAGAAGAGGTATATGGGTTTTCCAATTAAGGGATATGGTTTAAGGATTTGAAAGATGAAGGATGGGCTGGGCTGGGCTAGGCTTTGAAGTATTAAAGTAGGGAGTAAAACGAATTAAATCTATAACCAACTTATTTTCAAATAAGTCCTTATATAAAGCAATTACCATTTTATCTCTTTAAATTATAAACTAAAATTTCTTTGTTCACATATATAAATAATTCTATCAATGAATTATAGGTTCATTTCCAATTTTAATTGATATGTCATATCTTCTACCCAAATTATTTGAATTCAATAATTATTCACCTTCATTAATTTATTGATTTTATTAAATAACAAATAAAACTTCTTTTTATCTATTTCAAGTATATAAAAATTTATCTACTCTTTAAGGTATTTTAGATTTATTAAAACATTTTATTTGAATTTTAATATATTATCTAAAACGAAGTTTATTAACTAATTCAATTTTACTATAACAAATCCTTTATTAAGTAGACTTTTGTTGAATAATAATTCAATTCCAAAAATAATAATAATCAAAATTGAATTTATACACTTCTATTTTAATTAAATTAATTTAATGTTACTATTTTAAAACAGGGTTGTAACAATATCAACGTACGTTTAAATTAAATTTAAATGTATAATTCTCTAATTGGGCTTAAAGTGATATGAAAGCTCGTTAGGGGATAGGTGTGGTAGGCTATACATAGTGGAATAAGGGGTCTGATTTGTTGGAATTGGGCCAGCCCGCAATGAAATTCATGGGGTGAATTTCAAAAATTTCCCATTTTGGATCTATATAGGGCGTATGAAGTTTAATTTATTCAAAACATTTCTAAATTTTATTTACATAAGATCTCTTATTTTATTAAATTTATAAATTATATACAATTTTATATAATTTATAGTCTAGGTACTGATCATGTGATTTGATGAAATCAAAAACTAAACTTTGAGTTTGAACAACACTTGACTTTGAAACCATTTGATTGCGATTATCAGATTGGGCCACCGATTTTGGACGAGGTTGTTAAATCCCATATGAACATGGAACTGTTCAGATTTATGATGTAACGTATGATATAACGATTCCAAGAGAACACAGAATGATTGTTTATGACTAACATTCATGTCGTGACTCAAGTCCCTATAAATGATCTGGAACAATCACTGATTTACAGATGAATCTGAAGGGACCAGACGATTCGCCGTAATTTGGTTGGTGGACGGCCAGAAAATTCAACTACTAGTATTTCATCGATTTTGATGTTTGTTCCTGAGCAAAGCACACCTTCGATTCACAAGGCGAGCTTTTGGGGGTAGATGTTATCCGACTTTGTGACCAAGCCAAATTTCGATGAGTTAAAATGAACAAACAAAGAAATAACCATGCAGCTCTAGAGCGATAACTACTAAACTCGGATATCAAACAAGATCAAGAATTGAAGTTATGAAACTTGCCAAGAAGCTTCAAAACATCAACTCACTTCACTCACAAGACCAAAATCCAAGATCTATGCAAAGGTATGGATCGGTACCGACCTATGAATACTGATATGTACTGATCCTTAAATATTTCTTAAATTTTCCAACAATTCACACCACATGAAGTTGAGGTGTTTGCAAGCCATAACGTGTAGTGTGAGATGGTTCGCTAGTGGGACGTAACCCATGCACTAGATGGACAAACCAAGTGCTATCAACCAACATTCGAGCCAAGGAACTCAATAAAATTCGAGCTCATACCAAAACAACTAGATGCCAAGACCAAGACACAAGACAAACAAGTAACTATGATCTCTCAAAGAGAGATTTATAACACAACTTATGAATAGGTACCGATCCATAGGCGGTGATCAGTACCGATCCCTGGTTATTGATGATGTGGCCACGATCTTCTCATCGTTACTCCTCTTGAACGTGGGGAATCTGGGCATAAACGTAGAGAGGATTTTGACAACCTGCATTAATAAATAGAGGAGGAGGGGCAGTGTTTAAGAGACTTTTGGCTCGTTTAACAAATTTTTGGATTTTCATTGAAAATGACGGATCATTACCGATCCTTGACTACCGATCCCTAAGATCAACTTTTTAAAATTTGATAGAAATCAAATAACAAAGTTTAAGTGGATGTAGACCGGAGTATCCACCAAATAACTATAAAATTGTATGTTTTCCATTGCTATTTCTTGCTTTTTCTGAGGTTTTCATATTTATCATTTCATTGAGTGTTGTGCCAACTCTTAGCGTAAACATATACATAATATAAAAGTCTTTATTAAATTTTGAACTAATACACACACACACACACACATATATATATATATATACATACAAATGTATGTATGCATGTATGTATGTATTACAAAGGCAAAATAATTATATATATTAGCATATTTATAATATCTAAACATATATATTTATATGTTTATATATATTACTAAAATTAAATAAAAAATTATTTTTTAATTTTTAAATACATCCACATCATATACACAACACAATTTTTTATATTATAATTTGTATTATATTAATATACTTCTATGTATATATATATTTGTTAAGTAGTCAAAAATAATAAAATATTAATAAAAATATTACCGAGACATACTATTCGAATTTTAATTTTTTAGAAAATCTAGCATGATATTTTGAGGTATGGAAAAATTTTCAATAATTTTTCTTCGTCAAAATTTATTTTTTATTAAATAATTGTTTTTGGCCGTATATTATAATAATTTTTAAAAATAGTAAAAATTTATTTTTAAATTCTCATTTTCTGGCTAAATAGTTTATTTCATGATTAAATAATTTTATAAAATTCAAAATTTAATTTTCAAAACATATTTAATTTTATATAATTATTTAGATAATGCATTAATTTATTAAATAATAGTAAATATTTATAAAAAATAATTTATAGCTGTTGAAAATTATAATTAATGTTAATGTACATGCATAAAATATATGTCCAATTGTTAGCTTGAAATGATGATATAATTAAATATGAACTATATAATTATAATTAAATAACATATTAATATGTATATATTAATTAATAAAATAATAATTATAATAAATAAAATATTTGGTTGGATATCCGATAAATATGTATAATTTTTTTTAATTGAATACATACATGCAACCAATCTAGTATGTGACAACATCAATACATATAAGAATCATCACCTAATTGACAATATAATAATAATATTTATGAATATTAAAATATTATTCAGAAATTATAAACCATATAATACAGTAAAAACATACCTAAAATGAATTCCTTGAAGCACACCTAGTAATGATGAACTCTCTCTCCTTTGAAAGCTTTTCGATTCGGCAGACTGCTAATCCTTGTACAGCAGACCTCTGACTATCCAATATTTGTCGTCTTTTGAATTTATTTGAGTTGAATTTGTTGGAGCTTCTTGATGATGAGATCGGCTAGCAATGTGGGAATAGTGGCAGCCAAAAAAGTCCAAAACAATTAAGGTTAGGGGCCTTTTATAGTGGATGAAATAAAGAGAAATATGGATCACATCTCATACCGATTCTCACTAGATCTAAGCCATCCATCTTAAAACATCTCTAACCTTTTTAACCGCCCCCTACAAGCCATATTACTATTGAAATTATAATCTTATTATCATGCTAATATCCTATTTAAGCCCAAATAAATTTTACTAATTAAATCTAATTTAATTGCCTGTGGATATCGCATATCAATCGATATATTTATAACTATTATAAATATATGCAATAATATTTATTCCTCAAATCATATTCAAAAATATTATAATTAATTAATTTCATTAGTTTATAGCAATTATGAAATAATTAGATTGTTTGATCTAGAGAGAATTCATCATTTAGGTTGTGTGACTCGTCAAGTGTAAATTTGGTTAGCGATTAACATCGAACTATTCAATTGTTAATGTTCACACGTCACTTAACAGATGGTGTGACATTTTGGCCAAATTATCGCTTACTTAGTTTCGGTAAAATCTAATTTTACACTATTAAGCATTACCTGATTGTGACATTTATTTACACCAATTCTCTTCGTCAAAATTATATCACTTTGGAAGTATGGAATTTGGTGATGGTCAAAATTCCAGTATCATCCATATTCAACTCAATAGTCCAAACACAAAGCCCTTGGTTCAATAATAACAATTATTATTAACTGAACTGCTATGGCCAGAGACTTTGACTTTGAGTTGACTGTGATACTAACCTCATATAACCGAGGGGACGAATCCTCTCTTGAATAGTGCTTCACTTCCAATACTTCCACTCGACCCAACTATAGTCACCCGATGGATGACGTGCCATAATTTGACTATAATCAAAGCTGAGCTTTCATATTGAAGATCCACGGTATTCTAAAGTCGAGAGAATTGTGTAAATCAATTATATTGATATTTTCTGTTTGACCTTAATTATACTAACAGACAAAAAACTATCAAGTGGGACATTCCATAGTTATCCAATAACTATCAGTATGTAACCCCTAGGTGCCCCCGGCTGTCATAAGTAATACATCGCCCAACATTTGGAAAGTATTACGTACTTTAGTCTCAACAGGTACATCAATATCCAGTCTCGATGCATCTTGATTAGGAACATTTAAAATGATATATTTGTTTTCTTTGTGATAAATTACTTATGGTTACAGCACTTTGTAACTATTATCATAAAACATACCATTTATGGATTTTCTATTTAAATATACTTTTAATTAAATTACTTAATTAGTATAACACATTATATCTAGTATATATAGAAAGAAAATACCTTTTATTTTGAACAAGATTAGTTATCGAGTTAGATATATGTAACAAATTACATAATTGCCCCTAGGGCATACCCCTAACTTTATCAATGTCCCACTTGCACTTAGTGTCAATTATGGAATCTTAGTTTAACTTCTCTAATTGGTTTTCTCAAACCTAATTGGGTCAGTCCCTCGGTGAACGGGTATGCTATTATTTTTCAATTTTCTACTCTATCAGTCAAATCTCTCCGACGTTGATAAACCATCTTTGTCATTTGGAACAATTCAGAGTATGTCTCTCGACATCCAGTGAGCTCTAAGTTCTGCTATGAATTATATCATGACATTATTATCGTATAACAATGTTATGTGATTCTCAACATTTGGAATCATCCTTGGCTGAGTTATAAATTTGTGCATTTATTATATATATACATTGTTTTATTATGGATCTATTCAAGTAAATGAATCGGCCATAATATCTTCTATTTGGAACATTTCCAACTTAAAGATTCTTAATTTATTATTGACATATATACTCAATATCACTTATGAAATTTGAGTCCGAACATTCCTTCATGAGAAGTTCATTGTTTCTGTAAACAATTCTCTAGTATTTCATATATACACGAAAACACCTCAAACAACCTATTAGTAATATCAATTTGGATTTGATATTTGCTTCATGTTTCAAATACATAAACAAATCACGATATCATAGATAACTTAACATGTATGATAATTTCTATTGACAATGCATAAGGAATCCATCTTACATGTTCCACACTATACATTTTACTAAGGTGTCGTTTCATATCAATTTGGGACATTCTCAATATCTTTTATACTTACTATAAAAGTCATCGTTTACAAATCCAGCGTTGAGTTAACACAATTGATGCTAGTTTTAACACAAGTACATTGTTAAAAATCAGTTATGTGTTGTTTACCTATTGTTTAGAAATATCAATGTACCTTTTAACTTTCTTTCTTATGAACACACGCTTCCTCTACATTTTGACTGAACATAAAACTATTTGATATTTCGATCAAAATACTTATTCAATTTTGATACTTATAAAATGATGTTTTTGTATCATTTCTTGGATCATATCCAAAAACTCACAACCTTTATATCGCTCCCACTGACTTCGAGACACTTTGGCTGTTATGTGCAAATAATCTATTTTAAATCATTATTTAGAATTTTCTATTTCAGCACATATGTACTAAAACAATATGTCTTATCAAGCGATAACCTTGAGAGTAAATCTGAAATAACTTAATCATATTGAATGATAAATCTATTATTCTAATTTCAGCAAATGAAATTCACGAAATTATTCTTATTAACATGTTTATTTAATTCCAACTGCATTAATCTTGCTCATAATGACACAATCGCGGCTGATAGATCACATTCCTTCGATTACGAATACCAAAATCATATCTTGATAACTTACTTGGAATTCTTTCAGATTTGCGTATTATACCATATCATAGAGTCAATACTCTTAATGGTTTAACTAAACAATCGAGGATTATATATTTTTTACATTGATAAGAAACTCAAAGTTTCTCTTCAATATGCAAGAATACTCTCTAATGCGATGTGTTCGTTTAGGTTGGTTAAATTCATTTCACCTCATGTAATCAGTTTTATCTTTGGATTGTATCCAATTCCATTTTACTACTAATAATTTTTAAAGAAATTCCTTCACTATATAGTTGGTATTTCTTGAAACAACAATTATTTCTCAATGCAATGGAATATGTATTCATAAACATTTTATGAATTTCCTTATATATAAAACTGATTCGGTTTTATTTTATAAAACTTATGTTCAACATAAATTTGTCATCCAATGACATTCCTTCCCAAACTCCTTTTGGGAAGATTTATACAAGATCCCTCATGAACAATTATTACATGCAGACTTTCGACTTGCACAACCTGCCAACTCCTTGGCCTAGGATATATTGGGGTTTCTTACAAATTCTTATCTTATTTGATTTTGCAAATTATTATTTAGATGAAATAATATTAACCTGTGTGCTACTCCGAAGTACATGGCCTTATAGAAAGTAATTAACTCAACTTCACTCATAACTGAACATACTTTGTCCAATAAAGTTTGATTACTCCTGATTTATGCATCGTTATTTATCATAGGGAGGAGTGACCTTTGAGTTTGAATCTTTATTCATTTTTAGGTACATTCAGAACTCTTTCCAATATACTCACCCATTCGATCAAATCGAATCATTTCTATCACATGTTACATTATTTACTTTCGTTTTATATTCTATGGGCTTATCATAGACTTATACATGTATATCAAATACACATATTTATGTCTATCATAACTCATCAGTGAATATGATGAAGTACGTGGAACTGTTTTGGTATTAATACTTACGATTGCATACATTTATACATATCAATCCGAAGAGTTCATCAATTCTTATGATGCTCCTACTAAATGGGTACATAGCCCTTAATTGTTTGAGATATAATTAACTAGTACTATATGGTTCATAATCATATAATAAAAATTATTTATCAAAACTACAACTTAGTCTATAATACCAAAATAATTGTAAATAATTTTAGATACTTCAGTAGTTTCCAATGCATCACTTCTGTTGTGAAAACAAATACCACATTATAGTTTTATTTCATAAGGAATATTCATAATATTCTTATTGAAATATAACTTTATCTATATTTCAGTCGACACCGAAAATTAATCATTACTTCATAAATAATGTTCAGTGTTTTTTACGAAAACAATTTTCATAATTTGAGGCATTCAATAAGCTCTATATGGCACGCTCCCACTATTTCCACCATTATTATAATAGCATAATAAATTAGGAGGTCCTTTATTCACTTAGTATAAATTATTTATTTCATGTAGTGCAACTAGTTTATAGCAGAGAGTTCTTTGATATAATATCTTAAACTAAAAGAAATAAATCTCACAGAAACAATTTTCTATATGAAAATACATTTTGGAATATAAATCATATTTCTTATTCCAATGTTAACTATCAATCATCATTAATACAATTCTCATTTCCGACTTTTCTTTATGAAGGATAAGTGACTATTCACTCTCTTCATCCCGACTGTACCTTAAATTATATCTACACATGTACACTCGTTTTTCTTCTTAAATGGTCGAACCATTCAAAAGAAATACTTTACTACAAGATCATAATGAACTCTTTACAAAAGCACACTCGATTATTCTTAACATTTAAGGACATCAAATATGTTGCACTTTGTGTAAACTGATCAAACTGACGTTTTAGTGATTGAGTTTTTAGATCTATATTGTAATTTTGGTTTTATGCTACATTTAACACAATGCGATCCACAATGCGATCCTTTTGTAATCAATCAAACTGGATACTCGATGTCATGGTACCTTTTAATGGCGTATTTTGAATGAACTAACTTCATCGAAGTATCATATATTTCGAACTGTGACCATTCCCTGTATAACACTTATATGCAATAGTTTATTGATCAAATATCCATAATCTTGTATTGCTTTAGAGTTCGAAACTCATAGAATGTAATGCATGGTCTTGACTAAATAAACGCGTAAGGGACCAAATTGCGAATGTATTTAGTAATTGTAAAATTAGGCACTTACAAAGGTGTTGCAACGCTAACATGCAAGAAGCATTTATTAGTAAGTATATATTATATTTTTATTGTTAATCTTCAATTCAATTCAATTGTATATCATAATTGATAAACGTTTTAACAATCGTATTAAATACACAAATTTATTAATGTAGATTATTACAAATTATATAGCATATTCTCTTATAATATTAGAAAGGTTAAATGTTTTAATTTAATTTGTCTAATATGGCTCCCACTAGTCTTTTATGTTTCACCAAATCCTAAGTCAAAATATAGAAGTCTTTCGACTTCACTAGTAGGTATTGAGGACTCATCCGTTTTGGAATTTCGACCTAGAGTCTGCTCAACAAGTCATAGCTCCACGGATGATGGATAAATCCTTATCGGTTGTATCATATATAACTCTCAACCATTTGGTACCTTGTCCTAATTTCGCCTTGACCTTGAGTCTGCTCAACAAATCGAAACAAAATTATTCATTCGTACCTACCGTATCGCGATAACCTAAGTATAGTATATGTACCTTGAGTCTGCTCAACAAATACATATAGTTATCTTAACTTGTCTATTCAATATATTAATAATACTACACATAACATCCCTAGCTTGAGTCTGCTCAACAACTAAGGAGTATGCAAGTAATTTATCAATATATATATATATATGTATGTATGTATATTGTGGAGGACAACAGTATATTGAAGATTCATAATATTTAATATTCAATATTAAGTGATATCGACTTAAGGAATAATATAATTCTTATGAATTACTCTCGTGATTCAAGTGTCGGACACTTCAAAAATCACGGTGTACGTACATTTACGTATGTATTTATTCCTTAAGTTTATTTAGGATTTCTTTAATGCTCTACCTTTAGTTTGTAAATTTATATTATATATGTTTTATTATTTTATAATTTTATATTTTATAATAATTATATATCGGCCTTATGCATAATATTATATTAATTAAATCTTATTTAATTATTTTTTGATTAACTAACATTTTAATCAAATTTATATTATTTTAATATAACATTTATATTAAAAATTTATTATATACTATAACCTTTATAGTATTACATATATATCTTATATATGTGTGCATTTATTTAATTAATTAACCTTTAATTAATTTATTTAATTAAACAATTTTAATTAAATTATATTAATTTCAAAATTCAATTCATGCACATACATGTATATTTATGTTATTTTATACATTTTAAAACAACATAACCTATATCATAATATATAATACATGTATACATTTATTAATTAATTAACTTATTTAATTATTCATTTATTAATATTATTAATAAATTTTAAAATTTAAAATTAATATTTATTTTCAAATATGATTTTTTATATTATATTATAACTTTTATAATATTTGTGCATCTTATTAAAATATAGAATTTTAAATTTAAATTTTAAATTTAAAACCTTATAGTTTAATTTTCAAACAATTTTGATAATTAGCCTAAGGCCTAATTCAAATTAGGGTCTTTTTCATTAGGAACTACTTTTGGGCTGTGAGCTTAATAATTGACCCTAATATGACTAATTTAGAACGCATAGGCTTTTGGGCTCTGATACCATTGTTGGAACTGGGTCAGCCCATAGTGGAAGTTATGGGTGAGTTTCAAAAAAAAATACCATATTGAATCTATATTGGGCCTATGAAATCTAATTTATTTCGAACATTTTTTAAATTTTATTTAAATAAAATCTCTCATTTTATTTAAATTTATAAATTACACACAATTTTATCTAGTTCATATTTTAGGTATGTATAAGAACACATATGTATCATATACATATATGTTTGTGTGTGCATGTGTAACATGATAACCAATCTAGTATGTGACAACATCAATACATATAAGAATCATTAACTAACAAAAAATATAATGATAATATATAGGAATATTAAAATATTTTTCAGAAAATATAAAATATATAATACAGTAAAAGCATACCTAAAACTAATGCCTTGAAGTACACCTAATAATGATGAAATCTCTCATTTGAAAGCTTTTTGATTCGGCAGACTGCTAATCCTTGATCGTGGATCTTTGACTATTCAATAGTTATTGTCTTTTGAATCGATTTGAGTTGAATTTGTTGGAGCTTCTTGATGATGAGATCGTCCAGTAGTGGAGACATAATGGCAGCCAAAAAAAGTCCAAAAATATTAAGGGTGGGAGTCTTTTATAATGGATGAAATAGAGAGAAATATAGATCACATCTCATACCGATTCTCACTATATCTAACCCATCCATCTCAAAACAACTCTAGCCCTTTTAGCCACCCCCTACAAGCCATATTACTATCGAAATTATCATCTTATTATCATGGGCTAATATCCCATTTAAGGCCAGATAAACATTATTAATTAAATCTAATTAAATTGTTTGGCAATATCGCATATCGATCGATATATTTATAACTATTATAAATATATCCAATAATATTTATTCCTCAAATTATATTCAAAATTTTTAAAATTAATATTTCATAAATATTAATTAATTTATAACAATTATAAACTAATTAAATCATTAGGTCCATTCATCATTTTGGTTGTGTGACTCGTCAGGTGTAAATTTGGTCAGCGATTAACATCGAACTATCGAAAGTTAATGTTCACATGTCACTTAGCAGGTGGTGTGACATTTTGGTCAAATTTATTGTTTGATTAGTTTCGGTAAAATCTAATTTTACATTATTAAGTGTTACCTGGTTGTGACATTTATTTACACCAATTTTCTTCGTCAAAACTATATCACTTTGGACTTATGCAATTTGGTGATGGTCAAAATTCCAATATCATCCATATTCAACTCAATAGTCCAAACACAAAGTCCTTAGTTCAATAATAACAATTACTATTAACCAAACTGCTTGGCTAGAGAGATTTTGACTTTGAGTTGACTTGAATTAACCGTTGTACTAACCTCATATAACCGAGGCGATGAATCCTCACTTGAATAGTGCTTCACTTCCAATACGTCCACTCGACCCAACTATAATCTCTCTGTTATTTAAACGTCCTTAACCCCTTATTTTCCTATCTCTCTTTTTGCCTCCACTCTACCTCATTTATGGTTAAATTTGCAACTACCCTCCTCTATTAATTCAGGCTTTAAAAATACACAATCGAATCAAATTCAGCAATGGTGCGTAGTGCTTTCAGTCAGATAGCTCTCTTTGAAAGATTTGAATATAGACTCAAAGGAGTCGATTGATTCGGCATTCAACATGTACTAGTTAGGCTATGATCATGGTAACTAGTATATTTATGATTTTATTTATTTTTGTAATGACCCGGTATTTCGTGCCATTCGCATCCACACGTGTCGGATTTGAATTGCTTAAAACATCAGATTGTTAATTTTATATTTGGCAAAACGCAGCATATACAGTAAATAAATCAATCACAGAATCATAGACACAGAGTAATATAACAATAAGCAGCGGAATAGATAAATAGTAGTTCATGAAGCTACTATATAAACATCAGAGTCTGAAATAAATACAACAGAAATCTCAAATACAGAGTAGTCTCAAATACAAAAAGATGACAAGTCTGAACAAAACAACTGGATAGCTGAAAGCTGAATAGATATAGATGGATCTTCAAGCAAAGCTTCAAAGCTCCAAAGGTGAGTCTCAAATGCTGTGACACTCAGTCTGACCCGAGTGTAAAGAAAAACACTCGAGTCAGGATTAACATTCTTATATTAATATATTCAACTCAAGTGAAATGTCAACAGAAATACAAGTAAATTAAAGGATGTTTGGGATTTCCATCCTCTAAGGATCCGTGGAACTATCTACTATGTAGTAATATACGCTATTATAATATGTCTATAGTAAAGTAAAGGTATTAAAATAGCGTTAAGGGGTTACCCATATCCCTCTTAACACATTTTATATATTCCCGTAGTCTATACAATGTCGTACGCTCAATCAAACCGGTGGTTTACACAGTGGACACCATATAGGTACGATACAAAACAAACTTGTAGAAGGCGCGATAGGGCATGCGACAAGGCACTCGAGGCAATGCTAGGGTAGATATACCATTTGCGGATCCGGACTGGTTGTAACGACCCGTATTTTCACGGATCGAAACATCGTAAAATAGTTGACCTTTGGTTGCATTGCTGTTAAGTCGTTTCAGATTTTAGCAGAATTTTTCTTAAGTCTTAAGTCATAGCCGACTTAGGAGGTTGGGACGAGTTAAGAAATAGGTCTGGACGAGTTAATGACTAAGGGGTAGGTCGGCGACGACCTAAGGAAGATAGGGGAGTGGTTTAAGTCGGTTGATAGTTTGGGACGACCTAAGGAATTAACCGGGTTAAGGAAGTTAAGTCATAGGGTGGCTTAGGTCGAGTGACCGACTTAAGGGAGTAGCCTATCTAAGAAGTTGACCGACTTATAGTATTAACCGACTTAAGGATAGTGGTGAGTTAAGTTGTTACCGAGTTAAGGAATCAGCGATTTAGCGAGTTAAGGTGGTAAGTCGTGGACGACCTAGGGTATGATATAGGTCGTATGCGACTTAGTATATTTGTCTTTTCGGTCCTATTTGTTTAAGTCCTAGGTCGTAAACGACCTAAGAGATAAGTCGTGACCGACTTATAGGGTAGACGACTTAGAGGCTAGCGACTTAGGAGATAGGCAGGTTTGTGGCCTTATAGTTAGGTCGCACCGGTTGATGAGTTGGTAGGTCGTATACTTGTTAAGTCGTATCTCGCTGAGACCTGGTTTGTTAAGTCATAGCTATTAGATCGTAAGTCGTATACCCAGTTAGGTCGTAACCGACTTAGGGGTTAGCTGCTGAGTTGTTAGGTTGGTTAGGCACACGCGTTAAGTCGTAGACGACTTAGAGAAGTTAAGTCTTAAGTCGTAGAGACTTGGGTTGTTGAGTCGGAGAGAGGCTTAAGTCGCAGGATCACTAAGTCGTAGTCTGCTAAGTCGTTAGGTCGTTTAGGGGCGCATGTGTTGAGTCGGAGCTATTGTTAGGTCGTAAGTCGTATGGCCTATTAGATCGGAGACTGTTATGTCGCGCAGATTGAAGTTCTGGTAGGTCGTAAGTGCTAAGTCGTAAGTCGGAGGTAGTTAAGTCGGCAACGACTTATAGGGGCGGACGACTTAGTGAAATTTCAGCTATAAATAGGAAGGTTGTTCTCACTTTTTGGGATCCGGATTTCGAAGCAACGAAGTGCTGCCATTTTGAGAGCTCGACTTCTACACTTCTTCACTTCTTTTCTATACTCTAATCTAGTGATTCCTTCCATCCATATCGAAGATCAAGATTGAAGATTCAAGAGCTTAGATTGAAGATCTTCATCTTTTCAAGAGAGATTTCTTCGTTTGAAGCGGATTCGTGATAGATCAAGCTTGATCCTTCGCTGTCCAGATCTGAAGCGTGTTGATTTGAGGTTGTTTTGGTGATTTGGTGAGTGGTGATTATCTCTCACACGGATCCAAAGGAGTATATCGGATTGTTGGCTCGATTTGGTGTTAAAATAGTGATTTCCATGCATTTTCTTCATCCTAAGTGTAGATCCATGTAGATCCATTGTTCATAATGATTTGACAACCATTTTACTAAGTGTTAACCTATGCAAGTTCATTCATCAAGATTGTAGAGATATTTCTCATGATTTCATGCTTGTTAGACTTTCAACTCTTTAATTACGAAATTGCCATTATTGTGATAATTGTCTACTTAGATCATATTTGAATGCTTGATTGTTTGGATTAATGTTTGACTTGGTTGATTGCTATGAATTAGATGATTGATGATTTGATTTAGACCGAAGACGATTCAAAAGCTAAGGGAAAGGCTCTTGAATTGGGAAAGCTGCTCGTGGCATATGTAGCGGGATGATGAAGCTCTTATGCATAAATTTGATGATGTAAGGTTGAGATGAGGCTTTGCGAGGATGTGATGAAGCGAAGCATCATGTGATGAAGACTTGGTCTAATCCAGACGGGATCATTCCAAGCACGTTGGTAACTCGGTGATATGATTCGAGTTAAGGGTAATGGATGCTTGAGAGGCGCTTGAGCTAGTATGGAAATAGTCGTCGAGGAGGATGACTAGGAGGCTTGGATAGCATCGTTGTTGAAGGTTCTAGCAGACTCAAAGCAAGGGTACGTTTGGGCAGTTGCGAAAATCCCAACGACAATGAATTGATGGTCGAGTACCCTGGGTAGTTGCGAAAAATCCTTGGCACGGGCTGCGACGACGTGCGGAGTACTGTCTAGAACCGGGGTTTCCATTAGCCCTTGATGGACGGCTGAAAGAATGTGCCGGTCATTCAATTAACGGTGATATCGAAGCAATGATAACAGTGATAGCCAGAGTCATGGATGTTTGGTTGCATCGTCATTCGGACTCAAGAGCGGTATTTTCTGGGTGCTTATCTGATTTAGGCCTTGGTACTTGGTAAACATCGCCCTTGACTCGAATGATTATTACTTTACTTTAAATTGTATGCTCTGCTGTGTTGCTTCTGCTTAGTGTGTGTCTGGGGGCTATCACTGTAGAAAGAGGTGGAGTGGGAGGGTTGTATTCCTATTCCTTTTCCTTTATGCTCTTTTGGTATGTTGTTAGTTAATTTACTGCTCACTAAGACTGTTGTCTGACTCAAGGCTTTATGTTTTAATTCTTATTGCCTTGGGCTGTTCGTCCATTTTTGGGACGGGCAGACTAGGTAGCAGGTGACAGGTGCTGTTCTCTTCTCACGATGCTGATATCGAAGACGAGTTGGAGGGTTGCATATTATCTTCTTATTATATGTACTGGATGTTCCGCTGTTTTGTATTCTCTGAGTGTTGTAGTGAGGCTTGATATATTGGCTATTTGGATGCTTGTATTCAACTATTATGGAGTTTTATATGATGTCATTTTGTTCTGTAAAGCTTCACTATACATATGTTCTATTGTATTTTGTCCATGCGCTGTGAGTAATACGATAGATTCTGTTGTTTTAATCTACCCTGACAATCGTCCATGGTCGCCTGGCACACTTTACAGCGCACTATCTCTGGATTCGGTGCAGGGGTCATGGGCGGTCGTCACATTTGGTATCAGAGCATTGGTTAATCGATTTTACCCAACGCTCACTGACGTAACTACGTATGAGAGACGTAATTGTATTTTGATGGATGAATACTATATATAATATAGTAGCTTAGTAGAGTTGAGTCCTTTATGCAGTTGTTTCTCTAGATGTTCTAATCATTCCTTTTTATAGATATTGAGAATGAGTCGAAGAGGGAGACCAGCTGCTAGGGAAGGCCGAGCTACTAAAGGTACTGCTGATTATGCAGCTATGTTCGAAGCTATGATGACTTCGATCATGAGAAGGATACCAGTTCCGGAGGCAGCAGTAGATGTTGGAGTTCAAGTCCAAACTCCAAAACCAGTGGATTTTGCTAAGTTGTGCAAGGATTATACTGCTCTTGGAGGGAAGGTTTTCTTGGGAACAGAATCAACTATTGAGGTCCAGAGGTGGATAGATGCTTGTGGAAGGATCTTTGGTGATTTGGGAATTGAGGATGCAACTAAGAGGAAGTTGGCATCAAGGCAGCTTCAAGGGAGAGCCTCTGATTGGTGGAATTCTATTACCATCACTACTCCGGAGGAAGAGATTACTTGGGAGCAATTCCAAGTTAGGTTTGAAGCTAAGTTCATTTCTACAGCTCAGAAGTCTGTTCTATTCAAGAAATTTGTGGAGCTCAAGCAAGGTGGAAGATCAGTCCTTGAGTATGTTTCTGAGTTTGAAGCTTTGTCCAAGTATGCCCGGTCATATATTGAATCTGCATATCAGAAGAATGAGAAGTTTGTGACGGGCTTGGACAGTTATCTTGGGAGGCAGTTGGTGGAACATTTGGATGATTCATTTGAGAAGCTTGTGGAGAAAGCTCTCAAGCATGAGAGTCTGTTTCCTAAGGAAGGATCTGTTGTTGCTGTGACCAGGGAAGAGTCTAAACCCCAGCAGGGTGGAAACAAGAAGAGGAAGCAGCAGCAGTAGAAGGGTAAGGATGGCCAGAAGAAGCCGAAAGGCGAGGTGACTTGTTACAACTGTCAGCAGAAAGGCCATCTCTCCAGGGATTGCAAGAATCCGAAAGCGCCGGCGAAGTGCCACAACTGTGACAAGCCGGGGCATTTCAGGAAGAATTGTCCAGAACCGAGGAGGGACAAGAAGATTGTGCAAGCTTATGCTTTGGGAGCTGTTCCTTCGTCTTCGAAAGCTCCTACTGCTGAAGAGAAAGGAAAGAGTGTGGTTGTCCAAGGTACTCTTTTCCTATGTGGTGTTCCAGTTAGAGTTCTGTTTGATACTGGAGCGTCGCATTCGTTTGTTTGTAGTGAACTCGTAGGCCAGTTAGATTTGAAGCCGGATATTGTCGATAGGCCATTGGTTGTGACTAATCCAGTTGGGGGTTCATCTTGTTTGTGTATGTTATGCCGTGGTCTAGTTGTATCGAGTCATGGTTGCTCTTTTGTTTGTGATTGCTTTGTTCTGAACTTTGCGGGGTTCGGAATTATTTTGGGTATGGACTGGCTTAGGAAGTATGCGGCAAAGGTTGATTGCGAGAGGTTGGAAGTGACAGTCGAGAATGTGGAGGGGCGAAAGGTTGTAATACGATGTAAGCATGAAGAAGGCGTCTTCATGAGCTTCATGTATTCGCTGGTTGTTCCACGGGATGGACTGTCATCAGTGCCAATCGCTAATGGATTCGAGGATGTCTTTGACGAAGTCAAAGGGTTGCCGCCGCATAGAGAGATCGAGTTTCGTATAGATCTAGTTGAAGGAGCCAGACCTGTTGTGATGCCTCTTAGGCGGATGGCGCCTAGGGAACAGCAGGAGTTGAGGGTGCAAGTTGATGATCTTTTGAAGAAAGGATTCATTCGGCGTAGTGTGTCCGAATGGGGTGCACCAGTTGTATTCGCAACCAAAGCAGATGGATCGCTGAGGTTGTGTGTGGATTATCGTGAGCTGAATAAGGTGACTAAGAAGAAAAAGTATCCATTGCCGAGAATAGATGACTTGTTTGATCAGCTTCACGAAGCTAAGGTGTTTTCTTAGATGGATTTGGCAACGAGATTTCACTAGTTGAGAGTGGCTAAGGATAGTGTGCCGAAGACTGCTTTTCGGACACCATCTGGTTTCTTTGAGTGGCTGGTAATGCCGTTTGGATTGACTAACGCACCAGCATATTTTGTGGATCTTATGAATAGAGTGTTCAGAGATCAGTTGAACAAGTTCGTACTTGTGTTCATGGATGATATTCTGATTTATTCCAGAACGGAAGAGGAGCACAAGACGCACTTGCGTATTGTTTTGGAAATCTTGCGGAAACATCAGCTGAAGGCTAAGTTTTCGAAGTGTCACTTCTGGAAGAGTGAAGTGAGGTTCTTAGGTCATGTGATTTCTGGAAGTGGAATAGCGGTTGATCCCGCTAAGGTGGCAGCAATCCAGGATTGGGTTAGACCTAAGAATGCATCTGATGTGAGAAGTTTTCTTGAATTAGAAGGATATTATCGACGGTTTATCAAAGACTTCTCCAAGATAGCTGCACCGTTAACAGGATTAACGAAGAAGAACCAAGTGTTCAGTTGGGATGCTAAGTGTGAGCAAGCTTTCGGAATCCTGAAAGAGAGATTGAGGAGTGCTCCTGTTTTGACTATTCCAAGTGGAAATGATGAGATGGTGGTTTACACCGACGCATGTGGTACTGGACTTGGAGCAGTGCTGATGCAGAGGGATAAAGTTGTTGCGTATACAAGTCGACAACTAAAGCCGCATGAAAGGAATTACCCGACTCATGATTTGGAGTTAGCGGCGATTGTATTTGCTCTGAAGATGTGGAGACATTATCTGTTGGGAGTTCGATTCGAGTTGTTTACGGATCATAAGTCATTGAAGTATCTTTTCTCCCAAAAGGATTTGAATCTTCGGCAGCAACGTTGGCTAGAGTTTTTAGCATCATATGATTTTGGTATAGCTTATACTCCGGGAAAAGGTAACGCGGTGGCAGATGCGTTAAGTCGAAGACATGCAGGATTGGGAGCCATGTTTTCAGAATGGAAGAGTCTCGAGTATTTAGCTGGATTTGACTTCAGGCCTAGATGTGAACTGGAACCTGAGATGTTGGCAAACTTATCGATAAGACCTTCTCTTGTGGAAAGGATTGGCGAGAGCCAAAAGCGAGACGATAAGCTTGTCAAGATTATCCGTGAATTGGAATCTGGATTGGATCCAGAAAAGGATAAAGGATTCGAGGTCGATCGAGAGGGTTGGCTTCGAAAGCAAGGACGACTAGTTGTTCCCGATATAGATGAATTGAGGAGTGAAGTCCTGAAGGAAAGTCATCACTCAAAGCTGACAATTCATCCAGGTGGAAATAAGATGTATCGGGATATGAAGAGAACCTACTACTGGGAAGGCATGAAGAAGGATGTTGGAAATTTTATTTCCAAGTGCATGAACTGCCAGTTGGTAAAGGCTGAACAGAAGAAGCCAAGTGGATTACTTCAGCCATTAGAAGTTCCTACATGGAAGTGGGAGCAGGTATCGATGGATTTTATTGATGGACTACCTAGAACAAGAACGGGAAATGAAGGGATTTGGGTCATTGTAGATCGTCTGACCAAGAGTGCGAGGTTCATTCCTGTTCGATCGACTAGGACTGCATCAAAGTTGGCTGAGTTGTATGTTAAGTGGATAGTTCGATTCCATGGTATTCCGAAGAGTATAGTGAGCGATCGAGATCCATTATTCACTAGTGGATTTTGGAAGAGCTTCCAGGAAGTTTTGGGAACCGAGTTGTGTTTGAGTACAGCTTATCACCCTCAAACAGATGGTCAGACCGAGAGAGTCAACCGAGTTTTGGAAGATCTCCTCAGAGCTTGTGTTTTGGATTTTGGAGGATCATGGGAAGATCACCTTCATTTGGTGGAGTTTGCGTATAACAACAGTTACCAGTCAAACATTGGTATGGCACCGTATGAGGCATTGTATGGAAGACCATGTAACTCTCCGACATGTTGGTTGGAAACTGGAGAAAAGCTGATGCTTGGACCAGAGATGATTCGACAGACTTCGGATTGTATAGAGATCATTCGGCAACGAATGAAGGCAGCCCAAGACCGTCAGAAGAGTTATGCCGATAAGCGTCGTAAGGATTTGGAGTTCGACGTAGGTGATATGGTTTTTGTGAAGATTTCTCCACTAAAGAATGTTATTCGATTCGGGAAGAAAGGAAAATTGACTCCGAGATTTATTGGACCATTCCCGATTGTCGAGCGAATTGGGAAGCTCGCCTATAGATTGGAGTTACCTGAGAAGATGTCGAGTGTGCACAATGTTTTTCATATATCATATCTACGGAAGTATGTGCACGACTCGAGTACGGTGGTTTCTGTTGATAGCTGTGAAGATTACGAAGTTAATCCAGTCGATAGAAGACCTCGTAAACCACTTCGTGTTGTGGAAACCGACACGAAACAGCTTAGGAGGAAGATAGTTAAGTTGCTCAAGATACAATGGAGTGATGATGATAACGACTGTACGTGGGAGGTGGAAGAGAGGATGAAAGCAGCTCATCCTGAACTCTTCAAGGTATGGCCCTAAGGTGTCGTGTCATCTCACGATATTGTAACTTGTTCTAAGTCTTAGAATTCTGTATGCTAAGCTAGAATTGGATGCATGGTTTGTTGATTGCTATGGATGATAGGCGTGCAGAATAGTTTTTGATTGCTTTGTTTGTTTGGAATTTCGGGGGCGAAATTCCTAAGGGGGAGAGAATGTAACGACCCGTATTTTCACGGATCGAAACATCGTAAAATAGTTGACCTTTGGTTGCATTGCTGTTAAGTCGTTTCAGATTTTAGCAGAATTTTTCTTAAGTCTTAAGTCGTAGCCGACTTAGGAGGTTGGGACGAGTTAAGAAATAGGTCTGGACGAGTTAATGACTAAGGGGTAGGTCGGCGACGACCTAAGGAAGATAGGGGAGTGGTTTAAGTCGGTTGATAGTTTGGGACGACTTAAGGAATTAACCGGGTTAAGGAAGTTAAGTCATAGGGTGGCTTAGGTCGAGTGACCGACTTAATGGAGTAGCCTATCTAAGAAGTTGACCGACTTATAGTATTAACCGACTTAAGGATAGTGGTGAGTTAAGTTGTTACCGAGTTAAGGAATCAGCGAGGTAGCGAGTTAAGGTGGTAAGTCGTGGACGACCTAGGGTATGATATAGGTCGTATGCGACTTAGTATGTTTGTCTTTTCGGTCCTATTTGTTTAAGTCCTAGGTCGTAAACGACCTAAGAGATAAGTCGTGACCGACTTATAGGGTAGACGACTTAGAGGCTAGCGACTTAGGAGATAGGCAGGTTTGTGGCCTTATAGTTAGGTCGCACCGGTTGATGAGTTGGTAGGTCGTATACTTGTTAAGTCGTATCTCGCTGAGACCTGGTTTGTTAAGTCGTAGCTATTAGATCGTAAGTCGTATACCCAGTTAGGTCGTAACCGACTTAGGGGTTAGCTGCTGAGTTGTTAGGTTGGTTAGGCACACGCGTTAAGTCGTAGACGACTTAGAGAAGTTAAGTCTTAAGTCGTAGAGACTTGGGTTGTTGAGTCGGAGAGAGGCTTAAGTCGCAGGATCACTAAGTCGTAGTCTGCTAAGTCGTTAGGTCGTTTAGGGGCGCATGTGTTGAGTCGGAGCTATTGTTAGGTCGTAAGTCGTATGGCCTATTAGATCGGAGACTGTTATGTCGCGCAGATTGAAGTTCTGGTAGGTCGTAAGTGCTAAGTCGTAAGTCGGAGGTAGTTAAGTCGGCAACGACTTATAGGGGCGGACGACTTAGTGAAATTTCAGCTATAAATAGGAAGGTTGTTCTCACTTTTTGGGATCCGGATTTCGAAGCAACGAAGTGCTGCCATTTTGAGAGCTCGACTTCTACACTTCTTCACTTCTTTTCTCTACTCTAATCTAGTGATTCCTTCCATCCATATCGAAGATCAAGATTGAAGATTCAAGAGCTTAGATTGAAGATCTTCATCTTTTCAAGAGAGATTTCTTCGTTTGAAGCGGATTCGTGATAGATCAAGCTTGATCCTTCGCTGTCCAGATCTGAAGCGTGTTGATTTGAGGTTGTTTTGGTGATTTGGTGAGTGGTGATTATCTCTCACACGGATCCAAAGGAGTATATCGGATTGTTGGCTCGATTTGGTGTTAAAATAGTGATTTCCATGCATTTTCTTCATCCTAAGTGTAGATCCATGTAGATCCATTGTTCATAATGATTTGACAACCATTTTACTAAGTGTTAACCTATGCAAGTTCATTCATCAAGATTGTAGAGATATTTCTCATGATTTCATGCTTGTTAGACTTTCAACTCTTAAATTACGAAATTGCCATTATTGTGATAATTGTCTACTTAGATCATATTTGAATGCTTGATTGTTTGGATTAATGTTTGACTTGGTTGATTGCTATTAATTAGATGATTGATGATTTGATTTAGACCGAAGACGATTCAAAAGCTAAGGGAAAGGCTCTTGAATTGGGAAAGCTGCTCGTGGCATATGTAGCGGGATGATGAAGCTCTTATGCATAAATTTGATGATGTAAGGTTGAGATGAGGCTTTGCGAGGATGTGATGAAGCGAAGCATCATGTGATGAAGACTTGGTCAAATCCAGACGGGATCATTCCAAGCACGTTGGTAACTCGGTGATATGATTCGAGTTAAGGGTAATGGATGCTTGAGAAGCGCTTGAGCTAGTATGGAAATAGTCGTCGAGGAGGATGACTAGGAGGCTTGGATAGCATCGTTGTTGAAGGTTCTAGCGGACTCAAAGCAAGGGTACGTTTGGGCAGTTGCGAAAATCCCAACGACAATGAATTGATGGTCGAGTACCCTGGGTAGTTGCGAAAAATCCTTGGCACGGGCTGCGACGACGTGCGGAGTACTGTCTAGAACCGGGGTTTCCATTAGCCCTTGATGGACGGCTGAAAGAATGTGCCGGTCATTCAATTAACGGTGATATCGAAGCAATGATAACAGTGATAGCCAGAGTCATGGATGTTTGGTTGCATCGTCATTCGGACTCAAGAGCGGTATTTTCTGGGTGCTTATCTGATTTAGGCCTTGGTACTTGGTAAACATCGCCCTTGACTCGAATGATTATTACTTTACTTTAAATTGTATGCTCTGCTGTGTTGCTTCTGCTTAGTGTGTGTCTGGGGGCTATCACTGTAGAAAGAGGTGGAGTGGGAGGGTTGTATTCCTATTCCTTTTCCTTTATGCTCTTTTGGTATGTTGTTAGTTAATTTACTGCTCACTAAGACTGTTGTCTGACTCAAGGCTTTATGTTTTAATTCTTATTGCCTTGGGCTGTTCGTCCATTTTTGGGACGGGCAGACTAGGTAGCAGGTGACAGGTGCTGTTCTCTTCTCACGATGCTGATATCGAAGACGAGCTGGAGGGTTGCATATTATCTTCTTATTATATGTACTGGATGTTCCGCTGTTTTGTATTCTCTGAGTGTTGTAGTGAGGCTTGATGTATTGGCTATTTGGATGCTTGTATTCAACTATTATGGAGTTTTATATGATGTCATTTTGTTCTGTAAAGCTTCACTATACATATGTTCTATTGTATTTTGTCCATGCGCTTTGAGTAATACGATAGATTCTGTTGTTTTAATCTACCCTGACAATCGTCCATGGTCGCCTGGCACACTTTACAGCGCACTATCTCTGGATTCGGTGTAGGGGTCATGGGCGGTCGTCACACTGGTGGTAACGCATAGCAGCTACTACCACCCACCTCGTGACACACTCCCAAATCAAAGGGTGCACCCAATCAAATCACAAAAGCAATAGAATGGTATCGAAGAAATGTGTCCGATAGGAGGAATGACCTCACTTGGCCCGGCATAGCTCCTGTTTTAGCCGCATCAAGCTGGCTCACGGGAGTCAAGGATACGTAAATACCATATAGAATCGCCACCAAACCATCCTACTTCATTCTGGAATCTCCACCACGTACACAGTTGTTAAAGTGGTTTCCGGTATTGGCAGAGAGTATGACAATATCCGATCCCGGACTCTTTAACAACCAAACGCTTATTTCACACCGTGGTCATTTCATTTCAAATAATTTATACTTTATATCAGAATATCATATTCAAATTCAAGCCATATAAATTCAATATCGTTATCCACTTTAAATAATACTCATTTCCAAAATCTTAACACTTTCAAGTTATAACACTTTCGAAATCATAGCACTTCTGAAATCAAAACACTTTGGAAATCATAACACTTCGAAATCATAGCACTTCTGAAATCATAACACTTTGGAAATCATAACACTTTGAAACAATAACACTTTGAATCATAACACTTTGAAACCATAACACTTTGAAATCATAACACTTTGAAACCATAACACTTTCCACCTAAACATTTTAGATGTTGAAGATAGTATATATATATTAAAATACTTTTTAAGTTAAAATAGTTTATATATATAATAAAATAATTTACATAATAAAATTAGTTTCCTCCAATTTCGCAAATCTATTTAAATCATCTTAAATTCCAAAATTCAATTTAAATCAATCCTAGTTTAACCATTTCAATTTAAAGTTCAAAGATTCAAGTTTAAATATTCAAACATTTACAATATAAATTTCATTTATAATTCAACATTTAACTTTAAATTTATTCAAATCAGAAACTATTCCTTTAACCATTTTTATAACAATTTTATTTAAATCCTAATTTATATATATTTAAATCAATATTAAACATTCAATCTCAATTTTGTTCAAAATTGAGAATATTCATTTAATCACTTTTTATCAAATCAAATTATTAATCAAGTTATTAAATTCAATTATTAACCAAATTAAATTCCAAGTCAATATTAATTTATCTTCCCAACCTTTATTATTAAAGTTATAAATCTATTTTAAAATATTAATATAAATTTTTAAATAAAATTTTTAAAACATATTATATACTAATTAAATTAAATTTTATTAAATCGAATCTTATCATTAATTGTATTTTGTATTAAATCTTATTTTATATATATTTTTAAAATAACAAAATTATGAGAAAATTTTTAAAAATTATATTTTTAAAACTAACTTATAAATTTAAAATTTCAAAAATATATAATTTTAAAAATCTGAAATTTAGACATATATAAAATAACCTTTATATATTATATTTCAAAAATCAGTATTCATTTAAAACCCATATATTCCCTCTCAACAGTTTGGATATCAGTTTTCAAAATATCGACCAACGGTGTCTGTATATAATTTTCTATCCTATGGTCAAGTGATACAGATATTTATCATTTCGAGTTTAGAGAGATTCGACAATGAAATGAGTTACGAATCCAAGCACGAATTCGACGGACAAGCTGATAAATATGAATTGATGAAAACGAATCAGAACCATCTTGATATCACTTGAAACAAAATATATGTTATAATTTTCTCTAAACAAATTTTTAAACATATATTTAAAATAAGATATATATATATATATATATACTAGAACCCAAACTCATGTGAAGTTGTATGTATATAACTATATATTTTTAAACTTACATACAAATGGAAGTATGAAAAAGTTACTTTATTATAAAATCAATACATAACTCACATATAATACAGTACATGAATCATTTCTTAAAACCAAGATATCAATATATTATACTCCAAAACAATATTCAAAAGTCAATCAATATACATATATTTTCCTTCTCTACATAACATTAGAGAGCTGCAGACTTCACAAAACAGATATATGTGTAGACAATATACATACATAAATGCAGGCTACTCACAAACCAATATGCAGACAGAACATATATATGTGGAGACAATATACTCACAAACCAACATATAATATAACTAATATCATATAAAACAAATATAAACTTATACGTCACCCAACAAATATCAACTATGTAATATACAGGCAATATACATATTGTAGTCAAACATATTTAGAATTTCGAGTATAAGGTATAATACATATACAGGTAATATTGATAAGAGTTGTTAGTAACTTTATAAAACCATATACATAATACTTTTCTTATAATATAATATATTGTGAACCTTTATAACATATACTTTAATATATCTTCATATATACCTTCCTTACAATGATATACTTCCCAAATATTATTTTTAACGTAAATTTAACATATCATATAAATAACAGATTATAATACATATATAAACTGCAAATTATAAAACTTATACAGACTAACACACATACATATATATATATATATATATATACACATATAATGCAGACATAACTTTATATTTACTAACATAGATATAAATATACAACTATTCATAGCTTGATAAACCTGTGCTTAATATTATCAACACTTACAACCATTATAACTTACATATATATTACTATATTTTTTTTCTTTCACAGCAAACCAAACATATTATATATATAAACATTTGTATAAAATATAGGCTGTCAAAATATATAACTAACACATCTATAAAAGTTTATTACTAACATATACACACACATATATATCATGCGGCTGCGAGCTAGAATGGGTAGAAGCGGACAAGTTTTGGGTAGTAGAGGTCATGTAGCAGGTGGCGTGGCCAGGCTGCGAGGAGGTGGGAGGTACGAGAGGTAGTGGGCTTCATGAGTTTGAGGGTGGAAGGCAAGGTGTTGCTTCGCGTGGGTGTTGCTCATGGTGGTCGAGATGAATGTTTGGTCTGTGTGTCGTGGGTGGCGAGGTGAACGGGTCGGCGGGCTTGCGTGCCTGGGGAGGTCAGGGGAGAGGGGACTTGCGGCCTGTGCTAGGTGGGTGAAGGGAGGAGGTTAGGTCGGAGGGGAAGAATGTGGGGTGGTTGATGGTGGTTGCTGACGTCAGGGACAGTGGAGTTTTGGGCTTCGGTAGAAAGTAGGCTGCGATGTTAGGTGGGGAAGCCAGAGCGAATGGGAGGGTGATTGACTTCGGGTTGTGGTTTGCATCAGGAAGGCGTACGTGGAGCAAGCATGGGTATTCGGCCGAGAAGCAATTTGGGTGGCGTTGGCCGACGCGTCACATGGTGATGGAGGAGATGATTTCACGCGATGGGAAAACAAGAGGAGTAGCTTTGAAGTGATACGCAAAAGTTAAAATAAAATAAAATTATATATTATGTTTTATCTTAAATAAGAAGAACAAATAGAAAAAGGCAGAGGAAGAAATAAAGAACGAAAGTGAACCAGCAGAAAATAAATTGGAATAGGGAAACGCAGAAGTCAGGGTTATTTATGGGAAAATTAAAAGGGTAGAGGTTGTTGATTAACACGGTGGATATATGAAAAGCCATATGGAAACGAAAAAAGCTCAAATAATGAACCGCTACGGCTAAACATTTTACCGATTTCGTCGTGTATCGGATGCTGAAACACGCAAATGAATATACTGCGTGGATCAGCATAACGAGACGAACAGAATGGTACACAGATACCAACGATAGGACCATCCTATCAAAAGTCAATATTCGGTATCGAAAATGCTGCTAAAACGCCGAAAGTAAGATAAACGGAGCAATAGCAGTCCAAATTTGACGAAACGAAATATGACGCCTCACTCAGAAGATGGTTTACAAATTTATTATATAAAAATATTCAGGTTTTGAAATTATTTTATTATCATCAAATATTAACTTATTTAAATTTAAATAAAATTACATAAAAAAATTAACTTGCATATTATCCAATAAAAATTTACCATTTGCTATGTTTATATAGACGTATTCTAAATATCAAATTTTCATTTCAAAATTCAATTATTTAAAATTTCACAAAAATTCAGTTAATTACGTTATTAAAACCATTAAAATTTACGGGTCGTTACACTCTCCCCCACTCAAAAAATTTCCTCCCCAAAAAGGAACGGGGTAGGAGAATAGAAACACCCAGAAAGTGAAGATAGATTGAAATACCAAATACAACAATTAATTTAAAGCCATATAAACTACATTTATTTTAAAATTTGTTTATATTGAATTAGTTGATTACAATTCATTTTATTTAATCAATCAAATTTATGGTGTTCACGTTTGATTGGTTTCATTTCCATATATTTTTATTCAATTGATTTGTTTTCGACTTATTAACATTTATTACAAAAATTTTCAAAACATTTTTTTTTATTTTACTCATCTTTTAAATCTATTTGATCAACCATAGTTAATTCCACCTCAACATTCAACTTCAACTATTCAAACCCATATAGATTTCAATTTTAAATAAATTAATATTCAACAATTTGGTTAAATCCATTTTATTCAACTAATAAATAGTCATTCAATTTAAAATTGATTTTCTTTCATTTTATCAACATTTCTTTCAAACAAATTCATTTCTAAAATAACTCATTTATTTTATCTATTTATCTCCAGCCAAGTTGATTCCACAAAAATTCAAGTTCACTATTCTTAAGTTCATATTTATCTGCTTAAATAGTCTTCCCTTTTATTTATTTAATTTATTCACTTAACATATTTTCAGCATATATTGGGTGTATACATTTTATAACCATATATTATTCAACAAATATATTTTTCTTTTTATTATCCAATTTATTATAGGTAAATTCCCTTAACAAAATATCATTTTTGATATCCTATTACTTATATCATAGTGTATACTATCCAATTACATTCTAATTACATTTAAACTTTTCTAGGCAAGTTATATTAATGTTTCAGAGTGTAATTAAACACTATACGAATTTTCCTTTCATTTACACCCTTTCTATTAATATTTAGTTTGAACATTTTATTATTCAAATTTCCTCTTGTAAATTTCCAATTACAGATTCATTAATATTTTAACTTTTTGAATTTTCAGGTACGTTATATATATTAGAATGCAATTGAGTATTATGCAAATTAAATTTCTCCTATTTCAACTGTTTCAAGTTGTTAAATTTCCATTTGTCCTTTTGATTTTCCAATTTTTCAACAATTTGCATATTTCAATAATTGAAATTTATCACTTAACATAAAATTTAAGAGTTAAATTCCTGGTTTCACTTCAAATCATTTTGAAATAATTATATACATATATATTTTATGAATCAAATCATATTCAAGAAATTTAAATCAAATTCCTTTTCCAAAACAAAAGTGTAGCAAAGCTGCTACGTGGTCTCTCCACTTTGAGACTCGAAAATGAATGTCGATGATGCTGCGGTCAGCACCGGAATTATTTTCCAACGACACTAGAGGAGAGTACTACCTTACTTCTTTTTTTTTAATTTTGGAAAACAATTTCCATTTGAAAATACTTACAAATAATATACTCCTTCAAACTATGAAAACCACATTTTTGAAAAGCACCAGAAATTATATTCTTGAATCCTTGATTTAAGTTTATTTCATTTTCAAATCAAATAAACCATGTTTATAAAATTTCAACACCTTATAACATATAACAATATAAAACAATTTAGTGGAGTTGACAAAATAATAAATGATAATCTAGTATTATCATTCCCAACACCAAATACATTTAACTATCCAATTTCTAAAATTTATACTTTTGTATACATCTAAAATATAACCATACATAATGTATAAAATTTGGAAACAATATTGTGTCAATTTGTTCTGTTAGTGTTTTGGAGTTCCTATCGATAGCGTTAGCTAGACGAATCGATCGAAACTTGAAATTCAAACTTAACAACTCAAACGACACAATATAAAACATTTATATTTTAAAAATACAAATACACTCCCTTACTCGATGATTCAAGAATGGATAGATATTCACATATATAGGGATCCGAATCAAAGAGAATTTCTAACTAACGAGATAGACTCGAAAGGAAGATAAGATAACAAAATTACAAAAGAGGAAGATGGATAGACTTATATTGATCGCGGGTGACCTTAACCGCGTCAACCGAGATTCCAGAAATAAGTTCGATGCGAAAATTTAATTTCCCGCTCGAGAGGGAAAGAAGTGACTTCACCAAAACATCAGGGTAATCCCTAACTATCGAGTGGAGTCAAGATCACTAGGCTGAGTATCAAGCGAAAGATAAATCTGTACGCTTAGTTCGGAGGCATTCGACATCCAATAAGAAGAGAATTACCCGGGTTGTCCACTAGAGAATGGTTTGGGCTATTCCATAACAACATCTAAAATCGAGGATGTAGAAATCTTCAGTGAATCGACACCTGTTGTAAAGGAGTTTCATCCCTTTACAAATCATACAGATGTTGGCGGGAATACCGATGGGATGAGTCACCCAAAAGAATGAAGCTATGGGATGCTTCAGTATCAAAAGAATACAAATAGGGAAAGTCAAGTATGAATTTTAGAATAGAGGAGAGGCTCCAAAATTCAAAGGAAATTCGAATCAAAGAGGAAGAAATGTAAGCTCGAATGAAACGTGATTCTGTAATTAATTTTACTATATATGTTAAGTTTTGCCTAAACCAGAACTCTGATACCAACTTTAACGACCCGGTATTTCGTGCCATTCGCATCCACACGTGTCGGATTTGAATTGCTCAAAACATCAGATTGTTAATTTTATATTTGGCAAAACTCAGCATATACAGTAAATAAATCAATCGCAGAACCACAGACACAGAGTAATATAACAATAAGCAGCGGAATAGATAAATAGTAGTTCATGAAGCTACTATATAAACATCAGAGTCTGAAATAAATACAACAGAAATATCAAATACAGAGTAGTCTCAAATACAAAAAGATGACAAATCTGAACAAAACAACTGGATAGCTGAATAGATATAGATGGATCTTCAAGCAAAGCTCCAAAGCTCCAAAGGTGAGTCTCAAATGTTGTGACACTCAGTCTGACCCGAGCGTAAAGCAAAACACAAAGCACTCGAGTCAGGATTAGAATTCTTATATTAATAAATTCAACTCAAGTGAAATGTCAACTGAAATACAAGTAACTTAAAGGATGTTTGGGATTTCCAACCTCTAAGGATCCATGGAACTATCTACTATGTCGTAATATACGCTATTATAATATGTCTATAGTAAAGTAAAGGTATTAAAATAGCCTTAAGGCGTTACCCATATCCCCCTTAACACATTTTATATATCTCGTAGTCTATACAATGCCGTACGCTCAATCAAACCGGTGGTTTAAACAGAGGACACCACATAGGTACGGTACAAAAAAAACTCGTAGAAGGCACGATCGGGCATGCGATAAGGCACTCGAGGCAATGCCAGGGTAGATATACTGTTTGTGGATCCAGACTAGTGGTAACGCATAGCAGCTACTACCGTCCACCTCGTGACACACTCCCAAATCAAAGGGTGCACCCAATCAAATCACAAAAGCAATAGAATGGTATCAAAGAAATGTGTATGATAGGAGGAATGGCCTCACTTGGCCCGGCATGGCTGCTGTTTTAGCCGCATCAAGTTGACTCACGGGATTCAGGGCTACGTAAATACCATATAGAATCGCCTCCAAACCATCCTACTTCATTCTGGAATCTCCACCACGTACACAGTTGTTAAAGTGGTTTTCGCTATTGGCAAAGAGTATGACAATATCTGATCCCGGTCTCTTTAACAACCAAACGCTTATTTCACACCGTGGTCATTTCATTTCAAATAATTTATACTTTATATCAGAATATCATACTCAAATTCAAGCCATATAAATTCAATATCGTTATCCACTTTGAATAATACTCATTTCCAAAATCGTAACACTTTCAAGTTATAACACTTTCCAAATCATAGCACTTCTGATATCATAACACTTTGGAAATCATAACACTTTAAAACCATAACACTTTGAATCATAACACTTTAAAACCATAACACTTTGAAATCATAACACTTTGAAACCATAACACTTTCCACTTAAACAGTTTAGACGTTGAAGATAGTATATATATATTAAAATACTTTATAAGTTAAAATAGTATATATATATATAATAAAATAAATTATACAATAAAATTAGTTTCCTCCAATTTCGCAAATCTATTTAAATCATCTTAAATTCCAAAATTCAATTTAAATCAATTCCAGTTTAACCATTTCAATTTAAAGTTCAAAGATTCAAGTTTAAATATTCAAACATTTACAATATAAATTTCATTTATATTTCAACATTTAACTTTAAATTTATTCAAATTGAAAACTATTCCTTTAACCATTTTTATAACAATTTTATTTAAATCCCAATTTATATATATTTAAATCAACATTAAATATTCAATCTCAATTTTGTTCAAAATTGAGAATATTCATTTAATCGCTTTTTATCAAATCAAATTATAAATCAAGTTATAATCATATATTTTCAAAATCTCAAAACTAATAAGTTTAAATAAATTCTTTCTTAAATTCAATTATTAACCATTTAAATTCCAAGTCAATATTAATTTATCTTCCCAACCTTTATTATTAAATTTATAAATCTATTTTAAAATATTAATATAAATTTTTAAATAAATATTTTAAAACAAATTATATACTAATTAAATTAAATTTTATTAAAATGAATCTTATTATTAATTGTATTTTGTATTAAATCTTATTTTATATATATTTTTAAAATAATAAAATTATGAGAAAAAATTTAAAAATTATATTTTTAAAACTAACTCATAAATTTAAAATTTCCAAAATATATAAGTTTAAAAATCTGAAATTTAGACATATATAAAATAACCTTTATATATTATATTTCAAAAATCAGTATTCATTTAAAACCCATATATTCCCTTTCAACAGTTTGGAAATCATTTTTCAAAATATAGACCAACGGTGTCCGTATATAATTTTCTATCCTATGGTCAAGTGATACAGATATTTATCATTTCAATCCGCAATTTAAATATTCTACGGGTATATATCATTTCAACCCGCAATCCCAATATTCAATTAAATGAAAATCACTTGGGTTTATCATTTCAACCCATAACGATTTTCTCCTATTCTACAAGATCGTTCGGGTATGTATCATTTCAACCCATAGGGAATTCTATACTAACAGGGAACTTGTAGAGTGAGGGCAAATATGATAAAATATAACATATCAATAACAGGCATATATCATCAGTGATAAATTAAATTAAATATAAACAATAGGATATGGTGTCATATATCACATGTGAACAATTACAGATAATAGCATATCATATATAGCAATTATATAAATAACAGTTAGATCTAGCAGCATATTTCAATTGTCGTTTCAAGTGAAATCAAAATTAATAAAATATACGAATGTTAATCGTGAGTGATTGCTCACCTTTCGAGGCTAGAGAGATTCCATAATGAAATGAGTTACGAACCCAAGCACGAATTCCAAAGCAAAGCTAGATTGGCACGAATTCCAAAGAAAAGCTAGATTGGCACGAATTCGACAGACAAACTGATAAATAGGAATTGATGAAAACGAATCAGAACCATCTTGATATAACTTGAAACAAAATATATGTTATAATTTTCTCTAAACAAATTTTTAAATATATATTTAAAATAAGATATATATATATATATACTAGAACCCAAACTCATATGAACTTGTATGTATATAACTATATATTTCTAAACTTACATACAAATGGAAGTATGAAAAAGTTACTTTATTATAAAATCAATACATAACTCACATATAATACAGTACATGAATCATTTCTTAAAGCCAAGATATCAATATATTATACTCCAAAACAATATTCAAAAGTCAATCAATATACGTATATTTTCCTTCTATACATAACATTAGAGGGCTGCAGACTTCACAAAACACATATATGTGTAGACAATATACATACATATATGCAGGCTACTCACAAACCAATATGCAGACAGAACAGATATATGTGGAGACAATATACTCACAAACCAACATATAATATAACTAATATACTATAAAACTAATATAAACTTATATGTCACCCAACAAATATCAACTATGTAATCTACAGGCAATATACATATTGTAGTCAAACATATTTAAAATTTCGTACATATACATGTAATATTGATAAGAGTCGTCAGTAACTTTATAAAACCATATACATAATACTTTTCTTATAATATAATATACTGTGAACCTTCAAAGAATTTTTTTTAATATATCTTCATATATACCTTCCTTATAATGATATACTTCCCAAATATTATTTTTAACGTAAATTTAACATATCATATAAATAACAGATTATAATACATATATAAACTGCAGATTATAAAACTTATATAAACTAACATATACACACACATATATATATATATATACATATAATGCAGACATAACTTTATAAATATACAACTATTCATAGCTTGATAAACTTGTGCTCAATATTATCAACACATACAACCATTATAACTTACATATATATATATATATATATTACTATATTTTTTTATTTCACAGCAAACCAAACATGTTATGTATATATAAACATTTGTATAAAATATAGGCTGTCAAAATATAAAACAAACACATATATAAAAGTTTATTACTAACCTATACACACACACACACACACACACACACACATATATATATATATATATATATCATGCGGCTGCGAGCTAGAATGGGTAGAAGCAGACAGGTTTTGGGCAGTAGAGGTCGTGTAGCAGGTGGCGCGACCAGGTTGCAAGGAGGTGGGAGGTACGAGAGGTAGTGGGCTTCAAGAGTTTGAGGGTGGAAGGCAAGGTGTGGCTTCGCATGGGTGTTGCTCACGGTGGTCGGGATGAATGTTTGGTCTGTGTGCCGTGGGTGGCGAGGTGAACGGGTTGGCGGGCTTGCATGCCTGGGGAGGTCAGGGGAGAGGGCACTTGCGGCCTGTGCTAGGTGGGTGAAGGGAGGAGGTTAGGTCGGAGGGGAAGAACGTGGGGTGGATGATGGCGGTTGCTGATGTCAGGTACAGTGGAGTTTTGGGCTTCAGTAGAAAGTAGGCTGCGATGTTAGGTGGGGAAGCCAGAGCGAGTGGGAGGGTGATTGACTTCGAGGTTGTGGTTTGCATCAGGAAGGCGTACGTGGAGCAATCATGGGTATTCGGCCATAAGGAGAAGCAATTTGGGTGGCGTTGGCCGAAGCGTCACATGGTGATGGAGGAGATGGTTTCACGCAATGGGAAAACGAGAGGAGCTGCTTTGAAGTGATACGCAAAAGTTAAAATAAAATAAACTTATATATTATGTTTTATCTTAAAGAAGAAGAACAAATAGAAAAAGGCAGAGGAAGAAATAAAGAACGAAAGTGAACCAGCAGAAAATAAATTGGAATAGGGAAACGCAGAAGTCAGGGTTATTTCTAGGAATATTAAAAGGGTAGAGGTTGTTGATTAACACGGTGGATATATGAAAAGCCATATGGAAACCAAAAGGCTCAAATAACGAACCGCTACGGCTAACCATTTTACCGATTTCGTCGTGTATCGGATGCCCAAACACGCGAATGAATATACTACGTGGATCAGCACGACGAGATGAACAGAATGGTACAGTGTAACAACCCGTAGATTTTCGATAATTAAATTAGTTAATTTAATAAGATTTTATGATTTAATGTTGGAAGAATTTAAAATTTGTAATTTATTTATTGATAATAATAACTAGAATGAATTGCAACAATATTTGTCTAAGTTAATTATTAATAAATCGAATGAAATTCCCATAAATTGAAATGACTTAAATATTATAACTTAGTTCTAATGGAAATATAAGAAAAACAAATGTAAATATTGGGTTAACTAATGAAATAATATATAGTCTATGGTAATGGAATCCTATTTAGTCTTATATAGGAAATTTGTGACAGTTGTTAGTAAATAATAAACTTATAAGTGTGATTAAAAGTAAATGGTGATAATTATTATAGGTTACTTGTTTATTGGTCAGTCGGATTGAATTTGGAAACCAATTGCAATTGAAATGAAATTTTATATATTAACTAGGTTTATAATCAATAACTAAAGTCGAATAATAAATGTTGGGTGCTTTGGATGTGAATAAGGTAATTGAGTGATAACTAAAATTCAATTAAAATGTAATATTGGAATTTGTTGAATATTGAACAATTAAATTATTTAAATTTAATATTGGAAATTAATTGAATAATTGAATAAAATTTAATTATGGGAATTAAATAACTATATAATGAAGATAATTGTTCCATAATTTGAATTCGTTCTAAAGTTAAATTTTATAAGTTCATTTTCAATTATTTCAAGATAATGAATTTCGGATAATCAAAATTGTTTAAAAATTTAAATTTGCAAATATTTGAATAATTGAATTTTTAAGATAATATGATTGAAAATGTTCGGAATGCGGGTAAAACCTTACGAACGCTTGTCGGCACGTGTTATTTGGAGTTCGTTCGGAAAATCATGAAATTTGTGAGATTAATATTAAAATAATATTAGTTATACGCGTGTATATACGCATTCGTCCCGTAACCCTAGCTACTTTCTTCGTGGCCGCCTCTGTTCGTTTAATGGCCGATAATTGATCTCGTTCTCCCTCAAAAATCACGAAATCCAAGCAACGAATTCGAAAACCCCCAACTAGATAATCGAAGAGTGAATACGAACTTCCTATCCAACGGTCGAGATGCGTTTTAGTGGAGGGGGTAGTGAGATTTTGGCCACCGTTCCTGTTCGTCTCGTGCTCGTCGTGATGGGAATAGGGACCACCGAGTGTCACCGCCTTCTGGCCGAAGATGGAGGGGATGGAGAGCTTCAGGGTGCCGTCGTCTGATCGTCGAGGAGCGCCACGTAGGCGACGCGATTTCGAACCCTAGCGAACGAAGTTGGGTTCGTTTGTTTTGGTGATACCTGGAACGCTTGCGTGAAGGAGATGAACGTTAGTGGGCCGGGTTTGAAGCAACTGGGTATTGCAATTTTAATTAAGAATTCAAGTTATATAAATTAGCTAAGTTTTATTCCGATTCTTATAAAATTCATAACTCATTCGTACGAGGTCCGAATCGGACGAAACTGGCGACGCCGATGTAACGACCCGTATTTTTACGGATCGAAAAGTTTGTCAAAATCTGGAATTTTAGCATTTTTGAGCCATTTCAGATTTTAGGCAAATATATGGCTAAGTCCTAAGTCGTAAACGACTTAGTATAAGTCGTAAGTCGTATACGACTTAGGAGATGGGAGTGACCCAGGGCTTGGAGATAGGTTGTTTGTACGACCTAAGGAGATAAGTCGTAGCTGGGCTAAGTTAGTAGGTCGAAGTTAACTCGGCAAGTGTTAAGTCGTAGGTTGTAAGTCGTTGCCGAGTTAAGGGATAGACAACCTAAGGAAGTGACCGACCTAAGGTATGGTAGACGACTTAAGGTTTTGACCGAGTTAAGTGTTTAAGTCGTAGCCAAGTTGAGTCGTGGCCGTGTTAAGGAGAATGCTAAGTCTTAAGTCGCGAGATCACTAAGTCGTAGCATGTTAAGTCGGAGGCCCTGTTTAGTTATGAGTCGTAAACTGGGGGTTTTGTTAAGTCGTAAGTCGTGAACGACTTATGAGTGTGTTAAGTCGTAGATGACTTAGGTGTTTGTTTGTTGAGTCGTATCCCAGCAAGTGTTAAGTCGTTAGGTCGTATAGGCTGGTTAAGTCGAGCACTTGTTAAGTCATAAGTCGGCATAGCAGTAAGTCGTATGCTCTTATGTTAGGTCGCTGAGGAGTTAAGTTGTGGCATTGTTAGGTCGAAAACCACCCTTGTTGGTTAAGTCGTCCAGACAAGTGTTAGCTCGTTGCATGTGTTTCGATAAGTCGTAAGTCGTCTAACCAGTTAAGGCGCGTGCGCATTAAGTCGTAGACAGGGTTCGTATATGCGCATGTGTTGAGTCGGAGGTTGCTAGATCGGCAGAGGCTTTGTTAAGTCGAAGGTTATAAGTCGGAGACGACTTATAGAGGCGGACGAGTTACGACTTAAGGAATTTTCTGCTATAAATAGGAAGGGTTTTTCTCACTTTTTGGGATCCGGATTTTGAAGCGACGAAGTGCTGCCATTTTGAGAGCTCGACTTCTACACTTCTTCACTTCTTTTCTCCACTCTAATCTAGTGATTCTATCCATCCAAGTTGAAGATCAAATTGAAGATTCAAGAGCTTAGATTGAAGATCTTCATCTTTTCAAGAGAGATTTCTTCGTTTGAAGCGGATTCGTGATAGATCAAGATTGATCCTTCGCTGTCCAGATCTGAAGCATGTTGATTTGAGGTTGTTTAGGTGATTTGGTGAGTGGTGATTATCTCTCACACGGATCCAAAGGAGTAGATCAGATTGTTGGCTTGATTTGGTGTTAAAATAGTGATTTCTATGCATTTTTGTAAACATAAGTGTAGATCCATGTAGATCCATTGTTCATGATGATTCGACAACCATTTTTGTATATGATTAACCTATGCAAGTTCATTCATCAAGATTGTAGAGATATTTCTTATGATTTCATGCATGTTAGACTTTCAACTCTTTAATTACGAAAATGCCATTATCGTTATAATTATCTACTTAGATCATATTTGAATGCTTGATTGCTTGGATTAATGTTTGGTTTGATTGATTGTTATGAATTAGATGATTGATGGTTTGATTTAGACCGAAGATGATTCAAAAGCTAGGAGAAAGGCTCTTGAATTGGGTAAGCTGCTCGTGGCATATGTAGCGGGATGATGAAGCTCTTATGCGTAGATTTGATGATGTGATGTTGAGATGAGGCTTTGCGAGGATGTGATGAAGCGAGGAAATCATGTGATGAAGACTTGGTCTAATCCAGACGGGATCATTCCAAGCATGTTGATAACTCGGTGATATGATTCGAGTTGAGGATAATGAATGGATATGAGAATAGTCGTCGAGGAGGATGACTAGGAGGCTTGGATAGCATCGTTGTTGAAGGTTCTAGCATGCTCTAAGCAAGAGTACTTTTGGGCAGATTCGATAGTCCCAACGGCCAACTGTTGATGGTCGAGTACTCTGGGCAGATTCGATAGTCCTAGGCACGGGCTGCGACGACGTGCGGGAGTTATGTCTAGAACCGGGGTTTCCATTAGCCCTTGACGGACGGCTGAAAGAATGTGCCGGTCATTCAATTAACGGTGATATCGAAGCAATGATAACAGTGATAGCCAGAGTCATGGATGTTTGGTTGTATCGTCATTCGGACTCAAGAGCGGTATTTTCTGGGTGCTTATCTGATTTAGGCCTTGGCACTTGGAAAACATCGCCCTTGACTCGAATGATTATTACTTTACTTTAAATTGTATGCTCTGCTATGTTGCTTCTGCTTAGTGTGTGTCTGGGGGCTATCACTGTAGAAAGAGGTGGAGTGGGAGGGTTGTATTCCTATTCCTTTTCCTTTATGCTCTTTTGGTATGTTGTTAGTTAATTTACTGCTCACTAAGACTATTGTCTGACTCAAGGCTTTATGTTTTAATTCTTATTGCCTTGGGCTGTTCGTCCATTTTTGGGACGGACAGACTAGGTAGCAGGTGACATGTGCTGTTCTCTTCTCACGATGCTGATATCGAAGACGAGCTGGAGGGTTGCATATTATCTTCTTATTATATGTACTGGATGTTCCTCTGTTTTGTATTCTCTGAGTGTTATGTAGTGAGGCTTGATGTATTGGCTATTTGGATGCTTGTATTCAACTATTATGGAGTTTTATATGATGTCATTTTGTTCTGTAAAGCTTCACTATACATATGTTCTATTGTATTTTGTCCATGCGTTGTGAGTAATACGATAGATTCTGTTGTTTTAATCTACCCTGAAAATCGTCCATGGTCGCCTGGCACACTTTACAGCGCACTATCTCTAGATTCGGTGCAGGGGTCATGGGCGGTCGTCACATTTGGTATCAGAGCATTGGTTAATCGATTTTACCCAACGCTCACTGACGTAACTACGTATGAGAGACGTAATTGTATTTTGATGGACGATAACTATATATAATATAGTAGCTTAGTAGAGTTTGAGTCCTTTATGCAGTTGTTTCTCTAAGATGTTCTGATCATTCCTTTTTATAGATATTGAGAATGAGTCGAAGAGGGAGACCAGCTGCTAGGGAAGGCCGTGCTACTGAAGGGGCTGCTGATTATGCAGCTATGTTCGAAGCTATGATGACTTCGATCATGAGAAGGATACCCGTTCCGGAGGCAGCAGTAGATGTTGGAGTTCAAGTCCAAACTCCGAAACCGGTGGATTTTGCTAAGTTGTGCAAGGATTATACTGCTCTTGGAGGGAAGGTTTTCTTGGGAACAGAATCAACTATCGAAGTCCAGAGATGTATAGATGCTTGTAGAAGGATCTTTGGTGATTTGGGAATTGATGATGCAACTAAGAGGAAGTTGGCATCAAGACATCTTCAAGGGAGAGCTTCTGATTGGTGGAACTCTATTACCATCAATACTTCGGAGGAAGAGATTTCTTGGGAGCAATTCCAAGTTAGATTTGAAGCTAAGTTCATTTCTACAGCTCAGAAGTCAGTTCTGTTCAAGAGGTTTGTGGAGCTCAAGCAAGGTGGGAGACCAGTTCTTGAGTATGTTTCTGAGTTCGAAGCTTTGTCCAAGTATGCTCGGTCATATATTGAATCTGCTTATCAGAAGAATGAGAAGTTTGTGACCGGCTTGGATAGTTATCTTGGGAGACAGTTGGTGGATCATTTGGACGAATCATTTGAGAAGCTTGTGGAGAAAGCTCTTAGGCATGAGAGTCTGTTTCCTAAGGAAGGATCTGTTGTTGCTGTGGCCAGGGAAGAGTCTAAACCCCAGCAGGGTGGAAACAAGAAGAGGAAGCAGCAGCAGCAGAAGGGTAAGGATGGCCAGAAGAAGCCGAAAGGCGAGGTGACTTGCTACAATTGTCAGCAGAAGGGCCATTTCTCGAAGGATTGTAAGAATCCGAAGGTGCCGATGAAGTGTCACAACTGTGACAAGCCAGGGCATTTCAGGAAGAATTGTCCAGAACCGAGGAAGGACAAGCAGATTGTGCAAGCTTATGCTTTGGGAGCTGTTCCGTCGTCTTCGAAGGCTCCTACCGCTGAAGAGAAGGGAAAGAGTGTGGTGGTTCAAGGTACTCTTTTCCTATGTGGTGTTCCAGTTAGAGTTCTGTTTGATACTGGAGCGTCGCATTCGTTTGTTTGTAATGAACTTGTAGGCCGGTTGGGTTTGAAGCCGGATATTGTTGATAGGCTATTGGTTGTGACTAATCCAGTTGGGGGTTCGTCTTGTTTGTGTATGTTATGCCGTGGTCTAGTTGTATCGAGTCATGGTTGCTCTTTTGTTTGTGATTGCTTTGTTCTGAACTTTGCGGGGTTCAGAATTATTTTGGGTATGGACTGGCTTAGGAAGTATGCGGCGAAGGTTGATTGCGAGAGGTTGGAAGTGACAGTCGAGAATGTGGAGGGGCGAAAGGTTGTAATATGATGTAAGCATGAGGAAGGCGTCTTCATGAGCTTCATGTATTCGCTGGTTGTTCCACGGGATGGACTGTCATCGGTGCCAATCGCTAATGGATTCGAGGATGTCTTTGACGAAGTCAAAGGGTTGCCGCCGCATAGAGAGATCGAGTTTCGTATAGATCTAGTTGAAGGAGCCAGACCTGTTGTGATGCCTCTTAGGCGGATGGCGCCTAGGGAACAGCAGGAGTTGAGGGTGCAAGTTGATGATCTTTTGCAGAAAGGATTCATTCGGCGTAGTGTGTCCGAGTGGGGTGCACCAGTTGTGTTTGCAACCAAGGCAGATGGGTCGTTGAGATTGTGCGTCGATTATCGTGAGCTGAATAAGGTGACTAAGAAGAACAAGTATCCATTGCCGAGAATAGATGACTTGTTTGATCAGCTTCACGAAGCTAAGGTGTTTTCTCAGATGGATTTAGCAACGGGATTTCACCAGTTGAGAGTAGCTAAGGATAGTGTGCCGAAGACTGCTTTTCGGACACCATCTGGTTTCTTTGAGTGGCTGGTAATGCCGTTTGGGTTGACTAACGCGCCAGCATATTTTGTGGATCTTATGAATAGAGTGTTCAGAGATCAGTTGAACAAGTTCGTACTTGTGTTCGTGGATGATATTCTGATTTATTCCAGAACGGAAGAGGAGCACAAGACGCACTTGCGTATTGTTTTGGAAATCTTGCGGAAACATCAGCTGAAGGCTAAGTTTTCGAAGTGTCACTTCTGGAAGAGTGAAGTGAGGTTCTTAGGCCATGTGATTTCTGGAAGTGGAATAGCGGTTGATCCCGCTAAGGTGGCAGCAATCCAGGATTGGGTTAGACCTAAGAATGCATCTGATGTGAGAAGTTTTCTTGGATTAGCAGGATATTATCGACGGTTTATCAAAGACTTCTCCAAGATAGCTGCACCGTTAACAGGATTGACGAAGAAGAACCAAGTGTTCAGTTGGGATGCTAAGTGTGAGCAAGCTTTCGGAATCCTGAAAGAGAGATTGACAAGTGCTCCTGTTTTGACTATTCTAAGTGGGAATGATGAGATGGTGGTTTACAACGACGCATGTGGTACTGGACTTGGAGCAGTGCTGATGCAGAGAGATAAAGTTGTTGCGTATGCCAGTCGACAACTAAAGCCGCATGAAAGGAATTACCCAACTCATGATTTGGAGTTAGCGGCGATTGTTTTTGCTCTGAAGATGTGGAGACATTATCTATTGGGAGTTCGATTTGAGTTGTTTACAGATCATAAGTCATTGAAGTATCTTTTCTCCCAAAAAGATTTGAATCTTCGGCAGCAACGTTGGCTAGAGTTTTTGGCATCATATGATTTTGGTATAGCTTATACTCCGGGAAAAGGTAACGCAGTGGCAGATGCGTTAAGTCGAAGACATGCAGGATTAGGAGCCATGTTTTCAAAATGGAAGAGTCTCGAGTATTTAGCTGAATTTGACTTCAGGCCTAGATGTGAATTGGAACCTGAGATGTTGGCAAACTTATCGATAAGACCTTCTCTTGTGGAAAGGATTGGAGAGAGCCAAAAGCGAGACGATAAGCTTGCCTAGATTATCCGTGAATTGGAATCTGGATTGGATCCAGAAAAGGATAAAGGATTCGAGGTCGATCGAGAGGGTTGGCTTCGAAAGCAAGGACGACTAGTTGTTCCCGATATAGATGAATTGAGGAGTGAAGTCCTGAAGGAAAGTCATCACTCGAAGCTGACAATTCATCCAGGTGGAAATAAGATGTATCGGGATATGAAGAGAACCTACTACTGGGAAGGCATGAAGAAGGATGTTGGAAATTTTATTTCCAAGTGCATGAACTGCCAGTTGGTAAAAGCCGAGCAGAAGAAGCCTAGTGGATTGCTTCAGCCATTAGAAGTTCCTACATGGAAGTGGGAACAAGTGTCGATGGATTTTATTGATGGATTGCCTAGAACCAGAACGGGAAATGAAGGGATTTGGGTCATTGTAGATCGTCTGACTAAGAGTGCAAGATTCATTCCTGTTCGATCAACTAGGACTGCATCAAAGTTGGCTGAGTTGTATATTAAGTGGATAGTTCGATTCCATGGTATTCCGAAGAGTATAGTGAGCGATCGAGACCCACTGTTCACTAGTAGATTTTGGAAGAGCTTCCAGGAAGTTTTGGGAACCGAGTTGTGTTTGAGTACAGCTTATCATCCTCAAACAGATGGTCAGACCGAGAGAGTCAACCGAGTTTTGGAAGATCTTCTTAGAGCATGTGTTTTGGATTTCGGAGGATCATGGGAAGATCACCTTCATTTGGTGGAGTTTGCGTACAACAACAGTTACCAGTCAAGCATTGGTATGGCACCGTATGAGGCATTGTATGGAAGACCGTGTAACTCTCCGACATGTTGGTTGGAAACTGGAGAAAAGTTGATGCTTGGGCCAGAGATGATTCGTCAGACTTCAGACTGTATAGAGATCATTCGGCAACGAATGAAGGCAGCCCAAGACCGTCAGAAGAGTTATGCCGATAAGCGTCGAAAGGATTTGGAATTCGACGTAGGAGATATGGTTTTTGTGAAGGTTTCTCCTCTGAAGAATGTTATCCGATTCGGGAAGAAAGGAAAATTGACTCCGAGATTTGTTGGACCATTCCCGATTATCGAGCGAATTGGAAAGCTCGCTTATAGATTGGAATTACCGGAGAAGATGTCGGGTGTGCACAATGTTTTTCACGTATCATATCTACGAAAGTATGTGCACGACTCGAATACGGTGGTTTCTGCTGATAGCTGTGAAGATTTCGAAGTTGATCCAGTCGATAGAAGACCTCGTAAGCCGCTTCGTGTTGTGGAAACCGACACGAAACAGCTTAGGAGGAAGGTAGTTAAGTTGCTCAAGATACAATGGAGTGACGATGATAACAACTGTACGTGGGAGGTGGAAGAGAGGATGAAAGCAGCTCATCCCGAACTCTTCAAGGTATGGCCCTAAGGTGTCGTATCATCTAACAACATTGTAACTTGTTCTAAGTTTTAGAATTCTGCATGCTAAGCTAGAATTGGATGCATGGTTGGCTGATTGCTATGGATGGTAGGCATGCAGAATAGCCTTTGATTGCTTTGTTTGGAATTTCGGGGGCGAAATTCCTAAGGGGGAGAGAATGTAACGACCCGTATTTTTACGGATCGAAAAGTTTGTCAAAATCTGGAAGTTTAGCATTTTTGAGCCATTTCAGATTTTAGGCAAATATATGGCTAAGTCCTAAGTCGTAAACGACTTAGTATAAGTCGTAAGTCGTATACGACTTAGGAGATGGGAGTGACCCAGGGCTTGGAGATAGGTTGTTTGTACGACCTAAGGAGATAAGTCGTAGCTGGGCTAAGTTAGTAGGTCGAAATTAACTCGGCAAGTGTTAAGTCGTAGGTTGTAAGTCGTTGCCGAGTTAAGGGATAGACAACCTAAGGAAGTGACCGACCTAAGGTATGGTAGACGACTTAAGGTTTTGACCGAGTTAAGTGTTTAAGTCGTAGCCAAGTTGAGTCGTGGCCATGTTAAGGAGAATGCTAAGTCTTAAGTCGCGAGATCACTAAGTCGTAGCATGTTAAGTCGGAGGCCCTGTTTAGTTATGAGTCGTAAACTGGGGGTTTTGTTAAGTCGTAAGTCGTGAACGACTTATGAGTGTGTTAAGTCGTAGACGACTTAGGTGTTTGTTTGTTGAGTCGTATCCCAGCAAGTGTTAAGTCGTTAGGTCGTATAGGCTGGTTAAGTCGAGCACTTGTTAAGTCATAAGTCGGCATAGCAGTAAGTCGTATGCTCTTATGTTAGGTCGCTGAGGAGTTAAGTTGTGGCATTGTTAGGTCGAAAACCACCCTTGTTGGTTAAGTCGTCCAGACAAGTGTTAGCTCGTTGCATGTGTTTCGATAAGTCGTAAGTCGTCTAACCAGTTAAGGCGCGTGCGCATTAAGTCGTAGACAGGGTTCGTATATGCGCATGTGTTGAGTCGGAGGTTGCTAGATCGGCAGAGGCTTTGTTAAGTCGAAGGTTATAAGTCGGAGATGACTTATAGAGGCGGACGAGTTACGACTTAAGGAATTTTCTGCTATAAATAGGAAGGGTTTTTCTCACTTTTTGGGATCCGGATTTTGAAGCGACGAAGTGCTGCCATTTTGAGAGCTCGACTTCTACACTTCTTCACTTCTTTTCTCCACTCTAATCTAGTGATTCCATCCATCCAAGTTGAAGATCAAATTGAAGATTCAAGAGCTTAGATTGAAGATCTTCATCTTTTCAAGAGAGATTTCTTCGTTTGAAGCGGATTCGTGATAGATCAAGATTGATCCTTCGCTGTCCAGATCTGAAGCATGTTGATTTGAGGTTGTTTAGGTGATTTGGTGAGTGGTGATTATCTCTCACACGGATCCAAAGGAGTAGATCGGATTGTTGGCTTGATTTGGTGTTAAAATAGTGATTTCTATGCATTTTTGTAAACATAAGTGTAGATCCATGTAGATCCATTGTTCATGATGATTCGACAACCATTTTTGTATATGATTAACCTATGCAAGTTCATTCATCAAGATTGTAGAGATATTTCTTATGATTTCATGCATGTTAGACTTTCAACTCTTTAATTACGAAAATGTCATTATCGTTATAATTATCTACTTAGATCATATTTGAATGCTTGATTGCTTGGATTAATGTTTGGTTTGATTGATTGTTATGAATTAGATGATTGATGGTTTGATTTAGACCGAAGATGATTCAAAAGCTAGGAGAAAGGCTCTTGAATTGGGTAAGCTGCTCGTGGCATATGTAGCGGGATGATGAAGCTCTTATGCGTAGATTTGATGATGTGATGTTGAGATGAGGCTTTGCGAGGATGTGATGAAGCGAGGAAATCATGTGATGAAGACTTGGTATAATCCAGACGGGATCATTCCAAGCATGTTGATAACTCGGTGATATGATTCGAGTTGAGGATAATGAATGGATATGAGAATAGTCGTCGAGGAGGATGACTAGGAGGCTTGGATAGCATCGTTGTTGAAGGTTCTAGCATGCTCTAAGCAAGAGTACGTTTGGGCAGATTCGATAGTCCCAACGGCCAACTGTTGATGGTCGAGTACTCTGGGCAGATTCGATAGTCCTAGGCACGGGCTGCGACGACGTGTGGGAGTTATGTCTAGAACCGGGGTTTCCATTAGCCCTTGACGGACGGCTGAAAGAATGTGCCGGTCATTCAATTAACGGTGATATCGAAGCAATGATAACAGTGATAGCCAGAGTCATGGATGTTTGGTTGTATCGTCATTCGGACTCAAGAGCGGTATTTTCTGGGTGCTTATCTGATTTAGGCCTTGGCACTTGGAAAACATCGCCCTTGACTCGAATGATTATTACTTTACTTTAAATTGTATGCTCTGCTATGTTGCTTCTGCTTAGTGTGTGTCTGGGGGCTATCACTGTAGAAAGAGGTGGAGTGGGAGGGTTGTATTCCTATTCCTTTTCCTTTATGCTCTTTTGGTATGTTGTTAGTTAATTTACTGCTCACTAAGACTGTTGTCTGACTCAAGGCTTTATGTTTTAATTCTTATTGCCTTGGGCTGTTCGTCCATTTTTGGGACGGGCAGACTAGGTAGCAGGTGACAGGTGCTGTTCTCTTCTCACGATGCTGATATCGAAGACGAGCTGGAGGGTTGCATATTATCTTCTTATTATATGTACTGGATGTTCCGTTGTTTTGTATTCTCTGAGTGTTATGTAGTGAGGCTTGATGTATTGGCTATTTGGATGCTTGTATTCAACTATTATGGAGTTTTATATGATGTCATTTTGTTCTGTAAAGCTTCACTATACATATGTTCTATTGTATTTTGTCCATGCGCTGTGAGTAATACGATAGATTCTGTTGTTTTAATCTACCCTGACAATCGTCCATGGTCGCCTGGCACACTTTACAGCGCACTATCTCTAGATTCGGTGCAGGGGTCATGGGCGGTCGTCACAGCCGAAATCGCGGAGACGAGAGCTACGCTGCAGTGCAAACCCGGGACTGTTTTGAGCTCGTTAATTTTTTTGGTTAAATCGAACGCGCTCGATTTAATTTAAAATTTGAACGATTGGCCACGTAAAATCAAGGTGAGTGTTTTATAACGCTCACAACGTACTAGAATATTCTGATGCTAGTTAAATTTAATATTGTGAAGTGATATGATTTTATTAGTCGTTGATAAATTTAACTGCCATCTAGATTGTCATTGAATTTAATGTTAGAAATTGAAATTGACTGTCAAATTGAAATTGGAATTTAATCGAAATTAAATTACCGAACATCTATAACTATGAAATTTCCATGATTATATTGTCTGTTTGGATGATTGGTTGCGATGGATGCTATTGAATGATATTTGAAATGTTTGGATGTTTATTGGTTGTATATATCCTGTCATCACCCTGTGTATTATTTACAGTTGTAAATTAATTCATTTTGAATAAATTGAGAAATAGGTTGAAATGATATATACCGATGACACTATAATTCGAATTGAAATGATATATCTCTATTCCTGAAATTTAATTGAAATAACTGATCACTTGGCCATAGGATAGAAAATTATATATGGGCACCGGATTGGTTAAATTAAATGATTTTTAAATTCTTTGATTGGGAATTTACTTTAAATGGTTTGATTTAAAGGAATAAAATCTATTTTTTTTATAGAAATTGAATTTATCGCGAATTTGAGGTTGAGATGTTGAAAAAAAATTGGTTAAACAAATTGTTTAATAATTGAAGTTAAGACTTTGAAATTAAAATTGTGATATGATTGGATTTCGTAAATTGATTTGATTTTTAAAAGTATTTAACTTTTATTCGGACTTTGAATATTATTAAGTAAAAGTGTGATAAGGACAACATTTTGAATTTTGAGGAAATTGGATTTGGGATGGAATTGAATTAATTTGTAATCGAAATTGATTTGAATTGAAATTGAGATTTGAATCGACTGAATGTAAATTTGAATTTGATTCAGATTGGTAAGTTGGAAATTAAAATGGTTGACTTTGAAGCTATTTCAAATTTGGTTTTCCTAAGTTATTCTGCTATATAAGCTATTTTAAATACTTAAACTATTTTTGTTAAACTATTTTAACCTATATTAACTATATTAAAATTTTCAACCTATCTTAAACTATGTTAACTTATTTTAATCTATTTTTAATCTACTTAACCCAATTTAATTTATTTAAAGTAATTTATCTATTTTAATTTATTTTAATCATATTTAATTTATTTTAAAGCTATTTAACCTATTGACTTATTTTAAATCTATTTTAAAACTATTTAACTATATTAAATCAATTTAAACTATTTTGAAATCTATCTTTAATATTTAGAGTATTTTAACTATTTTCAATTATTTAAGCTACTTTAAACTATTCAAAAATATTTTACCAAAATTCCCAGCTGGTCAATAAGGTGAAATGTTTATATTTAAATCTTGGATTTAAATACGAAGTGGGTTAAATGAAGTTACAACCTAAATTGAAATATGACGATTTTTGAAATTGAAAATGAGATATTAAGGCGAAATGATTTTTGAAATGAAATCGTATATTTTGCGTAGATACGATGATTTTGAAATGGATTTGATTTTTGAAGCGAACTTGATATTTTGATATCAATTATGAATTGATTTTGAAAATGTAAAAGAACCATCCGGTGTGTAATAAGCGGTTGGTTGTTAAAGAGACCGGGATCGGATATGGGCATACTCTCTGTCGATACCGAAAACCACTTTAACAACTGTGTACGTGGTGGAGATTCCAGAAATGAAGTAGGATGGTTTGGCGACGATTCTATATGGTATGACGTGACCCTGACTCCCGTGAGTCAGCTTAGATGTGACTAAAATCAGGAGCTATACCGGGCTAATGTGAGGTCATTCCTCTTATCCGGCATATTTCTTCGATACCATTATATTGCTTTTGTGATTCGATTTTGGTGGCCACCCCTCGATTGTTTGGGAGTGTGTCCGAGGTGGGCGGTAGTAGCTGCTATGCGTCACCACCAGTCCGGGAGTGCAATTGGTATATCTACCCTGGCATCTCCTCGTGTGCCGTGTTCACATGCCCTAGCGTGCCTTCTACGAGTTTGTTTTGTACCATACCTATGGGGTGCCCTCTGCGTAAACCTTTCGGAGGAGCGTACGGTACTGTATAGACTATGGGAATATATAAAATGTGTTAAGGGGGATATGGGTAACGCCTTAACGCTATTTTAATACTTTTACTTTACTGTAGACATATTATAATAGCGTATTGTACTACATAGTAGATAGTTTAACGGATCCTTAAGAGATGGAAATCCCGTAACATCTCTTGAGTTATTGCACGCACGTCGACACTGGATAAGAGATGTCAAACCCCGTAAACATCTCTGACGCCGTTACACTCATATTTATTTACGATTGATTTAACTTACATAAGGATATTTTAGTCCTGACTCGAGTGTTTTGTCTTTTCATTACGCTCGGGTCAGTCCTGAGTTTTTCAGCTTATTGAAGATTTATTCTGGAGGACGAAGACGAAGATTTGGTATACTAGTACTATTATTATCCTTGCATCATGCTGTCTGCTGCATTATTTTATTTGTTCTGTTTTATATGTATAACTCTGATAAATGTTGTATAAATGATAATCAAAAGTATATTAAACAGCTTCATGAACTGTTTATTTGATTATTATATTTTATCTTTCCGCTGCGAGATTCCGTGGTTGTTTCTTGTTCCTTTTCTCTTCTTTTCTTATTTACCCCATTAACAATCCTCCCTTTTGAATGGTTTGAGTTGGCATTTGTGTTTGATTGTCGATTTAAACTATCCAAAAAGGTGGGTCGTTACAGTTGGTATCAGAGCTTTGGTTTAGCGATAACCTTAGCTTTGTGGGGTCTGACACTTTATAAATAAGGTAGTAATACCCTATGATGAGTCGCTGAGTGTATATGTATGAGAGAGCGTATTTGTTAGTGATATAAAATTGTTTTATATTGTGTTGGTTGATTTGTTGAGTGGCTTATGGATTCTGGTCGATACGAGTAATTAACGTCATTGATAGGGATCTCTAAACACTTGAACAGAACAATTCAACATAGTATTGTTTTAAAATTGGGTAAATGAAATAATTTTGCCCCAATTATATTTTGTATATAAAGAAATAATTTTTCAAAAATTATTATGATACATCCAGTTTGTTTGGTTGTTAGAAATGATAATATGGATGATTATCACAAATTGGATATTGTGTTTTAATAAATAAGTTGTGTTACAAATAAACAATGATAAAACAACTTGTGGAATGTTTTAAGAAGGTAAAAATTTTGTAAGAATAATTTATAAATGTGACTTATAAATCAAGATAGATTTAAAGTGTGAAATATTGAATTTAAGACCCGGGGATTTTGAAAATGGTTTTTCAAAACTTTGAAGAAAATATGTAGTGATGTTAGTTGAAAAATGTAACAACCATAATTTTGTGAATATTTTTAATTAAATTTTTATTTGAAATTTTGATTTTTTAAATCATTTAAAAGTGAATTTTTAGAATTATTCCAATGTAAGTTTGGAATTTGTTTGTAATTTATTTTCCAAATGCAATAAATAAATGATTTTTGAAAATTTTATATTTTGGTCAAAATCTGAATTTTCAGTTTAAAAAAAAAATTGAATTTCAAATTTTAATCTTTTTCTTTGAAGCAGAATATATTTATGATATCTGTTCTGCTTTTCGTTTAGTTAAATTCTAAGTTATACTTTTTAAATCAGATAAATTACAGCATTTTTACACGCAGTTATTTACTGTATTTCAATTTCTAGTTTTCTATGTGCGTTTCTATATTTTTATTTTCTATGTTATTTTATTTTATTTTTCTATTTTGTTTATCTAAACTTTATTTATTGGATTTCACTTGTGTGTATATCTTTTCATAAAAGGCTTGGAAGAAATCAAGGAGACATGCGTTACATTTCTTTAATGCTTGCCTTTTTATTTACCTACCCTCTTTATTACTTACCCTAGCCATTCACCGTTCATAGCCGTGAATTGCTCTTATTAATCATGTACAAACATCTCAAAATATCCTCTTTTCAATTGCATTTAAGAATCATATATATATACATATACATATACATACACACACATATATATATATATATATATGTATGTGTGTTTCTTTCTCCTTATTTCTTACCTTTTATTTCCTAGCCTTTTTGTTTTTCTATCATTTACTCCTCTTTAGCCGTTCAAAATCTTTTCTTGCCATCCACTCCACTTCATAATTCACGTACAAAATTTATTTCCCATCTCTCATTTTTCATTTGCATTTAAAAATAAAATATATTGTACGTTTTTTCTCCTTAACTTATGCCTTTCCGTTTCCTTAGCATTCATAACTCCTTAGCTCTTTTTTTTTCTCTTCTATAGCCGTGTATTTCCTTTTTCCATACACGTACAAAATTTATTTCCCATTATGATTCACATATTTCACTTGCATTTAGGAATAATATATGTATAAGTTTTTTTCTCTTTATTTCTTGTCTCTTTGTTTTCCTAGCATTTACTCTATCAAATCACATAAAAATCTTCTCAATATCTCAGTTCCTCATTTTGCCTCTTCTAATTGAAATATTTTACAGTAAGTTTCTTTTATTAAATAGGAAATAAATCCCACTCATTCACTAGCCTTTTTATTTGCTAGCCTTTCATTTTCTAAACCCTACATCTTAGCCATACAAATCTCTTGAAACCCTAGCCGCCTTCTTTTTATTTCTTATTCACGTACAAATTCTCATCCTCTCATTTTCATTTGCGTGAAGAAAATACAACAAGCTCTAGGTTATTTCCATGGCTTCCTTCTCTCTTTTTTCCACTTTTATTTTATTTCCTCTTTTTTTTCCTTTTGTTTTCTCCTTGCATAGCTCAGCCTCCACCACCACAACATAACCTCCTCCTCACTATTAGACCATGGCAAAGCCCACTTGGTGGTTGAAAGCAAGGTTATGTTCTTTGATTCGTAATTGCATAGTTTAATTCATCTTTTGTTGTGTTGAATCTTATTCTTATGATTTGTGTATTTGTTATATACAAGATCAATATCTTGGCTCTCCATCCATTCAAATCAGAATTGTGTCTAGTCGTGCTTTCCGGATTTTTGTTTGTGTGTTTGCTTTGCAAACTTCAGCGTAAAAGGTGAGTAATCACACCTGACATTCATACTTATATTATTGTGAATTGATAGCAAGTGAAAATGTAGAAATAATTATATTATGTTATACATGCCTGTGATATATTTATATGATATTAAATACTGTTTATATGCCTGTTACATCATCTGTTATATTTTATTTTATTTTACTGTTTATTTATATTCTGTTCTCACACTGCAAGTTCCCTGTAGAATAGAATCACTATGGGTTGAAATGATATATACCCGAACGGACTTTAGAATAGAGAAAGATCGTTATGGGCTGAAATGACAAGCCTAAGCGATTTTTATTTATTTTATTTAACTTGGGATTGCGGGTTTGAAATGATAGAACCCGGATTTTTCTTTGTAAATTACGGATTGAAATGATATATTATCCGTATCACTTGACCTAGGTTAGAAAATATTATACAGACCCGTGGTTATTTTATAAGTTTTTCTGGAAGTTTTAAGTATTTTGAAAATGTAAATTTTGATATTTTAATTTAAATTTTGTTTTTAAAATGATTTAATAAAGTGAAAAATGATTTCATATGTATTAAAAATGTTAAATAAATAAATGGAAATTTGTGATTGGAAATATAAACTAATTTAGAAATATGTAAAGTTTTAATTATGAAAGAAACGTGTAAAGTTCTAATTAATGAAAGAATATGTAAAGTTTTAATTATGAAAGAAACGTGTAAAGTTCTAATTAATGAAAGAAATATGTAAAGTTTTAATTATGAAAGAAACGTGTAAAGTTCTAATTAATGAAAGAATATGTAAAGTTTTAATTTATGAAAGAAACGTGTAAAGTTCTAATTAATGAAAGAAATATGTAAAGTTTTAATTATGAAAGAAACGTGCAAAGTTCTAATTAATGAAAGAAATATGTAAAGTTTTAATTATGAAAGAAACGTGTAAAGTTCTAATTAATGAAAGAATATGTAAAGTTTTAATTTATGAAAGAAACGTGTAAAGTTCTAATTAATGAAAGAAATATGTAAAGTTTTATTTATGAAAGAGACGTGTAAAGTTCTAATTAATGAAAGAAATATGTAAAGTTTTAATTTATGAAAGAAACGTGTAAAGTTCTAATTAATGAAAGAAATATGTAAAGTTTAAATTATGAAAGAAACGTGTAAAGTTCTAATTAATGAAAGAAATATGTAAAGTTTTAATTATGAAAGAAACGTGTAAAGTTCTAATTAATGAAAGAAATATGTAAAGTTTTAATTTATGAAAGAGACGTGTAAAGTTCTAATTAATGAAAGAAATATGTAAAGTTTTACTTACTGAAAGAAACATGTAAAGTCTTAATTAATGAAAGAAACATGTAAGTCTTAATTTGTGTAATATTGATTTAAAATAATAAATGCCCTTTTTGTAATAAAACGTAAATTAAAACGTACATTTGATAATGTAAGTTTAATTAGTGTAATATTGATTAAACGATAAATGCTCTTTACTGTAATAGAAATGTAAGTTAAAAAGTACATTTAATATGTAAGTTTTAATTAATGTAAATGACATATTTTAATGACTAAAATAATAAAGTTTCTTTATTGTAATGATAATGTAAGTTAATAAGGTACTCTTAACTTAACATAAGAATTTCAGCATTAAATTGGATATTACAGTAACAAAGTTTATTTAACTATAAGGCTATGATAAAATGACCATGTTAAAAATTTGTAAGTATATAAATACTTTGAGTATATAAAATATTAAATTGGAAAGTATTACATTCCAAAAATGTTATGATTCCTTAAGGTTACATTACAAAAATGCTATGATAATTTAAAGGAAGATTTCAAGTTTAATAAATTAAAGGACATATTCAGTGATTTTGAAATTTGGGTTTTATTGAAATGATATATTATTGAATTGGTTTTGAAATGGAAATGATATATTTTTGAATTGGTTTTGAATAGATATGTTTTGGGTTTGAAAGTATGTATTAGTTTGAAATAAATGATATGATTTTGAAATGGTTTAAAGGATGTATTTTGATTTTAAACATAAATTATTTTGAAATTTATAACCACGGGTTATAATAACGATTGGTTGGCAAAGAGACCGGGATCAGATATGGACATACTCTCTGTCGATACCGAAAACCACTTTGACAACCGTGTACGCGGTGGAGATTCCAGAATGAAGTAGGATGGTGGCAACGTTCTTAAGGTATGTTACGTGGACCCAACTCCCGTGAGTTGGCATAAGGTGGCTAAAACAGGAGCGATCTCGGACCAGTGAGGTAGCACCTCTTCTCGGACACATTTCTTCGATATTATACTCTTACTTGTGTTTGATTAGATGGCCATCCTCCGATTTGGGAGTGTTGTTCGAGGTGGAACGGTAGTGGCTGCTATGCGTATCCATCAGTCCGTGTGCGTAATTGGTATATCTACCCTGGCATTGCCTAGTTGTGTCGTGTCACCTACCATATCGAGCTTTACTACGATTATGATTTTAAGATCCGACCGCGTTAAGGTTCTCCATCCCCTTAACGCTATTTTCTATATGATTATACTTTACTTATTTAGACACTATTATAATAGCGAATATTACTACATAGTAAATAGTTTAACGGATCCTTAAAGAATGGGCGATCCCAAGCATTCTTTAAGTTACTTGTACCTTTATTACAGTTCACTTGAGTTGGTTTACATTATATAAGTATGTATGTCCTGACTCGAGTGTTTTGTGTTTTGCTTTACGCTCGGGTCAGACTGAGTGATACAGCATTAGAGACTCACCTTCGGAGCTGGAGTTTTGCTTTGAAGATCCAGATATCTATTCATTTTGTTATCCATTTGATTCCAGTTGTACCTGATTTTCATACTGTTACTCCTGTTGTATCTTGGTATTCCTATTGTATCTTAATTAACTCTGATGTATTTATATAGTAGCTTCATGGACTACTATCTCTTTTACTTCCGCTGCATTATATTACTCTGTGTCTGTGATCTGTGATTTTTTATTTACTGTAAATGATGAGTTTGCCAAAAATTTATTTACAACGCGGTATTTTGAGCAATTCAAGTCCGACATGTGTGGATGCGAATGGTTGAAAATATCGGGTCGTTACAAAAAATATTTATGGGAAATATTTTGAAAGGATTTTTAAGATGGAATAAATTCAGTAACCCTCTCTTATGTCGCTGGAAAAAAATTTCGGTGATGACTGCGCAGCATCATCGACGTTCATTTTCGAGTCTCAGAGTGGGGGAGACTTTTGCGAATCTTTGCTTTGCTTTGAAACCGTTTTGGAAAATGCATTTTTGGTTTAAAACTACAAAAGTATGATTTGATAGATATAAGATATAAATGTATATATTTATTTCAAATGATTTGAAATGAACCGGGCATTTAAATTTCTAAGTTCTGTTAATGAATATTTTTCAAAATATTTGAATGAAATGTGAATAATCAGAACTTATATAATAAGAGGATTAAGAATTCTAAGCTTAAATGTTTTAGAAACTTTAGAGTGAAAGTGTAACTCTTAAAATGGAAAGGTATTGAAAAGTAAAGAAAATTTAAACAAGTTAAATTGTGAACATTATAATTAAGTAAAATGAATTCAATAAATTTGTATAATACCACATTGCATTCTAATAACATATAATATGACTTACCAAATGTTAAAAAGTTAAAAGAATGATTTGGATATGTAATGGGATATTATACAAGTAAGCAAAACTTAAAAGTAATTAAAATGTGTACAAATGGAAATTTGGTTGTGATAAAGAAAAAAATGTTATATACTTAAGTAAAATGTGAAATGATGAATGGCTAAATGGAATAAGTAAGTGAACTTAAGAAAACAGACAAATGAATCGAAATAATATCCTTGTAAATTTGTTACAGAATTGAATATAAATTTGCAAAGAAATTGTGAAATTGAAGTTTGTAGCTTTGGAGATAATTATAAACTTAGATAAAGTCCAACTTCTTATATATGACTTTTATAGAATAATTATAAACTAAGTGATGATTAATAAAATGTTCCACCAATAAATTTGTTATTAACTGAAATTATGAAAATGAAGTAAATGTAAACAGAAGAATTTGGTATAGCTAAGAATAAATTGAAAAGGGAAATTTAATTTAATTAAATTACATGGAATGGTTAAAATGAACTTAACTAAGAAAATTGTATAAGATGATGTTTAAGAAATGATAGTATTAAAGAGTATGCTATGTAAAGAAATGGATATGCTAAGTAATTAAGGAATGAATAATGCATTGTGTATAATTAATTGTAAATGAAATGATGGTAAGTAAATAAATTGAATATAGACAAATTGTATAGGAATCTATTGGAAGGTAATACGTAAGTTGTACGTATATTGTTTTATTCGCATAACAATTTGACCCAAACTCGAGCACGGAATTTCGAGATAATTTATATCGATCCAAGTTAGGATTTTTCACTCGATTCTTAACGGCGAACCCTGGATATAGATTTTTGATTTGATTCTGGAATTCTCTATCATAGTATATGGCTATGCAAGAGAATAACAGTTTCCGATCAAGGAACCAAATCTGAGTCCGCACTAGAGAGTCAGGTGAACGATACTAGTTTGGAAGTGAAATTTTGTGATCGAATGAATGATCAGATTTGATATTGCGTACGGATGATATATGTACTTCGTACAGGTTTAGGTGAAGCTAATATTGAAAATTGATAATGCAAATTATAAATTGTTTTAAAATTATATGATTGGATATCATTGAGAAATAAGATGTAGGTATTTTAAAATCAAGAAAATTTGGATTGCCCGACAAAAAGGTACGTGTTTATTTTTGTCATTTGATTGATGGTTTTTGGGATGGAGCCACTTGGATTTTGTTTTCTTTTATTGGTTTGGGGCCCGTAGAGGCGTTTTGTAGCTGTACCGATGGAGCCGCGCAAAGGAGACGCTGCCGAAATTTTCCGTAAATCCGGGTGTTAGAAAATTTTTGAGTTTTAAAATTTTATAACTCATTTGGATAACCAACTTGGAAATTTCGTAAGCTTATTGGAGTAGCGTAGTGGGAGCGTAGAAACGACTTTATAAATGAAATTTCTTTGTTTTGTAAATTGATAATTTTGAATAAAATATATATCAAATGTTGAATTCTTTACCTAGTTCCTTTTCCCTTCTTTTTCCTTTTCGAGGACGAAAAGTTTTGAGTGGGGGAGAGTGTAACAACCCGTAGATTTTCGATAATTAAATTAGTTAATTTAATAAGATTTTATGATTTAATGTTGGAAGAATTTAAAATTTGTAATTTATTTATTGATAATAATAACTAGAATGAATTGCAACAATATTTGTCTAAGTTAATTATTAATAAATCGAATGAAATTCCCATAAATTGAAATGACTTAAATATTATAACTTAGTTCTAATGGAAATATAAGAAAAACAAATGTAAATATTGGGTTAACTAATGAAATAATATATAGTCTATGGTAATGGAATCCTATTTAGTCTTATATAGGAAATTTGTGACAGTTGTTAGTAAATAATAAACTTATAAGTGTGATTAAAAGTAAATGGTGATAATTATTATAGGTTACTTGTTTATTGGTCAGTCGGATTGAATTTGGAAACCAATTGCAATTGAAATGAAATTTTATATATTAACTAGGTTTATAATCAATAACTAAAGTCGAATAATAAATGTTGGGTGCTTTGGATGTGAATAAGGTAATTGAGTGATAACTAAAATTCAATTAAAATGTAATATTGGAATTTGTTGAATATTGAACAATTAAATTATTTAAATTTAATATTGGAAATTAATTGAATAATTGAATAAAATTTAATAATGGGAATTAAATAACTATATAATGAAGATAATTGTTCCATAATTTGAATTCGTTCTAAAGTTAAATTTTATAAGTTCATTTTCAATTATTTCAAGATAATGAATTTCAGATAATCAAAATTGTTTAAAAATTTAAATTTGCAAATATTTGAATAATTGAATTTTTAAGATAATATGATTGAAAATGATATCGAAGATTGATATAAAATTTTATTTAAACACCAATGAATTTGTTAACATTTAAAATTGGATTCGTAAGAAATTCTGTAAATTTTGAAAAGTCGTCGATTTAATCGACGAGTAAAAATAGCCTTCCGAGACACAGTCTCGGAATTCGATGAAACCAGTTCCATTGGATCCGTAATAAAGTATTATTATCGGATTTCAAATTTCGTAGCATTTGGAGTTATCGTTTGGTTGTACGGGTTAGAAACGCGCTGAAATAAATAACGAAAATTTAATATTTTAATTCGATTCAAAAAGCTATCTTCCACATACGATCAAATTGGCTTCCGAAACACGTTCCATTGTGTTCGGAATGCGGGTAAAACCTTACGAACGCCTGTCGGCACGTGTTATTTGGAGTTCGTTCGGAAAATCATGAAATTTGTGAGATTAATATTAAAATAATATTAGTTATACGCGTGTATATACGCATTCGTCCCGTAACCCTAGCTACTTTCTTCGTGGCCGCCTTTGTTCGTTTAATGGCCGATAATTGATCTCGTTCCCCCTCAAAAATCACGAAATCCAAGCAACGAATTCGAAAACCCCCAACAAGATAATCGAAGAGTGTAATACGAACTTCCAATCCAACGGTCGAGATGCGTTTTAGTGGAGGGGGTAGTGAGATTTTGGCCACCGTTCCTGTTCGTCTCGTGCTCGTCGTGATGGGAATAGGGACCACCGAGTGTCACCGCCTTCTGGCCGAAGATGGAGGGGATGGAGAGCTTCAGGGTGCTGTTGTCTAATCGTCGAGGAGCGCCACGTAGGCGACGCGATTTCGAACCCTAGCGAACGAAGTTGGGTTCGTTTGTTTTGGTGATACCTGGAACGCTTGCGTGAAGGAGATGAACGTTAGTGGGCCGGGTTTGAAGCAACTGGGTATTGCAATTTTAATTAAGAATTCAAGTTATATAAATTAGCTAAGTTTTATTCCGATTCTTATAAAATTCATAACTCATTCGTACGAGGTCCGAATCGGACGAAACTGGCGACGCCGAAATCGCGGAGACGAGAGCTACGCTGCAGTGCAAACCCGGGACTGTTTTGAGCTCGTTAAAATTTTTGGTTAAATCGAACGCGCTCGATTTAATTTAAAATTTGAACGATTGGCCACGTAAAATCAAGGTGAGTGTTTTATAACGCTCACAACGTACTAGAATATTCTGATGCTAGTTAAATTTAATATTGTGAAGTGATATGATTTTATTAGTCGTTGATAAATTTAACTGTCATCTAGATTGTCATTGAATTTAATGTTAGAAATTGAAATTGACTGTCAAATTGAAATTGGAATTTAATCGAAATTAAATTACCGAACATCTATAACTATGAAATTTCCATGATTATATTGTCTGTTTGGATGATTGGTTGCGATGGATGCTATTGAATGATATTTGAAATGTTTGGATGTTTATTGGTTTTATATATCCTGTCATCACCCTGTGTATTATTTACAGTTGTAAATTAAATCATTTTGAATAAATTGAGAAATAGGTTGAAATGATATATACCGATGACACTATAATTCGAATTGAAATGATATATCTCTATTCCTGAAATTTAATTGAAATAACTGATCACTTGGCCATAGGATAGAAAATTATATATGGGCACCGGATTGGTTAAATTAAATGATTTTAAATTCTTTGATTTGGAATTTACTTTAAATGGTTTGATTTAAAGGAATAAAATCTATTTTTTTATAGAAATTGAATTTATCGCGAATTTGAGGTTGAGATGTTGAAAAAAAAATTGGTTAAACAAATTGTTTAATAATTGAAATTAAGACTTTGAAATTAAAATTGTGATATGATTGGATTTCGTAAATTGATTTGATTTTTAAAAGTATTTAACTTTTATTCGGACTTTGAATATTATTAAGTAAAAGTGTGATAAGGACAACATTTTGAAATTTGAGGAAATTGGATTTGGGATGGAATTGAATTAATTTGTAATCGAAATTGATTTGAATTGAAATTGAGATTTGAATCGACTGAATGTAAATTTGAATTTGATTCAGATTGGTAAGTTGGAAATTAAAATGGTTGACTTTGAAGCTATTTCAAATTTGGTTTTCCTAAGTTATTCTGCTATATAAGCTATTTTAAATACTTAAACTATTTTTGTTAAACTATTTTAACCTATATTAACTATATTAAAATTTTCAACCTATCTTAAACTATGTTAACTTATGTTAATCTATTTTTAATCTACTTAACCCAATTTAATTTATTTAAAGTAATTTATCTATTTTAATTTATTTTAATCATATTTAATTTATTTTAAAGCTATTTAACCTATTAACTTATTTTAAATCTATTTTAAATCTATTTAACTATATTAAATCAATTTAAACTATTTTGAAATCTATCTTTAATATTTAGAGTATTTTAACTATTTTCAATTATTTAAGCTACTTTAAACTATTCAAAAATATATTACCAAAATTCCCAGCTGGTCAATAAGGTGAAATGTTTATATTTAAATCTTGGATTTAAATACGAAGTGGGTTAAATGAAGTTACAACCTAAATTGAAATATGACGATTTTTGAAATTGAAAATGAGATATTAAGGCGAAATGATTTTTGAAATGAAATCGTATATTTTGCGTAGATACGATGATTTTGAAATGGATTTGATTTTTGAAGCGAACTTGATATTTTGATATCAATTATGAATTGATTTTGAAAATGTAAAAGAACCATCCGGTGTGTAATAAGCGGTTGGTTGTTAAAGAGACCGGGATCAGATATGGGCATACTCTCTGTCGATACCGAAAACCACTTTAACAACTGTGTACGTGGTGGAGATTCCAGAAATGAATTAGGATGGTTTGGCAACGATTCTATATGGTATGACGTGACCCTGACTTCCGTGAGTCAGCTTAGATGTGACTAAAATCAGGAGCTATACCGGGCTAATGTGAGGTCATTCCTCTTATCGGGCATATTTCTTCGATACCATTATATTGCTTTTGTGATTCGATTTTGGTGGCCACCCCTCGATTGTTTGGGAGTGTGTCCGAGGTGGGCGGTAGTAGCTGCTATGCGTCACCACCAGTCCGGGAGTGCAATTGGTATATCTACCCTGGCATCTTCTCGTGTGCCATGTTCACATGCCCTAACGTGCCTTCTACGAGTTTGTTTTGTACCATACCTATGGGGTGCCCTTTGCATAAACCTTTCGGAGGAGCGTACGGTACTGTATAGACTATGGGAATATATAAAATGTGTTAAGGGGGATATGGGTAACGCCTTAACGCTATTTTAATACTTTTACTTTACTGTAGACATATTATAATAGCGTATTGTACTACATAGTAGATAGTTTAACGGATCCTTAAGAGATGGAAATCCCGTAACATCTCTTGAGTTATTGCACGCACGTCGACACTGGATAAGAGATGTCAAACCCCGTAAACATCTCTGACGCCGTTACACTCATATTTATTTACGATTGATTTAACTTACATAAGGATATTTTAGTCCTGACTCGAGTGTTTTGTCTTTTCATTACGCTCGGGTCAGTCCTGAGTTTTTCAGCTTATTGAAGATTTATTCTGGAGGACGAAGACGAAGATTTGGTATACTATTACTATTATTATCCTTGCATCATGCTGTCTGCTGCATTATTTTATTTGTTCTGTTTTATATGTATAACTCTGATAAATGTTGTATAAATGATAATCAAAAGTATATTAAACAGCTTCATGAACTGTTTATTTGATTATTATATTTTATCTTTCCGCTGCGAGATTCCGTGGTTGTTTCTTGTTCCTTTTCTCTTCTTTTCTTATTTACCCCATTAACAATCCTCCCTTTTGAATGGTTTGAGTTGGCATTTGTGTTTGATTGTCGATTTAAACTATCCAAAAAGGTGGGTCGTTACATACACAGATATCAGCGATAGGACCATCCTATCAAAAGTCGATATTCGGTATCGAAAATGCTGCTAAAACGCCGAAAATAAGATAAACGGAGCAATAGCAGTCCAAATTTGATGAAACGAAATATGACGCCTCACTCAGAAGATGGTTTACAAATTTATTATATAAAAATATTCAGGTTTTGAAATTATTTTATTATCATCAAATATTAACTGATTTAAATTTAAATAAAATTACACAAAAAAAATTAACTTGCATATTATCCGATAAAAATTTACCATTTGCTATGTTTATACAGACGTATTCTAGATATCAAATTTTTATTTCAAAATTCAATTATTTAAAATTTCACAAAATTCAGTTAATTACATTATTAAAGCCATTAAAATTTACGGGTCGTTACATATTTGGTAACTATCTTGAATTATACATATGCTTAGTTTGATCATAATATCATGAATCCATATATATGTGCACTGTAGACGTATGATGTGAATTCGTATATATAGATACATATACGTATGTATGTATGCATGTATTGTAATTTAATTATATATATATATATATCTATGTGTGTGTGTGTGTTTGCGTGTGTGTATAGCTCAAGACAAAAAAAATTGTAGTTAAAAAATAATTTTTAAAGGGATTTTAAAACAAAATTTGTTTTTTAATGTGTATATACACACGCACTACATATAAATTTTATTAAATCATGTGCATTATAATAATACGAAATAAAAAATTTGTATGTATATTAATTTATAAAATCGTAAATAAATATATATATTGAAATACAATGTATTAACTTAGTTTAAAATATATATTATAATACATATAAATACATGTTTAATAAACACAAAATTTAAATGTTATGAAATTAAACTTTCAATTTTTTTATATCATAACCAACTTCGTACTAAAATTGTCTTGATAAAAGAATTAAAAAAAATTAAATTGCATCTTTTAATAAAAATAAATTTGATTTGCTTTTGGCCAAATGTGTATATATATATGAACATGTTTGTGTGTATCATCCTTTTATATATAATTGATTTTTTATAATTAATTATAATATATAAATATATTTATATTATCATATTTCTCATTTTAAAAAATACATATATATTATTTTCGTATGTGTAACTTGTTATAAAATAGGTTTGAATTTAAAATTATACGATATTTATAATCCATATCTTAATCTAAAACGTGAAATTTGAGTTTGAAATTGTTTATACTTGTATTTACAAACATTAATATTCTGCAATTTTATATATATACATACATACATACATATATATAGTTTTATAATTTTATCATATTAGTATATGTGTGTGTATAAGATAGCACGTATGTCTATGGAGGAGCTAATGTGTCCATTGCGGTGCAAATCCCAGCACTTATATAGGGACATGATAAACCATGTACATTGTATATGTTGCACGTACATGTTCACACACATGTGTATATGATACGCATAATCATATTATATAGTAAAATTATAACATGAAAACAAAACTTTATTTACAAATTAAATGAAATCATGATTTTATTTAAAATTAATTTAGATCATATCTAAATATATTTAAACTTCATATGCCCAATAAGATACAAAACAATATTTTTTTTTGAAATTTAGCCATTTAACCCACAACATGCTGACCCAGATCCAAATTTTTTAATGTGATAAGTTTCTCATGATTACAACACACTGTAATTACTATCATATAACATATCATTTAAGAATTTTCTATTTAATATACTTTAAATTAATTACTCAATTAATTATATCATAGTATATTATAGAAATCAAACGCCTTTATTATGAACAAGATTGATTATCGAGTTAGATATATGCAACAAATTATATAATTTGCCCGAGGACGTACCCCTAATTCTATAAATCTTCCACTTGCACTTAGGGTCAATTATGGAACCTTATACCAGCTCCTTTGATCGGTTTTTATCAAAAAGTAATCAGGCTAGTCCTGTAGTGAATAGATATTCTGTATTGTTTTAACTAGCTAATTTGTGAATCAATTCTCTCCAACGTTGATAAATTGCATTTATCATGTGGAACTCTTCGGAGTATGTTCCTCTACTTCTAGTGAGTACTAGGTTCCCTTGCGATCTGTATTATGACATTGTTATTAGGTAACAATGTTCAGTGATTCTCAACATTTGGAATCACCCCTAGCCCAGTTGTAAATTGTAAATTTATTTATATTTCTCATATTGTAGCGCTATTCAAGGCAATGTATTCTTTCTTTGGTTTAGCCACTACTTATATATTGGAACATTTTCAATTTAAAGTTCTTAACTTAAGATTGAATATGAATTTATGATTGACATATTATCACTTATGAAGTTCGAGCCCTTGACAATTCTCTAATATTTCGTAAATACTTGAGAACACTCTAAACTATCACATAGTAATTCAGTTAGTATTTGATATTTGCTTTACGTATCAAATACATAAGCGAAGTATGATATTATAGACAATATATAATGTATGATAATTTCTATTGCTAATGCATAAGAAATTCATCTTACCTGCTCCATATTAAATAATTTAATATAATGTCCGTGTATATCGTTTTGGACATTTCCAACATCTTTTACACTGATTTTAAAAGATGTCTTTTCGAATATCGAAAATTAAACAACCAAAATAAATGATTTTAACACATGTACATCATTAATATAAGTTTGTTGTTTACTTATAGTTTTAGAAATATTTAGTACCATTATAATTCTATCTTATAGACACACGCTTCCTCTGCATTTTGATTGAAATATAAACGATTTGATTTTTCTATTAAAATATTTGCTCAACACTAATGCTTGTCGAACTGTACTTTCATATCAATTCTTGGATTCTTTCTAATAACCCACAAACTTAGATCGCTCCCACTGACCTAGAGACACTTTGGTCATTAAGCACAAACATCATATCCTAAATCATTATTTAGAATTTCTATTTCAACATACATATACTAAAACTCAAAATCATAAAGAGTGATCATTTTATGAGTAAAATCTGAATTAATCTAAGTATGTTTAATGATGAATATGTTATGTTAATCTCAATAGTTAAAATTTAAGATATTATTCCATCAACATAGCTAATACAGCTGCATTACTCTTCTTCTCGGAGACACTTTTGCAGCCAATGGATTATATCCCTCTAGGTACAACTATCAAATTCATATTTTGATAATGTAATTGGAGACTATTTAGTAGTTGTGCATCATGCCATATAGACTTAATACTCTTAACTACTTATTGAAAACTGAGAATGTTCTTTTCTCGACATTGATAAGGATATCATAGTTTCTCTTTAATGTGCGAGTGTTCTTATTAGACATTTTAATTAGTTGTGTCCATTTAGGCTTGGTCAATTTCATTTCATTCTTTTAAATCGGTTTTATCTTTAGATAGTATCCAAATCCATTTTACTATCAATAATTTCTAAAAGAAATTCCTTTGTAATGAAGTTAATGTTTCTTGAAACAATAAGTGTTTCTCTATGCAACGGAATATCATAAACATTTTATGAGTTGCTAATATATATGTATAAAACTAATTTGGTTTTTAAGTTTACAAAACTTATGTTCATAAGATCAATTGGTCAATCAATTTTGATTGGTCCCAAACTCATTTGGGGTGGTTCACACAAGATCTCTTATGAACAAGTATTACGTTCAGTCTCTCGACTCACATAACCTGTTAATTCCTTGAACTATGATATGTAGGGGTTGTTTCATCGGTTCTTATCTTGTATGATTTTGTAGACTTTGTTTTTGTTAAAATTAAATTTAACTTTATGTATTCACTCTTAAATACACATCCTTATAGAAAGAAGTTAACTCAATTTCACCCATCATTAGTCATACTTTGTGTCTAATTTCTTATCGATACATCATTACGTATCATAGGGAGGACTGACTCTTGAGATTGATTCTCACTCGTTTTTAGGCACTTCTGGAACACTTTCAAATATACTCACTCATTTAATCAAATTAGATTCTTTAATACCCTTCCCATATTATGCATTCTACTTCCGTTTTATATTCAATGAACTTATCATAAATACATTACTTGTGTATCAAATACACATGTTCATCACTATGATAATTCACCTATGAATTTAACGCAGTAAATGGATCCATTTTGGCATCATTGAACTGTGAACTGCATGCATCTATGTGTATCATTCCAAAGAGTTCATTAACTCTTTTGTCACTCCTACTGAGTAGGTGCTTTGCCCTTAATCTTCTAAGATATAATTCATTAGTACCATATGATTCATAATCATATGATTATTGAATTATTTCTCAAAATCATGGCTTAGTCCATAATTTCAAAATAACTGAAAAAATTCAGATACTTCTGTATTTTCTAATGCTTCACTATTGTTATAAACACCATTATTATAAATTTACTTTAAAAAGTATTCATAATATTCATATTAAATTAAAATTATATCTATTTTCAATCAATATGGAAAATAATTATTGTTTTATAAATAATATTTGGTATATTTACAAAAATGATTTTTCATAACTTGATGTGTCCACTAAGAAATGTTATATGTTATGCTCCCACTATTTGTGCCAACTAAAATAGCACATGAAATACGAAGCTCCATTCAACCACTTACTAAGGGTTCTTATTTCACATATTGTAACTAGTTTACATCCGAGAATTTTAGATCAAATATCTGGAACTCAAAGAAATAACTTTCATAGAAAACAAGTTTTCATATAAAAATACGTTTGGAATAGATATCACATTTCTCATGGCAAATAAGTATCTTTTATTGTTTTATACGATTCTCATTTTCAATCTCTCTTCATGAAGCATAGGTGACCATTCACTCTCTTCATCCAACTGTGCCTAAGTTATATCCACACTCGTAAATTCTCTTTCCTTTCTAAATGGTTGATGTGCACGTAAATGTGCATATATTTACATCCATATTTTATCTCTTTTTATTTAAATAAACATCATATTTGGGAATTTTTACATGTTAAAACCAAAATTCAATTATTTTCAAACCATCATATTTTCATCTTCATTCAGGGGCAGAATGGTCATTTTTGTGCATGTGTCAATTTAAGAATTTTTTGCTTGGACAATTTTTATGATTTTTATAGGATATTTTGATGCGTATGGAAGTGGGATTCATGATGATATATGCATGCACAAGGAAATACAAAGGAATGAAGAGGAAATAATTCAAGTTCAAGATCATGGAGGACCCCACCCACTTACCTAAATGTACAATTAGGAGCTAATGGACAACTAAGTGGAGGTTAAAGCTTCATGCACATTAAATGATGGATTAATTAGTGGATAATGGTTACTTGGTGGCCACACTTTCTAAAGGGTATTTTAGGAAGCTCCCTAAAAATGGAATTAGGGTTTTATGCATATATGAATAACCCTCTTATGTACATGAACATATCTTCTACCCTTTCATATATTTGCTTAGGAAATTAGCAAGTTGTAAACAAAAATCAAAGTGAAATAAAAATGACTTCCAAGCCTCTTTCTTCTCTCTTTTCTACATGATTTTCTTTGCTTCTTTGTTAATGTTTATTCCTATGCTCTCTTTCTCTTAATGTTCATAGCTTAGATTTACATTTATGCACTAGTCTAATTAATTTTCTTCTAGTAGTTAATCTTCTTTTTCTTTGTTTATTCTCTACTTTCTTTCATTTTCAATGTTGAAACTTACATGTGTTGATTTGATAACACAAATGAGTAGCTAATGAAGCTCTCAAATATTATGTAATTTCAACATTTTTTATGATTTATGATCTCTTTGTTTGTGCTTCATGAAAGTAAATTTTGATGTAAGTTTATACAAGTGGGTTTGATAGCTTATATTGCTTATGCAAATGAGCTATTCTTATTCAACATAAACACAATTTACATCATCATTTGCTAATTAATTTTTGATTGTGAAATGAAAGTAAAAATGAAATTTGATAATCTATATTACTAGTTACAATAGTAAATAGATCATACTTAAAATAGCTTTTGCTTTGGATTCATTTTCATGAGAATTATAAGTGGTTTATTTGTGGTATTATAGTTTGATGGTTTGAGTTATGTTAATTAATAACATAAACAAACCATACTTATGATTAATACAACAATATTTCACTTAATATCAAAGCTAGAGATCATAAATTATTGTTTGTTGATTTACAAAAATATGAGAGTTGATTTATCCCTAAATTGTTCTCTAGTTCAATAGTTTTTAAATCACATTTCAATTATAGCTTTAGCTTTTTTTGTAGTTAACAATTTCTCCTTCATTTGGTCTAATTTGATTGAATAGATTTTTTAAACTCTAACAATTCCCTACGGATCGACCCATACTCACCACGTACTAACTATTGTACGCCGTGCGCTTGCGGTTATTTTAATTTGAAAATTTTCGACTATTTTCTAAACCGATAGAAAATTAGTTGATTAACAATGGTCAAACCATTCAAAAGGAAAACCTTGCTACAAAACCATAATGAACTCTTTACAAAAATGTATTCGGTCGTTCTTAATATTTAAGGATATTGAATAAGTTTCACTCAATGTAAACTGATCAAACAGACATTTCAGTGATCGAATCCCTAGGTACTTCTTATAACTCTTGGTCTAGTGCTAGCTTTAACACAACAAGGTCCTTACCGCAATCAATCATATTGAATGCAGGATCATACATTATGGTTTACTTTCTTTTTTCGAATGAACTAATTTCGTTAAAGTTTCATACATTACGACCATGATTGTTTACCATATAACATTTACATATGATTGAATATGGATTAAATACCCATGTCTTGTACTATTCTAGAGTTCAAAACCCATATAAGACAATACATAGTCTTGTACAAATAAACAGTTAAGCGACCGAGGCACTAATGTTTTAGTGGTTGTATAAATTGGCTCTTGCATGGGTTTTGAAGTGACAACATGCCAAAAGATCTACTGGTAAGTATATTTTATATTTCTATGTCTATTTTAATTTAGTTTATTTGTATATTTTAACTGATAAACGTTTTATCAATTATCTCAGTTGCATAAATTTATTGAAGTAGATTATTTCGACTGGTATAACATATATTCTTACAATATTAGAAAGGTTAATTGTTATCATTTTACTTTTCTGATCAGGCTCCACTAGACTTTTATGCTTCTCAAAACCGTACGAGGAAACACATAAATCTTTCAATTTCTTTAATGGGTGTTAGGACTTGTTTGCCTTGGGATTATGACTTTAGCAAAGCTCAACAAATCATAGGCCCGCATGCGATGGACAACACCTTATCGATTGTAACATATACAACTTCTAACCTGAGGTCTTTTCCCTAATCTCATCTTGACCTTGAGGAAAGCTCAACAAATCAAGAGATATTATTCACTCGTACCTACAATTTTGTGATGGTATAAGTATAATGCTTGTGCTTTAAGGAAAGCTCAACAAATACATACATGTATCTTACCATGTCTAGTCAATATATTTATAGTACAGCACAACATCTCTAGCTTGAGGAAATCTCAACAACTAAAGAGTATGCAAGTATTCTATTAATATTCAAATGGTAAAGGACAAGATATATTAAAGATTCATAATCTTTATTTTTTTGAGTAATATCAATTTACCGAACAATCTATCTTTTATGAAATACCCTCGTGACTCAAGTGTCGAACACATCTGAAATCGCATGTACAATATGTACGTACTTGTTCCTTAAACCTGAATTGGGTTTCTTACAGTTCAACTTCTATTATACAATCTTAATTTATTTATAACCTTTTATGATTTAATTAACTTATATAATATTATTATATGCATCATTAATTAAATCTTATGTAATTAATTTTAATATATTAATTAATTAAAAAAATAAATTATTTTTTATTTTTAAAATTAAAAGTTTATTTTATTCATCCTAAACAATTTAAGATTTAATGTAACATTTATAGTTACGTATATATCCTTATGTATATATATGTATGTATGTATTTTTATTAGTTAAATTTTAATCAATATGTTTATCAAATACATATTCATTTAATTAAAAAAATTAATTAAATATTTTTAATTAATTCAAAATATTAATTTATTATTTATCTTAAATAATTTCAGATAAATGTATATACACATATATCTATATATATTTTATTTAATTAATTAACTTTTATCTATTTATTCAATCCAATTAATTAATATAATTATTAAATTTGTTTTTGAATTATTTATAACTTTTATAAAATTTCATTTTATATTTTGAACTTAACCTTTTAAAATTAATATATATTTTAAATTTTAAAACTTAATATTGAAAATTAGCCTAAGGCTCAAAATTAATTCGAGCCTTAACATTTAGGATAACTTTTGAGCTTACATCATTCTTCAAGCTAGGCTAGTAGCTAAGTAGGACAAAGTACTTGATTACCCAATCCCAACCTTAGACACTACCTTTCTAGACATCCTACTAGATGGTTAGGCTTTAATAAATTAGCCATAACACAACTAACTAAGACCGCGTAGACTATTAGGGATTTGATACCATTGGAGAATCTGACCCAGTTGAAAGCGGTTAAATGAGTGAATTTAAAAAAAAAATCCATTTTGGATCTTTGTTGGGCTTATGAAATCTAATTTTTAGATCCAAACTACAATTTGTTTTAAATAAAATCTTACTTTATTTAATTTGTTTAAAGGGAAGTTTAATTGAATACATTAGAATGAGCATATAAGCTACACTCATGTGTATTAGTGTGCGTGCAACATATACATAGTGTACATAGTTAATGTGTACGTTTATAGATTTCACCAGAAGGACAAACTTTGCAGTCCAATTAGTTTCTAGGACACTCATTCAAAGAAATTACTTTCAAGGCCAAAGTCAGCAGAATAATTACTTTCAAGTACAAAGTCAGCAATCCAATTACTTTCAAGGACATAATTTCATAGGTTTTTAGGCCCTAGAAACTAATTATTTTGCGTTTTGTCCTTGAAAGTAATTATTTCAGTTGTGTGTCCTAGAAACTAATTCCACTTGCTAAAGAGGCCCTTGTGGCTAATTTCCACTTATATATATGTATACACATAGTTTACTTATATTTATATATAATATGTTATGAAATTATTTTAACCAATTAATAATAATTTACCTATATTTATAATATGATAATTAATATGTTTAAATATGCATTTAAAAAGAGGAAAAGGTAGAGGTCCTTTTTCCTTCCGTTACTCACTCTTTTGTTTGCCTTTTCAAATATCATTTGAACACTCAAACCCTTATTCGTACTAACATTAATTATAATTAATTTTATATGTTTTGAAATTTAAATTAGCTACTTGAAATATATCTTTGACTTAGGAAGAATTCAAGATTAGATCAATGACTTTAAACGAAAGTCCTTTTTTAAATTTTAAATTAAAATAAGATATATATACATGCACAAATAATAACAAAATATGTTTTATATTTGAAAATAACATATATACATAAAACATGTATTCAATTTTATAAAATAATTTTATGCAACTAATACACATAGTTTACTTATATATAATAGGTTACAAAATTATTTTAGCAACTTAAGATAGTTCTACATCCCTTTTTTTAAAGACTATGGCCGAAAATCATTTCAATATAATGTTGTTATGAATGTTTTCTTTTCATTTTCTAAGCAATAACTTCTAAAACAATTGCAAATAATAGATTGGACAACGTAGGCATATATAAATTCATTGTATAAGATATGCAATCCAAACTATACTTTCATGATGTAATATAATCAACATGAGATTGGATAATTACATTACGAAGTAGCCTTAGATCCACACCTTGAATGATCAAATAACTCCTAGATTTGACCAAATCAGCCTTCGAATTTTGCTATGATCTAGAGACGAACACCACCTTGTATTTATTCAATTTTATTATGATTTTCTTTTGGGATTTTAATGTTTTTGGAACTATAGAATTTTTTGCTAAAATGAACAAGAGATTAACCTCCAAAACAATGACAATTCATGTGTTTAAGTAGGCATTTAAGATGAGGAAAAGATAGAGGACTTTGCTCAACTCACTCATTTAATACCATTTCAAAATAATTATTGAACACTCAAACCCTCTCTTGCCATGTTATTTGTGTTTCAGTAGACATTTAATAAATTGAAAAGATGGAGGACTTTTCTCCTTCCTTTACTCATTCATTTAATATCATTTCAAAACAAAATTTTAACCTTCAAACTCTCTCCTTTTTGCACTCTATGACTCGCCATACTAGAGCCTTGATGGGCCTTCAAAATTCCCTAACCCTTTTAGTAATCGGTCGATTTAAATCAAATTTAAATATTTTATTGACATCGTATACCGATACGTACATTTACAACTTTATATACAGACTTTATTATATACCCGTGGCACCAAAAAAATGAAATAAAATTTAATAGTTAATGTTTCATAAAATTTAATTTAATTAATTTATAACAATTATAAATTAATAAAATCGTGCGATGTTTAAGAGTACTTATTATTACGTTTTGTGACTCACAAGTGTAAATTCAGTCAGCGATTAATATTCAATGATTTGAATATTAATGTTCACACGTCACTTTGCTAGTGGTGTGATTATTTGGCCAAATTTATCGCTTACACATTATTTTGGAAAAATCTTATTTTACTATTTTAAGCGGTACCTTTTAATAACGATTGTTTACACATATTCTTTTCTTCAATACCGTATCACTTTAGGACTTACGGAATTTGACTTTTGTCAAAATTCCAATATCGTCCATATTCCACTCGGTTAGTCTAAACATAAAGTCCTTGATTTAGTAATAACATTTATTATTGACCATACTACTCGGGTTAAAGACTTTTACTTTGAGTTGACTACAGTTAACCGTGAAACTAATACCTTATAACCGAGAAAATGAATTCTCTATTTAATAATGTTTCACTTTCAATGCTTCAACTCAGATCCAATTACAGTTGCTTGATGGATTGTCATGCCATGATTTAACTATAATTAAAGTGGAGTATCCGCACTAAAGTTTAATAATTATCAGGTTAAGAGAGCTATGTAATATCACCACTTTAAGATTTGTTGTTTAAGCTTAGTTATTATTAGCCAACAGGAAACTCTTGAGTGAGTTATTCTGTATTTATTCAATAACTATCAGTCATAACCACATGGTACCCTCAATAGCCATGAGTAATATACCCCCTAGCATTTGGAGAGCATGATGTTCTCTAATCTCAATGGATGTATCGATGTCAATCTCAAAACATCTTGACTATGAATATTTAAAATAATATGTTATTCTAATATGATGAATTTCTTATAATTACAAAACTTTGTAATTAATATCACATAACATATCATTTAAGGATTTTCTATTTAATCTACTTTAAATTAATTACTTAATTAATTATATCATAATATAACAAAGTATATTATAGAAATCAAACACCTTTAGTATGAGCAAGATTGGTTATCGAGTTAAATATATTTAACAAATTACATAATTGCTCTTAGGGCTTACCTCTAACTCTATCAATTGGTCTACTCACTTTGTGCTTCCAATTAAGTTGTGAAGGATGATAAAAAGAGCATTCAATCACTATTTTTTGCATGGAGACCCCTACTCTAGGATGGTGATTCCTATTTCTTTCAGCAAATTGCAAAGTCCAAATTTTTTTAGTGGATTGGGTTTTATTGATGAAGGCATTTGGAATAGAGATTATTTCTAAATACCAATAAATAAAAAAATATTGCTTAACAAGGACTCTCTTTCAGTTAAATGGTTAAAGAACCACTACACCAAAAGTAAGGATTTATGGAATTTAAATCTTCTACAAAATTCGAGTTGGTTTTGGAGGAATATAATTAAAATGAGGAATTCATTTCTGCCCCACCTTCAAGTTATTCCACCAACAACAAATAACTATTCTTTTTAGCATTCCCTTAGGTCTACCGAAGACATAATTCTTAGATCCTTCCTGTCTCATGGTAAAAAAGTCTAGTCTGTCACCCCTGAAAATGCTAAGGCTATAAATTACATATACAATGCCCAAATTGTCCTTCGTTGCACCAGCATTCCTGTTTTTAGACAACTACGGTACTTAATTTATGGTAATACTATTCAAGAAGGAAGCCAAACAGTCATCTGGAACTTGCTAGGATAAACACTCAATTATCGAAGTTTGTAAACTTACGCATGCTTTTCATCAAACGCCTACTTTTCCATAGGTTAGAAGAATTTGGAGCAACTTGTACTCCTTGGGGGACAATTTAGTGCTTTGGAAAGTCATAACTAATGATCTGCATACAATGAATAAACTGAGAGTTGCAAGCATTATAAGTAGTGACTTATATGCTATGCAGAAGAGAAGATGAATCGAGCGCTCACCTTTTCTTTGAGTGCTCCTATGTCTTTACAATGTGGTCAAAGTTACTCTTGCTTGCTAAATCATTAGGTCTAAACATGATAGCAAGGAGGAATGACATAGAGATTTCTAGAAAAAATATGGAGGATGTCTCACTCATTGATCCTAGTGACTCTTTTGAAGAAGGTTATCAAAGAAGTCCGAGGGAGAAATCACAGAGTGTTCAGCAGTGTTTGTTCGACTGAGGCGGTGCTGGTGAAGATGATCAAAGGGAAGATGCAGTTGAAAATGAATGGGCTTAAGGTGTATAACCACCATAATTCGAATATGCTAGAAATAATGGGTTATTTAGATCTTGGGTTGTGCGTTTAGTTTAGTTTTTTTGTTTTTCTTTATGTTTGTTTGTTTTTCTTTGTGTTTGTTTATTTTCCTTTTATTTCTATCCATGTAACATTGTAAACTCTTGATTTATTTAATAAATCTTGGTAAGGGCCAAGTTAACCCTGCTTGCCAAGCAAAAAACATCACATCAATCCAAATTGGTTCGCATGAAAATGATGAAAGGGGGGTGAGAGAGGGATAAAAAGGGGATCTTAATCTTTCCCTATATATATGTATGCATTTATGTATGTACGTATGTTTGTATGTATGTATGTATGTATGTATGCATTAATGTCTGCATGCATGTACATTTGCATGCATGTATGTATATTTAGCTTGAGAGCTATAATTTTATATTAATTTTTTTCTTAACTCGACCATTGATCTCGTATGATACATAAGATATAAAGTGTATTCCCTTACTCCATCAAAATTAAACCACATATGTGATATTATTTTCTATATTTTTTTGAATACTTAAGCATGATATCTGTTTGCATTAAACCGTTTCTAAAATCATAGCAAAAATAAAATATCAATACTAGAATATCATGGCCTTGGAATCTGCATATTTCTTTGGCCTAAAGTAATAATTTTCACTTTAACCTCTTTACTTACTCCGCTTTAGATTAAAAAAATATAAATTCAACTAGTGTTGTCGTTATTCTAACATGTAAAAGCTGTAAATTATAGAAAGGAAGAAAGGCTCCAGAAAAGAAGAAAGGCTCTGAGTGCTTGAGGCGGATCCCTACTTTATAGCTGGTCAACCCTTCATTATTACTCCCATGGAGTCCGACGGTGGACAACGCTAGGGAACAGATTCTCTCTATTCCCGTTTGAGATCACTTTTCTCATATTCCATCAGTGTTGCAGCCTAGGATTGGCATAAATTGGTTGGCGAGTGTTGTTGGTAAACTTAAATGTTTCAATGCTAATACCGTTGCTCGAAACAAGCTTTTGTATGGAAAGGCTTTTAGTGAAGTAACGCCATAAAAGCCTCCTCCTTTCAAAATATCTATTTGTATTGCTAAGGGCCATGTTTTAGTTGTCGATGTACATTATAACGAACGAGATTTTTCGTCGCTCGAAAATCGACATTAATACGTCCACTGTATCAACTGCCGAGCAATCGAATGCCGGAAAACCGAATTGTTAAGAAGAAAAAGAAGAGGTAGAAGAAGACAGAAAGAAAGAAGAAACAACAGAAACAATATCATAATCTCACATTCGCAACAGAACAACATATAATAGATAAATGAAAAATCTTTAAATCAAAGAACTGTATCATTTTATACATTACATCACATCAGAGTTTACAACAACAATATACAACACAACTGGACAGTTATATAAACTTGTCCTCATACAGAATACACAGCGGAATAATAATATCATATACAAGTGATACGTCTCGCCATCCAACTCGCCACTGAGCTCCATAGCATCGCCTGAATCCAGAATGACCTGATAACCTGACTCTAGACTGCCCGTGTAGAAATTTGTGGGCACCCAGAGTTTAGGAAGGAAACAATAAACTCCAGGTCAGTCATGGTGACTGGTGTGAGAACTAAAATAGTTTACCTTTAAAAACCACAACAACAAAGGAAGTAAAACAATTTCGCAATGCTTTTGGAAAATGGAACTACCATATGACCTCCCGCCACACACACAATCAAAACGCAGAATTGGAGGAGATTTCTTCTTATGATAGTCAAACATGCTTACTACGCAAAATCATTGGATTATTATTATTAGTGCATAGTGCAAAACATTTTGAAAGTAAAATATTAATCTTAGCCAGCATAGACATTCCGAACTATGACTACTATAGCTACCATCTAAACAGTGGGGCACCACCATAAGTAAATGGCAGGTTCTACAACTAATAATGTACAAGGTTCGTATTGGAAGATGTATTTTTCCAATAAATGGTCAGGCTAAGGAACTTCCTATGCCACGAAGGAATGCCTCTGGCGGGATGCTCCGAGGGACAACCTGCTCTCTGCCAACACAAGGCCGGTTACTCCCTTCCCGTGCAGTAAACCTAAGATATGCCACCCCCGGTCCTTTGGGACCTTTATCCGAGCGCTCGGTAACCAACATCACACATAATAAATAAAGTGTGTCCACATGAGTAAGTATCTGGGCTCCATACGATGATACTACCCTTTTCCAGAAGGAATGGTCATACCTTAGGTGCGCTACCCCTGAAACCTTGCCGCATCTTTCCTGTTTCGACCATTTCTAGGTTGTGAGGTCGGACGAAGTCTCGTCCACATAGCTACGCTTTTTCACAAAGCCACACTTTGATCACAAATGATCAATAAATGATCATCACACAGCAACACTCAGCATGCCACATTACCAAATTGGGAATATATCGCAGATAAATTTCAACTACATAACCTCTGAGCTCGTACGTCTCAGAGAAGGGTGTTAAGCTAAGAGAATAAATTCTCTGCCACCAACAGAAATGTATTTGAAAGAAATCAGCTTTATATCTCAAAATGTAATGTCAGACATGTAACCATACAAGTCTGTTCCGGGTTCGAACAGAACCGAAGGCACTTCCAAAGAAGCCCTTGCAATCCGGGTATTCACAATCCCGATAAAACTCCCTATCACAAAGGAAATCTATATACCGTAGCTAACGGTGCAGAGACAATCGATAGGTCATCCTATCGTTTTCACAAATACCCAGTCTTCACCACCGGTCTTCAATACGATCCATATCGTCGTATCACAAATTCGAAATGGGTTATATGACCCAAAGGTCTTTTCCCGGCTAACCCGAATAGTGAGCACAATATTTCAAAACATATGAATATTGGGATTTCAATTAAGTCACAACTTATTACCCAAATCCTTTCCTTTAAATGTTTAAACAAATTACCATTTTAAAATCTTTAAACAAAAAGATTTACTTCACAAAGTTTACCTAGTTTCACAAAGATTCATTCACAGATTTCCAAATCAATTTCTTTTCAATTCGATTAACCCATTAAATCTTTAAATCAAGGTTTAATTTATAGCTTTCAAAACTATACACAATTCAAGTCTTTTATAATATAAAAGATACACCATTTGAAATACTCCTTTATTTCAAAATAAAGTTTTAATCATCGTCACAAAAGTTAATTCATAGTTTTCCAAACTACTTACAATTTCATTTCAACTTGAACTATTTCAATACAAATTGGAAATCTTTTCACTTTATGAAAGCCATTATTATTTGAAAACGGATAGTTTTCGTTTTGTGAAAAACTGGTTACAATTACACAGTTTAAAGCCATCCCAGTATAAAACTTGAAGTTAAATTTAAATTTCCAAAACCATATTTTAAATGGTTAAAAACTCATATAAACACCTTTTATAACTTGAAAGATCCTTTAAACCAAAATTCCTAAATTATTGAATTCAATTCAAAATATTGAATTCAAAATTTAAATCAAATGATTTAAATTCCAATTCTATTAAGTTATTTAAAATAACTTATATTTTTGAAACTCATTTCAAAAACTTTCAATTCCAATTCCAAAACTATTTTGGATTCAAAAATTCAATTTTCCAAAATTGATAAAAATCTATGACTTAATCGATTTCCATGTGAAATCCACATTTGTGTGTGTATTGTGTAGTCCAAGGGTATAACACAATAGTGCAACAACATTCAACCATCACAGATCAAATATAACAATATAATTGATAAGCGGTATAAACAATAACGCTTATCTTCATTCATAGATCATATATATATATATATATCACAGATAAATAGATCACACATCACACACAAATCAGAATATATCACAAAGCATCGCATATCAAAGATGTCAAACAATTCAACATCCAATATAATCCAAACATCCATAGATAGGATTAATAAAATCATCTGATTAATTTAAATCAAATAAATTTCTATAAATCAATTTTACTAGTTATAGTAAATTAATAATCAATTAATTTCAAATTGATTTTCAAATTTATTTCAAAATACCAAATCAATTTCCAAACATTTCCAAAAGATTTATATTCAATCACCAAAAATCAATTACCAAATGGATTTCTAAATTTATTTCTTTTATAAAATAAATTCCCTTTTAAGAAGATAAATTTCTTTACTTTCCAAACTATTCAAAAATCCGAATTTTAAATAAATTCTTCAACTTATAATAATATTTTCGAAATCCATTTATTAAGCTTTTTATCTTCTAAAACCCCTTTTTAAATTTATCCAATTATCAAAAATAAATTTTTCGATCAAATTTCAACTTATATTTTCAAAATCCAATTTTATTTATTTTCGGTATCCAACGATACAAAAAATATCTTCGGCTAATTTATAGCCGTCTACAGATTTAATCACAATATAATCACACGGAGATTACAAATAAATCAACACACAACATTGAAATAAATTCAAATGTTTGAGGAATCCAGTTGGATCCCTCCAACCTGTTTCCCTGCATCCACAGATGTTAGCACAATACCAATTCCACTTCACAGTGAAATTATCGCGGTATATGGGATTTATAAATATTATCCGCTATTATGCGGTGCAATAGGGTCTCATCCGCTATATAATGCGGGAAATCAACTCCAAATACATATATAATACCAATTCCACTTCAGTATGGAATTATCGCGGTATATGTTTTTAATAAATAACCTCTGCTTAATATGCGGCGTATAGGGTCTATTTAACACAATAGATAACAGTTTATCATCCAATTCACACAATCAAGCAATTTTAAATCTAACTATTTAAAATTTAGATCGAACACAATTCGATTGAGTGAGAAGTTCTCACCTTGCATTCAATAACGGTTGCAACGTTTTATTTCGGATAAAATTAAACACGCGTTTAATTTTGCCCAAAATTTTCACTAACTCCAAACGACTCCAAACCAGCTCCATTGCGAAGAGCTCGTCAATACAGTTCCAACGCAAAAAGTTTTAAAATTTTTCGACCTCGTATGAACAAGTTATGATGTTACAAAGTTTATACGATTTAAAATATAAATAAATTTCAATTTCTTATTTATTTTTTTAAACCCACATTAATCAGAGCCGTTCAATTTCTCCACCCAGATCAGGACCGTGTGCGTGCCTTCTTCCATCTCCAGGTTAGTAACCGCGAACGAAACCCAAAAGCACGTCGACAAACCCTAATAGCCGCGACCTCCTCGATGCGTTTGAAGTTGATCGGTGACCACCATATTTTAGCCCATCGCAAGCTCGACCTACGACCAGAATCTTGGTGAACTCGGCACCCCCTGCGCATGCAAAACGAGAATGAACGGCGGCTGTTCAAGCGTCGACTTCCATCGATCCGTAGCGTATTTCCCGATCTCCACCGTTGAGAACGTAGATCTCGACACCCTCTTCACTTTTGTAGTTGACAACTTTTGCTAAATGTTTACGGATTGGAAGGAAATTGAGGGAGAAGGAGTGTGATTTTTGGCCATTGAAGAGAGGGTGGCGGCTGAACTAGGGTTAGGGTTTCTCTTTGCAAATGAAAGAAGTGAGGTGCTTTTATAGAAAATTCTCCAAATTACTATTCATCGAAAATTTTCCGAACTCCAAATCGAGCGTGCCGGTTGGCGTCTCTAAGGTTTACCCTACGTTCCGAACACAATGGAACTTGTTTCGGGAGCTAATTCGATCGTATGTGAGAGTTACGGAAATAAACGATCAAATTTAAATCAAATCGATTTAAACCGATTTCGATGCGTTTTGGCTTGCTCCGGACAAAACGTACATCCGATTGCTACGAAAATTGAAATCTTACAATAATATCACATTAAGGATTCGATGAAACTGGTTTCGTCGAAATCCAAGAATTTTTGAAAAATGGTCATTTTTAGTCGTCAATTAAATATTAAAATATTCAATTTTCACAAATTAACTTTTAATTCAATTTTAAATGTCTATAACATCGTTATAACTCCAACATGATTTAATATAAATTTTTAAATCAATTTTAATCACATTTAATTCTAATTTCAATTATTTACCCAATTTCAAGTATTAAATTAATAATTTAATCGTCCAATTAAATCACTATATCGAAATTAAATTAATTCGACTTCCAAATCTTACTTATTAATATTTAAAATAAATTAAATATTCGAATTTCAAATGACAGAAATTCTGGGTCGTTACAAACTTCCCCCTTAAAAGAATTTTGTCCTCGAAATTGCAAAGTAAGAAAAATGCTCAAAATTCATTAATCTTTTCAGAAATCCATTTAGTAAAAATTTTATATTCACCTTTTCCCAATACCTTTAACTTCAACCAAAACAATGGTTTCCATTTTCTAGTTCAATTCCTATATTTTCATTACAATTTAGAAATTGACTTTTCATTAACAAAATTTTCCAAAATTTTCAAAAAAATTTCTAACGCCTTAAATTTTCAGAAAAATTCACAGCGTCTCCTTTGCGCGGTTCAATCGTAGTAGGATCACAATAGACATAAATATGTATACATCGACCCACCCGGTCGGAAAAACAGAAAAACAGTTCATATTTCCTATTTTTATTGCGTAGGCGTACCTTTTTAGCATTTTTAAGCAAAGCAGTTTTTAATTTAGCATTTTAGCGCAACCAAATCAACCGAACGGCAGCCACGACACCTGTACTTACTCAAATTAAATATGTAAGTGACATATATATAAAGTTATTAACATTTAATCTTTTAAACAACTACAACACATGCATATTAAAAGAAATGCATACTAACAAGATTTATAAGCAACTTATATGATTTCAACATTACTTGTAATTGTTTACAACCAATTCATATATAACAACATTCAATTGTTCATTTTCAATTATTTTACATTCACTAATTTAAATTCAAGTTGGTTCACTTTCAATTCAAATCAATTTCTATTTAAATTTACTTCACTTTCAATTCAATTTCAATTACATAGCTTTCAATTTTTATTAATTCAATTTCATTAACGCTTAATGAATTACATACAATCAACCAACAATCATCTAACAATTAATGTCATAACCAACACAACCAAATTTATTAAATTTACTTCACATTACATTTAATTTGGTTCAACACATTTAATTAGCTTTAATGAATTTACACTTACATTCATTATTTCATATCAATTTATTTACATTCGATTGATTAACATTCAATCCATTTATTAATTCAATTGCTAATTCATTTAACAAATAAAGTTGAATTTTCTTTACATAACTCAAGTTCACACTCATTTAATAAAATTCACTTTATTAATTTACTTCGATATCAAAATCAAATTCATTCAACATCACTTAAGTTATATTCCATTACAACATTTCATCCTAAAGTAAATTTTATTTAACTTTTACCAAAGTCGAATTTCATCAATTATTCAAATTCATATCTCATTTTGCTTAACAAAATTGTTTAACCACTTTAATAATTGGTTTTGCTGACCTCTTTTCATTTTATAAGTTACACAACTTATTTATTTAACTTCCAAATCATATTATAAGTATAAAACTCATTTCACCTATAATTATCAATTTCAACTTTGGATTTTTAATTTCAAATTTTGTTTATCACAACAAAACTTCAATTTTTCAATTTATTATGGTAGCAAATCCATCACACAGAAACTCGAAAATGATACTGATGATGTTGCAGTCATCACCCTTATTATTTCCCAGCAACAATAGTGAATCCAGTGCTTTAAATTCTTTCATAAATTTCCTTTTTATTTATAAATCACATTTATAAATCTTTTTCTCATATAATTTCACTATTTAACTTTACTTATACAAGATTATTTCACAATGGTAAATTATTTTAATTATAATTCCATACTTATACCATTCATTTGCTTATATACTTCATTCTTTTACAATGGTTGTTTTTATTTAGATTATTCAAACAACTTTCATTAACTCATATATATTCACATTTTCAACAACCAAACAATCAATTTTATATATACACTTTAATAATTCTGAAAAATTATTTCCTTTATATACAAAATATAATCGAGGTAAAATTATTTCATTTACCAAATTTAAAATGATACTATGTCGACTTGCCTCGTTTAAGTGTTTAGAAACCCTATCGATAATATGGCGTCCCACATACCGACCAGAATTCACAAACAGCTCAACGGATAAGCAAACACAATATAAAACAATTTCATATTCACTAACAAATACGCGCTCATATCTATTATTACACTCACACTCATTCTAGAGTACTACTGACTCTATCTCTAATGAGTTATTCCCAACAGAACCATGGTTATCGCTTAACCATATGCTCTGATACCAAATGTAATTAACGAGATTTTTCGTCGCTCGAAAATCGACATTAATACGTCCACTGTATCAACTGCCGAGTAATCGAATGCCGAAAAACCGAATTGTTATGGAGAAAAAGAAGAGGTAGAAGAAGACAGAAAGAAAGAAGAAACAATAGAAACAATATCAGAATCTCACATTCGCAGCGGAACAACATATAATAGATAAATGAAAAATCTTTAAATCAAAGAACTATATCATTTTATACATTACATCACATCAGAGTTTACAACAACAATATACAACACAACTGGACAGTTATATAAACTTGTCCTTTTACAGAATACACAGTGGAATAATAATATCATATACATGTGATACGTCTCGCCATCCAGCTCGCCACTGAGCTCCACAGCATCACCTGAATCCAGAATGACCTAATAACCTGACTCTAGACTGCCCGTGTGGAAATTAGTGGGCACCCAGAGTTTAGAAAGGAAACAATAAACTCCAGGTCAGTCATGGTGACTGGTGTGAGAACTAAAAAAGTTTATCTTTAAAAACCACAACAACAAAGGAAGTAAAACAATTTCGCAATGCTTTTGGAAAATGGAACTACCATAAGACCTCCCGCCACACACACAATGCAAACGCAGAATTGGAGGAGATTTCTTCTTATGATATTCAAACATGCTTACCACGCAAAATCATTGGATTATTATTATTAGTGCATAGTGCAAAACATTTCAAAAGTATAATATTAATCTTAGCCAGCATAGACATTCTGAACTATGCCTACTATAGCTACCATCTAAACAGTGGGGCGCCACTATAAGTAAATGGAAGGTTCTACAACTAATACCGTACAAGGTTCGTATTGGAAGATGGATTTTGCCAACAAATGGTCAGGCTAAGGAACTTCCTATGCCACGAAGGAACGCCTCTGGCGGGATGCTCCGAGGGACAACCTGCTCTCTGCCAACACAAGGCCGGTTACTCCCTTCCCGGGCAGTAAACCTGAGATATGCCACCCCCGGTCCTTTGGGACCTTTATCCGAGCGCTCGGTAACCAACATCACACATAATAAATAAAGTGTGTCCACATGAGTAAGTATCTGGGCTCCACACGATGATACTACCCTTTTCCAGAAGGAATGGTCATACCCTAGGGGCGCTACCCCTGAAACCTTGCCACATCTTTCCTGTTTCGACCATTTCCGAGTTGTGAGGTCTGACGAAGTCTCGTCCACAAAGCTACACTTTTTCACAAAGCCACGCTTTGATCACAAATGATCAATAAATGATCATCACACAACAACACTCAGCATGCCACATTACCAAATTGGGAATATGCCGCTGATAAATTTCAACTACATAACCTCTGAGCTCGTACGTCTCAGAGAAGGGTGTTAAGCTAAGAGAATAAATTCTCCGTCACCAACAGAAATGTATTTGAAAGAAATCTGCTTTATATCTCAAAATGTAATGTCAGACATGTAACCATACAAGTCTGTTCCGGGTTCGAACAGAACCGAAGGCACTTCCAAAGAAGCCCTTGCAATCCGGGTATTCACAATCCCGATAAAACTCCCCATCACAAAGGAAATCTCTATACCGTAGCTAACGGTGTAGAGACAATCGATAGGTCATCCTATCGTTTTCACAAATACCCGGTCTTCACCACCGGTCTTCAATACGATCCATATCGTCGTATCACAAATTCAGAATGGGTTATATGACCCAAAGGTCTTTTCCCGGCTAACCCGAATAGTGAGCACAATATTTCAAAACATATGAATATTGGGATTTCAATTAAGTCACAACTTATTACCCAAATACTTTCCTTTAAATGGTTTAAACAAATTACCATTTTAAAATCTTTAAACAAAATGATTTACTTTACAAAGTTTACCCAGTTTCACAAAGATTCATTCATAGATTTCCAAATCAATTTCTTTTCAATTCGATTAACCCATTAAATCTTTAAATCAATATTTAATTTATAGCTTTCAAAACTATACACAATTCAAGTCTTTTATAATATAAAAGATACACCATTTGAAATACTCCTTTATTTCAAAATAAAGTTTTAATCATCGTCACAAAAGTTAATTCATAGTTTTCCAAACTACTTACAATTTCATTTCAACTTGAACTATTTCGATACAAATTGGAAATCTTTTCACTTTATGAAAGCCATTATTATTTGAAAACGGATAGTTTTCGTTTTGGGAAAAACTGGTTACAATTACACAGTTTAAAGCCATCCCAGTATAAAACTTGAATTTAAACTTAAATTTCCAAAACCATATTTTAAATGGTTAAAAACCCATATAAACACCTTTTATAACTTGAAAGATCCTTTAAACCAAAATTCCCAAATTATTGAATTCAATTCAAAATATTGAATTCAAAATTTAAATCAAATGATTTAAATTCCAATTCTATTAAGTTATTTAAAATAACTTATATTTTTGAAACTCATTTCAAAAACTTTCAATTCCAATTCCAAAACTATTTTGGATTCAAAAACTCAATTTTCCAAAATTGATAAAAATCTGTGACTTAACCGATTTCCACGTGAAATCCAAATTTGTGTGTGTATTGTGTAGTCTAAGAGTTTAACACAATAGTGCAACAACATTCAACCATCACAGATCAAATATAACAATATAATTGATAAGCGGTATAAACAATAACGCTTATCTTCATTCACAGATCACAGATATATATATATATATATCACAGATAAGTAGATCACACATCACATACAAATTAGAATATATAACAAAGCATCGCATATCAAAGATGTCAAACAATTCAACATCCAATATAATCCAAACATCCATAGATAGGATTAATAAAATCATCTGATTAATTTAAATCATAAATTTCTATAAATCAATTTTACTAGTTATAGTAAATTAATAATCAATCAATTTCAAATTGATTTTCAAATTTATTTCAAAATACCAAATCAATTTCCAAACATTTCCAAAAGATTTATATTCAATCACCAAAAATCAATTACCAAATGGATTTCTAAATTTATTTCTTTTATAAAATAAATTCCCTTTTAAGAAGATAAATTTCTTTACTTTCCAAATTATTCAAAAAACCAAATTTTAAATAAATTCTTCAACTTATAATAATATTTTCGAAATCCATTTATTAAGTTTTTTATCTTTTAAAACCCCTTTTTAAATTTATCCAATTATCAAAAATAAATTTTTCGATCAAATTTCAACTTATATTTTCAAAATCCAATTTTATTTATTTTCGTTATCCAACGATACAAAAAATATCTTCGGCTAATTTATAGCCGTCTACAGATTTAATCACACTATAATCACACGTCAATTACAAATAAATCAACTCACAACATTGAAATAAATTCAAATGTTTGAGGAATCCAGTTGGATCCCTCCAACCTGTTTCCCTGCATCCACAGATGTTAGCACAATACCAATTCACTTCATAGTGAAATTGTCGCGGTATATGGGATTTATAAATATTATCCGCTATTATGTGGCGCAATAGGGTCTCATTCGCTATATAATGCGGGAAATCAACTCCAAATACATATATAATACCTATTCCACTTCAGTATGGAATTATCGTGGTATATGTTTTTAATAAATAACCTCCGCTTAATATGCAGCGTATAGGGTCTATTTAACACAATAGACAACAGTTTATCATCCAATTCACACAATCAAGCAATTTTAAATCTAACTATTTAAAATTTAAATCGAACACAATTCGATTGAGTGAGAAGTTCTCACCTTGCTTTCAATAACGGTTGCAACGTTTTATTTCGGATAAAATTAAACACGCGTTTAATTTTACCCAAAATTTTCACTGACTCCAAATGACTCCAAACCAGCTCCATTGCAAGAGCTCGTCAATACGGTTCCAACGCAAAAAGTTTCGAAATTTTTCGACCTCGTATGAACAAGTTATGATGTTACAAAATTTATACGATTTAAAATATAAATAAATTTCAATTTCTTATTTATTTTTTTAAACCCACATTAATCAGAGCCGTTCAATTTCTCCACCCAGATCTGAACCGTGTGCGTGCCTTCTTCCATCTCCAGGTTAGTAACCGCGAACGAAACCGAAAAGCACGTCGACAAACCCTAATAGCCGCGACCTCCTCGATGCGTTTGAAGTTGATCGGTGACCACCATCTTTTAGCCCATCGCGAGCTCGACCTACGGCCAGAATCTTAGTGAACTCGGCACCCCCCTGCGCATGCAAAATGAGAACGAACGGCGACTGTTCAAGCGTCGACTTCCATCGATCCGTAGCGTATTTCCCGATCTCCACCGTTGAGAACATAGATCTCGACACCCTCTTCACTTTTGTAGTCGACAACTTTTGCTAAATGTTTACGGATTGGAAGGAAATTGAGGGAGAAGGAGTGTGATTTTCGGCCATTGAAGAGAGGGTGGCGGCTGAACTAGGGTTAGGGTTTCTCTTTGCAATTGAAAGAAGTGAGGTGCTTTTATAGAAAATTCTTCAAATTACTATTCATCGAAATTTTTCCGAACTCCAAATCGAGCATGCCGGCTGGCGTCTCTAAGGTTTACCCCACGTTCCAAACACAATGGAACTTGTTTCGGGAGCTAATTCGATCATATGTGAGAGTTACGGTAATAAACGATCAAATTTAAATCAAATCGATTAAACCGATTTCAATGCGTTTTGGCTTGCCCCGGACAAACTGTACATCCGATTGCTACGAAAATTGAAATCTTACAATAATATCACATTATGGATCCGATGAAACTAGTTTCGTCGAAATCCGAGATTGTTTGAAAAATGGTCATTTTTAGTCGTCAATTAAATATTAAAATATTCAATTTTCACAAATTAACTTTTAATTCAATTTTAAAAGTTCTATAACATCGTTATAACTCCAACATGATTTAATATAAATTTTTAAATCAATTTTAATCACATTTAATTCAAATTTCAATTATTTACCCATTTTCAAGTATTAAATTAATAATTTAATCGTCCAATTAAATCACTATATCGAAATTAAATTAATTCGACTTCCAAATCTTACTTATTAATATTTAAAATAAATTAAATATTCGAATTTCAAATGACAGAAATTCTGGGTTGTTACATACATTATAGTTGAAAACCGAAAATTTCTTTGTCTTGTCACACTTTTGGCCACTTTGTAAAAGCCTGTTCTCAGCAATCTGACGTCCCTCATGTTCCTTTATCACTTTGGAAACCACTTCCTTGTCCTTTCGTGAAGTGGGTCCCGAAAGTATGCCCTGCTTCTATGCTCAGCCATACTACTGTGCTCTTGTCTCCTGATATCGCGACGACGATCAAGGTTGTTCCATATGTTGATGTTGTTGATGTTCACTCTATAGATGCTGATGCAATTTTGCCTCCTGAGATCATGTCCCTATCATTGATGTTCACTCTATTGATGTTGAGGACAGTCAACGGGTCTTCTTATTTGGCTCCCTCCTTGGATGACTTTTTTTGGGGCTCGTTTGAATAAGATTGGATTCATAAGCCTTCAGAAATGAGATTTGACCCTAAGGGTGGTAGTGTGACGCCCCACCTCTATACCCGTGTTTGCCAAGAACACTACGGTGTAATGTTGTCAACTAGCACAGAGAATAAGGCTGTTGAGGAGCGACCATCCATGTAATTGCTTTGTGCGAGCACCGATATGTTAGATAGTAAAACATGCATTTCATTTTTAGAGGAAATCCGACATACCGATACAAACTCAAAGCTACTACACAGTGGCTACAATAGTTTAGGACAATAGATATAAAAATAACACAGATAACATAAATGCGGAATACAGATGGAACAAAAAGTCTCATATATATAATAACTGATGTCAGTTACAATACATTTGACACAATACATATGATACAACTACAACTGTCGACTTTAGAAGTTATATATATATATACAAATACATTATCAACTAATGTACATGAATACACATCATCCTAATCAGTACACTGACTACAACAAAAAGACGCAAAGCGCTTCAAATGATATGGAAAGTCTTCATAGCTCTAGCAGCAACCCGAAGCTAAAAATCTACAACCTGTAAATACTCGGTCTGACCCGAGTATTAAATTCAAAAGAAAATAATACACGGGTCAGTCTAATTCAAACTCAGTTATTAATGCACAGAAGCAATAATAATCCAATATCAAATAGACGACAGTCACAGAAATCTCGTATATCCAACTCTTCAATAAGAGAATTGGATAACGATAAATCTAACACGTATCAGTGTTAAACAGCAAATCAGTAGATTCGAAATATCAACAAAGATAGATGAAATGATTATCAATAAAGATAATTTAGAAAACATCTGAATTGCCAAAAATGGCAATTAACAACAGAATCATCAAATTAAACCAAATTAATTCAAAGGTAAATTTTAAATATTGAATTGGACAAAGGAAACAATCTAGTAACCGAAAACCTCAATTAAAACGTCAACTCGGGTAGGGCTGCAGTATATGCAAGCGTGTACTGCCTCGCCACTACAACATGCATTACACAAAAGATCAACGCATCAAAAGCAAAAGAAGGTTCAAATATCAATTCAAAATGTCGATACTGTGTGGCTGCAGTGCACGCACGTGTACACTGCCTCGCCACAACAGCATATACAGAAATAGCAACAAGGCACAAAGGCCAATACACAAGAATTCACAGTGCAAACTAATACACTAAGCAAGAGGCAGCAGTTTTAAAACTTCCACCAAATAAATTGTAAAATATGTACACAAAAGATCAACAAATCAAGGCGGGTGAGGGCACCAGAAGTATGGCACCCCAGCACATGAACACACATATATCAGTGAGACCATATAGCAACAGCCAGAATGCATGAAACTAGACAGAGCAATACATACTCGAAGTGAATGGTGGTAGAGTAAGTGCAACCCGAAGCAGTACAACTCAATTGAGCAAGTGCACCTGAGAAGGCTGCACAGATAGAAAGGCCAGGCAACATAATGCAAATAAATTCGACAAAGTATTACACAAGCCCCAGACAAATGCATCACAAAAGGAATAGCAGGTATACACTTTCAAACACAGCAGAATGGATTATGCAATCCTAAACCAGCAGAGCACGAAGGCACAAATGACTAAATGCACAAGGCAGTGGTACATCATGGTGCAACAGAAAGATACAGTTCAAATAAAACTGCAATTAACCAGAAATCACAAAACCAAGCATCAACCAAGTTCAAATGAACATGGGCAACAAGCTCTAGATATCATGCAGCAGTGTATATATGTATATAACAAGTATACTGCACAAATGGACAAGACTCAACAATGCCAAGACCAGCAGTCGAAATGCACCCAAACTGGGATGCAAGTAATGCTACAGAGCTCGAGAATATACATGCGTGAAGACCAACAGCAAGTGGTGAATGCATGACAAGTTCAACATAATGTAACTAGACAAAAGTCAGAGGGTAGTTCAAGTGCAGGAACACATAACTCACAGGAATGAAACTCTACAGGCCAATAAACCCAAGGCTACAACTCAAAGGCAAGCTAATAGCTCACACTTCACATCGAGTCAGGGATCATAAATGACCAGTTCATCCAAGAATGTACCCGAGTGTACCACATCCCAAACTAGAATCCTATAACAACTTAATACAGATGCACAGTTCACCAAAGTTCAAGTGAAAACAAGACATGCTGGAATTACAAAATGAACCAGTGACAAGTTTAAACTTAAAATTTAAGTAGCAGTTGAACGAAGACAGAAAATACGAAGTCCACAAAAACCAATATCATCAAAAGAATTCGAGACAGTGGTGGTCACGAAATCAACATCACAGCAAAACAATCAAACAAATCAAAGTGATCGAAGTCTACAAGAAATTAATACTCTCAAAGCCGTGAAAATCAGTCAACCAAGAAGCAAAAATTACAAGTTGAACAAGCTAGAAATCGTTCGAAACTCGAGTTAGATGTGAGTAAAAAAATTTACTCACATTTGCCACGAATGGAAGACGAAGCTGTAGCGATGAGGAAGAGGAACGAAGTTAAGCCGAAGCCCAATCGAGCACGAGCACGTCGAAGAAGCCACGAGCAAGTTGAAGGAGTCATTGACGTTGGCGCCTTCGAGTTCCAGAAGCGAACGATTGAAGAAGCCCTAATTTTTGAAAGGAGGGACGAACGAGAATCGAGCAGCCATTATTTCCTTTCGATGGTTTTAGGTTTCGAACGAAAATAAATAAATAGGCCGGTTATTTTTGCTTTGCAAATTTATCACAATCCAAGCAAATGAAACGTGGGCCGAGAATTCAAAGCCCAAAAAATCATTTTATCCATTCATAAAAGAATTTTTACACAATTTAAAAACTTCAATTGGTAATTAGCGAAAATATTAATCGTTTAATGTCAATTATAAACTGATGCGAAAAAAACCGGGTTGTTACAGGTAGATTCTATAAGTATGTTGGTGGAGATAATAAAGAAAGGCGATTATATTACCATGTTAAGGGTGAAGGCCTTGTGCTCTCGATTATAAGTCAGTTAGGAGATCTGAATCGTTTAGTTATCTCGGATTCCTCTTGGGATAGGAAATACCTATACGGCTATGATTTAGTGGATTTGTTTCCTACGTAGGTCTTTCTTTTCTCAGGGTATTACCATGCTATCGGGCCTAAATCTTTGGATAAGGGAAGTGGATCTTCTTCCTCGGAGGGAGACTAGCTTAGGTTTTTGTTACTTAGTAGTTTAGCATTTTAGCTAAACTCTCATGCTTTATTTTCCTTTATTAAGACGTTTTGGTGCATGTACCAGAACACCTGTTCCATATTCTTTTATACATGTGGACGACCCACCATAAATACCGGCTAGCTTCACTAGAAATAAAAAAAGAAGTAAATGCACTAACTTAGTTTATCACATGAACTTTTATTTTCAATTGTAAATATAAATATGACAACATAAAGTTAAATGAACGAATATAATACTATATTTACATAAATTTAGATCTAATCTATTCTTTTCTTATAATTAAGAAAAAATACAACATTCTCAAAGTTATGAGAAATCCAGGCCTCTCCTTTTCCAAATAAAAAGGATTGATATGAAGGTAACTCATGACTCATGAAATCGTTAATCTAATCATGAATAAATTTCTTCTTAGTCTTTATTTTGTTATTTCCATTCAACTCTTTTTTTCAATTTTTATTCTTCTTATTTCCTCCCTTTCATCCTTATTTTTTCGTAGAAAAGGCAAGACAAAATGAATATAAATATTCTTAGTAAAATTAGTTTCCTATTTTTCTCTATAAAAAGTATTAATCCATTATCATCTACTTATGAAGGTGTAATGACCCACGAATTTGACACATTGATTATTAATTAATTATCAATAAACATGTAAATTAAATTGAAGATGAAAGGCAACTTTGAGAATTGTTTTACTTTTAGGCCGTTGGACCATACCATCATGTTCAAAAATATTAAATACCAATATTTTGATATGTAACAAGGTATACTTCTGTTAGCGTTTGAAAGTAGGCATTTCAGACCTTATGTCCACTTTGGCCCAAAATGCCTCATTTTGTTTATGAATGCAAAGTTTTATAGTAACCCTAGGAAAACCTCTACTCTATCTTTCTACATTTTTTCTAATTTTTCTTCCTCCTTAGATCTATTCTGTCTCCTATTATAGAAATGAGACCCCTTAGTGTCAAAAATTAACAACGAACTGATTACAACGTCAAATCCTTGCATGTTATATACCAAACCAAGATTAGAAGAGACAAACCAATGACAAATGTTCGTTTTTCACCCTGGTGCATCTGTTGGCTGGGATTTGTTGAAGAAATTTTGGCCGTCCACAGAAGATCAATGGTGAAATGGTTGTTAGGAGGCAACTGAAGGGTACCCTTGTGTAGAGAGTGATGAAGGGAGTTCATCTATCACATCAGATTGGGGAAATGGTGACTAGATTACTCCCGAAAAATCAACAAAACCTAGGGTTTTTTGTTGCGGTTGTACATATGACATTCAGTCCCTAACCAAATTTCTTTCCGAAACCTAAGCTACAAAGCCTTTGGCTACCACTAAGGCCTTATACCTTCATTGCTTCCTTAGTTTCTACTAGTAATACTATTTGGTTTTGGTTGCTACTAATGCCTTACATGTAACAACCCTAGATTTTTCATATAATTTTAATTTTGACTTTATTTTTATTTTGAAATTATTTTAAACTTTTTATATTTCAAACATTTCATTTTTAAATAAAAATTTGGATTATTATGTGAATTATAATTTCAAACTAGCATAAATTGGATATTTTACTAAAAAGTGTATTTCTGTTCAAACTGTTCAAACTTTGACTTTTAAAATTTCAAATTTAAATATTTAAATTCTTAAATTTTATCTTTTATTATGAAAATAGATTTAATAACTTGAATACTGGTTTTCATTTTGTTGGAAACGGAGTTAAATTTTGAAAGTTATGTATATTTTAATATTGTGTGTAAATTGATGTATTTAGCAATATTGTCTATTTTAAATTATATTTTATTTGTCATACTTTGTTCTAATATGTGTTAATATATTATTTTATGTATATTTTTGTCTTTTAATACTTTTAAAGTGATTATATAATTTCTCCAAAGCTTGTTGAATTTATTTTCTAATTTTAAAGCCTAGTTTCTATTTTCTTTGCTATTTTCTTAATTTAATTATATATAATTAAAATTTATTTATTTATTTTATACATTCACTTTTATTTGCTGTGTTTTTACTTTATTTATATTCATTTTACATGTATTTAAATTAAAATAAAAATTTTCAAAGTGTATGGAAGTTATTTCCAATTTATAAAGCCTAGATCTATATATATTGCTATTTTTCTTCATTTAATTTATTTAATTTAAAATTTTATTTATTTTTTTATTTCTGAGTGTTTTTCTCTCTATTATCAGCATTTTAAATATATATAAAAGTTAAAAAGAAAATGTGGAAATTTGAAAGGTTTCAAGACCTTTTATCTCCTTTAACCTTTTGTCTTCCACCTATTCAATTCAACCAACACCTTTTATTTTTTTTGGCCATACATTACCTTATCATTTCTGCTGCACTTCCTTTTGTTTTTCATGTACAAAAAAATATACTTCTCATCAAAAATTACAAGGCCATCATCATCACCATTTTGATCAAAAGATTTTGGTAAAAATCTCTTCCTTTTCTTCTTGTTTTGTTTGATTTTCCTTATGTTGTTTGCTCTTGTTCTCACCTTTATAGATCGGCTCCACCTACTCCAGCTGCTAGGCCGACCCCACCACCACTGCCTCCAGATCACCACCACCCTAGGCCGAGCACCCTATGGCAAGAGATCCACCACCAAATGTCACAAACCATCACCTTTGTGCTCAATCTAGCCTAGTTTTGTTCCAACCACCTCCACCTTCCTTTTGCCACCACTTCCACCACCAACACCAGCCCAGATCTGACCACCACCCTCTGGCACATCATCCACCACCATCTGGACATCAGGACTTGCCCACATAGCCTTTGGTCGAGCCCATTTATAGCCTTGAAATGTTGATATTTGTCTTGTATTTGCCTTGTAGTGTAGATTTGTTGCACCTATACCTCTCTTCACCATCAAACCCATGCTAGGCCGACCCTATAGGGACCCAAACCATACCTTAATTCATGCCTTTTCTATGCTATTTCAGTCCATAACTGAAGTATGTGAAGTTAAGAACAAGTGCAAAACATTTGTATTTGTTTTGGGCATTGATTTCTAACATTGTTTAGTGTTAAATTGTTTGAAACTTATATATTGTTTTATTGTTTTGTCTTATGTATTCAAGGCATTTAATCTTGTCTCTCTCACACTCAAATCATTATCGTGCTCTCGTGCTTTTGTGGGTCTTGGTTATGTGTGTTAGGTTGTAATCTCCAGCTAATACAGGTGAGTTATTCTCACCAGACAATATGTACCTATATAACTGATGATCTGACACCATTTGAATCTGTAATGTATATCATCATGCTATATCTGTTTATATTATTATCATATGATGTTCACACCTGTTATTACACCGGTTATATCATATGTTACTATTATTTCATGCTATTCTGTTATTTATATATGTTATCACCATTGCAAGTTCCCTGTAGACTAGAATCACTATGGGTTGAAATGATACATACCCGAACGGACTTTAGATGTAACGACCCGATATTTTCAACCATTCGCATCCATTATAAGTGTATAGGTAGACACTCATGCCGGAGTTGAATTGCTCAAAATACCGCGTTGTAATTAAAATTTGGCAAATCTCAGAATATACAGTAAATAAATATAATCACAGATCACAGACATAGAGTAAAATAATGCAGCGGAAGTAAAAGAAATAGTAGTTCATGAAGCTACTATATAAATATATCAGAGTACATAAGATACAATAGAAGAAATAGAGTACAACGGAAGTATAAATAAGATAACCAAGTACAAGCTGAACATAGCAACATAACTGAAGTCGATAGAACAAGACTAGCAGATAATCTCCAACGATTCAAATCTCCAGAAGGTGGAAATCCAAATCTGTGAATACTCAGGCTGACCCGAGCGTAAAGCAAAACACAAACACTCGAGTCAGGACAATATATACTTATATAATATAAACCAACTCAAGTGAACTGTAATAAGGTACAAGTAACTTAAAGAATGCTTGGGACCGCCCATTCTTTAAGGATCCGTTAAACTATCTACTATGTAGTAATATTCGCTATTATAATAATGTCTAATCAGTAAAGTATAATCATATAGAAAATAGCGTTAAGGGGATGGAGAACCTTAACGCGGTCGGATCTTAAAATCATAATCGTAGTAAAGCTCGATATGGTAGGTGACATGGCACAACTAGGCAATGTCAGGGTAGATATACCAATTACGCATCCGGACTAGTGGTGACGCATAGCAGCCACTACCGCCCACCTCGAACAACACTCCCAATCAAGGGTGGCCACCAAATCAATCACAAGTAATAGAATGGTATCGAAGAAGTGTGTCCGATAAGAGGTGCTACCTCCTTGGTCCGTCAATCGCTCCTGTTTTAGCCACCTTATGCCAACTCACGGGAGTTGGGTCCACGTAACATACCTTAAGAACGTCGCCACCATCCTACTTCATTCTGGAATCTCCACCGCGTACACGGTTGTCAAAGTGGTTTTCGGTATCGACAGAGAGTATGTCCATATCCGATCCCGGTCTCTTTGCCAACCAATCGTTATTATAACCCGTGGTTATAACTTTTAAAAACAATACTTTACTTCAAAATAAGATATCATTTCAAAATCATGTCTTTATCAAAATAAAGATTTATCATTTCCAAATCATTTCAATATTCTAAAATATCGTATCCTTTCAAACTTCTTTTCAAATCATTTTAATACATCAAAATATTATATCTTTTCAAACTTTATTTCAAATCATTTTTATATATCAAAATATCATACCTTTGATAGTTATACTTCGAAACCAAAATCATTTTATTTCAAAACTATGTTTATTTCAAAACAACATCATTTCCATTTCAAACATATATTCACCTTTCAAATAGTCTATACTTTCAAAGTTATAACTCTTTTGAAACAAAACATTTGAAATCATTATACTTTGAAAATCACAACATTTCGAAATCATATATTTAAAATCATCTTTTAATTCTATACATTACAAACTTATTAAATTCAAACCATCAAATTTCAATTCAATTACAGTTTACCAACAAACCATTTCAAATCTTATCAATTCCCAATATAGATTAAATCCACAAAATACAATATTCAATCTTTAGTATATTTCAAAACTTTAAATCTCCCACATTTCATAAATCCAATATCATTTAAATAAACTCAATTAATATATACTTCAAATATTCATTTATCAAATAAATTAAATAAGTCAGAAATCAAGTATCATTTCAAACTCATTTCACAATATCAAAATATTATTCAAAACACCATTCATTTTTATTCATTTAAATCCATTCATTTTATTAAATTTAAATACCATTTTAAACTCACATTAGAAATCAAATTCTTCCACTTAAATATCTCTTCATTATCTTTAGAAATTTAACATTTAATTTCCCAAAATTATATCATTTTCCATAGATTATTTTTCATTAAAATTAATTTAAAACAACAAAATATAGTTTCCGTAGCACTTATAAAATGCTACGTAAAGTTATAGTTTAAAACAGTTAATTAACAAAAGACAGCGTTAAATGCTGTAATAGATTTCTTTTAAGTTTCAATTAACTTACATGTTAAGTTTAACCACTATAGCACTTACAAAGTGCTATAATAGCCTTTATTTCAAATTAACCTTTTAGTTCATTTAAAACACTACAACATTTACAAAATGCTGTAATATCCTTTACATTACATTTCAAAATGCTGTTAAATCATATTTAGAGTTTTATTTACAATTCCACAAATAATTAACTTTTAATATAAATCATTTTAACTTATAAAATCATATATTTCACATTTAACACAATCATTTAAATACCTTTATTTCTATGATTTTATAAAGTCAAATTTCCATACAAAAATCAAATTTAATAACAATTAAATTTTCATTTCTTTAATTAAATTATTAACTTAACAACTAAGTTTAAATTTCCAAAAATATAGCTTATTTTCATTTATTTTACTTAATTAAAATTTCACTTTTAAACAAATTTCACAAAATTCAATTTAAGTTATATTTCCAAATTCAGCTTAAATGTTCATTTATTCCATATTTTAATTTATACAAAATCATTAACACCTTTAAAACATTATTATTACTTAATAAAAATCATTAAATTCATCTTTAAATCAAATTTGTCATATTTTCTTACTTTACAAAAATTCCATTTATAAACAAAATCATAAATTCCAAAATTAACTTATATTTCAAATTCTACTTCACCATTTACTTAATTCACTTATTTAATTCGTAGAAAATCACAAATACTTTATAGAAATCATTTTAATGAAATTTAAATCAAAATACCATAATATTTACATTAAAAAAAGTATTTTAAAAATTTCAGAAAAATATATAAACCACGGGTCTGTATATAATTTTCTAGCCTAGGTCAAGTGATACGGATATGTATCATTTCAATCCGCAGTTTACAAAGAAAAACCGGGTTTTATCATTTCAAACCCGCAATCCCAAGTAATATAAATAAATAAATAAAAACCGTTCAGGCCTATCATTTCAGCCCATAACGATTTTTCCTTATTCTAAAGTCCGTTCGGGTATGTATCATTTCAACCCATAGTGATTCTAATCTACAGGGAACTTGCAGTGTGATAAACTGATATAAATAAACAGAATAGCATGAGATAACAGTAATAGATGATATAACATATGTAATAACAGGTTTAAACATTATATGATCATAATATAACAGTTACAACAGGATGATATAATTTTACAGATTCAAATGGTGTTAGTTTACTAGTTATATAAGTACACATTGTCTGGTGAGAATTACTCACTTGTTCAAGCTGGAGATGACAACCACAAACGCACAACAAAGATTTCCAGAGGCACGAGAGCACGATAATTATTTGAGTGTGGGAGAGCCAAAGCTAATTGCCTTGTCACATTCAAACCAAACAATTACAAACAACATATGATTTCAACCCAAAAATTCAATAAACAATGCTAGAAATGGATGCATAAACAAAGTCAAAGTGTTTGCACTTGCTTCCTACCACCTATGCTTCAGCTCCAGATCTGAAATGGCACGGCTAAAGGCATGGTTTGGATCAGGTATGGTCTGGAAAAGGTGCGGCTACAAGGTGATGAAGGTGAGTGGAAGTTACAAGGTGTTGAAGGCAATGGAATACCAAAGGGTTTCAAGGCAAAGTGTGGCTTTTGTTGCACCATAGGGTTCGGCCCCTTGCTGATGTGGCTTGGCCATGGTATGTGGTGGTCAGGTAGTGGCTGGAGTGTGGGCCAGAGGTGGTGGAAGGTCAGGTCAGAGGTGGTGGTGGTGGAGGTAGTGGTGGCAAAAGGTGGTAGAAGGAGGAGATGACAATTCTAGGTCATAAGTGATAGTTTGTGATGGTTTTTGGTGGATTTTGTGTAGATCTTGGACTTGGATTGGTTAGGCCTGAGGAGGAGGGTTGCTAGGATGGGTGATGGTCAGAGGAAGGGGGTCGTGGTGGTCGGCCAAAGCCTGGAGGAGGAGGAACCAAACTATGAAGGTAGAGAGCACATGCAGTTTCAATAGAAAAAACATAGAAAACAAGGAAGAAAGAAGGAATTTTTACCCAAAATTTTGAAGCCATGGCCGTGATTATTTTGGAGGAGAAAGAGAAGTGTTTGCGTGAAAAAAATGAAAAGAAGTCCGCTGAAAAGAATAGGGTATGCATGGCCAAAAACATTGAAGAGAGGAGTTGAGAAAGTGAAAGGTCGGGAGGTGAAAAGCCATAGGAATTTCAATAGTTTAAAACTTTTCATATTTCCTCTAATTTCTTTTTAAGTTTTATATAACTGAAATATATATATAAACTCAGATAAAACACGAAAATTTAGTAAATAATCAAAAGTAAATTAATTAATTATTAATTATATAAAATTTAATTAAGTAAAACAGCAAAAATTGCAACTAGTCTTGAAAATATGAAAAATAAATGCAATGAACTTTGGAAAAAGTTTATGGACTTGTAAAACATTTATAAACAAAGATAATAGCATAAAATAAAAATGCATTCACAAAATGAATAAATAAATTTTAATTAAATATAATTTAATTGAAGAAAATAGCAGAAAAATAGAAACTAGCCTTTAAAAATAGAAAATAAATTCAATACGCTTTGGAAAAATTATATAATCACTTTAAATTATTTAAAAGACAAAATTATACATAAATAAAATACTAACACATATTAGAACAAAATATGACAAATAAAATATAATTTAAAATAGACAATATTGCTAAATACATCAGTTTACACACAATATTGAAATATACATAACTTTCACAATTTAACTCCGTTTCCAACGAAACGAAAAGCTGTATCCATGGAATTAAATCTATTTTCATAATAAAAGATAAAATTTAAGAATTTGAAATATTTAAATTTAAAGTTCAAAAGTCAAAGTTTGACCAGTTTCAATAGAAATTCACTTTTCAGTGAAATATCCAATTTATACTAGTTTGAACTATAAATCACTTAATAGTCAACATTTATATTTAAAATGAAATGTTTGAAATAGAACAAGTTTAAAATAATTTAAAATAAAATAAAGTCAAAATTTAAAATATAGGCCAAAATCTAGGGTTGTTACATTAGAATAAGGGAAGATCGTTATGGGCTGAAATGATAGGCCTGAGCAGTTTTCAAATTCATTTTATATTACTTGGGATTGCGGGTTTGAAAGGATAGAACCCGGTTTTTCTTTGTAAACTGCGGATTGAAATGATACATATCTGTATCACTTGACCTAGGCTAGAAAATTATATACAGACCCGTGGTTTATATATTTTTCTGAAAATTTTAAAATATTTTAAAAATGTAAATATTATGATATTTTGATTTAAATTTTATTAAAATGATTTCTATAAAATATTTGTGATTTTCTACAAATTAAATAAGTGAATTAAGTAAATCGTGAAGTAGAATTTGAAATATAAGTTAATTTTGGAATTTATGATTTTGTTTATAAATGGAATTTATGTAAAGGAAGAAAATATGACAAATCTGATTTAAAGGATGAATTTAATGATTGTATTAAGTAATAATAATTTTTAAAAGTGTTAATGATTTTTGTATAAATTAAATATGAAATAAATGAATGTTTAAGCTGAATTTGGAAAATATAACTTAAATTGAATTTTGTGAAATTTGTTTAAAAGTGAATTTTTAATTAAGTAAAATAAATGGAAGTAAGTTATATTTTTGAAATTTAAACTTAAGTGTTAAGTTAAATTTTTAAATAAAGAAATGAAAATTTAATTGTTATTTAATTTGATTTTTTTATGGAAATTTGACTTTATAAAATCATAGAAATAAAGGTATTTAAATGATTATTTTTTTAAATGTGAAAATATATGATTTTATAAGTTAAAATGATTTATATTAAAAGTTAATTATGTGTGAAATTGTAAATAAAACTCTGAATTTGATTTGACAGCATTTTTGAAATAAAATGTAAAGATATCACAGCATTGGAAAATGCTGTAGTTGTTTTAAATGAACCAAATAGCAAATTTGAACTAAGGGTTATTATAGCACTTGTTAGTGCTATAGTTGTTAAATTTAACTAAAATTTTAATTGAAACTAAATTAAGATATTACAGCATTTTAAATGCCGTCTTTTGTTAATGAAATGTTTTTGAACATAACATTTCGTAGCATTTTCTAAGTGCTGCGAAAGTTGAATTTTCTTTGGTTAATAAATATAAATGAATAAATGATCTTTGAAAAAGATTAAATTTTGGAAACTAAATATTTAATTATTAAATATAATGAATTGACTTTAAATGATTTAAATGGAATAGTTGATTTGGGAAATACAACTATTTTGAAATATGATTAAATGGTATTTAAATTTAAATTAAATAGATGATGTTTTGAAATGATGTTTTGATAATTTGAAATGATATTAAATCTTGGAATAAATAATTGAAGTTTATATTAGTATGAAAAATATTTGGTTTACTTGTAATTTGAATCTATTTAAAAGATATTAGACTTATGAAATATAGGATAATAAAGCTTTGGAATTTATTTTATAAGATTGAATATTGTATTTTGTGAATTAAACCTATATTTGAAATTGATAAGATTTGAAATGGTTGGTGATAAACTGAAATTGAATACTTGATTTAAAATATAATAATTACACTTTTACATGAATTTAAATGAATTAATTTGTTGGAATATAAATTATTTAAAGGTGATTTGAAATAATAATAAATGAATGATATCTTTGAATTTAAAGGTATTTAAAGTTGAATATTTGGATTTGAACTCAAATGATATTTTGATAATAAAATGATTTGAAATGAAGATTTGGAAAGATATGATATTTTGATATATTAAAGTGGTTTGAAATGATTTGATCTTTATTCTGATAAATATTTGAATTTGAAAATGATATTTTATTTTTGAAATATAAAATATTATTTCAAAAAGTGAGTATATGTTTAAATTGGAAATGATATGGTATTGTTTTGAATATAGTTTTGAAATAAAATGGTTTGGTTTAGAAGTATAAACTATTTTGAAAGGAATATAGTTTTGAAATGAAATGATATTTGATTTTTGAAATATAAATACCATTTGGAAATTATAACTACGGGTTATAATAACGATTGGTTGTTAAAGAGTCCGGGATCGGATATGGACATACTCTCTGTCGATACTGAAAACCACTTTAACAACTGTGTACGCGGTGGAGATTCCAGATTGAAGTAGGATGGTGATGACGTTCCTAAGGTACATTTCGTGGACCTAACTCCTGTGAGTTAGCTTAAGGTGGCTAAAACAGGAGCGATCTCGGGCCAAAGGAGGTAGCACCTCTGGTCGGACACACTTCTTCGAACCATTCTATTACTATTGTGATCGATTGGGTGCACCCCTTGATTTTGGATTGTTGTTCGGGGTGGGCGTAGTGGCTGCTACGTTACCACCAGCCCGTGTACGTAATTGGTATATCTACCCTGGCATTGCCTTGTGTGCCGTGTCACCTACCATACCGAGCCTTTACTACGAGTTTGTTTTTCTCCCGTAGCCCGTATGGTATCCTCTGACAGTCACCCGGAGTGGAGATGGCATGATATTGGATGGACTACTGGGACTATTATGTGTGAAGGGTGATATGGGTAGCCCGGAACGCTATTTAAAAGTATGTTTATTTTACTGTAGACATTATTATAATAGTGAAATATTACTATGTAGTAAATAGTTTAACGGATCCTTAGAGGATGGGCGGTCCCAGGCATCCTTTAAGTTACTTGTATCTTGATTACAGTTCACTTGAGTTGGTTTACATTATATAAGTATGTATGTCCTGACTCGAGTGTTTGTATTTTTATTTACGCTCGGGTCAGCCTGAGTTATTCACAGATTTGGATTTCCGCTCTCTTGGGGATTTGAATCACTGGAGATTATCTGCTTGTCTTGTCCTATCTATTTCAGTTCTGTTGTTCTGTTCAGCTTGTACTTGGTTATCATATTGAGACTTCTGTTGTATTTTATTTCTTCTGTTATATCTTATGTAACTCTAATATATTTACATAGTAGCTTCATGAACTACTATTTCTTTTACTTCCGCTGCATTATTTTACTCTGTGTCTGTGATCTGTGATCTGTGATTATATTTATTTACTGTATATTCTGAGATTTGCCAAATTTTATTTACAACGCGGTATTTTGAGCAATTCAAGTCCGACATGTGCGGATGCGAATGGTTGAAAATATCGGGTTGTTACATTACGCCTTCGCTTTCATGTTTCGGTTGCCACACAAGCCCTACACCTACGCTTTTGTGTTTCGGTTGTCACACATGCCTTACACTTATGCTTTCACTTCTTGGTTTCCACATCATATCTTACACCATCTATCGAACTCTCTATCCAACCCATCATTTCTTAGGTTTTATCCCTAGCCATTCATTAAGCTACTCAAAGTTTCAAAATTATCTTTGGCTTTCTGAATCCCAAAACCATTTATGTCATAAATTACATTTCATACTTTCCTAAGTACCTATCTCCATATTAACTTTATCCTTTGAAAGTACATAGTTTCTAGTACTAACTTTCCACTGAAAGTTAACAGATCTCGGCAATCAATACCAACAGTCTCGTTTAAGGAAGTCAGACGTGTATTTCAATTCCATTTCTTTTACAGGTAGAGTCTCGCTACTAAGTCTCAGGAATCACCTCCTCTACTTATACTTCCCTTATTGTCCTCGTATATTCTCTCTACTTTGGCCCTTGGCTGTTACCATCGATATGTTAACCTGGGCTTAACTTAGCATCTCTTATCTTCTCCTACTTCATTTCTAATCTTAGTGTTCTTTAATTCCTTTTTCCCTCGGTTTGGTTACTATAACCTTGACACCGCCTTTTAGTACATGTCAAAAGCCTCCCTTATGTGCATCTAATGTTGTAACGACCTGCCTTTTTGGACGTTTTAAGCAGACATACACGTCAGACTCAAACCATTCAAAATGGAAGATTGTTATGGGGTAAATAAGAAAAAGAGAAAGAAATAAAACAAATACAGAATCTCGCAGCGAAATGACAAAATATAATAATCAAATAACAGTTCATGAAGCTGTTTTATAAATACATTTGACTATTCTTTTACAACATAAAATCAGAGTTACAGAAAACAGGAATAAATGAATAAATAAATAAATGCAGTGGAACAACATGATGCAGTGGAATAAATATAATAAATAATAATAGTACAAATCTTCGTCTTCGTCCTCCAGAAATAAGGTCTTCAACCCTGAAATGCTCAGGCGGACCCGAGCGAATTGAAAAGACAAAACACTCGAGTCAGAACTAAAAGATCTTATGTAAGTTAAATCAACGGTAAATATGAGTGTGACGGCGTCAGAGATGTTTGCGGGGTTTGACATCTCCTATCCAGTGTCTAACGTGAGTGTGGTAACTTAAGAGATGTTCGGGATTTACATCTCCTAAGGATCCGTTAAACTATCTACTATGTAATACAATACGTTATTATAATATGTCTACAGTAAAGTAAAAGTATTAAAATAGCGTTAAGGCGTTACCCATATCCCCCTTAACACATTTTTTATATTCTCATAGTCTATACAGTACCGTAAATCCTCCGTAAACTGGAGACTATCAGAGGGCACTCCATAGGTATGGTACAAAAAAATTTCGTAGAAGACGCTCTAGGGCATGTGAACATGGCACTCGAGGCAATGTCAGGGTAGATATACCAATTGCGGATCCGAACTGGTGGTAACGCATAGCAGCTACTACCGCCCACCTCGGAACACACTCCCATAATCAAAATCAAGGGGTGGCCACCAAATCATCACAAAGTCAAAATATGGTATCGAAGAAATGTGTCCGATAGGAGGAATGACCTCACTTGGCCCAGCATGGCTCGTGTTTTAGTCACATCTAAGATGACTCACGGAAGTCAAGGTCACGTCATACCTCATACAAAAATCGTTCGCCAAACCATCCTACTTCCTTTTTGGAATCTCCACCATGTACACAGTTGTTAAAGTGGTTTTCAGTATTGGCAAAGAGTATGACAATATCCGATCTCGGTCTCTTTAACAGCCAAACGCTTATTTCACACCGGATGGTTTTTTTTACGTTTCAAAAAGTCAATTAACAATTTATATCAAAATATCATATTCAATTTCAAATCATATCCCTTTCGAAATCATATTCACTTTCAAAACCATATCCACTTTCAAAAATCATATTCACTTTTGAAATAATCGATAAGATAGGTTAATTAAATCCTCATTCCAAAACCATCTTATTTACTCGAATATGTCATTTCACGAAAAGGTATCAATTTCAAACACCATCTTAGGTTGTATCATCATCAAGGATTGAAATATAAACACTTCAACTTTGCATAGTCTGGAATTTTAGAAAATAGTTTAGATGGTCATAAATAGTTTTAATAATTTAAAAAAAATAGTTTAAATGACTTAAAATAGTTTAACATAGATTAAAATTAGATTAAATTAGATTTAAAATGACTTAAATATATTTAAATAGATTTAAATTATATTAAATAGATTAAATAATTTAAATTAAATTAAAATAGTTAAAATAAATTAAAACAGTTTAATATAGTTTAATAAAGTTTAAATGGTTTAAAATAGATTAAAATATATTAAATTAGATTAGAATAGATTAAAATAGATTAACTGGGTTAATTAGTTTGAAAAGGTTAAATTTGGTTAAAATAAATTGGAATAGTTTAAATTAATTAAGTTGGTTTAAAATAGATTTCAAAATTATATCCAAACATTTCAATAACTCAATTTCGATAATTCATTTATATTACAATTCAACGTTGAAATTCCAATTTAAATCCTTTGAACAATTCATTAAATCAGTTCCCATTTCAACATTAACGCTTGGATTTTCGAAAATAATTTAGTTTATATAAACCAATTTCAATTTCAAAATACTAGTAACTAAATTCAAAATTTTAAAGATTCAAAAATCCTTTAATTTAATCAATCCGGTGTCCGTATGAAATTTCCTACCTTAGGGTCAAGTGGTACAGATATTTACCATTTCAATCTGCAATTTAAAATTTTACGGTTATATATCATTTCAAACCGCAATCCCAAATTAAGTAAGATCCATAAAATCGCTCGAGTCTATCATTTCAATCCATAATGATTTTCCCCAATCTATAGATCGTTCGGGTATGTATCATTTCAACCCATAGGGAACTTGCAATATTATAACAATATAAAGTACAACATCAAGTCATCCAATATCAACAATCAACATCCATAATAAACATCATCCAAATCAATCAATAAACATCAATATATAACTGGTAATCAATACAGGTATTAAATTGACAAATTAAAATTCAATATTAAATTAAACGATAATTAAATGCAATAAAAGTCAAATTTAACCAGAATGACAATTTAACATACCAAACAGCAATAAATTAATTTCTAATCACATCATAAATTAAATTTAACTAACATAAGATATTTTAGAAGTTGTGAGTGGGTTAAAACACTCACTTTTGAATTTCAAATCGATTTGAAATCCAAATAGGGCCCAAATTCAAACAGTTTCCGAATTCATTTAAACCTACGTCAAAAAATCCGGAATTTTGATACGATCACAACAGAGAAAATCCCGCATGAATCCGAGCTCATATGCAAAAGTTATTAACTTTAGAAGATTGGAAAATTTCAACTTCAGGTCTTACTTCGAGTCGCCGCCTCAATTACTCGGTGCTTGCTCTTAGTTTTTGCAAAATAACCCGATACCCGAGTCATTTGGCTCTTGACCCGAAGTCGCTCTAGGGTTTTCGCCTATGGAACTCGAAGCACGCCCAGATCCGCCTTGTTTGCCCTCGAACTCTCTCTGACCCCAAGTCGCTGCAGGGTTTTCTCCTTTGAAACTCGAAGTAAACCTGGAGCAATTTTTTTTTTGAAATTAGGTTCTGGAATTTGGGAATTAGGTTTGAGAAGGAGGAAGAAGATGTACGTATAGAAATAATAATATGAGAAACAACTAGGTTTATAACAGCCTATATATAGGCAGGGTTGAATCGAAACGACTACGCGACCTAAAAAGCCCGTTCTGACCCCGAAACGAAAATAGGTCATCCCATATATCGAAATGAATGTTTTCAATATTTTTAAACTCAATGGAACATGTTTCAAGTCCTAATTCCATCGTATGAAGAAGTTAGCTTTTAAAATCAGCTTATTTCAATTGAATTCAATTAAATTGATCTCTACGCGTTTCGAGCCCGCACGATCAAACGTCAAGTCCGATCGCTACGAAACTTGAAACCCTACAATAATTCACCGTTACGGATCCGATGAAACTAGTTTCGTCGAAATCCGAGTCTGTGGCCAAAATGGCTATTTTCACGTTAATTAAAAAAATTAATATTAAATTAATTAATCACTTATTTTATTCAATATTTATAAACTAACCAATTTCATCATTTTTGATTACTTAGACATTTATAATCCTTTAAAACAAATTTCTATATCAATTTTATTGAATATTGCACAATTTACGGTATTTAATTTCAATTTCAATAAATTCAGTAACTACAAATTAAAATTCCAATAAATCCATTTATTTGACTTTCCATCTTATTATACAATCAATTGTTATCTTATGGATATAATTATCATGGTTTATATCTATTACACTAATATTCTCCAATTTCATCTTTATTTACATTAACATAATATTTTATTACATTTAATTGCAATAAATCCTAATTATTATAATTTAAATTCCAATAATTTGATCAACTTGATTTTAAAGCTTCATATTCAATTATTATATTCAATCAATTATTACTCTAATAACATAGTTAATATTTGTTGATGTCTTATTTCACTAATATGCTACAATTTCCATCTTTTATTTGTATTAACTATTATATTCCAATTTTATTGAATTTATGTCAATTTTACACGTTAATTATAATTTAGAATCCCAATTAATTTATTTATCTTGGTTTCATTCTTTTATTAAATCAATTTTTACCTTATGAATAAAATTAACATTTCTATTCATTTTATTACGTTCGCAAATTTCAGTTATTGTCTTAACTCACATTCATGTAACATTTAATTGCATTTAATTTCAATTGATTAAATATATTGGTAACAAACAATAATCGTCACTATTACTACATTTTATAACATTTGTAAGTTTATTATTTACAAATAATTGTTATAACTATTACTACCCCACTACTATTATCAATTACAATTAATTACTCCTTATTTCATTAATTAATCAACATTTGAATTATCAATTACTCATTAAATCCAATTATCAATTAACACATACATTACTATAATTTATTTACAACCTATACCAATTATAACTCTTTAATCCTTTTAATTAATTGGAATTACATTTAGAGCAATTATAAATTACCTTAAATTAATACTATTTCACTTTACTTCAGTTATATTCTTATTATTAAATCACAAATTTTTATTTCTTCCAACATTAAATCACTAAACTTATTAAATTAATTATTTTTAATTATCGAATATTACGGGTCATTACAAATGTCATCTTTATATGTGTCAACACCTAATTCATTCTGACTTCATCCTTTAACGGTTATTACAATACTTTTTTGACTTATTCAGCATATATTTTGGATCTGATCTCTTGACCATTATTTAAACTAGCAAAACCGTGCCATGCACGTGGTTTTCAACAAATCGGTTTTTTAATAAATGGGATGCATTTGTTTTTTAGAATGAGACTTTTTGTGTTTTTTACCGTTAGCTTTTTTATTTTATAACATAGATTACCTTGTGTTCTTCCAAAAATTAATTGGTGATAACCCTGTTGGAACTGGGCTGGTCTACAACGGGTGAAATAAGTAAATTAAAAAAAAAAATCCTATTTTGGATCAAGCTAGGCCTATGAAGTCTAATGGGTTATACTCGATCTATATCTAGATTATTTACATAAAATCCGTACTTAATTTTTTTTGATGTAATTAGATAATGGATTAATTAGGAATGAGTTGTGTATAGATTATAAGTATATATTAATATACACTCATATGCGTATAATGTCCACGTGTAACATAATAACGTGTACATAGTTATTGTAACGCCCCACCTCTATACCCACGCTAGCCAAGAACACTACGGTGTAGTGCTGTCAACTAGCACGGAGAATAAGGCTGTTGAGGAGCGACCATCTATGTAATTGCTTTGTGCGAGCACCGATAGGTCAGATAGAATAACATGCATTTCATCTTTTAGAGGAAATCCGACATACCGTTACAAACTCAAAGCTACTACACAGTGGCTATAATAGTTTAGGACAATAAATATAAAAATAACACAGATAACATAAATGCGGAATACAGATGGAACGAAAAGTCTCATATATACAATAACTGATATCAGTTACAATACATTTGACACAATACAAATGATACAACTACAACTGTCGACTCAAGAAGTTATATATACAAGTACATTATCGACTAATATACATGAATACATTATCATCTTAAACAGACACACTGACTACTACAACAAGACGAAGACCACTTCAAATGATATAAAAAGTCTTCATAGCTCTAGCAGCAACCCAAAGCTAAAAATCTACAACCTGTAAATACTCGGTCTGACCCGAGTATTACATTCAAAAGAAAATAATACTCGGATCAGTCTAATTCAAACTCAGTTATTAGCGCATAGAAGTAATAATAATCAATCTCAATATAGATGACAGTCACAGAAATCTCGTATATCCAACTCTCGATACGAGAATTGGATAACGGCAGAAATAACACTAAACAGTGTTAATCCACAAAACAGAAATCCAAAGCAGTTTAAGCAATTGAAATGTCAATTTAAAAATATCAATGCTAATTGGCTGCAGTACACGCTAACGTGTACTGCCTCGCCAATACAGCCTACGAATTACGCAACAGGTCGATGAATTAAGGATAAAAGAGATATCGATTAAAATCTATCAATTCGGTGTGGCTGCAGTGCACGCACGCGTGCACTGCCTCGCCACAACGGAATATAAAGTCACCACACGGGACAAGGATATAACTGCTACGAAAATGCAGTCACCACTTGTATTTAAGGGCAAGTCTGCATCAGTGAAATGAAACAGTGTACCCAGTGAAAGAGACAACAAGTGAAACAAGTTCAACATGTCGCAAAGCAAGGCACAGGGAAATAGCAAACTGCAGGCGAGAGCACCAAAGATATGGCACTACAACACTCAACAGAAAAGACGCAAATCAGCCTCATTAGAAGATAAGGTCATTAGTGAAGCAAAATGACAAAAATGCAAATGATACAAGGCATCAATGCAATGTATCAGATTCGAGAACAAGGCAGTGCAGCAGGTCAGCAAGTGCTCAGGGATGAACAGATGCAAGTGAAGAATGACACATGAATATGTAGTGTATACCCAGGTACCACTAAAATAGAAACTGCCAAATTCCAAGAAAAAGGAAATACAGTATGTATATAACACGTAATGACCAGTGAAATAGAACTAGTCAAAATCAACGCATGTACACAGCAACCTTCAAGTGTACAAGACAAGTAGGCACAGAGCAACATGAAGACTGGAATGAAGGACCCAATTTGTTCGACTACACGGTTGCAATGTCAACAAAGTAAACAGGGAAGTCAAATGTACAACTGCAACTACAAAAGAATGCAACTACAAGCTACAAGTATGCAGCAGGTACAAGTGACTCAGGCAATGTACAGAATCATACAGTTTCAAAATCCAGAAATCAGAACAGACTACATGAAATACAATGGAGCAATGCAACAGTGAACCACTAATTGAAACCGGACAGTGCCAGCACAATAAAAATAATAATTGTACATCCATAGTGTAGCAGTGTAAGGCATTTACATGAACAAGGCTCGAGAATATACATGCATGAAGACCAACACTAAGTGGGGTTTGCATCACGAATTCGACATAATGTAACCAGACCTTGAGGCTAAACAGGCCAACACTAAGGCTCAGGTGATATTAAGACTCAGTGCAACTAAATCTAAGCGGATAAAGCCAATGAATCTCGAATTGAACAGCCAGAGTAAAGACTACAAGATAATCCAAAACAAGGCTACACATCAAATAAATTAGGTGAAGCAACTAGATTTCAAAGCAGCAGCTCAATTTAAATGGCCAAAAATATTATCAATACAATGGTGATACTACAGAGACATGGCATCACTACTCAAATCAAGTGACGAAGTCACACAAATCGAAACCGTGATGGTCACGAGATACAGAACAACTCAAAATCACAAACGAGTGAACCAAGTAACACAAAAATATGGGAATTCGAGCAAAGCCCAAGTCAGGAAAACAAACATCAACATCGAAATAAACTCGAACGCCCTAAGAGTGAAGTAGATGTGAGTGATAGTTCACTCACCTTGTTTGAAGCGGAGACGAACTCGAGAGAAGGAGTCGCAAGCACCAACATCACATTCGGCATAGATCCATCGAGTTCAAGTAAGCCAAAATCAGCAAAGCAAAAGGAGCAAAGTACATACCGAAATCACAGAGGAACTCGATCCAAATTGAAGAGCCGTGAGCAAATCAGAGAATATTGAAGTCTACTATCGAGCGGCGCTTCAATTTGTACAAGCCTCAATTCCAGATTCGAAGGCAACAGAGGAACGAAAGCCTTAGCAAGCATCGAAAGAACGAGCGAGGCCAAGCCCTAAATTTCCCAGATCGAAGAAAAAAATAATCACCGCCATTTTCTTTTCAGAGCAAAAAGGAACGAGTTAGAGAACAAAAGAAATAGGGCCGGCTGGTCTAGATGATTATCACGGCAACAATGAGTATGGGCCACAATAGTTCTCTTTAAAGCCCGTTTCCATAATACGAAATTTTATTAAAAGAATTTCTACTCGATATAGAAACTCTACCAACCATTTTATAAAAGAACTTCAAATTGATTTTTGATTTCAATAAAAATTTACGAACGATTTAATCACCTAATGGCGATAATTAAATGCTACGAATTTGCGGGTTGTTACAGACCCCCCTCCTTAAAGAAATTGCGTCCTCGCAATCTTAAGGGATAAGTGGGAAAAAGGTAACAACCATAAGAACATAGCAATGACGAGTGCATAAGCAAAGCAAATGTCAGCAGGGGAAGTATTAGACATGAAGTCAAAAGGTTCGACTGATTCAAATCAAAAGAATCAACATCGAGGGGATCAAGGAATCAAAATCAGACGACTGTTTAAAGCAAGAATCAATCGAGTTCCAGTATTTAAAAGAAAAGGAAAACAGAGCAGAATTCACATACTGCACGAATTGAATGCGAGTAAAGCAAATTACTCACCTGAATCGACAGAGAAAAAGACGAAGCTCAAATCTCAAAATTGCAAATATTCAATCATCAAAAACGATAATCGAATTTCACGAATATCTAATTATCAAAAACGATAAGCAAAAACATAAACATTCGATTAATCAAATCGAAAAATATTTAATTATCTCAAACGATAATTAAATTGGAAAATATTTAATTATCACAAATGATAATCAAATTTCACAAATATCTGATTATCAAAAACGATAATCAGAAACACAAATATTCGATTAATCAAATCGAAAAATATTTAATTATCTCAGACGATAATTAAATTGGAAAATATTTAATTATCACAAATGATAATCAAATTTCACAAATATCTGATTATCAAAAACGATAATCAGAAACACAAATATTCGATTAATCAAATCGAAAAATATTTAATTATCTCAGACGATAATTAAATTGGAAAATATTTAATTATCACAAATGATAATCAAATTTCACAAATATTTGATTATCAAAAACGATAATCAGAAACACAAATATTCGATTAATCAAATCGAAAAATATTTAATTATCTCAGACGATAATTAAATTGGAAAATATTTAATTATCACAAATGATAATCAAATTTCACAAATATCTGATTATCAAAAACGATAATCAGAAACACAAATATTCGATTAATCAAATCGAAAAATATTTAATTATCTCAGACGATAATTAAATTGGAAAATATTTAATTATCACAAATGATAATCAAATTTCACAAATATCTGATTATCAAAAACGATAATCAGAAACACAAATCTCCGATTATCAAAAACGATAATCAGAAGTCGTAAATATTCAATTAACGAGTCCGGAATTAACCGAAGTAGTAAAAGTATGGTTCCATACTCCTTACTTTTGCTAAATCGTTTAAATCTCTTTATCGTTTCCTTGAAAGTGCAGAATTGTGTGTTTAAAAATAGCATTTCACATTCTCAAACGGACAAGTCCGGAATTAAGCGAATCAGTAAAAGAAAGGGGTCATAGTCCTCGATTTTGCTGAAACGTTTAAATCGCTTCCTCGTTCTTTTGAAAATTGTAAACTGTAAAAATTTTGAAAACAATTTTAATTTATATTTTTGAAACAACTTTTTAAAATAACGAATTTTGAAAATACGTGATTAAATTAGCAATATCAGTGTTGCGGGAGAACCGCTTGTAACTCCATTTCAAAATTGACGGTTACCGAAGTTAACACGTCAAAGTCTCATCAAAATAACTGGCATCAAAATATAATACCAAATGAATTTTCATTCATCAAAAATGTCACAAGAATCTTCTCAAAGATAAAAAGGGATGTCATACCCTAAACTTGTATTCATAACAAGTCAATAACACATGAATTCACCAATGCACAAAAATTGATAAACATATCAATAGAAATCACGAAAATTGGTGAAGCACAAAATTCCAGAAATCATCACAAGAAATCCAGAAAACACATAAATAAGGGGGGAGGCCTAACACATGAATGGGAGCATGAAAACTCACCTACGCGTATCACACAGGAATGGCCCGAAGACCGTAGGGTGCTACCAAAGAAATATGTGATGGCGAAACATCACATAATCGGGGTATAGTCTCCCCGTAGACGAAGAAATATGCGATGGCGAAACATCACATAATCGGGGTATAGTCTCCCCGTAGACGAATGTGATGGCAAAACATCACATGATCGGGGTATAGTCTCCCCGTAGACGAATGTGATGGCGAAACATCACATGATCGGGGTATAGTCTCCCCGTAGACGAATGTGATGGCGAAACATCACATGATCGGGGTATAGTCTCCCCGTAGACGAATGTGATGGCAAAACATCACATGATCGGGGTATAGTCTCCCCGTAGACGAAGAAATATGTGTGAGACGAAATCCCACAAAGAGTATCCAGTCTAAACCATAAAAATGATCGTCATGATCATAAAGAAAGTGTCAATTACACTAAGCTAGTAAATATAAGAGTTTAGCTTCATGTCCCATAACCACTTGCTTAACTCAAATATTTACGAACAGATTGTAAATCTTCACTAGGAAATTGTCACAAAAAGGGTTCAATCGAACAAGTCCAAGAGCTAACCGACGAAGTGAACGCAAGCGTTTCATACCACTCGTTTTACTAAGTCGTTTAAGTCGATTTCTCATTCAAGTGAAGTAAAGGCTTATATATACTAATAGATTGGAAACCTGTTTAAGAAAAGGGTTTTGTAGTAAAGTAGTTTTTTTTTTTTTGAAATCGTTTGGAGAAAAGGATTTTGATATTTACTACTAGTATAGAAAACCTTTATATTTTTAAAGTGACAAATCACAAAAATGATTGTAGAAACAATCAATCACAAGAATTCACATACGAAGAGGTGAATGGAATCCAAAGAAATCGATTCCAAATTCATCAAAGTTGGAATACCAAAAATTCCAGAAATAGAAGTTATCAAAATCGACAAAGGTGATAACAACTAATTTAGAAAAGAAGAATCGATCATCGACTGGAAAAACAAAGTAAATCGAGCAGAAATGCATAAATGACTTCAACAAAAGTAAGATTCAAGTTAATGTCGAAGTCAACAATTAATAGCCGCAGTCGAGTACAAAATGAATCAATTATCATTATCAAAGAAACCAGCGGCAAGCAAAATCAGAGTCCTGAAAATCAAGAAATTAGCAATTTCTCAAAAACAAAGTGACCGACGTCGAAGGGAAATCCAGATGAGGAAAACACAAAATATCAAGTTCAAAATCGCTGAGATTCAAACTAGATGTGAATGAGAAATCAAAATCACTCAATTTGCAACTGGTCCAACTATTTTTCATCACAGTGTAACAGGTACACAATGACACTCATGGCATAGAACAAAAGTGGAACAAAGTCCAAAAGTCAAAATGGCTTTAATTTGCCAAATTAAAACAAAATCAACATCGGCTAAATCAATTCAAAGCCGAAAACACAAGCATAAGCGTTAGGATTTCATACCTAACAGTCAAAAATAGTCATATGTAAAGATGAGAGATAAAACATCGACAAATAGTTGTAACACATGCTCCATCTCGGTTATGTTTTATAATTGTCCTAAACCCCAGGCTCCGATACCAAGCTGTAACACCCCACCTCTATACCCACGCTAGCCAAGAACACTACGGTGTAGTGCTGTCAACTAGCACGGAGAATAAGGCTGTTGAGGAGCGACCATCTATGTAATTGCTTTGTGCGAGCACCGATAGGTCAGATAGAATAACATGCATTTCATCTTTTAGAGGAAATCCGACATACCGTTACAAACTCAAAGCTACTACACAGTGGCTATAATAGTTTAGGACAATAAATATAAAAATAACACAGATAACATAAATGCGGAATACAGATGGAACGAAAAGTCTCATATATACAATAACTGATATCAGTTACAATACATTTGACACAATACAAATGATACAACTACAACTGTCGACTCAAGAAGTTATATATACAAGTACATTATCGACTAATATACATGAATACATTATCATCTTAAACAGACACACTGACTACTACAACAAGACGAAGACCACTTCAAATGATATAAAAAGTCTTCATAGCTCTAGCAGCAACCCAAAGCTAAAAATCTACAACCTGTAAATACTCGGTCTGACCCGAGTATTACATTCAAAAGAAAATAATACTCGGATCAGTCTAATTCAAACTCAGTTATTAGCGCATAGAAGCAATAATAATCAATCTCAATATAGATGACAGTCACAGAAATCTCGTATATCCAACTCTCGATACGAGAATTGGATAACGGCAGAAATAACACTAAACAGTGTTAATCCACAAAACAGAAATCCAAAGCAGTTTAAGCAATTGAAATGTCAATTTAAAAATATCAATGCTAATTGGCTGCAGTACACGCTAACGTGTACTGCCTCGCCAATACAGCCTACGAATTACGCAACAGGTCGATGAATTAAGGATAAAAGAGATATCGATTAAAATCTATCAATTCGGTGTGGCTGCAGTGCACGCACGCGTGCACTGCCTCGCCACAACAGAATATAAAGTCACCACACGGGACAAGGATATAACTGCTACGAAAATGCAGTCACCACTTGTATTTAAGGGCAAGTCTGCATCAGTGAAATGAAACAGTGTACCCAGTGAAAGAGACAACAAGTGAAACAAGTTCAACATGTCGCAAAGCAAGGCACAGGGAAATAGCAAACTGCAGGCGAGAGCACCAAAGATATGGCACTACAACACTCAACAGAAAAGACGCAAATCAGCCTCATTAGAAGATAAGGTCATTAGTGAAGCAAAATGACAAAAATGCAAATGATACAAGGCATCAATGCAATGTATCAGATTCGAGAACAAGGCAGTGCAGCAGGTCAGCAAGTGCTCAGGGATGAACAGATGCAAGTGAAGAATGACACATGAATATGTAGTGTATACCCAGGTACCACTAAAATAGAAACTGCCAAATTCCAAGAAAAAGGAAATACAGTATGTATATAACACGTAATGACCAGTGAAATAGAACTAGTCAAAATCAACGCATGTACACAGCAACCTTCAAGTGTACAAGACAAGTAGGCACAGAGCAACATGAAGACTGGAATAAAGGACCCAATTTGTTCGACTACACGGTTGCAATGTCAACAAAGTAAACAGGGAAGTCAAATGTACAACTGCAACTACAAAAGAATGCAACTACAAGCTACAAGTATGCAGCAGGTACAAGTGACTCAGGCAATGTACAGAATCATACAGTTTCAAAATCCAGAAATCAGAACAGACTACATGAAATACAATGGAGCAATGCAACAGTGAACCACTAATTGAAACCGGATAGTGCCAGCACAATAAAAATAATAATTGTACATCCATAGTGTAGCAGTGTAAGGCATTTACATGAACAAGGCTCGAGAATATACATGCGTGAAGACCAACACTAAGTGGGGTTTGCATCACGAATTCGACATAATGTAACCAGACCTTGAGGCTAAACAGGCCAACACTAAGGCTCAGGTGATATTAAGACTCAGTGCAACTAAATCTAAGCGGATAAAGCCAATGAATCTCGAATTGAACAGCCAGAGTAAAGACTACAAGATAATCCAAAACAAGGCTACACATCAAATAAATTAGGTGAAGCAACTAGATTTCAAAGCAGCAGCTCAATTTAAATGGCCAAAAATATTATCAATACAATGGTGATACTACAGAGACATGGCATCACTACTCAAATCAAGTGACCGAAGTCACACAAATCGGAACCGTGATGGTCACGAGATACAGAACAACTCAAAATCACAAACGAGTGAACCAAGTAACACAAAAATATGGGAATTCGAGCAAAGCCCAAGTCAGGAAAACAAACATCAACATCGAAATAAACTCGAACGCCCTAAGAGTGAAGTAGATGTGAGTGATAGTTCACTCACCTTGTTTGAAGCGGAGACGAACTCGAGAGAAGGAGTCGCAAGCACCAACATCACATTCGGTATAGATCCATCGAGTTCAAGTAAGCCAAAATCAGCAAAGCAAAAGGAGCAAAGTACATACCGAAATCACAGAGGAACTCGATCCAAATTGAAGAGCCGTGAGCAAATCAGAGAATATTGAAGTCTACTATCGAGCGGCGCTTCAATTTGTACAAGCCTCAATTCCAGATTCGAAGGCAACAGAGGAACGAAAGCCTTAGCAAGCATCGAAAGAACGAGCGAGGCCAAGCCCTAAATTTCCCAGATCGAAGAAAAAAATAATCACCGCCATTTTCTTTTCAGAGCAAAAAGGAACGAGTTAGAGAACAAAAGAAATAGGGCCGGCTGGTCTAGATGATTATCACGGCAACAATGAGTATGGGCCACAATAGTTCTCTTTAAAGCCCGTTTCCATAATACGAAATTTTATTAAAAGAATTTCTACTCGATATAGAAACTCTACCAACCATTTTATAAAAGAACTTCAAATTGATTTTTGATTTCAATAAAAATTTACGAACGATTTAATCACCTAATGGCGATAATTAAATGCTACGAATTTGCGGGTTGTTACAGTTATTGTATTCGTATATATATGTTGGGATTAGCATCTATAACATATACATTGGCCATTTATATATACATTTGTTGTCACAAAATATTATTTTAAAAAAAACACACACACAAATATATATATATATATATATATAATTTCAAAATGTATTTATATGCTAAATAAAACAAACCTTGAAATATTTAATTGGATTTTGACCAAGTCAGTAAACTTTAAATTTAAATTTAATATCTAAAATATATAATTTTGGATTTGCAAAAAATATTTTAAAATTTAAATCTAAATCTATAAAAACATTTAAAATATCTTTCAAATAGTTAAAATAAATATTTTATATTTTGAATAATATAATATCATTATCGAAAATAAAATCCTTATTTAATACAAAAGTTAAATACATAATATAATCAAAATATGTGGTTTTTAATAAATTAAATATTAATATATATTATACAAATTTTTTCTTTCCAATCATAGATTATTATTATTTAATTAAAAACCAAAATTATTTATTATAATTTAGTAAATCAAATATTAACATACATATATATACGTGTGTGTGTATATATATATATATATTAATGTAAACATTATTAAAGTAGTTAAATAAAACTATATTAGTTTGGTAATGTAACGACCCGTAAATTTCAACTGTTTTAATAACGTAATTAGTTGAAATTTTGCGAAATTTTAAATGTTAAATTTTGAAATAAAAATTTAATATTTGGAATACGTCTAGTTAAACATAGCTACTGGTAAATTTTCATCCGAAAATATGAAAGTTTATTTCGCGCGTAAATTTACTTCAATTTAATCGGTTAAAAAGCGTTGAAATTAAAATGTTTTCAAAACCAAAATATTTTTACATAGAAAAATTCTAAACCATCTTCTGAGCAAGATGTCAGTTTGTCGTTTTTCCAAATTCGGACATCTTTGGCTCCGTCGATCCTATTCTTCAGCGTTTTTCTTGCATTTTCCACTATTAGAAAATTCGAAATTTTATAATCCAATCGTACCACTGATATCCGTATACCATTTTGATCGTCTCGTCGCGCTAATCTCTACGGTATATTTATTTTTGTTTTTTTAGTTCGGATGCACGGCAAAATCTTTAAAAAACGTGGAACCATATCGGCACCCGTTTTAAAACCTTTTGGGGTTTCACTTGTTCCTCTTTCTAGCTACCTAACCAGTACGATACAGCTGTTACATTTATAAATTTTTTTCGCGTGCTTGTTATTGATATTCACCGGTTTCAATATGTGAAGTGGTACATTTTGAGAAAATTTAATGAGCATGCACGTTACTTTTCCATGCATTGCCTCACTTTCCCATGCTTCATCTTCCCAACATGTTGTTCTCTTCGTTTCCTGTAGCCATCCACTCATTCCTTCCCTTTCTTCCAATTTCTTTTCCACTGCTCTCCCACCATTCGTTTCTAAAAAAAAGAAAGAAAGGAAAACAGCATGCCTCTCCCTTCTCATTTTTACCTTGCTGGCCTTTCATCCTCCAACGCCAAGACGTGCCTACCACCCTCCGCCTCAGATCTTGCCAACCTTCACCGCCCATCCACCCATGACAGCAACCACCTTCCACCTCCATGTCATCCGCCTCTCCTCCGTGCTCCGCTCACAACCACCACCGAGATCTGCCACGTTTCCACCTGACAAGCTTCCATAAGCCCTCCTCCCCACCAGCTCCAGTCCTACACTGTGCGCCTCCCCTTCCCTTGAACGCCGACAATCCCATCGAGCCAAACCTCCACCGTGTCTCTTCCTGTTGATATGTAAGTCATTTGCCGTTAGTTCTTTATATACTTAAACTATAATTTGTAAAGTATGCACGTTATATGTCATTTATATATTTGGTTTGATATGTTACATGTATAGTGCTGTATATCTTATTATATGAGTAATATGTGTAGTGTTATATAAGTTTACATATATAGTAATATGGGTATCCATATTTTGTAGCATATATATATATGCGTACAGTGATATACATGCTGTTTAAGGATATTCGTTTATATAATGGTTTGTTAAAGTGTTATACTATACAAGTTGTCATATATATATATATACAAATACTAGTTAATATATGACTTTGATTGTTGTGTTACAGTATATTTTATCGTCAAGAATTATTTTATATATAGTGTAAGCGGTACAACCCATTTAATGCATCCTTGTAGATTTTTGAATCGCATGACACTTGATTTCCAGATTCCATAGTATATATGATACTTTACAAGTAGGATTATGTATGCTTTACTGCTTACATATATTTACAGTTATATATGGATTTACAGTAGTTATTATACTATGTGTTTAAATGTTATTTACATATATAGTATTATGTTAAATTGATTTTGTGATAAATCTTATATATATGTTAAGCACTTATTTGAATTTTTGATTGATCTTAACTGTATATACATATAGGGATATAAAGCTGTACATTGTACAGGTCTATGTTGATTATATAGTGTTGTAAGTATATATTGGTGTTTGCATAAAGTAAATTATCTTGTTTTCTAAGAAAGGAGGAATATATAATATGGAGACTTTATTATTTTATGTACTTAAATTTGAGTATTGGTTTTAGGAAACAAGTAATATGCATCTGTACTTGATTTTATGAGCAGTTATAAGGGGACCGTGTATTATTATAAGGTAAATTATATTTTGTCTTTATATGTTGCGAGTATTCATATAATAACTATTTATAAGTAGTGGGTAGATATATATAATCTGTTACATTCACGTATATAGGTTATAAATATTAATGTCAATATGTATATATTTAACTTGTATTTATATCTCGATGTTTGGTTTATAAATATATTGTTACAGTGGTATATATTCCCAAATATTGATTTTAAACGTTTGAGTATATATATATATATATATAGTTTTAAGACGCTTGTAAACTATATTAGTTTATATATATATATATATATATTTAATTCAATATGTGTTTGAAATTTAAAATTATGATTTTACATAAATAGTTATATATATAGTTATACATGTAAAGTCGTTTATACCATCTATCTTCATCAATCCGATTCTGATTCATTTTATCAATTCCTATTATCAGCTCTATTGTCAAATTCGTGCCCACTTTGCTTTGCTTTGGAATTCGCAGCTTGTTCTGTGGTCTATTTTCTCTAGCCTCGAAAGGTGAGCAATCACTCACGATTTACGTTCTTTTATTTAGTAAATCTGATTTCAATTGAAACGACAATTAAAATATACTGTTGTTAGATAATTACACTATTATATATGCTATTACCTGTATCAGTTCACCTGTGACATCTGACACCATTATCTGTTAATTATTTATGCGATGATAATACAGTTTGGCTGATAATTGATTGATTGTTGATGTTTATACTGGACGTTAAATTGTTAATGTTAAAATGATAAATAGTATGCAATTGAACTTGATATAGGATAGTTAAATGTTAAATTTGATTAACTGACATTTGTATAATATGACCCCTTTAACTGTTAAATTTATTGACACGTAGGATTTGTTTAATTACACTTTGAACCACTGAATGTATGTTGTTAAATTGATGATGGATGAAATTGTAATAGATGACAAGTGAAAACCGTAATGTAATGATCTTTAATCTACATGAAATGATAGTGTAGATTCTAGAAATAATTATATTAATTCGTACAAATAACAATGCGAATTAATACGGTTATTTCGGGATTATTTGAATTGATTATTGGATTGTTATTGTTGTTGTTATTGCTTGTTTATTTACTTTGACACCATCCCAGTTATCACACTGCAAGTTCCCTTTGTTATGCTTTGATTTTGAATTGAATTGGAATCGGGTTGAAATGATAAATACCCAAATTGAACTTTGACCTAGGATAGGAAATTAAATAAAAACCCGATTGGTCAATAATTTGATTTAAAATAAAATGAAGATTTTATTTGAATAAATAATATGGTTTTGAAATGAAGTTGAAATTTGAATTTTTAATGAAAGGAAAATGTTAATATTTAATAATCTAAAACAAAATATTAACAAATGTAATTGATGAAAGAACGTTGTTAAATTTGAGAAATGATTGAATTAACTTTGAAATGATTAAATAATTAAGTTTGAAATTATAATTACGTTTGAAATTATTAAACTTTGAAATGATTTAATAATTAAGTTTGAAATTATAATTAAGTTTGAAATTATTAAACTTTGAAATTATTTAATAATTAATTTTTGAATTATTTAATAATGAATTATTAAATGATTAAATTGAATTGAAATTCTTTAATAAGAAAAATTGAACTTTTGAATAAGTGGATTTTACTTCGAAATAATTGAAATTGAGTTTCTTTATTAATTAAGTTCTTGGAAAATTATTTAAGTAAGTTAATAAGTGAAATTGAATTTCTTTAACAAGAAATAAAATGTGGTTTATTGAAATTAATGTAAGACTTGAAATTTAAAAAAAATGATTTGATGAATTTAATTTAATCAAATTTGTAAGTTTTGATATAATGAAGTTGAATTTAAATAATGGGTTTAATGAATTGGAGATTTAATAGAAATTGTTTTGAATGGAAAATTTACTAAATGAATATTGAATGAGATCGATAAATGAATTTAAATTGATTTAAATGTTAAATCAAATTAATTTAAATGATTTCGAAATGAAACTTATATACGAACTTGAATCAATATTTGAATGGTTTTAAATAAAGATTGAAATTGAATTATAAGGTTTTGAAATGATTTTGGAAGTTTTGAAACGTAAATTATTGGAAATTGGTTTTGAAAGACAAATGAATGTTGATTTACGAATTCTATTTGAAATTGAATTTGATTTGGTTTTGAAATATAGTAAACGACCAATCAGTGTAATAATTTCGAAAGTTATTAAAGAGACCGGAATTCGGTTATGGATATACTCTCTATCTAAACCGGAAACCACTTTAATAACTATACGCGGAGTGATGATCCAGAATGAAGTGGTCGGAATAATGTGCGTGATGACTGAAGAAAGAGAACGATGATGGATAGCCTTGACACTTGTGTCAAATTGGAAATGACTAAAACAGGAGCTGTGCCGGGCCAATGGAGGATTAGTTACCTCAAGTGGACACACTTCTTCGAACTACTTATTACTTGTTGTCGATTGGTGCACCCTTGATTTTGGGAGTGTTGTTTCACGGTGTTGCGGGCGCTGCGGCGTTGCGTTCTCACCAGTCCGGATCAGGTGAACGGTAGTGTCACTACCTTGGGTATTGCCTCATGTGCCTTGTCATACTTGTATTCCATTTATACGCGACCACTACGATTTTGATTTGTACCTTTAGTATATGGATTGCCCTCTGGTGACTTCCGGTTTTGGGGAAACTACGGTCTTGTATATGCTTTTGGGAATAAAAATGTATTAAGGGTGGAATGGGCCATGACTTAACACTATTTTGATATCTTATTATTACTGATAGACATTATCTACTTATCGTACACTACTACATAGTAGATAGTTTAACGGATCCTTAAAGGATGGTTATTCCAAACATCCTTTGAGTTACTTGTATTTCAATTGCTATTTCACTTGAGTTGGATTTATTAATATAAGAATGTTAATCCTGACTCGAGTGTTTTGTGTTTTGCTTTACGCTCGGGTCAGACTGAGTGTACTAGTATTCGAGACTCACCTTTGGAGTTGGAGATTTGCTTGAAGATCCAGCCATCTATTCTGCTTTCAGTATTCGATGATTCCAGTGATGTATTCTGATTTGTAGCTGATGTATCGTGTTACTCTTCCGTTGTATCTGGTTTAACTCTGATGTATCGTATTACTCTTCTGTTGTAAACTCTGATGTATCTTATATATTCATATAGTAGCTTCATGAACTACTATCTCTTTTATTTCCGCTGCATTTATTACTCTGTGTCTGTGATCTGTGATTATATTTATTTACTGTATATGTTCAGTTTTGCCAAATTTAAATTAACAACGCGGTATTTTGAGCAATTCAATTCCGGCATGAGTGTCTACCTATACACTTATAATGGATGCGAATGGTCTAAAATAGCGGGTCGTTACAGTTGGTATCAGAGCTTTGGTAGCTCTAGGCAAAACTCAACATATAGGGTAAATGTATTTACAGAATCACTCTCATTCGAGTTTCAATCTCTTCCTTTCGACTCGATTCTTTTGAATTTTGGAACGTTCCCTACGGTTCCAAATTTCATTCGTGCCCCTCGCTATTCGTCTTCTTTCAATTCTGGAGCATCACATAACTCCACTTCGAATGACCCTTATAATGAATTGGCGGTCTCGCCAATCTTTGAATGATTCGTAAAGGAGCAAAACTCCTTTACAATAGGCATTGATTTACCGGAGATTTTTGTATCCTCGGTTTACGATGCTAACTATCTCCTGCTATACCTGAATTCTATTTCTTGAGATCGAATGTTGATTTACCTCGGAATTCCACATCGATCTTATTGTTGAAGTCACGGTCGACCTGGTTAAGGTTGCCCGTGATTTACATAAACTTACCCATCTTCCTATTTGTTATTTAAATCATCTTATTTTGTTTCGAACTTATCTTCGAATCAGATTTCTCTTTGATTTGAGCCCATCAAATTTGAAACCCTATCCTTATTTTGAAAATTCATTCCTGTATCGTCGAGCAAGGAAGTGTATTTGTAAATTTATATTTTAAAATGTTTTAATATACATTGTGTTGTTTGAGTTGTTGATGTTGATTTGGGTTTCCGATCGATTCGTCTGATCAACGCTATCGATAGGATTTTCAAAACACTTGAACAGAGCAAACTGACACAATCTTATTTTCAAATTTGGAAAATGAAATAAATTTGTTTGATTATATTATGAAAATATAAGTAAAAATTTTCTGGAATTTAATAGGTTAATTAAATTGTTTGTTTGAAATGATAATATTTGATTATCATTTATTGTTCTAAATAAATTTATAAATACGGTTTATAAATTGATTTGGAATTTGAAATGAATTTAATTCAGAAATTTGAGAATTTAGTTTCTGGTGATTTCAAACTTTGATTTGAAAGTTTTAAAGTGTATAGTATTTAAAATATTTTCAAATAAATATCGTTTTCAAAGAATTTTTAAAATGTTGAAATCAGTGCTCTTCTCTTTGTCGCTGGAAAATATTTCGGTGATGGCGGCCGCATCATCGACATTCATTTTCGAGTTTCGAAGTGGAGATACTATTCTGTTGCTCTGCTATGGTTTTGTTTTGAAAAATATTTTGATTTGAATTTCTTCAGTATAATTTGATTTATATATATATATATATAGGTATCTTATTTTAAAAATTTAATTTGATTTGATATAAATATATTATATATATCTCTAAATTGTTTAAAGTTAATCGGAAATCTAATTCTTAAATTTTGTTAAGGATGATTTTAATTATAAATAAAACCAAAATTGGAATAAATATTTAAACTTGAATAATTGAATTGGGAAAATTTTATTTGTATATTGTTCAACTGCATTCTAATACAACTTACCTAAGCCATTCAGAAGTTGAATATGTAATTGGATAATATATAAGATAAATTGAATTTATAAATAAAAGTTGAGTGTTTATAATAAATGTTATACACTAAATTTTGATTATAAAGATGTTAATAAAGTTATATAGGATAATAAGTAAACTCGGTTAATAATGAAATAAATTTGTTTTGAAAGAATTAATAAATTGAAATTTGATCAACTTATGAAAATACCTTCAATTTAAAAGAAATTAATAGATGTAAATTAATTTAAATCGAAACTTTTATGTTTTAAATTAATTTATATGGGTTAAATATATGTGAGTAGATATATTAAGTAGAATAAATTTAACAGTAATTTGGAATAAAGAAGAATTTATATTGCTGAAAAAAATATGATTATAATTGTGATATCCCGGAAATTTGGGGCAATATCAATTTAATAATCTGTTTAAATAATTAAATTGATTGATAATCTTTGATAATAAATGTTTGAATTGATTTAATAATCTAATTAAATAAATATTTAATTAGTGAATTTTATCTTTTAAAAAACTAATAAAATGATTTCTATTTATAATGTATATATATATATATGTGTATATATATTGTAAATAGATAGGCTTTGGTTTGAAATTTAATAAATAAATAAAGTCTTGTTTTAAATTTCTAATATACATTTTAATAGTTTTGGATTTTAAAATATATGTATGAACTTTTATTTATAAGTATAATTGATTTTATTTTCTTTAAAGAAATTTATATATATATAGATAAGTAATAAGTGTTTAATAAATAAAGAAAAAGGTTTTTACATTTACAATAAATAAAATTAATTAAAAAAGACAAGTGTTACTTTATTAAGTAACCATGGTGACATGTGTTAGTTAGTAAATTAGAGTAAATGCCAAATGTCAAAGTTTTAAATTTTTGTTTTTCTTTTATTTGAATAAATCATTTCTACCTATATATGCATCTACCTCTCATCTTTATTTTTTCTATTCTTTTCAAACTTAAGAGAATTCGGCCTTAAACCATTCTCAAAAACAAAATCTGAAGCTCAAACAATTTCTCAAAACAAACCAGTAATCAATCTTCTCAGAACAATACCCTGTAACTCATTTCCAAATCTAAGTCTTCAGCCTGTAAACAAAAATATGTATCTCAGTCCTCCTCTCAAAACCAGAAACTTTTATAACCTGTAATCAATCCTCTGAAAAGTTCTCCTTCAACTCTGATACCAACTATAATGATGCGACTTTCTGGGCATAGGAAGTCGGGTCGTTACAGTTGGGATTAATTAAAGGATAATTAATTAAGGAGTAATTAATTTATGAAGTGGAGTAATTAAGGGTAATTCATTTATTTATATGAATCAATTTAACTTTAACCAAATTTAAATCAAATTTATAAAATCTTCTCAAATCCAAATGTTAAGAATCACTTAACATTTAAAAGAACTTAAAGTATAATTTAAAAAGTTTTGAATTTTAAATGAATTGGTTTAAATTTCTTTAAGTTCTTTTAAATGTTAAGTGATTCTTAACATTTGGATTTAAGATGATTTTATAAATTTGATTTAAATTTGGTTAAAGTTAAATTGATTAATTAATTATACTTAATTATCTTAATCCTTAATTAATTACAATTAATTAATTACTTTAATCACTTGTTATTTATTAATTAATCTTAATTAATCAATTCTTAATTACATCATTAATTTTATTAATTAATGATCCTTAATTACTCTTAATTAATTATCTTATTTAAATTAATTACATTTAATAATTAATTAATCACATTTATTAATCACCTTTGATTAATCTCATTTAGTAATTAACTTCCCTTAATTACTCCACTTCATAAATTAATTACTCCTTAATTAATTATCCTTTAATTAATCCCTGTCTAGAGGTCCCTTTTCTTTTTATTCGGCTTAGTGTGTGGTTGGTCGCGCCAACTACGGGGTTATCTTGTTCGGAATTATCCAGTAAGGGATGGTTCCGGCTTTGTGTTGCAGGGGAGCGGGCGTACTCCTCGGTACGGTGATCTAGGCCACGTACTGTGACGGGCGGTACCCCAGTAGCCCTGCCATTGTATGGAATCCAAACTCCAATAAGTGCCGTACGTATTAGTTGTGCCCAACTATGTTGGAATGTGAGATGTAAGCATTTCAGCTATTTCTATATTTTACTTGAAAACCCTAGACCCTATTATAATAAAATCAGATTTCCTATCAAATGTTTTGGTTAGCGTAAGGTAAAAACTTACCCATGTTTATTTGTGGGGAGTCTTACGTGATACCTTTTCTTTTAAAAGGTTTTGAAGTTAAACAAGTTTAACCTGTTACTCACACCAGACCCATGTCTGACCCAAGTGTTTATTTTGTTTTATAAACTCTTGAGTACTCAAATTTTTACGAGTAGCCAAGGGATTCAGGTTTAGCTTTGACGAATTGTGGAGGAGCAATGGAGCAGGAGGCTTCAGCGTTGTAGATATATATAGTAGTTCCGCTGTGTCTGTATCTCTGTAGTGTATTGAGTTGTAATGTCTAGACAGATGTTTATAACTGTCTAGTAAGTGATGTATATGCTGTGTAACTCTGTAAGTTGTTGTATACTATGTAATAGTTTATGTTATTAATATAATTTATTCGTTCCGCTGTGAGATCGTTGTTGTTATTTCTTTCTTTCTTCTCTTCTTTTCTCTTTCTATCCCTTTCTTTCTTCAAAACGATGCGAGTTTCTGGGCTATGGAAGTCGGGTCATCACATTTGGTATCAGAGCTTATTCTTTGAAATAGTCTTAGCTTCTGGTTTTTGATTTAAAACTTGAGTAACCTAGCTCAAGTTTACATATAAAAACCTAGCTCTGATACCAAATGTAACGACCCGCCACTCATTCCACAGAATGACGCATCATTAATAAGAAAGAAAGGGGTGAGAAATAGAAAAGAAGAGAAAGAGAAAGAAAACAACAACAGATACTCACAGCGGAAACGGAATAAAATATAATATATCACATAAACTATTACAAATCTGAGATACGGATTTAAACTTTCCTAGATTTAAACTTTAGATTTAAAAGTTCTGTTTAAATGTCTCTTTACAAATTTAGTTTAAAACTTAACCAGTCAGTTTCCCTTTGAAAGCCTGGCAACATCAAAATTACCCGAGACAATACTAATTTACTTCGAGTCAAAACTTAAAATCTTCGAGTCTCACATACGAACCACTCGAGAATTCCTTTTAAAATCTCTTACCATTGGATCTAGTTTTTGTAATAACTTAATTTACAAACAAGAATGGTTTGATTTATCATATATAAATGTTAAAAAGTTTAATTTAAGTCAAACTTTTAGTCTGAATGTCTCTGTAACCATAATAACAGTAATGTTATATAAAAGTGGAAATTTAAACTTTGTAATTTATAATTCCAGGTTTATAAATGGAATACCTAGACTATAATATGATTTTTAGCATTGAAATTATATTAACCTTAATCCTTTAATTAACTTTATTAACTAAATTAATTAATTAATATCACTAGGTAATTAACCCTTAATCACTTCTATTTAATTACTTTCATAATTATCCTCTAATTACTCTATTAAATAATTTCCCTTTATTTAATTACATAAAGTAATTAATTAATGGAAGCTAAGCAACATCTCAACAAACAAGTTAGCATGCAGTTTAAATCAAAGCAAAGAGGCAATTCAAGTTTTAAAATCAAAGCTTTAAAAGTGTCAAAAGTCTTTCAAATAAATCTGGAAGCCTGTTCATCATTTTCTGGTGAGTAACATTTATTTTAAAAACTTAAGTATATGATATCTGTTGCATGCTATAAATTCTTGAATATATGATATAATATGCCTGCATGTTGTTTATATATGTTTGGTATGTATGTATATTTTTGTATATATGGATGAAATTGGTGTGCATGTCTGTTATCTCTGTTTCCAGTTTTTAAATTTAAGTTTTGATTTAAAATTCTGTATCTCTTGATCTGGTTAATACTATGATGTAAGTTATAAACAAAAATTGTTTGTTATATCATATATTAGAGATTAAAATTTTATTCATGTTAAAATAAAATAAAATAAAAAATTGCTCTGGAAATAAAGTAGAACAGGAAATCTGAGTTAGTGTTAAAAATTCAAACTTCTAAATTCACTGATTCAGGCATGTAAACTAAATCATCAACTAAAATTGTAACGACCCGGTATTTTGGACCATTCAAATCGACAATAATCCACACATGTCTGGCTTGAATAATTCAAAATAACAGATTGTAAATAAATTTGGAGCAAATGAAATCAAATACACAGAATCACAGACATAGAACATATCAGAATAACTCGCAGCGGAATATAAAAAACCATAGTAGTTCATGAAGCTACTATAACAAACTCTCAAAACATAATACATAATATCTGCTTGAAAACATATACAATAGACATCTCAAATAAATAGAAGTTTATGAATACCAGAACTGAAATAGAACAACTGAACTGAAAGGAACAGATAACTAGACAAGCAGAATCTCCAGCGATTCCTAGCTCCAGAAAGAAATCCAAAGCTAAGCTGTAAATACTCAGGCTGACCCGAGCGTAAAGTAAAACACAAAACACTCGAGTCAGGACAATATATACTTATATAATGTAAACCAACTCAAGTGAACTGTAGTAGAAATGCACAATAACTCAAAGGATGCTTGGGATCGCCCATCCTTTAAGGATCAGTTAAACTATAAATTAAATACATCCCGTGGTTAAAATTTCAAAATGGTATTTTATACTTCGAAATCAAATATCATTTCAAAATTCAATATCCTTCAAATATCCATTTCAAATATCAAAATATCATATTTCAAAATAGTTTATATTTCGAAACAAATTACTTTATTTTAAATCATAAAAATGAAGTTATTATATTTAATAATTAAATTATTAAATTTCCAAAATTTTAATCTTTCAAAGTTCATTCGTTCACTTAAATTAATTAAAATAATGAAAATTCAACTTTCGCAGCATTTAAAAATGCTACGGAAAGTCACATTTAAAATAGTTCAATTTAACAAAAGACAACATTTAAAATGCTGTAATAGGGTTACATTAGTTTCAAATAAACTTAGTTAAATTCAACCATTATAACATTTACAAAAAATGCTATAATAGCCTTTAATTAAATTTAGCCATTTTGTTCATTATTATCAACTACAGCATTTACAAATGTTGTGTAACGACCCGGAATTTTGAACAAATTAAATTGAGGATATTTAATTAATTTTAAATATTTGAACGATAATTTAATTTGAATCCCCGAGATAAATTTGAATTTGGCGATTAAACTTTAAAATTTAATTGATTGAAGTTGAATAAAAATTTGAATCTTTGATTTTAAGCCGAAGAAAAATATTTCAAAAGTTTTTAAAATCCGTATTTATATTTCTGAAGATAACAGAAGCTTCAGAATCGAATTTGGGAGTGAATTGTTCAGTTTGGAATTTTATAGTTCGAATCGATATTTAAAAGTAGTCATTTTTCGAACAGTCTCGGAATTCGACGAAACCAGTTCCATTGGGTCCGGAATGTTGTATTATTGCCGGATTTCAATTTTCGTAATTTTCGGTGTTTATATGTGAGCACGCGACGTGTAAACGCATCGAAATTTATTCGAATTCGAATTTAAATATAAATTTATATACTTTGGTCAACATCAACTTTCTTTCCTTAAAACACGCCTTAAATCGTGACCTTTGTTTCAGCCGAGAATCACGAAATTCATCGTGTAAATCATTCTTTGTTCAATTTTAAATTCGTCCTCTCCCTGGTTTCAAATCAAAGCAGAACGAGAAAAAAAAAATGGCCACGATTTTCTTTTCTCGTTATCCCTCTCCACCTCATTCGAACGAAATCCCTTGTTCCCCTCTTTCCATTCAAGAACGAATTATCCCTTAAATCAAATCTTCGAACTCGAGAATACAAGAGGGGCATTTCGTCGATTTTTAAATCGAGACGAGTCACGATGTCTAGCTATGAGATGGTCACACGATTCGAAATCGCGTTCAGGCCTCACGTGTCTTTGCTGTTGTCGCGAATGGAGGAAGTCGAGTTCGCCGGTGGCGGCGATGAGGTGAGGGACGACTCGAAGTTGGAATTGGAAGTTCGTGGAAGCACGCAGATGTATGGGCAGCAGATTTGGTTAGCATTCGAAAATGGAGCGACTTCATGATGAAGGTGTGTTCGCCGTCGACTGGAAGGGTGGCGATTGGTTTCAGTGGTCACGTGCGTACGATAGCACGTTCGAGCAAGGGTTTCACGATGTCGATGAGGCCAGAAGTCGGGGTCGACTAAGGTTCGAAGCTGGGTGGTACAGTGGCTCGAGGCGTGGTCGAAGTCGAGCAAGGTGGGGGTCGCGAGGTCGAGATGTTCACTGGGATTGTCGAACAATAGTCTGGGTGTTTACAGTAAGGTATTTTCTCTATTTAATTTATTTATACTTATTTATGTAAGTTGAAAAAGGAAAATGAATAAAAACAGTAAAATGGAATTTCTGTCTTGTATTTATAAAAAATGTAGTCAACAGTATGGAAATAATATATATGTTTACTGTAAGGCAAAATGATTTTGTAATTTAAATGAAGTTATGTACTGTTTTTATATATTCATGTTTAAATGAAAATTTTGTTTATATATAAAGGAAAATTTTATATATAACTCTGTATTTAATTTTACAGTAAGATATTTCCTTGATTTAAATTTATATATCTATATATATGAATATATGGGAATATGTATACAATAAAAGTATATAAATCAATATAAACTGTAAAACAGAAGTTAATATATATGTATAAGATTTAGAAAATGGAAATTTATTTATTCGATCTAATTTAATTGGTAAGGGAAAAATTGGTTTAACAGATAATTTGACTAATTTAATTTATCAGATAAGAATTTTAATTTCAAATTTAATAATTGAAATTTGTTTTAAAACAAAACCATTGGATAACTAAAATTTACCAAATGAAAATTTAAAAGTTCAATTTAATTCGAATATTGATAAACTGTGTATATATTTATATAAGGTATAAATCAAGAAATCGAGTCAAGATGGAAATGGATTGCGAATAAAAAGCTAAGGTGAGATCTCCTCACTCAGATTTATAAATTGATTGCAGTTATTGACTGTTTGATTTCTGTTTGAATGTGCTATTAGATATGATAGGATATATCTATATATATAGCAGTATATACATATTGGCATATGTATATATTGGATTGATGATTTCCCGCCTCGTATAGCGGATGAGACCCTATTGCGCCGTTAGTAAGCGGATTTATAAAAACCTATATACCGCGATAATTCCGTACTGGAGCGGAATTGGTATTGTGCTAACATCTTTGGATGCAGGGAAACAGGTTGGAGGGATCCAACTGGACCCCTCACATTGATTGAATTTATTTATACTGTGATATCAATCTGTGAATGGTTATATTGATGTTTTTGACCATGTTGATGTCTGGAAATTGTTTGAATGCTAAGATTTAGCTGAATGGATATTTTGACATCATTGGATTTCAAAAAAATAAACGAAATTGAATTTTTGGAAATCAGAATAGAAATTTCTAAGTGAATTTAATTTTAGAAATTTAATAAATTCGAAGAAAGAAATTTTTAAGTATAAAAAGTAAATTTTTATAATCTTATCGAATTTATTTCCAAAATAAAGTGAAAATGTTAAATAAATGAATTTCGTATAATAGTGATTTTAAATTGAGGAAATTAATTTAAAAATCTGGATTTCGAAATAGATTGAAAGAAGACAATAGAAATTTATTTTCTTTAAAGGGAATTTATTTAAAAAGAGATAAGTTGGAAATCCAATTAGAAATTTAATTGGTAAATTGAAATAATTTAGGAAATCAATGTAAAATGATCTCAATTTGAAGAATCCATTTAAAAATAGGATATTGAATAATTTGAAAAGAATAAGAATTTATTTTAGTAGTAAAAATAAATTTAGAAATCAATTCGTAATTGATTTGGAGTTAAAGTAGAATTAGAAATTAATTTGGAATCCGATTTTAGATTCAAAAGTGAATACTTGGAAAAATGAATCCAATTGAAATAAGGGAATGTGAATTTAAATGGAAATGATGTTAAAATGATTTATAAAGGGATGAACTTTACAATTGTAAAGTTTTAAAAGAACGATGTTGAAGATAAATGAATTATAAGTATTAACTTATAAGATGGACCGTTAGTATAAAAATTGAGTTATGAATTGAACTAGTTAATAAAGAAGATTTATAAATTGTAGTTTTTATAAATGGAAATAGAATTTATAACCATGTTTATAAATTCGAAATAGATTGAATTTGATAAATTCAATATGGAAGATTATTAAAGAAGATATATTCACGATTTTGGACAGTGAATATATTATTGAATAAAATGGATTCATTTTTGAAGAAGTAATATTTTAAAAATGAAGTTAAACATTTTAAAGATGTTTTAAAATGTATTATGAATCGAAAGCATAGATTTCCGCAGTTCTTGTTGAAATAGACGTTTTCGAGTAATTTAAGGAAATGGTGGACTATAACACCGTTGTTATAGTAAATGATTTCCGAAAGGAAATGTTTTGATGTAGTATTGGGATTTACATATCTATCTAAATTCTCGAATCCCTATACTAGCGATTTTGGGTCGTCGTAACGATGTTTTACGTAACATTCGTTTTGACCCAAATAAATGTGTTAAAAGAATATTTTCTTAAAGAATGAAATATATACTTAATTTGATTTAAGTATATCGAATATTTTCTAAGTGTTGAAAATAAATGATTTGTGAATTACTTATTTTTAAATAAGTATGGAAATGCTTTTCCCAATGTGAAATGAACTGGTTGAGTTTTTATCTTTTAAAGATAAATTGAAAAGTGAATATTTGAAATTGTTTTTCAAATGGTTAAGTGTGGAAATTTTATATGTAGTAGAGATATTTTTGAAGATAAATAATTTGGGAAAATTATTTGGAATCTGATGATGTTGCGCATCTTTATTGATAGTTAAATAACCGACTATCAATAATTACCTTGAGTAGGTATTTGTTGTGAATTGGATGAATTTGAATGCCACACTTATTTTTGAATAATCGCTCACTATTCGGGTTAGCCGGGAAAGGACCATGGGGTCGTATAACCCATTCCGAATATGTGATACGTCGTTATGAATCGCATTTGAAGACCGGTGTTGAAGACCGGATATTTTTTAAAACGGAAGGATTACCGTCGAGTTACTCTACACCGACTGATCTTCGGTTTAGAGGTTTTATCACCCTTAGTGACGGGAAGTCCTGACGTGATTGAAAATTATCCGGAATTGCAAGGGCTTCGTGAGAAGTGCCTTCGGTTCTGTTCGATCCCGGAACAGACTTGTATGGATTGTGTGTCTGACGTTACAATTTGAGATATAAAGCTGATTTCTTTCAAATACATTTCTGTTGATGGCGGAGAATTTATTCTCTTAGCTTAACACCCTTCTCTGAGACGTACGAGCTCAGAGGTTATGTAGTTGGAATTCATCAGCGATATATCCCAATTTGGTAACGTGGCATACTGAGTGTTGCTGTGAAATGATCAGTGTTTGATCATTTGTGATATGATCATTTGTTTGATCTTATATCTTTGTGATCATAGGTTGATCATTTTTGTTTGACCCGAAGCAGGGCTTTTTGTAGAAAGCGTAGCTTTGTGGACGAGACTTCGTCGAGCCTCACACCCCGGAAATGGTCGAAACAGGACGAATGCGGCAAGGTTCTAGGGAGTAGCGCCCCTTAGTGTATGTCATTCCTTCTGGATAAAGGTGGTATCATGGTATGGAGCCCAGATACTTAACCTCTGTGGTTGCTGCACAGTTATTATTACTTTGTGGTTTGTTGGAAATCGGGGATCCTCGGGAAGATCGGTGACGATCGGGGGATGGCATACGCGTGTCAGTAGTTACCTATTTTTGCAGAGGTAACCCGGCCTTGTGTTGGCAGAGATCCGGTTAGGTTCTCGGGTCGTCTATTCCAGGGACGTACCCATCGTGGATAGGAAGTTCCTTAGCCTGACCATTTGTTGGAAATCCAAAGAAACAATACGAGCCTTTACGATTTCAATTGTATAACCTGTCTCCTCAGGAGGCAGCTATAGCAGGCATAATATAATGGTACCTATGCTGGCTAAGATTTATATTATACTTTCGAAATGTTTTTCACTATGCACTAGTAATAATATCAAAAATGATTTGATTTTGCGTAGTAAGCATCTTTGACTATCATAAGAAGAAATCTCCTCCAAGTCTGCGTTTGCATTGTGTGTGTGGCGGGAGGTCTTATGGTAGTTTCATTTTCCAAAAGCATTGCGAATTGACACTAAAAGTTTTCCTGTTGTTTATTTTAAAGAATAACTGTTTTACGATCTCACACCAGTCACCATGACTGACTCGGAGTTTATTGTTCCCTTCTAAACTCTGGGTGCCCACATTTTTTCCACACGGGCAGCCTAGAGTTATGTTATCAGGATATTCTGGATATTCTGGAGCTTTGGAGATAAGCTGGATGGCGAGACGTAGTATTTGTATCTGATAGTATTTATTCCGCTGTGTATTCTGTATGAGGACAAGTTTATATAACTGTCCATTGTTGTACTGAGTTGTATAGTGACTCTGATGATTGATGTATGTTATAAAATGATATAGTTCTTTGTTTAAAGATTATTCATTTATCTATTATATATTGTTCCGCTGCGATATGTGAGATTCTGATATTGTCTCTGTTCTGTATCTGTTGTTGTTTTGTTGTTCTTCTTTTTCTTCTCTTTTTCTTCTATCTTCTCTTCCTCCTCTTCTTTTAAATATTAAGTTTTCGCGTTTTCGCCATCCGATTGTTCGGCAATTGCTACAGTGGACGTAGCAGTGTCGGGTTTTCGGAAGACGGATTTGCGGGTCTTTACAGTTGGTATCAGAGCATATGGTTAAGCGACAACCCTGCTCTGTTGGGTGTTACTCATTAGAGATAGAGTCAGTAGTACTCTAGAATGAGTTGAGTGTAGTAATAGATATGAGTGCGTATTTGTTATTTAATATTAAATTGTTTTGTATTGTGATGATTGGTTTATTGAGTGGTATATGAACCTTCGTCGGCACAGTCTTGCAAAACTGTATCGAAGGGGTTTCTAAACACTCGAATAGAACAATTCGGCACAGTATTGTTTTAAATAGGGTAAATGAAATAATTTTACCCAAAACTATTTTTGTATAGAAAAGAAATGTTTTTCTATAAAGTACTATAGTATTTGGATGCATGGATGTTAGGAAGTAATAATAGTAAATTATCATCACTGAAATTTAATGAGAAATTGAAATTATAAACTCCGAAGATAAGAAATAAATTCACATATAAATGAAATTTGAGAATATAAATTATAAATGTGATTTGTAATTTGAAACGGAATTCCAGAGAAGTATTTGGAAATGTTTTGAAAAGAATTTGAAAATTTTGGAAATTTGGAAGTTTAAATCTTTTTGGAGTTGAAAATGAATTTCAAAGATTTGAAAAATGTTTTGAAGAGATGAAAGCTCTAAACTCTTTTAGGTCGCTGGAAAATAATCCTGATGATGGTGGCCACATCATTAGAATTCATTTTCGGGTTTCCAAAAGAGAAATTGCTGTCAAATTGTTTAAATAGGAGTTGTTTGAAAATTTGGGTTTTTGTTTTGGAAATTCAAATGGAATTTGAATTATTTTCAAATGATTTTGAAATGTTGGTAAGATTCTGGAATACCATATGAAAATATCTATGAAATATTATGAAGTTGAATTAGATAAATTGAGACTTGAATTGTGAACTAAATAAAAGAATGGTTCGGAATTGCAAATAAATTCAAGTAAGAAGAAATAAATTTCAAATGAATGGAATTTACAATTGTAAGTGAATAAAATTGAAACTGAATGTTGAAACAAATTTGAATTGTGTGAAATAAAATGAAGCTTTAAGATTAGTTTGAAGTGAACTAAAGATAATTGATGAAATTCAATATTCAGAAGTAAACTGAATCTAAATTAGATTGAAAGTGTAGATTAAATTCAAATGAATGTGAAATGAAAAATTGAACGAAATTGAATATGTAATTTCAATAGTGAACTAAAGATGATATAAGTAGTTTATATTGAAAATTTTGTAATCGAATTTGCAAAATGATTTGCTGTAACTAGATATAATGGCTAGTAGGATATACAGGTATAAAGGGATTGGAAAATTTATTTCACAGATAATTTGAATTGCTCGACAAAAGGTACGTATTTGAATTACCATATGAGTTTTTGATGATTTCTCTCTAGCCGCTTGGCTTTTTCTTTTTCTTTTTGAAATCTGAGAGTCCGTAGGGACGTTTTGTAGTCGTACCGTATCAGCCGCGCAAAGGAGACGCTGGCGAAATTTTTCGAAAATATCGGGCATTAGAAAATTTTTGAGAAATTTTGAAAGTTTAAGTTTGAATTTAAACTCGAATTTGAATTTTGAAGTTAAACAATGTTGTTTGAAACTAATAATTGAAGTTGGAAAGCTAGTTGAATTGATAACGAATCTTTAGTAGGAAGATTTGTTTTGATAAATTTGATAAAACTATTGGATTGTGAAAAATAGTAGACGAGTTAAGGATCATTTTTCCTAACTTGTAATTTCGAGGACGAAATTCTTTTAAGGAGGGAAGTCTGTAACGACCCGGAATTTTGAACAAATTAAATTGAGGATATTTAATTAATTTTAAATATTTGAACGATAATTTAATTTGAATCCCCGATATAAATTTGAATTTGGCGATTAAACTTTAAAATTTAATTGATTGAAGTTGAATAAAAATTTGAATCTTTGATTTTAAGCCGAAGAAAAATATTTCAAAAGTTTTTAAAATCCGTATTTATATTTCTGAAGATAACAGAAGCTTCAGAATCGAATTTGGGAGTGAATTGTTCAGTTTGGAATTTTATAGTTCGAATCGATATTTAAAAGTAGTCATTTTTCGAACAGTCTCGGAATTCGACGAAACCAGTTCCATTGGGTCCGGAATGTTGTATTATTGCCGGATTTCAATTTTCGTAATTTTCGGTGTTTATATGTGAGCACGCGACGTGTAAACGCATCGAAATTTATTCGAATTCGAATTTAAATATAAATTTATATACTTTGGTCAACATCAACTTTCTTTCCTTAAAACACGCCTTAAATCGCGACCTTTGTTTCAGCCGAGAATCACGAAATTCATCGTGTAAATCATTCTTTGTTCAATTTTAAATTCGTCCTCTCCCTGGTTTCAAATCAAAGCAGAACGAGAAAAAAAAAATGGCCACGATTTTCTTTTCTCGTTATCCCTCTCCACCTCATTCGAACGAAATCCCTTGTTCCCCTCTTTCCATTCAAGAACGAATTATCCCTTAAATCAAATCTTCGAACTCGAGAATACAAGAGGGGCATTTCGTCGATTTTTAAATCGAGACGAGTCACGATGTCTAGCTATGAGATGGTCACACGATTCGAAATCGCGTTCAGGCCTCACGTGTCTTTGCTGTTGTCGCGAATGGAGGAAGTCGAGTTCGCCGGTGGCGGCGATGAGGTGAGGGACGACTCGAAGTTGGAATTGGAAGTTCGTGGAAGCACGCAGATGTATGGGCAGCAGATTTGGTTAGCATTCGAAAATGGAGCGACTTCATGATGAAGGTGTGTTCGCCGTCGACTGGAAGGGTGGCGATTGGTTTCAGTGGTCACGTGCGTACGATAGCACGTTCGAGCAAGGGTTTCACGATGTCGATGAGGCCAGAAGTCGGGGTCGACTAAGGTTCGAAGCTGGGTGGTACAGTGGCTCGAGGCGTGGTCGAAGTCGAGCAAGGTGGGGGTCGCGAGGTCGAGATGTTCACTGGGATTGTCGAACAATAGTCTGGGTGTTTACAGTAAGGTATTTTCTCTATTTAATTTATTTATACTTATTTATGTAAGTTGAAAAAGGAAAATGAATAAAAACAGTAAAATGGAATTTCTGTCTTGTATTTATAAAAAATGTAGTCAACAGTATGGAAATAATATATATGTTTACTGTAAGGCAAAATGATTTTGTAATTTAAATGAAGTTATGTACTGTTTTTATATATTCATGTTTAAATGAAAATTTTGTTTATATATAAAGGAAAATTTTATATATAACTCTGTATTTAATTTTACAGTAAGATATTTCCTTGATTTAAATTTATATATCTATATATATGAATATATGGGAATATGTATACAATAAAAGTATATAAATCAATATAAACTGTAAAACAGAAGTTAATATATATGTATAAGATTTAGAAAATGGAAATTTATTTATTCGATCTAATTTAATTGGTAAGGGAAAAATTGGTTTAACAGATAATTTGACTAATTTAATTTATCAGATAAGAATTTTAATTTCAAATTTAATAATTGAAATTTGTTTTAAAACAAAACCATTGGATAACTAAAATTTACCAAATGAAAATTTAAAAGTTCAATTTAATTCGAATATTGATAAACTGTGTATATATTTATATAAGGTATAAATCAAGAAATCGAGTCAAGATGGAAATGGATTGCGAATAAAAAGCTAAGGTGAGATCTCCTCACTCAGATTTATAAATTGATTGCAGTTATTGACTGTTTGATTTCTGTTTGAATGTGCTATTAGATATGATAGGATATATCTATATATATAGCAGTATATACATATTGGCATATGTATATATTGGATTGATGATTTCCCGCCTCGTATAGCGGATGAGACCCTATTGCGCCGTTAGTAAGCGGATTTATAAAAACCTATATACCGCGATAATTCCGTACTGGAGCGGAATTGGTATTGTGCTAACATCTTTGGATGCAGGGAAACAGGTTGGAGGGATCCAACTGGACCCCTCACATTGATTGAATTTATTTATACTGTGATATCAATCTGTGAATGGTTATATTGATGTTTTTGACCATGTTGATGTCTGGAAATTGTTTGAATGCTAAGATTTAGCTGAATGGATGTTTTGACATCATTGGATTTCAAAAAAATAAACGAAATTGAATTTTTGGAAATCAGAATAGAAATTTCTAAGTGAATTTAATTTTAGAAATTTAATAAATTCGAAGAAAGAAATTTTTAAGTATAAAAAGTAAATTTTTATAATCTTATCGAATTTATTTCCAAAATAAAGTGAAAATGTTAAATAAATGAATTTCGTATAATAGTGATTTTAAATTGAGGAAATTAATTTAAAAATCTGGATTTCGAAATAGATTGAAAGAAGACAATAGAAATTTATTTTCTTTAAAGGGAATTTATTTAAAAAGAGATAAGTTGGAAATCCAATTAGAAATTTAATTGGTAAATTGAAATAATTTGGGAAATCAATGTAAAATGATCTCAATTTGAAGAATCCATTTAAAAATAGGATATTGAATAATTTGAAAAGAATAAGAATTTATTTTAGTAGTAAAAATAAATTTAGAAATCAATTCGTAATTGATTTGGAGTTAAAGTAGAATTAGAAATTAATTTGGAATCCGATTTTAGATTCAAAAGTGAATACTTGGAAAAATGAATCCAATTGAAATAAGGGAATGTGAATTTAAATGGAAATGATGTTAAAATGATTTATAAAGGGATGAACTTTACAATTGTAAAGTTTTAAAAGAACGATGTTGAAGATAAATGAATTATAAGTATTAACTTATAAGATGGACCGTTAGTATAAAAATTGAGTTATGAATTGAACTAGTTAATAAAGAAGATTTATAAATTGTAGTTTTTATAAATGGAAATAGAATTTATAACCGTGTTTATAAATTCGAAATAGATTGAATTTGATAAATTCAATATGGAAGATTATTAAAGAAGATATATTCACGATTTTGGACAGTGAATATATTATTGAATAAAATGGATTCATTTTTGAAGAAGTAATATTTTAAAAATGAAGTTAAACATTTTAAAGATGTTTTAAAATGTATTATGAATCGAAAGCATAGATTTCCGCAGTTCTTGTTGAAATAGACGTTTTCGAGTAATTTAAGGAAATGGTGGACTATAACACCGTTGTTATAGTAAATGATTTCCGAAAGGAAATGTTTTGATGTAGTATTGGGATTTACATATCTATCTAAATTCTCGAATCCCTATACTAGCGATTTTGGGTCGTCGTAACGATGTTTTACGTAACATTCGTTTTGACCCAAATAAATGTGTTAAAAGAATATTTTCTTAAAGAATGAAATATATACTTAATTTGATTTAAGTATATCGAATATTTTCTAAGTGTTGAAAATAAATGATTTGTGAATTACTTATTTTTAAATAAGTATGGAAATGCTTTTCCCAATGTGAAATGAACTGGTTGAGTTTTTATCTTTTAAAGATAAATTGAAAAGTGAATATTTGAAATTGTTTTTCAAATGGTTAAGTGTGGAAATTTTATATGTAGTAGAGATATTTTTGAAGATAAATAATTTGGGAAAATTATTTGGAATCTGATGATGTTGCGCATCTTTATTGATAGTTAAATAACCGACTATCAATAATTACCTTGAGTAGGTATTTGTTGTGAATTGGATGAATTTGAATGCCACACTTATTTTTGAATAATCGCTCACTATTCGGGTTAGCCGGGAAAGGACCATGGGGTCGTATAACCCATTCCGAATATGTGATACGTCGTTATGAATCGCATTTGAAGACCGGTGTTGAAGACCGGATATTTTTTAAAACGGAAGGATTACCGTCGAGTTACTCTACACCGACTGATCTTCGGTTTAGAGGTTTTATCACCCTTAGTGACGGGAAGTCCTGACGTGATTGAAAATTATCCGGAATTGCAAGGGCTTCGTGAGAAGTGCCTTCGGTTCTGTTCGATCCCGGAACAGACTTGTATGGATTGTGTGTCTGACGTTACAATTTGAGATATAAAGCTGATTTCTTTCAAATACATTTATGTTGGTGGCGGAGAATTTATTCTCTTAGCTTAACACCCTTCTCTGAGACGTACGAGCTCAGAGGTTATGTAGTTGGAATTCATCAGCGATATATCCCAATTTGGTAACGTGGCATACTGAGTGTTGCTGTGAAATGATCAGTGTTTGATCATTTGTGATATGATCATTTGTTTGATCTTATATCTTTGTGATCATAGGTTGATCATTTTTGTTTGACCCGAAGCAGGGCTTTTTGTAGAAAGCGTAGCTTTGTGGACGAGACTTCGTCGAGCCTCACACCCCGGAAATGGTCGAAACAGGACGAATGCGGCAAGGTTCTAGGGAGTAGCGCCCCTTAGTGTATGTCATTCCTTCTGGATAAAGGTGGTATCATGGTATGGAGCCCAGATACTTAACCTCTGTGGTTGCTGCACAGTTATTATTACTTTGTGGTTTGTTGGAAATCGGGGATCCTCGGGAAGATCGGTGACGATCGGGGGATGGCATACGCGTGTCAGTAGTTACCTATTTTTGCAGAGGTAACCCGGCCTTGTGTTGGCAGAGATCCGGTTAGGTTCTCGGGTCGTCTATTCCAGGGACGTACCCATCGTGGATAGGAAGTTCCTTAGCCTGACCATTTGTTGGAAATCCAAAGAAACAATACGAGCCTTTACGATTTCAATTGTATAACCTGTCTCCTCAGGAGGCAGCTATAGCAGGCATAATATAATGGTACCTATGCTGGCTAAGATTTATATTATACTTTCGAAATGTTTTTCACTATGCACTAGTAATAATATCAAAAATGATTTGATTTTGCGTAGTAAGCATCTTTGACTATCATAAGAAGAAATCTCCTCCAAGTCTGCGTTTGCATTGTGTGTGTGGCGGGAGGTCTTATGGTAGTTTCATTTTCCAAAAGCATTGCGAATTGACACTAAAAGTTTTCCTGTTGTTTATTTTAAAGAATAACTGTTTTACGATCTCACACCAGTCACCATGACTGACTCGGAGTTTATTGTTCCCTTCTAAACTCTGGGTGCCCACATTTTTTCCACACGGGCAGCCTAGAGTTATGTTATCAGGATATTCTGGATATTCTGGAGCTTTGGAGATAAGCTGGATGGCGAGACGTAGTATTTGTATCTGATAGTATTTATTCCGCTGTGTATTCTGTATGAGGACAAGTTTATATAACTGTCCATTGTTGTACTGAGTTGTATAGTGACTCTGATGATTGATGTATGTTATAAAATGATATAGTTCTTTGTTTAAAGATTATTCATTTATCTATTATATATTGTTCCGCTGCGATATGTGAGATTCTGATATTGTCTCTGTTCTGTATCTGTTGTTGTTTTGTTGTTCTTCTTTTTCTTCTCTTTTTCTTCTATCTTCTCTTCCTCCTCTTCTTTTAAATATTAAGTTTTCGCGTTTTCGCCATCCGATTGTTCGGCAATTGCTACAGTGGACGTAGCAGTGTCGGGTTTTCGGAAGACGGATTTGCGGGTCTTTACATGTTGTATTATCATTTACATTAGAATTAATAGCATTTCAGAAATGCAGTTAATTAACTTCAAATATTCAGTATAATTTCACAAATAATTATATTTTTATATAAATCATTTTTAACTTAAAAAATCATATAATTTCACTTTTAAAACAATCATTCAAATACCCTTATATTCATGATTTTATAAAGTTAAACCTCCATTCAAAAATCAAAATTTAATAATAATTCACTTATTAAATTCCAATATTAAATTATAAATTCATTAAATTAAATTAACTTAACACTTAAGTTTAAATTTTCAAATATAACTTAATTCCATTTTTATTTACTTAACTTAAAATTCACTTTTAAGCCAAATTCACAAATTTCCAATTTTAGATATATTTCAAAATTTCAACTTAAATATTCATTCATTTCACATTTTAACTTTATTCAAAAAAAACATTAATATATTATAAAATCATTTAAATTCACTTTAATCCAAATTATCATGAATTTATCACATTTCATATTTAATTCAAATTCCAATTATCACCAAATTAAAATTTCCCAAAATAACTTACATTTCAAATTTTCTAATTTTACCATTAATTTATTTCACTTATAAATTTTCAGAAAATCAATAATGCTTTACAAAAATCATTTTTATTTAGTTTAAATCAAAATATTATAATATTTACATTTCTAAAATATTAAAAAAAATTATAAAACATATTTTAACAACGGGTCTATATTTCATTTTCTAGCCTAGGTAAAGTGATACGGGTAATTTATCATTTCAACCCGTAATTTACAAAGATACCTGGGTTTGATCATTTCAAACCCGCAATCCCAAGTAAATGAAAATAATTGAAAATCATTCAGGCATATCATTTCAGCCCATAACGATTTTCTCCTATTCTAAAGTCCGTTCGGGTATGTATCATTTCAACCCATAGTGATTCTAATCTAAAGGGAACTTGCAGTGTGATAAACTGATAAAAATAAAAGAACAACATAATATAACAGTAACATATGATATAACAGGTGTTTAAGCATGGGTGAACATCATATAATCATAACATAGCAGTTATAACAGGATGCAATACATTTACAGATTCAAGTGGTGTTGGTTTATCAGTTATATAGGTACAGATTGTCTGGTGAGAATAACTCACCTGTTAAAAGCTGGAGATAGCCACAAAAGCACACAATACTGACACTACGAAGGCACGACAACACGGGAATGACTTGAGAGTGGAGAGCGAGATCCAAGTTATAGATCTTGTGTTACAACCCAAAAACAAAACCAAAATAATAGTTAAAAATCAATACGATTAAATTTGAAAACTTTGAAACAAAAAGCAGTTTGAATACGAAATTTTTTACCTTGCTTTCTCTACTTGTTTGCATGGCCTAGGGGATCAATTAGGTCAGGTTTGTACTTGGTTTGGATCAGGTATGGGTCTGGAAAAGGTAAGGCTACAAGGTAGAACATGATGGAGGAAGTTACAACACAGGGATGTGAAGGGGTTTAGGCTAAAACATGGTTTTTGGCAACCAAAAGGGCTCGGTCATGGGGTTATATGCTTGGCCAGTCAAGCTCAGGTCTGGACAGAGGTTGGAGTGGTGTGGGGAGGTCTGGAAAAGGTGGTGGTGGCAGCCTATGGTGGTGGTGGTGGTGTAAAATGAAGGGAAGGTTGCATACATGGCTCGGGTAGGCGATAATTGTAGAGTTTTCAATGTTTTTGTGGAGTTTTGCTCAAGGGGAGGCCATGGCACTTTCATGTCAGTGGAGAATGATGGTTTGGCCGTGGATTTAGTGGGGAGGAAGGGATGGTGGTCGATGGTGGTGATGGTGAGGCTATGGGCCGAGCAAAGCATGAAGATTTCAAGGCAATTTACAAAGGAAAATCAATAAAAGAAGGTGAAAAAGAATAAAAAAGAGGAAGACATTACAATTCTTTTTCTTCAGATCTGAAACATATGTGAATGAGGAATGAGAAAGTGATGTTTTCACGTGAATTGCAAAATGAGATATGCAGCTGAAAGAATGAGGAGTTAAGGCCAATTGAATGAAAAGTACTGTTGAAATGTGAAAAGGTGGGAATTCAAAAGGCCTTAGGAAATAAAAAGCCACAAACCTTTCAAATCACTTTTATTTCTTTTTAATAAGTTTAAATAACTGAAAATAATTAAAAATTCAGTTTCAATTCGAAAATGTAACAAATATAAAAAATATAAATAAATAAATATTAATTATATATGATTAAAATAAGAAAATAGTACAAAATGAAAACTAGTCTAGAAAATTTGAAAATAAATGAAATAAACTTAGGGAAAATTGTATGGACTTGGAAAAATATTTATAAATAAAGATAAGAACATAAAATAAAAATGCATTCACAAAAATAAATAAATAAATTTTAATTAAATAAATTTAAATGAAGAATATAGTAGAAAAATAGAAACTAGTCTTTAATAAATGCAATAAATTTTGGAAAAGTTTTATTATCACTTCAAAAATATTAAAAGACAAAAATATACATAAAATAACATATTAACACATTTTAAAATAAAATATGACAAAGAAAATATGATTTATAAAATTTAAAATAGGCAAAATTGCAAAATAAAACAAATTATACTCAAAATTGAAATGTACATAACTTTTACAATTTAATTCCGTTTTCAACGAAACAAAAAGCAGTATTCATGTTATTAAGTCTATTTTCATAATAAAAGATAAAATTTAAGATTTTAAACAATTTAAATTTGAAGTTTTAAAAGTCAAAGTTTGACCAGTTTGACCAGTTTGACCAGAAATCCCTTTTTCAGGAAATGTTCAATCTATACCAGTTTGAAATTAAAAGTTACATAATAATCAACATTTATATTTAAAAATGAAATATTTGAAATAAAACAAGTTTAAAAATAGTTTTCAAAATATAATAAAGTCAAATAAAATATATACAAAAATCTAGGGTTGTTACACTCTCCCCCACTCAAATCTTTTCGTCCTCGAAAAGGAATGAAGTATGGAAAACACAGAAAAAGATAGAATGGAATAGGATTAAGACAAGATGACAAGAAGATTAAAATTATACCTGATAACAATTTTTTTACATTAATTGAGAGAGCAGTTCAAGGTTGATCGAAATTGGAGTTTTAAGTCGCCTCTGGTGATCTAGTTGTCTGACGAGGTTGTGGTTGTCACTGAAGATAGAGGATGGCCGTATAATTCACCATGGCGATGGTGGTTGTTCGATTTAATTTCTAAACCTAGTTTTACTGGGTTACCATTTTTGCGTGAGTTCGACTTCCTTTAGTGATCGAGTTGGCTAGGGTTTTGGGCACTGGAAGATGGTGGGTTGACGAGGTCTTCACCGAAGTTTCAACGACGATGGTGGTCGAAGGAAGGAGTACGAGTCGTTGACAGGTTTGGGAAGATTTCCAGTTTCTTGTTCCAGGTTGAGATTAATGTTCGATTTCGATTGTTGATGTTGTTCGAGTTTCTGGTGATCGAGATCGTAAGAGATGGCCGTGGACGATATGCTGGCGTAGTCATCGATGGTCGGAGGCGATCATCTCGTGTGTGCACGTGAACGAGTATCAGCGTGTCAGTGTTTTGGTTTGGAATTTAACAGAGGAAAAGCACTCGAGAAAAACGCGTGAGTGACTCGAAGTTTTCTCGGGGGTTTCAGGTTTTGACTCGGGGAAAAATTGAGTGGGCTCGGGTAATTTTGGGTTACAGTTTTAAGACTGGCAGTGTTTTAAAATTTAAATGAGTTTTAAAAATTTGAAGGCAGGATTTAAACTAAGTTTTAAATCAAGTTTAAAATATGGGTTCAAGTTTAAATTTGTATCCCAGATGTGAAATGAATAAATTTGTATTATAATATTTAAACAAATTTAAGATGTTTAAAGTAAATTAAAAAAGGGTTGAATTTTAAAGGATGGATTTAAAAAATCTTGTAAATTTCTTTTATAAATGTTAAGTGTTCTTTAACATTTGGTTTTAAAAAGGGAATTGTAAATTTAATTTAAATTTGGTTAAAGTTAAATTTGAAATTTATTTTAAATCTTTAATTGGAAATGAAATATAAGAAAGATTTAAAAGTAAAAGATTTCAAAGCCTTTTGTAAATAATAATTAAAGTAGTTGTAATATTAATACTTTAATTTAGAGATTTAATGATTTAGGAGGCATTAAATTAATAAGGTAATTAAGAGTAATTTGATAATTTAATTCATGGTTTAGTGTTAATTAATTAAATAATTAAATGATAAGTTAATTAATTAAGGGATTAATTAATTTTGAAATTAAGAATCATTTATTTAGATAAGTATAGATTATTAATAAATGATTAGAAATTAATTAATCAAGTGATTAAAGATTAATTAAGGAATTAATAAAGTAATTAGAGATTTATTAATTGGTAATTAAGAATTTATTAATATAAATTAATAATAGTTGATTTAAAATTAATTACTTAAAGAAAGTAATTAAAGAATGGTTAATAATTAATGAGGGATCATTAATTAGAGATTTTTGAATAATTAATTAATGTGATTTGTTTTATTAAGTAATGATAATCATTTATAAATTGGTTAAGTATAATTACTTAATGAAAGTAATTAAGGTAATTAATTACTTAAGGTAATTAATTAAATAAATTTGATTAAGTTAAATTAATTAATTAAATTAATTTAAGATAATCATTTAGAGATGTGATAAATATAATTACTTAAATGTAATTAATGAAGTGTAATTACTTAGGAAAGTAATTAAAGTTAATTAATGGATATAATTAACTAAAGATGATTTAATAATAAAAGTAATTTGAGTTAATTACTTTTGAATAATTAATCAAGGGATTAATTAAAGGATAATTAATTAAGGAGTAATTAATTTATGAAGTGGAGTAATTAAGGGAAGTTAATTACTAAATGAGATTAATCAAAGGTGATTAATAAATGTGACTAATTAATTATTAAATGTAATTAATTTAAATAAGATAATTAATTAAGAGTAATTAAGGATCATTAATTAATAAAATTAATGATGTAATTAAGAATTGATTAATTAAGATTAATTAATAAATAATAAGTGATTAAAGTAATTAATTAATTGTAATTAATTAAGGATTAAGATAATTAAGTATAATTAATTAATTAATGAAGTAATTAAAGAATAATTACTGAATGGTTTAAGATAATTAATTTATGAAATTAATTAAGTATTAATTACTTAAAGTAATTAAAGGATTATTAATCAGGAATGATTAATTAAGATGGATACTTAGAGTATGATTAATTAATTGGTTTAATTAATGATTAAGTAAGCAGGATTTATATAATAAAGTAATTAATTTAATTCACTTTAAATTAATTAGAGATGATAAATCATTACTTAAGAATAGATGAATGATATTGAATGCTTTGCATTGTTGATATCTCTGATGAGATATGTGTTGATATATGATATGGATGTTTGGTTGAATTGAAATGATAATGTAGATTATCTATTGTGAATTATCTATCTTTGTGTATATAGATAAGAATTGAATTGTTTTAACCTTAAAACAACTTGGCCCTTAAAAGATACGTTTTGGATTTCGATGAGACCGGGATCGGGTTTCCGTATACCGGGATTCCAAGTCTGGAGACCCGAATACCACATCGATCCAAATTAACGATAGGTCGTGAATCTCAAGTGAAGATGAAGATTCAGAGTGCAAGGGTTATTGTCGTTAACTCTGAGGGTGATTCCAAAACGAGTGTAACGAGATAATGCCTTCGGTTTCGTTCGAACCCGGAACGAACTTGTATGGATTGAATGCTTTCAGCACATCGTCAGGCGGACGATGAGCATTCTAAGTGATATGTTCTGATTAAAGGTAATCGTAACCTCAAGCCTCATCAATCGGGAATGGCTAAAACAGGGGAGGTGCAGCAAGGTTTCGTGGGTAGCACCCACTGAGAGCAAGATAGATCCCTGTCTAGAGGTCCCTTCTTTTTATTCGGCTTAGTGTGTGGTTGGTCGCGCCAACTACGGGTGTGATATCCCGAAAATTTCAAGCAATTTAAATCTTCTTTATAAATTTTTAAAATTGGTAAAATTGTTATTTTCAAGCAATAATAATAATATGTTGATTTATATAATTAGAAATTTATTTTATTTTCAAACAAATTAAGTATGTGTTGTTTAAATATATATATATATATGAGCTGATTTTTAAATTGAACTTGAATTTAAAATTCAAATGATAAATATCTCAAAATTTATTGGGTTTAAAAATAATATATATATATATGATTTTATATAGTATATAATTAGTTTCTTTAAAAGACTTTGTAAATATGAATTAAGAAAATGTATTAACTAAATAGAAGACAACTATAAAGATTTATAAATATAAAAAAAAATTATTTAAATACTTGCATATTTACAAGTGTAGGAGTTTTAGCATGAAATTGAACAAGTGTAACAATTATAATATACATTGGAACAAGTGTCATTTATTTTAATTATTTCTATTAAAAAGAAAATGAGATTTTATTATATCCTTACTCTCATTTTTATCTTTTTTTTCCCACCTTCACATTTCAAAACAAAAAGCCTGTGAAACAAAATTCGAAACCAGATCAAATGAGAAAACTAACCTGAGAAAAAAATAAATCAAAGCTTCCACTCTTTCAAAATAAATCAAACTAGGTTTCATCTTCAATATACAAACCTGTAGCAAATCAAAGTTTCAGTTCTATCAAGTTAGATCATCTCAACAACAAGATTACCAGCATTCATCTCAGTTTCCAGTTTCAAGCTTTCAAAGATCAAAGCATTTTAGTTTTCAAAATCAAGCATATCAGTTTTAAGTCTCTGTTCATCTTCTAAAAAGTGAGTAAACTTTCTTAAACCTGTTTAAATTTCTTGCATGTGAAAATATTTGATGTATGTGATGGAAAACTTTGCTGCATCGATGTAAATTTGCTTGCATGTATGTATATCAACATAATTTATGTTCTAGCTTTACAAAATTTAGAACTTGATAAAAACCCAATCTCTCTTTCCCTGATTCCTTTTAGACTTAGATGAGTAATCAAACTGGTTCCTGTTAAATGTGCATCTGATGAATATATGAAGAATGATGTGATGAATTGTTAGCATGAGTAAAATTAAGCTTGCATGTTATAAAAAATGAAATTGTCAAACTGTGCATGTCTGTATATATATACATATCTCTCTGTTCATATTTACAAGCTAAAAATATAGATAAAAATTCAATTCTCCTCTTATAATCTCTTATAGGTTGTGAAATTAAAATAAGTTATTTTTGTTTAAACATGAATTAAGTCTTAAAAACATATTTAAGTGTAATAGGTTTGAAAATTTTCTGGAATTTAAGAAAGACAGTGAAATCTTGGAAAACAGGTTAAATTCAAATTCTACAATTCTTTGATTCTCTTATATAATATAAATCCCCATCAAGAATCATGAATTTTAAAGTTTAAATTCAAATTTTTAGTTTGGGATCAAGGGAGAATTTCGGGTTTGACCAGATTTTTAGTTTGGAGGTTTTTCTTGTGATCGGTGGACTCGGGATGGTCGAGATCGCCACTGGAGGAGGCCAGGGTGGAGTCGAGCTCGGGAAAAATATCAGGTGAATTTATTATCCACCGTGGCGGCGGCATTTGGTCAGAGTAGGGTTTTAGGTGCTCGCTTGGTCGATGTCGAAATTTGGGGCTTTTGCGTCGTCGTAGTTGAACTAGAGACTATCGGTGGATGTGGAAATGGAAGAGGGAAGGGTGGCGCATTCTCGGGTGAAGTGAATTGATGATCGACATTTGGAAGAGTGGCGAAGCGCGTCGATCAGATGAACGAAGTTTTCATTCCAGAATGTGGAGATTCGAATTTCGATTTAGGGCTCGTGGCGATGTTCCAGGCGGTGGAGCATGGGGAGGAGATCGGGTGTGACTTGCGTGGGTGGTCGGCGAAGTGCTCTATGGCCGATGTGTCGTGTGCACGTGCACGGTGCACAAGTGTGTCTGGGTTTACTGCTTGGAAATGGAGGAAGGGAAGAAGAAGGTTGGATTCGAGGTTTTGTATGTTTCCTCGGGTTCGTTCGCGAGAAATGGTGAGATGGCACGAGTGTGTATCGAGTAGTTCGCGAGTGAGGTTCCAGCTTTCAAATTTAATTCAAAACAAAAATAAAAAGAAAAAGAAAAAGGAAAAGAGGAAGAACACGAGTGACTCAGGGATTTTCTTGGGGTTTTATATATTTGGCTCGGGTATATTTGTTTTGAGCCGAGTATTTTGATGGGATAATTTAACCAAAGTTTATAAGCAAAGGTAAAAGTTTTGTTAACTGTTTTGAAAGAAAACATTAAAACAAGTTTCAAAAAGGGAAGTTTAAACAAGTTTTCAAATAAAAGTATGGATTAAGTTTTTCAAACAAGTTTCCAAAAATAAAAATAAAAAAATAATTAATGGATGTGATTAATTAAAGTGAACTTAATTAATGTAATTACTTTGAATTAATTAATTAGATTGATTAAATTAGGATAATCACTTTGATTAGATTAAGTATAATTACTTAATATAATTAATGAAGTATATTTACTTAATGTAAGTAATAAATGGATAATTATTGAATGTAATTACTAAATGGAAAAATTAAATAAAAGTAAGTAAGGTTTAATTACTTAGTGTAATTGATAAAAAGGATAATTATTTAATTAATTAAAGGATAATTAATCACTGGATGTGATCCATTAATGGATAATTAATGAATGTGATTAAATAAAAGGTAATTTCTTAATGCATGTGATTATAGAATAATTACTTGATGTAATTAATTAAGGATCTCAAATTAATATAATTAATTATAGTATAATTAATTTATGAGAGTAATTAAGAAATAGTTAATTAATGAAGTTAATTCAAGATGATTAATTAAAGATGATTAATTAAGTATAATTAATTTAAGGGTAATCACTTATTGAGATTTATAAAGCTTAATTACTTATTGTAATTAAGGAATAATTAATCAAGGAAGATTAATTAAGATAAATAATTTAGAAATGATTAATTAATTTATAATTAATTAATGTTAAGTAAGATGGATTAAGGTAATCCAAGTAATTAAAGGTTAGTAATTAATTTAATTAGAGATTAATTAAATTAATTTAGAATGAATCAATTTGTTATGGATGGTTGAATGGTATTAGATGACTTGAATTGATTTAATCGCTGATGAGTGATGAAGATATGCTGTGATATGAATGTGTTAAACTATGATAATGTAGGTTACCTGTCTGAGTTGAATTGTTGTATGATATCCTGAATTTGAATTGTATTGTTTAAACTTAACAACTTGTATTAGGGATGACATTGAATTCGAAGAGACAGGGGTCGGGTATCAGTAAATACCCGAAACCACTTCGATTTGAAATCTTCTATAAATCTTTATAGATTGATATGTGAAATCAAATAGGCCGGTTTGGGATAATATGGATCATTTGAACTAAGTTGGATACTTAGATATTGTTTTGTGAAAATAAGTGTTGACTATATAAGTTGTTTACTTATAGAAAAGTACGAGTTACCCGGGTTTAAATAAGTTCTATGGATTGAATTTCATGTTAGATGAGTTTACTCACGCTGGTTTCCAGCCTGACCCGGGTGTTACTTTGATGTAATGCTCGGGTCAGACCGAGTATTACAGATTTCAGGTAAGGACGTTCTGGAGCTCAGAAGGCGAGCTGGATGGCAGGAACGTATGGAGTTTATTCCGCTGTGATATTATAGTTGTCTGGGACATGTTAATTTTAACTGTCTAGTACATTTGTGAATGTTGTAACTCTAATGTATTAAAATGTAATTAACAAATACAGTTTTTCTTTGTATAACTGATGTTATTATTTGTTATTATATTTAATCCGCTACGAATGTGAGATGTTGTGTTCTCTGTTCTTCTTTCTTCTTTCTGTTTCTTTCTTCTATCTCTTTCTTTTTCTTCTAACTATCTGGAATTTTCGGGTTCGAAAATTCCGGGTCGTTACAGTTGGTATCAGAGCTGAAGGTTAAGCGAGAACCTTGACTCTGTTGGGATTACTCATTAAGGATAGGGTCAATGGTACCCTAAAATGAGTTGAGAGTATTATATATGAGAGCGTACTTGTTATTTTCTTATATAAAGATTTTAAAATGATTTTAAAATTGAATGATTTTAATATAAGTTTATCTTTTGATATATAAAGCAATATTTCTTTCTAATAAATATTAAGGTAATTGGTTGTTAAAATATTGGAATTAAATTAAGTGGTAATAGAAATACAACCAAATTAAAACTGAATGAAGATAAGTTTGAAATGAATCCAAACTGAAATTAAAATCTTGAATTTGTAGAAGTGTTATCAGAATAAAGATAATAATGAATTGGTTTCTAGATATGATAATCCTGGTTATTACCATAAATGGTTGTTGTGTTTAATAATAAAATGTTGTTAATGATTAAGTAAAATGAAATGTTTTTAGGGAAGTAAACTTTAGGTGAGTATGACTTATAAATTGGAATTGAAGATAATTTAAAATTGTGAAATTTTAAATCTAAATCCAGAAAACTTGAAATTGTTTTAAAGGAATTTGTTTTGAATTTAAAAACAAAGGTGGTTTAAAATTTAAGGTATAACTTGGTGAGTAATGGAAATAAATATGTATAAATAAGGATATACATAATATCAAAGATGATTTGAAATAAACTCCAAGTGTTGAGTTTTAAATTTTCCTTGGAATGTGATATGAAAACCAAAGTGATAAGTTTTGAACTTATAAGTGGGAAGATTATTAATAAAGTTAAAATTGTAATGGGAGTTATGAGTGACCTCAAAATGGATTTGAGATCTGGAAATTGAATAATGAATGCTGCTAATTGATGATGGATAAAATTGGATGCTTTTTTTATCCTAATATCATTCTATTGTTATAAATAATCTATGAAATTGAGAATTGGTTTTAAAATTTGAAATGGATAATAAATTAGAATCTGAAGATTAAATTGTTTTTTTTACTCTAATTTGAACTTTGAAATAAGTTAAGTAAAGATAATTTTAAAATGGAATTTTGGAATTTTGATTCAGAATTAAATGGTTTAAAAAATTTAAGTTGTTAAATTAAAATAAAGGTTGATTTGATTTAAAAATAAGGGTTAATTTAACTTAAGGGATTAAATCAACATTTAAAATGTTTTATAATTCGAGATAGTTTTAAATTGAGATTTGAATAGAATTAGTTCAAATTGAATTTGATTTGAATTAATTAGAATTGTGATTGAAGATGGATAAGCATAAGTTTAAATGGAAAATTTGAATTGAAATAAATTTGAAGTTGAATGAGTTCAAATTCAAATAGGAATTGGGATTAATTCAAACTGGAATTGAAATGAATTAAAAAATTGGTTCAATTTGAAATTTATGTGAATTAATTGAAATTGTGATTAAAGTTGAATAAGTTTAAAATTCAAATGGAATTTGATTTGAATTTGGAAAGGAATTAAGGTTAATTCAATTTGAATTGGGATTAAATCAATTTCAATGGAAATTGAAGTTATTTAAATTGGAATTGAGTCAATTTAAATGGAAGTGGAAATTTAAATTGAATTGATAGGAAATTAAACAGTTTGGCTCTGGATTATTTTCAAAATAAATTAATACAAATATATTTTTCCAAACTATTTACTATATAATCTTTCTTCTTAAACCCCAAACTATCTTATACTTATTTTACAATTGTTTTGGAGCTATTTAACTATTTTGAAACTGTCTTATAAACTAATTACTATTTTTCAGTTACTTATATCTAATCACTATTTTAAAAACTATTTTGTAATTATCTAACTATTTTATACATACTTAACTATTTTACAGCTATTTTACAAACTAATAACTATTTTTCAACTACTTATCTATTTTAAACTTTTTCAAGCTATTTTTAAATTTAAATAGGTCAGAGTTCAAACTGTTTGTAATTGAAGTAATAACTCAATTGGAAATGGAAGCAATTGAGAATAAGTGAATGGAATTAAAGGAAATGTGAATAGAAAAGAGAATTGATTTGGCTAATAACCAATAAAGATAAATACGTAGGATGTACGTATATTATTCTATTCGCATAGTGATTTGATCCAGATTCGAAAACAGAATTTCGAGATAGTATCATCGATCCGAGTTGGGATTTTTCGCTCGATTTTCGACGGCGAACCTGGATATGGATTTTGATTAGTTCTGGATATTCTCTATCATAGTTGTGACTATGCAAGGAGAATGATGGTTTCTGATCCAGAAACCAGATCTGAGTCCGCACTAGGAAGTCGGGTGAACGATACTAGTTCGGAAGAAAAATTGTGTGATCGAATGAGTGATCAGATTTGATATTGCGTACGGATGATATGTGTACATCGTACGAGTTTGAATGAAATTGATATTGAAAATTTGTGGATAAGAACTGTAAAATGGTTTTTGAAATAAAAGTAATATGGTTAATAACTTTATAAAAGATTTATCAAATTTGAATATTTGATTTGAAATAAAATAAAGTTATATATCCTTGTTATATAAGATAAATCTTCCCTTGTTGAATCTATAGCCAGAAAAAAAAGGGGTTTTGAAAATATTTGAAGTATAAAAGAGGTTTTATACAAGTTTGAAATGATCCAAAGATTTTCAAAGTTATATATATATATATATATAAAGAATTTTATGAGAATGATTTCGGAAAAGGTTTTGGGAACCTATATAATTTGGAAAAGGCTTTTGATTTTTGGAAAATCAATTTTGGATTTTGAAAAGCCTAGTTTGAGAATTATCGATTTTGGTAATCGATTTTGTGTAAAGGAGATTTTGATAAATCATAAAGGGTATGATTTGAAGATACTATAAGTATATAGTATAAAGTGTTTTGAGAATAGCTCTGGGGAAAAAGGCGCTTCCTTAAAATGAACTTCTCAGGAGTACCACTGGGTGGTACTGCCTTGAGCCCCAAGGGGGGTTTCTAAAGTTGATCCTGTGAGGAGTCCGGACAAAACTAGTTCCTGAGGATTATTTGTGTAGCGAAAGTCGAGGGGCTGGTGCCCACAGAGGCATTTGAGTTATGCTGTGACAACAATTTAACTCAATGTCACTGCGATCTACTGCAGACCATAGCGAAAGTCATGTGTGCCGCTGAGAGCCAACTGTCTACGTTTGATTTTATATCGGTAGACTGTGACACTATGGTAACATAGCGAAAGTCGTTTGTGCCGCTGAGAGCCAACAGTCTGCGTTTGATTTTATATCGGTAGACTGCGACCTATGTGGAGGAGTTTCATTTTGACAGCGAAATTGTGTGTGCCGCTGAGAGCCAACAGTTACATGGACTTTTGCTGCGACGGCAACGTAACCCTGGGATGTAACTGCGATCTGTTGTGGGTTCCATGCTGTTATCAGTTACATGGACTTTTGCTACGATGGCAACGTAACCCGTGATGTAACTGTGACCATGGATGGGGGTGATGATTTCCAGAGTATTCTCACCAAAGATATTTCATCGATTTCAAAAATGTTTTCTATATTTTCATAAATTATTTTTCAAATATTTTCACTGGGTGTTGAAAACGGGTCTGCTAAGTACTTATAGATTTTCAGTCGTACGCCTGATCAACGTATGACCGAATTTCTGTGAGAACGAGGATGGACTTGTGAAGACATCGAGTTATAAAGAGTATTTTTATAAAGTCATTTTAATAATATTATGGGAATTTTTCTTAAAGTGTTTTAAAATTTCTTAATAAAAAGAGTTATAGTAAAATTTAAAAAGAGTAATTTTTATGATAATAATCATTTTAATAAAATTCTTGCTTCGTTTCTTTTCAAGGACGAAAAGATTCTAAGGGGGAAGGAATGTGATATCCCGAAAATTTCAAGCAATTTAAATCTTCTTTATAAATTTTTAAAATTGGTAAAATTGTTATTTTCAAGCAATAATAATAATATGTTGATTTATATAATTAGAAATTTATTTTATTTTCAAACAAATTAAGTATGTGTTGTTTAAATATATATATATGAGCTGATTTTTAAATTGAACTTGAATTTAAAATTCAAATGATAAATATCTCAAAATTTATTGGGTTTAAAAATAATATATATATATATATATGATTTTATATAGTATATAATTAGTTTCTTTAAAAGACTTTGTAAATATGAATTAAGAAAATGTATTAACTAAATAGAAGACAACTATAAAGATTTATAAATATAAAAAAAAAATTATTTAAATACTTGCATATTTACAAGTGTAGGAGTTTTAGCATGAAATTGAACAAGTGTAACAATTATAATATACATTGGAACAAGTGTCATTTATTTTAATTATTTCTATTAAAAAGAAAATGAGATTTTATTATATCCTTACTCTCATTTTTATCTTTTTTTTCCCACCTTCACATTTCAAAACAAAAAGCCTGTGAAACAAAATTCGAAACCAGATCAAATGAGAAAACTAACCTGAGAAAAAAATAAATCAAAGCTTCCACTCTTTCAAAATAAATCAAACTAGGTTTCATCTTCAATATACAAACCTGTAGCAAATCAAAGTTTCAGTTCTATCAAGTTAGATCATCTCAACAACAAGATTTCCAGCATTCATCTCAGTTTCCAGTTTCAAGCTTTCAAAGATCAAAGAATTTTAGTTTTCAAAATCAAGCATATCAGTTTTAAGTCTCTGTTCATCTTCTAAAAAGTGAGTAAACTTTCTTAAACCTGTTTAAATTTCTTGCATGTGAAAATATTTGATGTATGTGATGGAAAACTTTGCTGCATCGATGTAAATTTGCTTGCATGTATGTATATCAACATAATTTATGTTCTAGCTTTACAAAATTTAGAACTTGATAAAAACCCAATCTCTCTTTCCCTGATTCCTTTTAGACTTAGATGAGTAATCAAACTGGTTCCTGTTAAATGTGCATCTGATGAATATATGAAGAATGATGTGATTAATTGTTAGCATGAGTAAAATTAAGCTTGCATGTTATAAAAAATGAAATTGTCAAACTGTGCATGTCTGTATATATATACATATCTCTCTGTTCATATTTACAAGCTAAAAATATAGATAAAAATTCAATTCTCCTCTTATAATCTCTTATAGGTTGTGAAATTAAAATAAGTTATTTTTGTTTAAACATGAATTAAGTCTTAAAAACATATTTAAGTGTAATAGGTTTGAAAATTTTCTGGAATTTAAGAAAGACAGTGAAATCTTGGAAAACAGGTTAAATTCAAATTCTACAATTCTTTGATTCTCTTATATAATATAAATCCCCATCAAGAATCATGAATTTTAAAGTTTAAATTCAAATTTTTAGTTTGGGATCAAGGGAGAATTTCGGGTTTGACCAGATTTTTAGTTTGGAGGTTTTTCTTGTGATCGGTGGACTCGGGAAGGTCGAGATCGCCACTGGAGGAGGCCAGGGTGGAGTCGAGCTCGGGAAAAATATCAGGTGAATTTATTATCCACCGTGGCGGCGACATTTGGTCAGAGTAGGGTTTTAGGTGCTCGCTTGGTCGATGTCGAAATTTGGGGCTTTTGCGTCGTCGTAGTTGAACTAGAGACTATCGGTGGATGTGGAAATGGAAGAGGGAAGGGTGGCGCATTCTCGGGTGAAGTGAATTGATGATCGACATTTGGAAGAGTGGCGAAGCGCGTCGATCAGATGAACGAAGTTTTCGTTCCAGAATGTGGAGATTCGAATTTCGATTTAGGGCTCGTGGCGATGTTCCAGGCGGTGGAGCATGGGGAGGAGATCGGGTGTGACTTGCGTGGGTGGTCGGCGAAGTGCTCTATGGCCGATGTGTCGTGTGCACAAGTGTGTCTGGGTTTACTGCTTGGGAATGGAGGAAGGGAAGAAGAAGGTTGGATTCGAGGTTTTGTATGTTTCCTCGGGTTCGTTCGCGAGAAATGGTGAGATGGCACGAGTGTGTATCGAGTAGTTCGCGAGTGAGGTTCCAGCTTTCAAATTTAATTCAAAACAAAAATAAAAAGAAAAAGAAAAAGGAAAAGAGGAAGAACACGAGTGACTCAGGGATTTTCTTGGGGTTTTATATATTTGGCTCGGGTATATTTGTTTTGAGCCGAGTATTTTGATGGGATAATTTAACCAAAGTTTATAAGCAAAGGTAAAAGTTTTGTTAACAGTTTTGAAAGAAAACATTAAAACAAGTTTCAAAAAGGGAAGTTTAAACAAGTTTTCAAATAAAAGTATGGATTAAGTTTTTCAAACAAGTTTCCAAAAATAAAAATAAAAAAATAATTAATGGATGTGATTAATTAAAGTGAACTTAATTAATGTAATTACTTTGAATTAATTAATTAGATTGATTAAATTAGGATAATCACTTTGATTAGATTAAGTATAATTACTTAATATAATTAATGAAGTATATTTACTTAATGTAAGTAATAAATGGATAATTACTGAATGTAATTACTAAATGGAAAAATTAAATAAAAGTAAGTAAGGTTTAATTACTTAGTGTAATTGATAAAAAGGATAATTATTTAATTAATTAAAGGATAATTAATCACTGGATGTGATCCATTAATGGATAATTAATGAATGTGATTAAATAAAAGGTAATTTCTTAATGCATGTGATTATAGAATAATTACTTGATGTAATTAATTAAGGATCTCAAATTAATATAATTAATTATAGTATAATTAATTTATGAGAGTAATTAAGAAATAGTTAATTAATGAAGTTAATTCAAGATGATTAATTAAAGATGATTAATTAAGTATAATTAATTTAAGGGTAATCACTTATTGAGATTTATAAAGCTTAATTACTTATTGTAATTAAGGAATAATTAATCAAGGAAGATTAATTAAGATAAATAATTTAGAAATGATTAATTAATTTATAATTAATTAATGTTAAGTAAGATGGATTAAGGTAATCCAAGTAATTAAAGGTTAGTAATTAATTTAATTAGAGATTAATTAAATTAATTTAGAATGAATCAATTTGTTATGGATGGTTGAATGGTATTAGATGACTTGAATTGATTTAATCGCTGATGAGTGATGAAGATATGCTGTGATATGAATGTGTTAAACTATGATAATGTAGGTTACCTGTCTGAGTTGAATTGTTGTATGATATCCTGAATTTGAATTGTATTGTTTAAACTTAACAACTTGTATTAGGGATGACATTGAATTCGAAGAGACAGGGGTCGGGTATCAGTAAATACCCGAAACCACTTCGATTTGAAATCTTCTATAAATCTTTATAGATTGATATGTGAAATCAAATAGGCCGGTTTGGGATAATATGGATCATTTGAACTAAGTTGGATACTTAGATATTGTTTTGTGAAAATAAGTGTTGACTATATAAGTTGTTTACTTATAGAAAAGTACGAGTTACCCGGGTTTAAATAAGTTCTATGGATTGAATTTCATGTTAGATGAGTTTACTCACGCTGGTTTCCAGCCTGACCCGGGTGTTACTTTGATGTAATGCTCGGGTCAGACCGAGTATTACAGATTTCAGGTAAGGACGTTCTGGAGCTCAGAAGGCGAGCTGGATGGCAGGAACGTATGGAGTTTATTCCGCTGTGATATTATAGTTGTCTGGGACATGTTAATTTTAACTGTCTAGTACATTTGTGAATGTTGTAACTCTGATGTATAAAAATGTAATTAACAAATACAGTTTTTCTTTGTATAACTGATGTTATTATTTGTTATTATATTTAATCCGCTATGAATGTGAGATGTTGTGTTCTCTGTTCTTCTTTCTTCTTTCTGTTTCTTTCTTCTATCTCTTTCTTTTTCTTCTAACTATCTGGAATTTTCGGGTTCGAAAATTCCGGGTCGTTACAACGGGGTTATCTTGTTCGGGATTATCCAGTAAGGGATGGTTCCGGCTTTGTGTTGCAGGGGAGCGGGCGTACTCCTCGGTACGGTGATCTAGGCCACGTACTGTGACGGGCGGTACCCCAGTAGCCCGGCCATTGTATGGAATCCAAACTCCAATAAGTGTCGTACGTATTAGTTGTGCCCAACTATGTTGGAATGTGAGATGTAAGCATTTCAGCTATTTCTATATTTTACTTGAAAACCCTAGACCCTATTATAATAAAATCAGATTTCCTATCAAATGTTTTGGTTAGCGTAAGGTAAAAACTTACCCATGTTTATTTGTGGGGAGTCTTACGTGATACCTTTTCTTTCTAAAGGTTTTGAAGTTAAGCAAGTTTAACCTGTTACTCACACCAGACCCATGTCTGACCCAAGTGTTTATTTCTGTTTTATAAACTCTTGGGTACTCAAATTTTTACGAGTAGCCAAGGGATTCAGGTTTAGCTTTGACGAATATTCTGGAGGAGCAATGGAGCAGGAGGCTTCGGCGTTCGTAGATATAGTATTCCGCTGTGTTGATATCTGTGATAGTGTCTTGTCTTGTATTTGAGTTGTAATGTCTAGACAGATGTTTATAACTGTCTAGTAAGTGATGTATATGCTGTGTAACTTTGTAAATTGTTGTATACTATGTAATAGTTTATGTTATTAATATAATTTATTCGTTCCGCTGTGAGATCGTTGTTGTTGTTTCTTTCTTTCTTCTCTTCTTTTCTATTTTCTACCCCTTTCTTTCTTCATAATGATGCGACTTTCTGGGCATAGAAAGTCGGGTCGTTACAATAATAAAAGACTATTCAAATTTATAGTTTTAGAAATTGTAAATTGAAGATAATTTGATAATAAGATAATGAATTTAGAAGTAGTTGAGATTGATTTTAGTGAAATCAAATGGATTAAATCAATTATTGAATATCAATTAATTTAAATTTGAATTTATATGGTTTAAATTAATTGCTATTTTGTATTTCAAATCTGTTTTCTTTCTGGTTGATTCTATTCTCCAACCTCGTTCCTTTTCGGGGACGAAAAGTTTTGAGTGGGGGAGAGTGTAACGACCCGTAAATTTCAACTGTTTTAATAACGTAATTAGTTGAAATTTTGCGAAATTTTAAATGTTAAATTTTGAAATAAAAATTTAATATTTGGAATACGTCTAGTTAAACATAGCAACTGGTAAATTTTCATCCGAAAATATGAAAGTTTATTTCGCGCGTAAATTTACTTCAATTTAATCAGTTAAAAAGCGTTGAAATTAAAACGTTTTCAAAACCAAAATATTTTTAAATAGAAAAATTCTAAACCATCTTCTGAGCAAGATGTCAGTTTGCCGTTTTTCCAAATTCGGACATCTTTGGCTCCGTCGATCTTATTCTTCAGCGTTTTTCTTGCATTTTCCGCTATTAGAAAATTCGAAATTTTATAATCCAATCGTACCACTGATATCCGTATACCATTTTGATCGTCTCGTCGCGCTGATCTCTACGGTATATTTATTTTTGTTTTTTTTAGTTCGGATGCACGGCGAAATCTTTAAAAAACGTGGAACCATATCGGCACCCGTTTTAAAAACTTTTGGGGTTTCACTTGTTCCTCTTTCTACCTACCTAACCAGTACGATACAGCTGTTACATTTATATATTTTTTTCGCATGCTTGTTATTGATATTCACCGGTTTCAATATGTGAAGTGGTACATTTTGAGAAAATTTAATGAGCATGCACGTTACTTTTCCATGCATTGCCTCACTTTCCCATGCTTCATCTTCCCAACATGTTGTTCTCTTCGTTTCCTATAGCCATCCACTCATTCCTTCCCTTTCTTCCAATTTCTTTTCCACTGCTCTCCCACCATTCGTTTCTAAAAAAAAGGAAAACAGCATGCCTCTCCCTTCTCATTTTTACCTTGCCGGCCTCTCATCCTCCAACGCCAAGACGTGCCTACCGCCCTCCGCCTCAGATCTTGCCAACCTTCACCGCCCATCCACCCATGACAGCAACCACCTTCCACCTCCATGTCATCCGCCTCTCCTCCGTGCTCCGCTCGCAACCACCACCGAGATCTGCCACGTTTCCACCTGACAAGCTTCCGTAAGCCCTCCTCCCCACCAGCTCCAGTCCTACACTGTGCGCCTCCCCTTCCCTTGAACGCCGACCATCCCATCGAGCCAAACCTCCACCGTGTCTCTTACTGTTGATATGTAAGTCATTTGCCGTTAGTTCTTTATATACTTAAACTATAATTTGTAAAGTATGCACGTTATATGTCATTTGTATATTTGGTTTGATATGTTACATGTATAGTGTCGTATATCTTATTATATGAGTAATATGTGTAGTGTTATATAAGTTTACATATATAGTAATATGGGTATCCATATTTTGTAGCATATATATATATGCGTACAGTGATATACATGCTGTTTAAGGATATTCGTTTATATAATGGTTTGTTAAAGTGTTATACTATACAAGTTGTCATATATATATATATATATATATATATACAAATACTAGTTAATATATGACTTTGATTGTTGTGTTACAGTATATTTTATCGTCAAGAATTATTTTATATATAGTGTAAGCGGTACAACCCATTTAATGCATCCTTGTAGATTTTTGAATCGCATGACACTTGATTTCCAGATTCCATAGTATATATGATACTTTACAAGTAGGATTATGTATGCTTTACTGCTTACATATATTTACAGTTATATATGGATTTACAGTAGTTATTATACTATGTGTTTAAATGTTATTTACATATATAGTATTATGTTAAATTGATTTTGTGATAAATCTTATATATATGTTAAGCACTTATTTGAATTTTTGATTGATCTTAACTGTATATACATATAGGGATATAAAGCTGTACATTGTACAGGTCTATGTTGATTATATAGTGTTGTAAGTATATATTGGTGTTTGCATAAAGTAAATTATCTTGTTTTCTAAGAAAGGAGGAATATATAATATGGAGACTTTATTATTTTATGTACTTAAATTTGAGTATTGGTTTTAGGAAACAAGTAATATGCATCTGTACTTGATTTTATGAGCAGTTATAAGGGGACCGTGTATTATTATAAGGTAAATTATATTTTGTCTTTATATGTTGCGAGTATTCATATAATAACTATTTATAAGTAGTGGGTAGATATATATAATCTGTTACATTCACGTATATAGGTTATAAATATTAATGTCAATATGTATATATTTAACTTGTATTTATATCTCGATGTTTGGTTTATAAATATATTGTTACAGTGGTATATATTCCCAAATATTGATTTTAAACGTTTGAGTATATATATATATATATATAGTTTTAAGACGCTTGTAAACTATATTAGTTTATATATATATATATATATATATATTTAATTCAATATGTGTTTGAAATTTAAAATTATGATTTTACATAAATAGTTATATATATAGTTATACATGTAAAGTCGTTTATACCATCTATCTTCATCAATCCGATTCTGATTCATTTTATCAATTCCTATTATCAGCTCTATTGTCAAATTCGTGCCCACTTTGCTTTGCTTTGGAATTCGCAGCTTGTTCTGTGGTCTATTTTCTCTAGCCTCGAAAGGTGAGCAATCACTCACGATTTACGTTCTTTTATTTATTAAATCTGATTTCAATTGAAACGACAATTAAAATATACTGTTGTTAGATAATTACACTATTATATATGCTATTACCTGTATCAGTTCACCTGTGACATCTGACACCATTATCTGTTAATTATTTATGCGATGATAATACAGTTTGGCTGATAATTGATTGATTGTTGATGTTTATACTGGACGTTAAATTGTTAATGTTAAAATGATAAATAGTATGCAATTGAACTTGATATAGGATAGTTAAATGTTAAATTTGATTAACTGACATTTGTATAATATGACCCCTTTAACTGTTAAATTTATTGACACGTAGGATTTGTTTAATTACACTTTGAACCACTGAATGTATGTTGTTAAATTGATGATGGATGAAATTGTAATAGATGACAAGTGAAAACCGTAATGTAATGATCTTTAATCTACATGAAATGATAGTGTAGATTCTAGAAATAATTATATTAATTCGTACAAATAACAATGCGAATTAATACGGTTATTTCGGGATTATTTGAATTGATTATTGGATTGTTATTGTTGTTGTTATTGCTTGTTTATTTACTTTGACACCATCCCAGTTATCACACTGCAAGTTCCCTTTGTTATGCTTTGATTTTGAATTGAATTGGAATCGGGTTGAAATGATAAATACCCAAATTGAACTTTGACCTAGGATAGGAAATTAAATAAAAACCCGATTGGTCAATAATTTGATTTAAAATAAAATGAAGATTTTATTTGAATAAATAATATGGTTTTGAAATGAAGTTGAAATTTGAATTTTTAATGAAAGGAAAATGTTAATATTTAATAATCTAAAACAAAATATTAACAAATGTAATTGATGAAAGAACGTTGTTAAATTTGAGAAATGATTGAATTAACTTTGAAATGATTAAATAATTAAGTTTGAAATTATAATTACGTTTGAAATTATTAAACTTTGAAATGATTTAATAATTAAGTTTGAAATTATAATTAAGTTTGAAATTATTAAACTTTGAAATTATTTAATAATTAATTTTTGAATTATTTAATAATGAATTATTAAATGATTAAATTGAATTGAAATTCTTTAATAAGAAAAATTGAACTTTTGAATAAGTGGATTTTACTTCGAAATAATTGAAATTGAGTTTCTTTATTAATTAAGTTCTTGGAAAATTATTTAAGTAAGTTAATAAGTGAAATTGAATTTCTTTAACAAGAAATAAAATGTGGTTTATTGAAATTAATGTAAGACTTGAAATTTAAAAAAAATGATTTGATGAATTTAATTTAATCAAATTTGTAAGTTTTGATATAATGAAGTTGAATTTAAATAATGGGTTTAATGAATTGGAGATTTAATAGAAATTGTTTTGAATGGAAAATTTACTAAATGAATATTGAATGAGATCGATAAATGAATTTAAATTGATTTAAATGTTAAATCAAATTAATTTAAATGATTTCGAAATGAAACTTATATACGAACTTGAATCAATATTTGAATGGTTTTAAATAAAGATTGAAATTGAATTATAAGGTTTTGAAATGATTTTGGAAGTTTTGAAACGTAAATTATTGGAAATTGGTTTTGAAAGACAAATGAATGTTGATTTACGAATTCTATTTGAAATTGAATTTGATTTGGTTTTGAAATATAGTAAACGACCAATCAGTGTAATAATTTCGAAAGTTATTAAAGAGACCGGAATTCGGTTATGGATATACTCTCTATCTAAACCGGAAACCACTTTAATAACTATACGCGGAGTGATGATCCAGAATGAAGTGGTCGGAATAATGTGCGTGATGACTGAAGAAAGAGAACGATGATGGATAGCCTTGACACTTGTGTCAAATTGGAAATGACTAAAACAGGAGCTGTGCCGGGCCAATGGAGGATTAGTTACCTCAAGTGGACACACTTCTTCGAACTACTTATTACTTGTTGTCGATTGGTGCACCCTTGATTTTGGGAGTGTTGTTTCACGGTGTTGCGGGCGCTGCGGCGTTGCGTTCTCACCAGTCCGGATCAGGTGAACGGTAGTGTCACTACCTTGGGTATTGCCTCATGTGCCTTGTCATACTTGTATTCCATTTATACGCGACCACTACGATTTTGATTTGTACCTTTAGTATATGGATTGCCCTCTGGTGACTTCCGGTTTTGGGGAAACTACGGTCTTGTATATGCTTTTGGGAATAAAAATGTATTAAGGGTGGAATGGGCCATGACTTAACACTATTTTGATATCTTATTATTACTGATAGACATTATCTACTTATCGTACACTACTACATAGTAGATAGTTTAACGGATCCTTAAAGGATGGTTATTCCAAACATCCTTTGAGTTACTTGTATTTCAATTGCTATTTCACTTGAGTTGGATTTATTAATATAAGAATGTTAATCCTGACTCGAGTGTTTTGTGTTTTGCTTTACGCTCGGGTCAGACTGAGTGTACCAGTATTCGAGACTCACCTTTGGAGTTGGAGATTTGCTTGAAGATCCAGCCATCTATTCTGCTTTCAGTATTCGATGATTCCAGTGATGTATTCTGATTTGTAGCTGATGTATCGTGTTACTCTTCCGTTGTATCTGGTTTAACTCTGATGTATCGTATTACTCTTCTGTTGTAAACTCTGATGTATCTTATATATTCATATAGTAGCTTCATGAACTACTATCTCTTTTATTTCCGCTGCATTTATTACTCTGTGTCTGTGATCTATGATTATATTTATTTACTGTATATGTTCAGTTTTGCCAAATTTAAATTAACAACGCGGTATTTTGAGCAATTCAATTCCGGCATGAGTGTCTACCTATACACTTATAATGGATGCGAATGGTCTAAAATAGCGGGTCGTTACAGGTAATAAATAAATAAAACAAAAATATTTGAAACTTAATTTTATACATACATATATAATTTTGTAAACTCCTTTTAAATAAATAAATATATATAATTATAATTATAAATAAGATATATTAATTTATTAAAAAATCAATTTTAAAATTTAAAATTTAAAGTTATATAAATATACATGGATAAAAAAAAGCATGTTTTTTTTACTTTATACCAATGATGAATAAAAGAGAGACAACTATTATGCATACAAAGTCATTATAATATATATTACATGGTGAATATGATTAATTACCTTAGGGATGTAGAATTTGAACATTTTAATTGATGGTACCTTCAAGATTCACCTTGAATCGATTCGAACGTTGCAATGGCCTAGAGTGCCACCATTTTATTGATTTGATGTAGTTCGCTTTATAGTAATTTCGGCCATGGTGAGGTAGAAAGAACTCAGGACCAAGGGTGGTAAGGAAAAATAGAAAGAGAGAGAGAGACCGAGAAATAAATGAGGGACGGGTTTATTTAAATAGAGAAATGGTGGAGACAAGTTCTCCTCCTTGTACTATTTCTTTTTTTACTAATTCATGATCAGATCTATAACTCAAAACCATCCTATCTCCTCTTCTCCCTTGGACAGATATTAACATGGGTCATATTGCCCATCAAATGCTCTGTTAGTTCAAAAGCCGGGATTGAGTTATGTACAAATCATATGAAAGAGGGAAAGTTCAAGTATGCTTGGGCAAGATAGCAAGTCCATCGGCAAGCCAGATTAGGAAAGTCAATATCCAAACAGGAAAATGTCAAAGTCCTTTATTACAAAGTCTTGATTACTATTTGACCAAGGTAGCCATTGATGCACCAAAATCAAACTTTAAAAGTCTAGAAAATTAAAAATGAAAATGAAGAAGAAGATTAGTTCATAATCTGCCTCTTCTTGGTTATGGACACATGCCTGTTTATATAGAAATTGCTCCCTTGGATTTTTAAGACATGGCACCGACTAAACTTGGATGGCTGATATTCCACTGATGTGGAACACTGTGAGGTGACATGTGGCACAATATATTTTGCTTTTTTTATGATAACTTGACAAAACAAATAGCTGCCATGTGGCTACTTGATTATGCTTGATGTTTAATCATCTGATAGCAGCAGTTTTAAGCACTCGATAGCACAATCGCTGTAACGACTTGACTTTTCGACCCTTGAATGTCAACACTAGTACATCCACAGTATTCGTGTGCCAAACACCCAAGTGCCGAAAAGAACGAAAGTTAGGGTAAAAAAAGGATACAACAAGAAAGGAAGAACACAACATCAGAATCTCACAACGAAACAGTAATATATAATATCAAAAGGACAGTACAAAAGGTTACTCTGAATATAGAAATTTCAGAGTTACAAAACATAAGTACTATCATCAGCTGGATAGTTATAACTGACTGTCCTTACATTGTCGATATATGTACAGAGCTAAAACAGAACAAGGGAAATAAAAATCGATAGATAATGGAAGCCTCTAGCTCATTATTTGAACTCTGAAGCATCCAATTTAAAACCTGCCATATTCAGCCTACTCGAAAGAGTATGTGAGAAATTTAGGGAAACATAAATAAAGCGTCAGTCATAACTCTAGTATGAGAAAACCCAAGATACATGTAACATGTAATAGTAACCATTGAGACTGTAAGGATTCCCATAACAGTTTTTCCCTCAAAAGAAACAAACAATTTATTAAGTTTAATATAGTGATATGATAGATAATATCTAGAGTGTAGAATATAAATCATATCAAATAGCTGGGATGCTTACATTCTTTACACCACAACATGCTTAGGTTACAATCAAAACCGCTAAAGTACGTTCGCATAATGGATTTTCCACAGAGATCCCTTTGGTTAAGCCGAAATCCAATCTCCATGTACAAGGATCAGAAAATAACTTCCGAGCACTGTATATCTCTAGATAAAATATACCATAAGGTAAACACAAAGGCCCATGCTCGAACATAAACATGAACACGCGGTACCAAATATCATCAACTCCCGGTACCAACATCGATAAGTATTCTATGGATATGGAGTTGGTAATAGTCTATCATGGGTCAGCCAGACCCTAGATTGTGCATACTACTCTGTCTTTAGCCATTTTCGATGTTAAGGTTTCGTTCGGCATCTTTTACATGAACATTCATCACACGAACAGAAAACGAGTCCCCAAATGGATTCCCACATCTTGAACAGATCATGAACCAATACATGGATTCGAGCATCTCGAACAGATCTCGAATCTCCACATAGATTCCCTTCCTCATCTGCTTCCAAAACATAGAGTCTGTGTCCTAGTTTTGAAGTGGTATTCGGTAAGTAAAACACTTACTAATCTCGGACTCTTCAAAACCAATTGATGAATTTTCGGTTAACTCAATTCTAGTTCTTCCAAAAGTAAACGAAAGCTAGAGTTGTTTCATACCAATACTCCTCCCTAGGGTTCTTACTGGTATAAAATCATGAAGCCTTTCGATAAATTCTTAAGTTAATATTAGGTCAACTTCGATAATCAACTAATCGATTATCTAGTCAAAACAATTGCTTATACAAATCAATATTCTTATACTTTACTAGTTTCTGACATTCCAACTTAACTATTCCTCGTCCTAGAGTGAAGCCAGGTAAGTTAGAGCACTGTTTGCATCAAAGCCTTGCTAAGACACTTCATTCTTGAATTTCACAAATAGATAAGTCTACCTCATCATCTTTAAGTGTTAAGTATAGTATTAATTATTTCCGTAAACAAGTAAGAAATCAACACGATTAACACGTTTCCGACCTTTTCTAACTTGTTATTCCTCGGTCAAAAGGGAAACTGGTAGGTTAGTGCGCTATTTCTCCATCCCTTCTCGACATCAATCTTAACTCTCACAAATAGATAAGCCTTACTTCGTCGGTTTAAATGTTAAGCATAGTTAATTACTTTTCCATTAAACAACAAAACCATTGAACCACTAAGCAATTCTTAACCCCTTTTCGAAAACATTGGTATATACTTTTAAAATACTTGAAAATACTTATAGTTGGTTTAAAAACATTTATCCAAAATATTACTTAAAAATAACAAGTTTGTAAACTCTTTAAAACTTGGAAAAGAACATGTTTTATTATAAAATAACAAGTTTGTAAAATCTTTAAAACTTGGAAAAGAACACCTTTTTTTGTAAAAACCTCTTCTTTAAAAATTCAAAATTAATTCTTAAAAATTCATAAAGACCTTAAACCACTTTTAAAATACTCTATAATAGTTAGTAAACACTTGTAAAAAGAATGAAACAAAATACTTAAACTTAAAATATCTTTTCAACCCTTATAAGTCCAAAAATCAAGTATAAATGAGGTAGTTTTGCGTAAGTGAAGTTTTGGTCGTTTTCGAGATATTACTTAACTTTTTACTATCCAAGATTTTTAATAACAACAAAAATATATATAAAACATTATAAATATGGTGATAAAACACTAAGGATCTCTCGGTAAAGTTCCATAGAAATCGCCAAAAACAAGGCTCTATAACGTCTGTAGCAATAAGTGCACTTTCAAATCCGAGTTATATTTAAACATATGTTCAACTACAACTTATGAGATTTGTTTCAAGACTTTTTTATGTCATACAATTCCATTCATGTCCATTCAAGTTTGTTCAAATCCATACATATGCCACTTGCTTTCATAGCAAGAAGCAAAATTAATGTTTTCAACATATGTACAAGTCAATTTAAACAACTTTAACAAAACCAAAGACAAGAAAATATGAATTATATTTCCAATCAAAATAGTGAGTTAGCTCACCTTTTATTCAATAAACAACTAAGATTCAATAACCCAAGTCGAAACTCAAGCTAGCACCCTCTTTTCCTTTCCTTCCTCTCTTGCTTTTGCCTTGTTTTCCCTTCTCATTCAACCAATTTCTCACGTCCAAATAAGACAGGGGGAGATTGGCTTCCAAACTTCAAGATCTAACTAGGTAGGATGTTTTGTAATGTGGTAGTAAGGCTTTACTGTAAGTTCGAAGTGATTTGGATTTGATTTGCAAATATTTTGCTTTAGGAAATTATGAAGAGGAAGAAGAAAAGGACATTGATTTTATAACTTCAAGCTTTGTGAATTTGTGAATGATAACTAAAGGTGTGACCCTCGTTTTATAGGCTAAGAATGGTGCTCTTTAAGCCTGCCTTCACCCACTTTATGCCATGGTGGACTCACCTCCCATCACTTCTCCTTTAAATCACTTCGCCTTTATGCTAATTACCATTTTACGCCTCTAATGATAATATATCTTATCCTAATAGAAGATTCTAGATCATTCCAAGATTTATGAAGATGTTTGTGTTTTAATTAGTTGCTAATGTGTTCATTTGATCATTAGACAAGTGCATAAGAGTTTGAACAACTTATATTGATCGAAAGGTTGTTGGTCGATAAACCGATTTTTGGTCATATTATCGATTTTTCTTCGAAGAATATATTTTTGTAAACAAATTTCTTATCATCAGTTATTAATTAAATGATTTTTAATAAGGTTATAAAGTCATAATTATAACACTTAATTATATTTCAAAACGTTTTTATATTCGAAGACGAAGTGTTCAAATTTCAGGGTTGCTACATTCTCCTCCACATAGAACATTTCGCCTGCGAAATTAAAATAAGAATGATAATTAAAGAAGATAGAAGAACAAGGTATAAATATAGCATACTACTGAAAATATATACAAACAAGATGCAACCTAAAATCATACTAAGTGACTCCACCTCAAGCGTGAGTACACTACAAAAGATGTATGATACTAAGATAAGAAATCTCCAGTCTAAGAACAAATCCGGAAGGACTCTATCAAACCATCCTCTGTTTTCCACATACAATCCCAAGCATCCTCACTCTATTGTACCTTGACTAGCTTCACAACTTTAGTCCTCAATCGCTTCGTTCTCTATCAACAATATGAATAGGCTGTCTCAATACAATCAAATTTGGCTCAATCTCCTAGTCCTCCTGTTGTGATGCTTCCACTATCATCGAAGGGTAATGCACAAACTATGCAAATGCGACACGTGAAATACATTGTGCACACCTAATAGCCTAATTGGTAACTCGACTCTATACGCAAGTGTACCAATCCTCTCTAGAATTGGAATGGTTCTATATAACGGGAAGCCAACTTCCCAGCCCTTCCAAATCGGACTACACTTCTCATTGGAGAAATCTTTACAAGCACAAAGTCTCCAGCTGAGAACTCAAAGTCTCTGCATCTCTTGTCTTCATAGGTCTTTTTTCGATTCTGTGCTTCCTTGATCCGCTTCTGAATCTCTATGACCATATTTGACGACTCTAGAATCATGTCCGGCCGAAGCACAAAACGATCCTCAGGTTCTATCCAACATGATGGAGATTTGCAAGGCCTTTCATATAACACTTCATATGGTGCCATTTCAATACTGGCCTGATAACTGTTGTTGTATGAAAACTCAACAAGTGTTAAGTGCTCTTTCCACAAACCCCAAAATCTAAAATGCATGCTTTAAGAAAGTCCTCCAATACTCGTTTCACCTTTTTGTTTGCCCATCTATCTATGGATGATAAGCGGTACTCAAACTGAGCTTGGTCCCTAAGGCCTCATGCAAACCCTTCCAGAACTGGCTTGTGAATATCATATCTCTATCACTCACGATGTTACAAGGAACACCGTGCAATCTGACAATTTCCTTAACATATAACTTAGCCAAACTAGAAATTGTTTTCGTAGTCTTAACAGATAAGAAGTGTGCGATCTTGGCCAATCGATCCACGATAACCCATACACCCTCATTACCTCTCCTCGACCTAGGCAATCCTTCGATGAAGTCCATGGAAATATGCTACTAGTTCCACTTAAGAATCTCAAGTGGCTGAAGAAGTCCAGCCGTCTTCTAGTGCCTACCCTTTTACTTGTTGGAAGTTAGCGCACCTGCTCACAAAGATAGAAACATCTCTTTTCATACCTTTCCATAAGAAAGTATGCCTCTTATCTTGATATATTTTAATGTCCCATGGATGAATTGTCAACCGTGAATGATGACTCTCCTTCAAAACCTCCTGCCTAATCCCATCAAACTTAGGAGCACACAACCTTCCATTCATCCTCACTAAACCACGGCTATCTACTTCAAACCCGGGCCACCTCCCCGATACCTCATTCTCACTTATAGCTTTGGCTATTCGAGCAATAAAAGGATCTCTAAGTCGATTCTCTTCGATATGACTAATCAGAGTTGGACGAACCTCAACATTTTACATGACTGCATACCTCCTACCGAGTGCATCAACTACGAAATTAGCTTTCCTCGATATGTGTAATATATACAGATCATAGGCCGTAAGAAACTCCAACCACCTTTGCTGCCTCATGTTTAAGACTTTTTTGCGTAAAAAGATACTTCAAAGATTTATGGTCCATATATAACTCGAACCTTTCACCTAGCAAATGATGTCTCCACATCTTTAACGCAAATACTACTGCTAACAACTCCAAGTCATGAGTTGCATACCTTGCTTCATGCAGTTTGAGCTGCCGACTCGCATAAGCAATAACCCTTACATGCTGCATTAACACAACACATAGATCCATTCCACATGCATCGGTGTAAATAGTCAAAACCTTACCTCCATCTAGCGTAGTAAGAACAGAAGCACTAGTCAACTTTTCCTTTAACTCTATAAATGCTTGCTCACAATTATCAGTCCATATAAATTTAACATCTTTCTTCGTCAAATTTGTTAAGTGAGAAGCAATCTTCAGGAAATCCTAAATAAATTTCCTATAATAACCTGATAGACCCAGAAAGCTCCTAATATCAGTTGCGCTTTCCGGCCTCTTCTAGTCCTGAACGACCACACCCTTAGCGGAATCAACATAAATACCCTCCGTCGAAACAACATGAACTAAGAACCTAACTTCTGAATGCCTAAAATGACACTTCGAGAACTTAGCCTTTAACACATGCTCTCTTAGTGTTTCTAGAACAATCCTTAGATGGCGCGAATGTTCCTCCTTTGTCTTGGAGTAGACTAGAATATCATCGATAAAAACAAGAACAGACTTATTCAACACATCTCGAAAAACTCGATTCATTAAGTCTACAAAATATGCTGGAGCATTAATTAGGCTGAACGACATCACTAACCATTCCTAAAATTGGTCGAATCTAAAAGCGATCAAAGGTACACTCTCCTCTGTCGCCCTCAACTGATGGAACCTTGTAGAAAGATCAAGCTGAGAAAACACTCAAGCTCCATGAAGCCTATCGAACAAATCATCTATCCTATGCAAAGGATACTTGTTCCTAACAGTTCGTTTTTGAGCTTGAGATAATTTGCACACAGTCTTAGGGAACCATCCACCTTCGTAGCAAGATGATGGGCACTCCCCAACTTGAACGACTTGGTTGGATCAAACCCTACTGCAACATATCACTAACCTAATTTGTCAGCTCTAACTTCTCCTTCGGGTAAGTCTACGAACAGGCAACATGATTGGCTTTGCATCCTTCACTAAATCAATGCGAAATTCTATCTCTCGATGAGGTGGTAAACCTAACCCCTCTTCGAAGACATCCGCAAATTCCTGAACTATAGGAATCGAACCCAATTCCTCGAAAATAAAGAGAACTGGTCATAAGCGAGCTAGGCTCTTCACAAGATAACGTATGAACTTCCATCCCCTTCTTTAATAGCACGGTCTGCTTATCGCAAACAAAGATTACATTATTCTGCCATAACCAATTGATCCCAAGTAGAGCATCAAAACCCGTAAAACGCAGACATACATATCGCAAGGAAAAAGTCGGTCAAAAAAAAATCGGAGCTCCTAAGAAAACCATAATAAGATTGGTCGAGCCCCCAACAGGGTTTGACACACAAATAGAATCTAAAACTATAAATGGTTCAAGTTTCAGTTTGTCAACAAGGGTACGAGAAATGTAACTAAGAGAAGCACTGGTATTAAATAGGAAATGAACAGGAATGCCAAAAATAGATAGAATACCTTCCAAAACTTACTTCCATTTTTCTGTAGCAAAAGTAGAAGGTGTTGAGGCAACCGCAAAAACCCTAGGCTGCTCTCCTTGATGAAGCATTGGAGATTCTTTAACTAGATGACCAGTCTAGTGGCAATTATAGCACCTCCTTAGTACAAACTGTGCCTTGGCCGTTTGTGGTTCTATTTTCAGAACCTTAGCAATAGGTGCCTTATCCAACTGCGCTTTCGCCCACTTGTTTCTCCCCGACCGATGTACAACTCCTGGCAAAATGTCCTTTCTTTCCACATTTGTGACAAGTAAAACCAGAAATATCCTATAGGGGCTGAAACTTCTGCTTGTTGTTCCCGACTGGTGCAGGAGTAAACGACTTCGATGCTAAGCTCTTAAACCTCAACCCCATGTTTACCAAATTTACATAGGACCCCAAGATGTGATTTGTCATATTACCCTTGAATTCTGGGCACATCCCTATGATGAGCATCTCATTATTCTTTAATGGTGCATCTACCAAACCAGTCCTGAACTGAGATTAGGCAGTGAATCAGTTATCATACTCTGCCACTGTCATAGCTCCTTGCTTCAAGTTGAGGAAGCTCATAAATAACAAAGTCTTCTCGGCTTCTGGGACGAACTTCATCTTGAATCCCTCCTTAAATTAGGCGCAAGAGAAGTCATTCTCTTGGACATCGGCAGTGATAGAACTCCATTAATCTATGGTTGTATCCGTCAGATGTCGCGATGTCAACTGATGCCTCATCGCGTCATCTAACTCCATATCTTCAAATATTCGATCACATAATTTGATCCAAGTCTGGACTTCTATGATCGCCTCCATACCACTAAATCTCTTACCTCCTACCCTCTCATAATCGCGGTAGAGTGAAGCAAAATTCACTTGAGGCCTAACCTACATGACATCCTCTATAATATCCACCCTTGGTTCCCGAGCTGGAGCAACATTCCTTGGTGCTCGATCTCCACCATTTGTGATGGTACTCCCTCGATAACCTCTACCTCTATCACATTGAGCATTGACAGCTTTAGTACTCATGATGTACAATCTAAACATAGCATAATATATTTAGGGTATGAAAGGCTAGAGTTATTTCAAAGAAAGAGATTATTCCTAGGGAAAGCTAAAAAGGGGGTATAGGTTTACAAAAAAATACAAATACGCTCTCATATATATAATACACTTGACTCATTCTAGGATGTCGCCTACCCTATCTCTAATGAGCCATACCTAACCAAAGCCAAGGTGTTCGCTTAAGATTGGGCTCTTATACCAAATGTTATGACCCGACTTTTCAACCCTCGAACGTCGACATTAGTATATCCATGGTATTCGTACGCCGAACACCCAAGTGCCAGAAAGATGGAAAGTTAGGGTAAAATAAAAAAATAGAACAAAAAAGGATGAAAACAACATTAGAATCTCATAGTGGAATGATTATATATAAAATAAAAAGGACATTACAAAGGGTTACTCTAAATATAGGAATTTCAAAGTTACAAAACCTAAGTATTGTCATCGTCCTGGACAGTTATAACTGTCTGTCCTTACATTGTTGATATACGTAAATAGCTAGAATGGAACAATGGAAATAGAAATAGATAGATAATGGAAGCCTCCATCTCGTCTTTTTGAACTTGAAGCATCCAAGTTAAAACCTACCATACTCAACCTACTCGAAAGAGTAAGCTTAGGAAAACAAAAACCAAGCGTCAGACATAAGTTTGGTATGACAAAAACCCGAGATACATGCAACATGTAACAGTAACTATTGAGACTATATGGATTCCCGTAACAGTTTTTCCCTCAAAAGAAACCAACCATATGTTAAGTTTAATATAGTGAATGATAGATAATGTTTAGAGTGTAGAATATAAATCTTACCAAATAGCTGGGATGCATACATTCATCATGCCACATCATACTTAGGGTACAATCAAAACCGCCAAGGTATGTTCACATAATTAATTTTACAAAGAGAACACTTTGGTCAAGCCGAAATCCAATCTACGTGAACAAGGATCAGAAAACACCTTCCTAGCGTCGTATATTTCTAGGTAAAATACACCATAAGGTAAACACAAAGACCCACCCCGAACATAAACATGAACCACGTGGTACCAAATATCATCAACTCCTGGTACCAACATCGATAAGTATTCTCTAGATATGGAGTTGATAATACCATGTCGTGGGTCAGTCAAACCCCAGATTGTGCATCCTACTCAATCTATAGTCATTTCTAATGTTGAGGTTTTGTTCGGAATCTTTCACACGAGTCTTCATCACAAGAACAGAACACGAATCCTCGAATGGATTCCCACATCTCGAACAGATCACGAACCACTACATGGATTCAAACATCTCGAATAGATCTTGAATCTCTACATAGATTCTCTTCCTCAATCGCTTCCAAAACATAGAATCCTTATACTAGTTTTGAAGTGGTATTCGTTAAGTATAACCCTTACCAATCCCAAACTATTCAAAACAAATCGATAAATTTTCGGTTAACTCAATTCCGGTTCTTTCAAAAGTAACTGAAAGCTAGAGACATTTCGTATCAATACTCATCCCCGTTGGTTCTTATTGATATAAAATAGTGAAGCATTTTGATAACTTCTTACATCAATTTTAGGTCAAGTTCGATAATCATCTAATCAATTATCTAGTCAAAACAACTGCTTATACAAATCAATATTTGTACGCTTAACTCGTTTCCGACATTCCAACTTAACTATTCCTTGTTCAAGAGTGAAACCAGGTAAGTTGGAGAACTAGTTGCATCAAAGCCTTGCATAGACACTTCATTCTTGAATCTTACAAATAGATAAGTCTACCACATCAGCTTTTAGTATTAAGTATAGTATTAATGATTTCCATAAACAAGTAAGAAATCAACATGATTAACATGTTTCCGACCTTTTCCAACTTACTATTCCTCGATCAAGAGGGAAACCGATAGGTTAGAGCTCTATTGGTCCATCCTTAAAAAACATCAATCTTAACTTTCACAAATAGATAAGCCTTACTTCGTCGGTTTTTAGTGTAAAGCATAGTTAATTACTTTCCAAACAACTAATTAAACAATAAAACCATTCAGCCACTAAGAAATTCTTAACTCCTTTTCAAAAACATTTTTATATAATTTTAAAATACTTGAAAATACTAATAGCAGGTTTTAAAATATTTATCCAAAATATTATTTAAAATAACAAGTTTGTAAAATCTTTAAAACTTGAAAAAGAACATGTTTTATTATAAAACCCTCTTCTTTAAAAATTCACAATTAATTCTTAAAAATTCATAAATACCTCAAACCACCTTTAAAATACTTTAATAATAGTTAGTAAGTACTTGTAAAAAGAATGAAACAAAATACTTCAACTTAAATATCTTTTCAACCATTTTAAGTCCAAAAATCAAGTCTAAACGGGGCAGATATGCACAAGTGAAGTTTGGTCATTTTCGAGATGTTACTTAACCTTTTACTATCCAAGTTTTTAGTAGCAACAAACATATATATATAATTACAAATATAGTGAGAAACCCGTAAGGATATCTATACAAAGTTCCATTGAGATGGCTAAAAACAAGGCAATTCACAACTACATCTATAGCGACTATCACTATAAGTGCAGTTTCAAATCCGAGTTATATACAAACCTATGTTCAAATAAAACCTATATGCTTTGTTCCAAGACCTTGCTATATATCATACAAGTCCATTCAAGTCCGTTCAAGTTCGTTCAAATTCTTACATATGCCACTTGCTTTCAAAGCAAGAATAAAAATCAATGTTTTCAATATATGCCCAAGTCAATTTAAAATATTTCAACAAAACTAAACATAAGCAAATATGAGTTAGATTTCCAATCAAAGTAGTGATTTGGTTCACCTTTTATACAACAAAAAACTAAGATCCAAGAACCCAAGTCCAAACTTAAGCTAGCATCCTCCTTTCCTTCCCTTCCTCTTTTGCTTTTGCCTTGCTTTTCTCTCCTCCTTCAACCAATTGCTCACGGCCAAATAAGATAATGGGAGATTGACTTCCAAAATTAAAGATCTAACTATGTAGGATGTTTTTTAATATGGTAATAAGGCTTCACTCCAAGTTTGAAGTGATTTTGATTTGATTTGCAAATATTTTGCTTTAGGAAATTATGAAGAGGAGGAAGAAGAAGACATCGATTTATAACTTCAAGCTTTGTGAATTTGTGAATGATAACTAAGGATGTGCCCCTCCTTTTATAGGCTAAGAATGGTGCTCTTTAAGCTTTCCTTCACCCACCATTCATGCCACGGAGGACTTACCTCCCATCACTTCTCCTTTAAGCCATTTCTCCTTTAAGCCACTTCTCCTTTATGCTAATTACCATTTTACCCCTCTAATGATAATATCTTTTATCCTAATAGAAGCTTCTAGATCATTCCAAGTTTTATGAAGAGGTGTGTGTTAAATAGTTGCTAATATGTTCATTTGATCATTAGATAAGCGCACAAGAGTTCGAACAACTTATATCAATCGAAACGATGTTTATCGATAAACTAATTTTCGGTTACACTATCGATTTTCTTCGAAGAATATATTTTTTTTTAAAAATTTAAAAAACAAGTTTATTATTATTGTTTATTAATTAAGTGATGTTTAATAAGGTTAAAAAATCATATTTATAACACTTTATTATATTTCAAAACATTTTGATATTCGAATACGAAGTGTTCGAAATTCAAGAACAAGATCGCTACAATCATGGGCATGTGATAACTTCTATTCCTTTAACACTCGACAACATCTCGGTTAGTATGTGTTAGCATGCGATAGCTCTTCTTGCCTTAATACTCGATAGTTCCCTATTTTAGCATGCGATAGATCTACCATTTATCATGCGATAGCTCTTTTTGTCTTAGTACTTGATAGCTATTCATGATAGTATGTGATAGCCTTGCCCTTTGGCATGTGATAGCTCTTCTTGTCTTAGTGCTCAATAGTTCCCTATTACAGCATGCGATAACTTTACCCTTTAGCATTCAACAGCTCTTCTTGTCTTAATACCCTATAGATCCTCATTATAGCATGTGATAGCTTTGCCTCTTAGCAGCAATAACTCATTTTTATCTTGAACCTCAATAGCTCTAACATCTTTAGTATGAGATAGCTCCTTTGCACTTTTAACACTCGGTTGCTTGTTCCATTTTAACACTCAATAGAACTTCCAACATTAATGCTAGATAGCTTGATTTATTTTTTAACCTTCGATAGCTTTGTGACTTTGAACTTTCGATAGCTTCATACTTGTTTAAACTTTGAAAATTTGGGTGTAACATTTATCACCCCTATATAAACATTTTATACTTTAGTATAAATGGAATATGTTATTTATTTACCTATTTTCAAACAAGCTCTTGGTATTCTTCTTGTTTAATAATTTAGCCACGGAACATTCTATTGTTCTATATTAATGGCCATTACTTATCCTTATTCCTCTCTAAACACCCATCTTCTTGTCCCTTTACTTTTACCAGCTTCCTTCGAATCTGAAACTCAAATTTGCATTTGATCTCAAAAGTCTTCGATCTTTCAAGTTTAATTTTGTAAGGTGATTTTTCTCTTTTTTTTATGATTTTCCATTCGTTTCTTTTGATTTAACAAGTTTTTATGGAATTTAGATTTTGTTTGAAGTCTTCTTCACTAATTTGGGAATTTAATGATTTCTTATAAATCATCCAAAAAATAAGGTTTAATCATTTACTATTGCAAATTTACCACAACATAAAATATATGGATCCTCTGACCCATTACCCACATTGAAGTGCATGACAACTATCCTTTTTAAGTTGTGATAGCTACTTTATTTTATGTTTCTCGGTGGGTTAATATATGGTGATTCTAAATCTCAATCAGTCGACGGCCCTATGGGTTTTAATACTCGATAGGTTGTAAATCCTAACATTTGATATCTTTAAACTTTAACCACTCGATAGCTTTAAATTTTTAAACACAAGATAAGTTAATTTTATCATTCGATTGCTATATGAGTTTTACTCGTTCGGTTTAAAGCTCTAGCACTCGATATCTTACAAGCTTCGACATTTGATAACTTTTCACCTTGTACACTTGATAACTTTAAACTTCTATTTACTTGCAAGCTTTAAATTTCTAAACAATTGATAGATCACAAGTTTTAATACTCGATAGCTTCCTAAACACCAAATAGCTTTAAATTTCTAACTCTTGACAGTTTAACTCTTAATTCTCGATTAATTCTATCATTTGGTAGCTTCAAGTTTTAATCATTTAATAGCTTAAACTTTGCTACTTGGTAAGTGGAAAGCGATAACTTTTCAAGTTTTAATACTTAATATCCCTTGAATTCTAGGCATTTGATGGCTATCATAATTTTGACATTCAATAATATCCTATTGGTTTATACTTTTGTGCCTTACTTATCTATTTGTTTAGGATTCATGTCTAGAACTAAAAATGGTGCTCCCAAAGAATCTCCAAGCTATCCTAAAACTAAGAAAAAACAAAAATCGATCAAAGAAAACGGTTATGTCAATCTCCAATCATATACCACTTCTCAAGAAGAAATTGATATTATCCTCGAGCATTTTGGCATTACCGGAGTTGAAACTAATGTTCCTAACCCTTTAGATAAAATTATTACCCCTCTAAATGGATTTTTTGCTTTCATGCCCATCCATATCCGGCACTCTAGTTACCTTCCTTTTAGTGGCCTGATTACAGGAGTCTTGACATTTCTAGAAATAACACCCATTCATGTTACTCCTAACTCATATAGTTACATCCATTGTCTTCAAATTTTGTTCAAGGAGCTTGAACTGGATGACTTAAATATAAAAACCTTTTTCAATCTTACCGCTCTTCATTTAAACATCAACCTGATGGTACCATCTTCTGTTTTTGTGCATCTACTAACGATCTAATTTTGGATGATGTTAATAGAAATAGAGATTATGGTCATTAATTCTTCTTTGTGAGATTTTTTTCTCCTATTCCCTCTACAGCTTTCTCTCCTCCCTTAATGTTGTTTACTTTCAAATGCAGTTCCTTTTATTTTATGCTTATTTTTCTTCTTAATAATAGTTTTTTTTATGTAATCCTACTTCAAAAGAAATTGACCCCAATGTAATTACAAAACCCCCCAATTTGAGAAAGGCACCCATGCTTCAAAAGTTGACTAAGGCTCTTTACTGAAGATAAAATAAGAAAATTTGCTCTTATTCAACCAATTCACCGAGGCTTAGGAAAATTTCTAATGATAAAGAAGGCTAGATGCGATGACCGTTCTCTTGTGGTTGAAAAGCTGGAATCATTTTCCATTAATAGATGAATTCAACATACATTGTCTGATCGCCCCGGGTATTCTCCAGGATTTATCATATATTTTATTTTATTTTAATAATAAAAAACTTGTTTTCTTACGTTCTTTTCACTTTACATGTAGATGTTGGTTTAGTCTATTTAGCTACTTCAACAAAAGATGTGGCGAATCCTTTCACTGAACTTCAACCTCTTCTTGCTTCTAAAACTGCTACTTCATCTGTTGCTCTTGCAATTAGTGACATTTTTAAAGCCGCTCGATTATGAAAGTGCCTAAGAGCCTTTAATCAGTAGGAAGTCCTTCCTAACTCTCCCTTACCTAAGAAACTTATGAAAGGTTATTTATCTACAGAAGTTGCTCCTATTCCTGTTTCTGAAGTCATCGTCACAACTGACGTTGATGTCCTTCCTTAAGGGATTCTTGAAATCAACATGATGAACACTTTTCTTTTGAATTCATTAGCAGATATACACAAGTCATTAGGGTTTGATTCTCCACTTTTCGATAATAGTATAGGAACCTCATCTAACTTCGAGGACTTATTATTATCCACTCTTCATTCTCCCTTAATTTCAACTTTAGGGACTTCAGATTCTCTGACTTCTTTTTTTCTGGACCAACTTTCACTCACCATCCATTAACTTATCTTGGTATATTCTTATTCTTCATTTGTCTCATAGAATTCTATTTTTATAATCAGATTAAGTTTTACACTTCAAGTTGGAAAACGATTTCTTATGCAATGATTGTCATCTAACGCTTCTCAGCAAATATCCTTCCTTTAGGAGCTGAATTCAACCCTTTATAGTAACGCTAAGTATCCTTCCTATAGGAGTTGAATTCAACCCTTTATAGTAATGCTAAACCTCTTGAAGCAGAAAATTGTGAGCTTTAAAATTCCATTGTCGCCAAGGATTTGCAAGCCATAACTCTACTTAATGCGGAAAAGGAAAAGGTGAAATCTATGAAGGAGAGAATGAAGGTAATGGAAAAAAGCTTGCATTTGCTAGAGATGATGTTGAAATTTGGCGACACAATATATAGGAGAATTGAAGAGGATGGAAGTAGCTTCGTGTCAGAGAAAACGGTTCGCAAATCGGAGTCCGGAGGAAGAAGATATGAGGGGAAGAGCTGTTTTTTGTTGGCTGTTTGGGGTCAGATGTCTGGCTGAGAGGGCCAGACGTCTGACGAGGTTCAGGCTGGTTCCCGAAACCTCCTGCAGACGTCTGGTCCCTCTGGCCAGACGTCTGAGCCTGTCTGGTTCAGCCAGATTGAACCTGGCTCAGACGTCTGAGGCCAGAGGTCAGACGTCTGAGGCGGTATAATTCTGTTTTTTCCTGGGCCGGGTTTTCTGAGCTGTTTTGTGATTTGTGAAGGGCAAAGTGGTCTTTCGCCAAGGTTTTCTCTATTAGTATTTATACTCTTTTCAGGTTTGAAAGGGTGGCAATTCATTCAAGCAATCTAACCTAGGGTTTAGTCCTCCATTAATTAGGGTTTTAGGCAAAACCCTATTTCTTCAATTCTAATCTCCACAAACATTGATTCTTATTGAATAGATCATTGTAAACAATCTCTTGTACTCTTTCTATTGGTGATATAATAAAAGCTCTCTCAAGTGGATGTACACTAACACAAAGTTAGTGGAACCACTATAAAATCGTGTGTGATTTACTTATTGTTATTGCATTCATATATTGCTTGTATTGGTGTTGTGATCGTGTTCGGATTTGGTTTTATTGAATTCTTCGAGTGTTTGGTTGTTTTGCACTATCTAGCACGATTTGGCTTTTCCGCGTTGCGCGTTGCGATTGTATTCGAGTGGTCTTGGGTGTAGTCGTAATAACATTTGGTATCAGAGCTTTGGTGTTGCTAGGTGGTTGTTGAAATGCCGGAAACGGATACCTCTGAAAATTCAATGGTTGGTCCAAGTAGTATAGCACCGTATGTGCATGGGTCGTATGTGGCGTCGGGATCTCAATTGGTAATCGACAAGTGGAATGGCGATAATGATTTTGAAAAGTGGCAATGGAAGATGAAATCAGTTTTAAGAAGAAATCGAGTTCATAGGGTAGTGTTTGATACACATTTGTTGCCGGCGGACATCTCGGATGTTGAGAGAGAGGAAATGGAAGAGTGGGCATTTACTACACTTCAACTTGCTATGGGAGAGAATGTGATCTCCGAAATTAGTGGTGAGACCACCGCTAAGGGCATTTGGGACAAGTTAGAGGAGTTGTATATGAAGAAGTCTCTAACTAATCGTTTGATCTTGTTGCGAACGTTTTTCACGTATAAGATGAAAGAGGGGAGTTCGCTTAAGGCACACTTGAATGTGTTTGATGATTTGCTAATGAAGATGAAGGCGGTAGATTTGAAGATTGAGGAAGAGCAAAAGGCGATGATATTGTTATGTTCGTTGCCGGATCGTTATACGGGTTTCTCGAATAGCTTGATCTATAGCCGGGATACGTTGACGTTAGATGATGTCAAGATGGGTCTTCTTAGTGAGGAGTTGAGAGATCAAATGAAGGAGTTGAGTGTTGGTGGTAGTAGTGCCGGAAATGGTCAAGGTTTGTTTGTGGAGAAGGAGAGATATGCGAAGAAGGAGAATCGGGGGCGTTCAAAATCTAGGAATCCCGGTTGGAGAGGAAAGTTGAAGGAAAAGAAAGGCAAGTGCTATATTTGTAAGAAGCCCGGTCATTGGAAGAATGAGTGTCCAAACAAGGAAAAGGCCAAGAAGGAAGTAGCATCTTCATCGGTCGCAGTGGAGAGAGGTGTTGGTGAGAGAGACATGGATGTATTGACGGCGGTAGCATCAAATGTTTCGGGTAGCGAATGGGTTCTCGATTCAGGGGCGTCTTATCATATGACGCCGAATAGGAATTGTTTTTCTTTTTTCGAAGCTAGAGAGGGAAATTCAATTGTTATGGGAAATGGTGCTATTTGTAAGTCGAAGGGCATTGGTTCCGTGCAAATTAGGATGTTTGACGGAGTAGTTCGTACCCTCACTAATGTGCGCTATGTTCCGGGACTTAGGAAGTCCCTTATCTCTTTGGGGCAATTAGATTCTTTGGGGTGCAAGATCACTGTTGAAAGAGATGGCTTGAGGGTTTCGAAGGGGGCGCTTGTGGTTATGAAATGTGCTAGGGCTCATGGTATATATTTGCTTCAAGGTGTGACCATAGAAGGTGAAGCTAGCATTGGGGTTAATAGTTCTCGCGACTTAGATGCAACTAGATTGTGGCATTTGAGGTTAGGACATGTCTCGGAGAGGAGTTTGGATATTCTTTGGAAAAGGGAGATGATTGGTGGTGAGAGTTTCAACAAGCTAGAGTTTTGCGAAGAGTGTGTCATGGGGAAGCAAACAAAGGTTTCATTCGGTGAAGGAAAACATGATTCAAGAAGCGTTCTTGAGTATGTGCATACGGATGTTTGGGGACCGGCACCGGTAGCTTCTTTAGGTGGAGCAAGGTATTATATTTCTTTTATTGATGATTTTTCTCGTAAAGTTTGGGTGTATGTAATGAAGGCTAAGTCGGAGGCATTTGCTAAGTTCAAAGTATGGAAGGCTCTTGTTGAGAATGAGAGTGGTAAGTCTTTGAAGGTCCTTAGGTCCGACAATGGCGGAGAATATGTTTCCGGAGAATTCTTGGAGTATTGCAAGCATCATGGCATTCGGAGACATTTTACTACACCGGGAGATCCGCAATCAAATGGTGTTGCGAAGAGGATGAATCGTACTCTACTAGAGAAAGCTCGATGCTTGAGATTGACATCGGGTTTGTCTAAGGGATTTTGGGCCGAAGCTTTGTCAACCGCGGTGCATATCATTAATCGAATTCCGTGCTCGGCTATTGATAACAAGATTCCAGAGGAAGTGTGGAAGGGTAAGAGTATTGACTTGATCTATCTTCGTGTCTTTGGGAGTCCGGTTTATGTGCATGATCCGGGAAATGATAAGCTTGAACCAAGAGCTTTCAAGGGGATTTTGCTTGGCTATACGGATGGAGTGAAAGGCTATCGGATTTGGAATCCGGAAACGAAGAAGGTAATTAACTCTCGTCATGTTACTTTTGATGAGTCGGCTATGCTCAAGGAGAATGAAAGCTCATCGGATATTCCGGTCTTGGTTCGTGATGAATCGAAGGGGAAGGAAGTTATTACCACATTTTGTCCAAGTAGTAGAGAGAGTAGATTAGTTGAAGATGCTTGTGAGGAGAAAGCGGTTGATGATACATCACATAGTCCACAAGGTGCCTCTAGTAGTGTTGGTGATGTACACGAACCTAGAGAAGATTCGGTTCAAGGTGGAGCCGAAAGGGGTTTGGGTGATAATATTGCTACTCGGGTTGGTCGTCGTGCCATAAGACCACCCGAAAGATATGGTGATTGGAACTATCTTAGCTTTTGTGATAGGTTGGACTATGCTCTCAATGTAGTCCAAGATGAGCCTATGGACCTTGAAGACGTCATGAATTCGAGTGATAGCTCGAAGTGGATTTGTGCCATGGAGGAAGAGATGCAATCATTGATGAAAAATCAAACTTGGAGTTTGGTTCCACTTCCTAAAGGAAACCGTGCTATTGGGTGCAAATGGATTTACAAGGTGAAGGACGATGGAAGATACAAAGCTAGGTTAGTGGCTAAGGGGTTTGCACAAAGAAAAGGAAAGGAGTATGATGAGATATTCGCACCGGTTGTGCGCCATACTTCTATCCGGATATTACTTGCCATAGTTGCTATTCACAACTTGGAGTTGGAGCAACTTGATGTGAAGACCGCCTTCTTGCATGGTGACTTGGATGAAGACATTTACATGGAGCAACCGCAAGGGTTTGTTGTAAATGGTAAGTCAAATATGGTGTGCAAGTTGAAGAAATCGCTATATGGGTTGAAGCAATCACCTAGGCAATGGTACAAGAGATTTGATCATTTTATGCTTGAAAATGGCTTTGATAGGAGCATCAAAGATGCTTGTGTTTATTTCAAGAAGTTGAGAAATGACTGTTGGGTGTACTTGCTCTTGTATGTGGACGACATGCTCATTGCTTCGAAGGACAAGAATGAAATCAACAAGTTGAAATTGAAATTAAAGTCAGAATTCGAAATGAAAGACCTTGGAGAAGCAAAGAGGATATTGGGCATGGAAATAGAAAGGGACCGAAAGCGTTTTGAGTTGAAATTGACTCAAAAGGAGTACATTAAGAAAGTGCTTTGCCTGTTTAGCATGGAGAATGCAAAGGTGTCAAATACACCATTACCTTTGCATGTGAAGCTTTCGAGTAAGGATTCACCTATCTTGGAGAAAGACAAGGCTTATACGGCAAAGGTGCCATATGCAAGTGCGGTTGGTAGTTTGATGTATGCTATGGTGTGTACAAGGCCCGATATTGCAAATGCCGTCGGGGTGGTTAGTCGTTTTATGTCTAATCCGGGAAAATCGCATTGGGAAGCCGTGAAGCTTATATTGAGATACCTTAGGGGTACGTCATCTCATGGTCTTGTTTTTGGCGGTAGTGGGAAAAAGAGTTGCAACTTGGTTGGTTATTGTGATTCGGACTACGCCGGTGATAGGGATAGGAGAAAATCAACTTTCGGATATGTCTTCACACTAGGTGGTATGGCCATAAGTTAGAGATCGAGATTGCAAACCGTAGTAGCTTTATCCACTACGGAAGCGGAGCTGATAGCCACGGTGGAGGCGGCTAAGGAGGCACTCTATTTGAAGCGTTTGTTGTGTGACTTGGGGATTGAACACGATAGCATTGATGTTCAATGTGATAGCCAAAGTGTTATTCACTTGGCGGAGAATTTGACGTTTAGCTCACGGACTAAGCATATAGAAGTGAGGGAGTCATTCTTGGTAGCCATGGATGAGGATAAGCAAGTATGTCTTCGGAAAGTGCACACAAAGGATAATGCGGCGGATATGTTCACTAAGGCATTGCCGTTTGGAAAGTTCGAGCATTGCTCGAACTTGATTTGCTTGGAGAAGTGCTAGGTGCCACTAGGTGGCACGGGTGAGAGAGTAGCTTGGTTGTAGATGTGGAAGAGTATTGGTATGAGATTGTCGTTCTATCTTCTTGGTATAGTGCTAGTGTACACTCCTAGTGCTCTTGTCTTTGGTGAGACGGTGTTTGAATGTTTTCAACATTTTGTTGGCGGGTGGGGGCTTTGTGCCTGAACTCGTTGATGGAGTGCAATGGGGGGTGGCTTTTCCGGAACCCGTTGGGGAAACATTCACGTTTGGTTGAAGGTAGAAGTGTTGGTAGTTGGAGCTATCGGTTGTTGATGGTATGGTACCATTGGTGTTGGAGATGGATATAGTGTCGAGGTGGAGTGTTGAAATTTGGCGACACAATATATAGGAGAATTGAAGAGGATGGAAGTAGCTTCGTGTCGGAGAAAACGGTTCGCAAATCGGAGTCCGGAGGAAGAAGATATGAGGGGAAGAGCTGTTTTTTGTTGGCTGTTTAGGGTCAGATGTCTGGCTGAGAGGGCCAGACGTCTGACAAGGTTCAGGCTGGTTCCCGAAACCTTCTGCAGACGTCTGGTCCCTCTGGCCAGATGTCTGAGCCTGTCTGGTTCAGCCAGATTGAACCTGGCTCAGACGTCTGAGGCCAGAGGTCAGACGTCTGAGGCGGTATAATTCTGTTTTTTCCTGGGCCGGGTTTTCTGAGCTGTTTTGTGATTTGTGAAGGGCAAAGTGGTCTTTCGCCAAGGTTTTCTCTATTAGTATTTATACTCTTTTCAGGTTTGAAAGGGTGGCAATTCATTCAAGCAATCTAACCTAGGGTTTAGTCCTCTATTAATTAGGGTTTTAGGCAAAACCCTATTTCTTCAATTCTAATCTCCACAAACATTGATTCTTATTGAATAGATCATTGTAAACAATCTCTTGTACTCTTTCTATTGGTGATATAATAAAAGCTCTCTCAAGTGGATGTACACTAACACAACGTTAGTGGAACCACTATAAAATCGTGTGTGATTTACTTATTGTTATTGCATTCATATATTGCTTGTATTGGTGTTGTGATCGTGTTCGGATTTGGTTTTATTGAATTCTTCGAGTGTTTGGTTGTTTTGCACTATCTAGCACGATTTGGCTTTTCCGCGTTGCGCGTTGCGTGTTGCGATTGTATTCGAGTGGTCTTGGGTGTAGTCGTAATAACAGATGAGGCAAGACAAACCTCGGCTAAGGTCACCCATCTTACATAAAGTGTGGCAATCAAAGATTCCTTACTAGATAAGTTATGCACTTCTTTAAGGTCCATCAAAATTAAGATCTCCGAGCTCGAAAAGAAAATCCTTTTTTAAGGATAAGGAGATTCAAGAGTTAACAGAAAGACTTAACTCAAACGTTCAACCCCAACAACCTAAATTTGATACAAGGATTAGCCAACTTAATCAATGATTTTTTGATTTCGAAACTGATTTAATGAAGTAAAAAAATTGAATATCTATCTTATGAACTCTTTTTGAATGAGGGAGAGGCATGACTTCCTACACCTACCCCAGCTTACTCTTCTAAGAAAACGTCCTTGCGAATAACTTCTTCATCTCATAGTTGTTTAAAAGGCAGTGGTAAACTTTCTATTCCTAAATCAGCTCCTTCTGCCTTGGAAGATGATTCAGAGGACTTGAGCAGACTGAGAAGATCTTTCAAGTTCATATGTAATCGTAATTTAAAAGAATATTGGAACAAGAAGTTTATCGATGAGTTTTCCGATCTTCGATTTCAAATAGAAAGTTTAGAGTGAGAAAAAAACAAGCTTTCTTTGAAGATATGGAAACCAGAAACTGATAATAAAAATCAACTTCATCAGATTTCTCAACTAAAGGGTTCTAGTAAAACTTTTTAACGAGCTATAACTACTCAAATTGAATCGATAGATACTCGTTATGTTATTTTTCATTAGGAGAATAAGTTGAAGAAATATCTTCTTGTAGTTATTCAACATATTACTAATTCTTCCTCTACCATAGGGACTTTAATGAAGGAGGTAAAGAAACTTAAAGATCAACTAAAATTGATGTGATCTTTACCTTTAGGATTTCTCGATTAGACTCCTTATAGGAATATTTGGTTGAAATCGTTGTTGCTTTTGATCTAAAAATTTATTTTTCAATTTTAGGTCTATAAAGGATAACCGATTAAGAAAGACAGTTGCTGCTAGTTATTAGAGATATCAGCATTTCTTTTTATATGGATGTTAGGATGTTCTCAAAGACATAGGTGGACTTCCTATTTTGTATAAAAGTGTCGGTTCATCAAGTGAGGCTCATACCTGTACTTTGGATGTTCAAGGGAAGGAAAATAAATAGTATATCAACTTCATCCAATACAGCACCCCCATTTGAACGATAGATTTATATGATGTTGTGAATGTAAAGAGAACTTTTAATTTAGAAGGAACTGTATGTGAATAAGAGCCTCTATGTAAAAAAGTTAGTACCAAAATATGTAATGCCAAAAATATCTTTATACCCTCTGCATACCTACTTTGTGGAGTATTGATTACCATCAGTACTTTTTGATATGATTGTTTGAATTCTTTTAGTCCTTTTTGCATATTATTTGTTATTTTCTTTGATTAGTCACCCTTCGATGGGTCATATTGTCTACTGCTCTTTCAATGATTGCTTCAATTGAACTTGGAAGTAAGACTTGAAGGTTTAGCTTTCTATCATGCTTTAAATGGGTGCTTGAACCATATGCAAAAGTGTATTTAGATTGACCATTACACTTTGAATGGGTGTTTTAGTCCGTTGTAGAAGAGGGACCAAAGGCTTAGATTGACCATCACTCCTTGGATGTGTGCTTTGTCTAGGCCTGGAAGCGGGACCAAAGGCTTAAAATGACTATTACTGTTTGGATGTGCAATTTGGCCAGGCATAGAAGCAGGACCAAAGGCTTAAATGGACTCTTTACTTCTCATAAAATTATCACTTTCGAAAATCGACTCTGAATGTTGATTTTTACCATTAGGAATTGCGATAGAAGTATACAGTGCTATGGTTTCGATTGTCAATTATTTTACTTTTAGCTTCTTGATAACTCATATTCAATAAAATCTCATAGCCCCACATCTCACATAGTTTTCAATGATCCCAGTTAGCACTCTGTAGTTATTTGTCTTATGCCCATTGACCTTATGGTAACGATAGTATTCACATTCTACCCAGTTTTCTCCCCTTTTATGTTCATCTTAGGAGCCAAATAATTCAATATTTCTTTAGTGAGCAACTAAAATTCTTCTTGTGGAGCATAAAAGGGAATATTTATTTTACCTTTGGTTCTTCTGGAAGCAAAATTTTCTTTCTCATTCCTATATCTCTTTCATAAAATTGGAACACGCTCTTTACATTCCTACTAATTTCCTTTTTAAAGATTGGGAGCTCTTTTTCTCTAAAGGATATGTTTACTACCCTTCTCCATTTTCGAGCAAACCGATCAAAATCAAGGTTCATTCCTATTCGAATATAGCCCCTCTACCTTGGGATTGAATATCCATCCTCATCTGAAAAAAGGGTCATTTTTCATCTTCTCATTATTCCTATGTTTCTGAATTTGTCCTTTCTCATTCAGTTCTATCATTAAACCAAAAATAGGCTTTCGTCCAATAAAAAAAGGATTCACGCTCCATTTGTCCTGATTATACTAGGTGACTTTCCTTTATTCCATTAAGGTTTGAAGGGCTAGGTTCCTTAGGTTATATACTTGTTCTTTGCTGAATTACTGTGTACTCTAATGAAAAGTCGAACAAATCAAGTTATGTTCTAAAGATCCCCGTTGGAAGATAGTCATAATGGATGTCCTTAAGAGAGAGAATTAATCCCGAGTACAATTCACTATAAAAGTACCAAAAATGTTAGTCCAAAAGTTGGGCTTTATTTATGTTCAAATCATATGCAAGAGGGAAAGTTCAAATATGCATGGGCAAGATAGCAAGTATTTGAGCAAGCATGATTATTGTCAAATAGTCAGGAATGTCAATATGCAAATAGGCAAATGTAAAAGTCCTTTATTATAAAGTCTTGATTACAATTTGAACTAGGTGGCCATGGATGACCCAAATTCAAACTTTATAAGTCTAGAAATTTACAAATGAAATTGCTCCCTTAGATGCATGCTTATTTATATAAAAATTGCTCCCTTGAATTTTTGACGTGCGACATCGACTAAACTTGGACGGCTGATATTCACTGTTGAGGTTACATGTGGCATGGTATAATTTTCTTCTTTTGCAATGACATGGCATAACTAGAAGCTACCACATGGCTACCTAATCATTTTTATGCTTATTGTTTAATCATTTAATAGCAGATGTTTAAACACTCGATAGCACTATCGTGGGTATGTGATGGCTTCTATTCCTTTAACACTCGATAACATCTTGGTTGATATGCGTTAGCTTGCTACATCCTAGTACTTGAAAATATTAATGTTGTTATGTGATAGCTCCCCATTATAGCATGCGATAGCTCTATTCCTTAGCATGTGATAGCTCTTCTTACCTTAGTGTTTGATTGCACCCCATTATAGCATGCGATACCTATACCATTTATCATGTGATAGCTCTTCTTGTCTTAGTACTTGATAGCTCCTACTGATAACATGTGATAGCTTTTCCCTTTAGCATGTGATAGCTCTTCTTGTCCAAGTGCTCGATAGTTCCCCATTATAGCATGCAATAACTTTACTCTTAAGTATCTGATAACACTTCTTATCTTAGTACTAGATAGCTTTCCTTATTATATGCGATAGATTTGCTTTTTAGCTCGTGATAGCTTTGTTTTTTAGCATGCGATAACTCATTGCATCTTGAAACTCAATAGCTCTAACATCTTTAGTATGCGATAGCTCCTTTGCACATTCAATGCTCGATATCTTATTCCATTCTAACACTCGATAGCACTTCCCACTTCAATACTCGATAGCTTGATTTATTGTCTAATATTCGATGGCTTGCTAACTTTGAACTTTTGATCAATTCATTCCTGTTTAAACTTTGAAAATTTGGGTGTAACATTTACCACCCCTATAAGAAGCATTATACACTTTAGTATAAACAAAACAATCTTTTTCTTTATCTATTTTCAAACTATCTCTTGGTATTCTTTGGGTTTAACATCTTAGCAATAGAACATTCTATTATTTAAAATCAATGGCCATTACTTATCCTTATTCCTCTATAAATACCCATCTTCTTCTTCCCTTTACTTTTATCATCTTCCTTGGAATTTGAAACTTGCATTCGCATTTGATCTTAAAAATATTCGATCTCTCAAGTTTAATTTTTGGAGGTGGTTTTTCTCTTTTATTATGATTTTCCATTCGTTTCTTTAGATTTAACATGTTTTTGTGGAATTTAAATTTCGACTGATGTCTTCTTCACCGATATAGGAATTTGATGATTTCTTTGAATCATTTAAAAAAATTGGGTTTGATGTTTCATTATCGCAAATTTTATGACCCATTACCCATGTTAACGTGCATGACAACTGTCCATTTGAAGTTGTAATAGCCACTTTATTTTTTGTTTCTTGATGGGTTAATATACAATGATTTCAAATCTCATTCACTCGATAGGTTATAAATCCTACCATTTGATATCTTTATGCTTTAAGCACTCGATGGCTTTAAATTTTTAAACAACTCGATAGGTTAATTTTATCATTTGATACTTTGTGAGTTTTAATACTCGTCGGGTTTTAATTGGTTAATCTCTTACAAGTTTCAACTATTGATAACTTTGCACCCTAAAAACTTGATAGCTTTAAACTTCTAATTATTTGCTAGCTTCAAATTTCTAAACTGTTCATAGGTCACAAGTTTTAGTTCTCGATAGCTTTAAATTTTTATACATTCGATAGGTTATTTTATCATTCGATAGCTTTGTAAGTTTTAATACTCGTTGGGTTTCAATTTGTTGATCTCTTATAGGTTTCGATACTTGATAACTTTTCACCTTAAACACTTGATAGATTTAAACTTTTAATTACTTGTTGGCCTCAAATTTCTAAATAGTTTATAGATCACAAGTTGTAGTACTCGATAACTTCTTAAACACCGGATAACTTTAAATTTCTAACTCTTGATGGTTTAATTCTTGATATTCGACCTTCTCATTTTGTAGCGTTAACTTTTAATCATTCCGCTAACCCAAAAAATGGATCAACACCCAATACGAGTATGTGAAAGCACCAGCTATGTTAGAATAGGGTAAAGATAATAGTAAACAAAGTAATGTAAAAGAAATAAGAGAGAGAAACAAAGATTTTTATAGTGGTTCGGCTGTTAACTAAGCCTACCTCCACTTAATAGTTGCTTGATCTTGTTTATATAAGATTACAAAGTGTTTGAGAGAGAAAGAGCCATAAGTATAAGGGCTAGACAAGTTCTAAGTCATAGAAATGTCTATTGTAGCTACCTTGGTGACTATGGTATAAAGGAAAGAGTTGAAGAAGAGATAGATTTCCTACGTAGTGATAGCAGAATCCAGCTCCTTTCTTGGTTGCTCTAAGATTGGTATTTATAGAGGTAGCTGTCATATTGGACCAAAAGCCCTCTACCAGAGAGATCCAGACATCGACCTAAGATAGTGTGGAAAGTTTGGATAAGCACCGAGTTAAGGTGATAACTCTGTACCGAGATATTCTATAACTCGATACCAAGTTATCCCTTAGGGGAAACTCGGTGCTTTTTCTTGGATTGGGTTTCTCACTTCGTTTTGTAGTTCCCCTTGTGTTTTCATAACTTGTTGACTTGTTTTGATGATCGCTCATTCATAATCCGGCTTATTCTACAGTGAAGTTCACTGGAGCTAACTCTTCATTTCTTGAGATAGGTCATCTGGAACTTTACGAGATCGCTTGGGCTTGCTTATAATAGATAGAGAATGGGTTGGGAAAAGTTAGGGCTCCCTACTATGGAGCACCATAACTCGGTGCCGAGTTATGGACTTAACTCGGTGCCGAGTTATGGACTTAGCTCTATAATGGCCCAATTTTCCCGTATTGTTTCTCTAACCTATGTGAGCCTACCTTGCAAGTTTCAAGTTGTCATGTCTTTATCTCGATGTTCTACCTTCTGTGGACTTCTGCTTGGTCAAAAACCCAATTTACATTTGCCTCCCAAAGTAGGTTTCGTTGGAAACAAAGTGTGCTTTGGAATGAGATAAGTTCTGAACTATTATCCTATGAGTTTCGGTTGACTATTGGATTCCACCTCGAGACATTGTTTTCAATTGGTTAATTTCTATTTAGTTATTGTCTTTGATTTCAATCTGAATTCAAATTCTCTGCACGGATGATGAACTCTTTATTCTGGAATTTGCGTAGTACTTTAAGTCGACATAGAGGTTCATTATGCTGAGTTGGAGCTAATTTGGGCAGAATTTGATAACTCGATATCGGGTTATAACCTTAACTCGGTACCGAGTTAATGACTTATAGAATATTTTAGCCAAAAAAATTTCTTCTTATATCACTTTTCTCAGCCCCTCTTCTCACTTGCCTTCTATTAATCTGAGTCTTCATAGCTTCCAGCCTGAGTTCCTAGCCCTAGCTGTGCCAACCCAAGCTTCTACTCTATGGCCGTTTAACTTTTGGCCTCATCTCCTAACTCCGCCGCCTCCACGCGCTTCTCGCCGTCACCTGAGCAGGCTGTTGCTACCCAAGCCGCCGATTGGAAACTCGGACCCAATTCATCACAATCCTAGCCAAATATACTCCTTGCCAGGATTAAAGGTTAGTGACAGTGAACTCATGCCTTCACGGCGATGGGGATGTTGATTTTCTTTAGTTGATTCCAATTTGAGGTGAAGATGATTGAGTCCAAATGCGTTTAGTTGGCGGTCTTGTTATCGTTTGTGCCCACGTTAGATGCGTATGATTTGAGAGATAAGAAGTGCTTACTAGCTTTAGCCATCTTGTTTCATGGAATTGACTAAAGCTTGATCATTCAATTGATTCCAACACGCGATTCGCTTTGAATTCGAATGTATCGGATGACTCCATTGCTCTGTTTTACATTTCTGCATGTCCAGTAAAGAAAGGACCTTCCATCTCGCTTCAAACAATGGAGCCGTTATCGATCGTTGATCGATAACAGGTAAGTGCTAAGAGATAATTTCAAAGGACGATGTGGATTGTTTTGTCAATACGAGCGAACTACCTACACAGGATGGCCCATTTGTAGTGTTTGGGGGCACTGGACTCACTCGATGTAGATAACACACTACACTTGTCTCGGCCAGCACTTAAAGTCTGATTGGTCAGCATATGCCGACCTCCTTTAGATTTCAAGCGTTAGTCACACGAGAATTCTTTATTATTTAGAAATAAAGCATACCTTCAACGAGATTTATTATCAAGAATGACACACCAATCATCCCGTCGTAAGTCTAGAAAAGAGGTATCAACACCTTCAAAGGCTGAATTAACGACGGCCCCGGTTCCCCCATCAATTCCTATAGGATCAAATTAACTTGTTCCCATGGCCCGCTTATTCCCGTCGGACCTATTCTTAATCTTCTACCTCTCGGGATGAGAATCATGACCGACCTTTTGGAGCAACTGCCTTCAATCATGATGGCCAAGACGCTAAGGAACGTATGTACACAGCATGGCATTCCAGAGAATGATGTTTGATTCCCTACTTGAACTGATTTGGCACACCATCCTCTGGAAAATTTTACTGCTTGCAATCGGTACATGTGCTTGACCGGTGCCATGCTTTCGTTCAATCGATTCCTATCTGTGGTGCTCCAGGAATTAGGGCTTGCACCATTCCAAATTCATCCTAATGGCTATGCACTCCAAAGTTTATTATATGTTCTATTCATGATCATGCTTGGGCGGCCTCCAAGGATGAACGAGCTGTTATTCCTTTTATAGTTCAAGAGGAATCAAGATTGCCTCTCCTTCATAATTATAAAAGCCTGAAGAGGTCGCAAGCTGATCGGAGATCTCCATAAAAAAGCTCATCTTTTAAGAATGAATTTTTTTATTTATTCAGTGTCCAGAGGGTTTCTACCGTCTCTTGATATCAGGAAGTAAGTCTCCATTCTTTAGGTCCTGCACGACTAGAACGCTTCACATTCTTAACTTTCTTTATCCTTTTTTGTAGTTATCCCAAGGCGAGAAAGCAGTGATGAGATTAAAGCAATGCTTGAAACTCCGAAGGCTGTGAGGGCTTCCGAGGGCATAGCAGAGTTCCTTTTAACGAATGAGAACCTTCGACAATTCGGCTTGCTTCATCATTATAGATTTTCTATGGATGAAGAGACCTTGACTTTGAGTGGCTCTAGGAGGCACAGTCATTCTTTCACCTGTACACGTGACTCCAACAAGGAGGCTCAGGAGACAGTGGCCGGCCCGTCTAAGGAAGCTCAGCCTAGAGAGATTCCTTTGAGTTAACATAGACTTACCCTCTGGAGATGACATTATGAGAGATAGGGATGAGACACACAGGATATCCCCAATCGCTGAGGAAGAGGATGAGCCGTTTCAATGGGGAGATGGGAAATAGGTGATGGTAGAAGAAGGAGAGGAAGAAGGTTCAAATGATGATGATAGTGACTTTCACATCTTCAAAGAAAGAGATGAGTCTTTTGGCGAGTCATCGGAGATGAGCCCTGACCTCCCTGACTTAACTTCCTAGGATCTGCTAACCAGTGAGGCATTGAGTCATATGCTCTCGATCTCCCCTCCTCCAGGGTAACCAGCTATTGAAACTCCATAACTATTGGAAGCCAAGCCGCTACAACTCCCATCGGAGACACATCGACCTTCGATTTTCTAAGATATGTCTTCATTTATATGAATGAATTCGGGGATATCTAGATTACCAAGATGATAGGTGAGATCAGCTCAAAAATTGATATCTCTTCTAGCGCTTTTGTGAGCGAAGGTGGAAAGACTCCAACCCTTAAACCATGCCGATATGGTTGGTAGAGTACATAGAGGATCATCGACACTACTCACTTCACTTTAGGAGCACGACACACATATTCGCATCGAGTCACTTTCTTATTAAAAGCATTAACTCCATTTTTTCATCTTTGTTTTAGGTATGATGGGTTATGGGTTATACCGTCAATTGTATCAAAAATATGGCTCCTATAAGGACCAAATCCCAGATCCTTCCCATCGCTCTCATCGTGAAACAAATAAGGAGAAAAGGAAGAGAAAGGATAAGGAGACCGCCACTTGCAAAGAGAGCGTGAGAGAGGGGATAAGAGAAAGAGAGATGGTGAGAGTGGTGCCCCTGGCGATGTACACAAGTGCTACAGAGACTCTCATGAATGCCACGAGGCTTCATTATCCATTGCTCCCCTTCGCATTAAAGCTCAAGCAGCCGCAATGCAGGAAGTCCCTTTATCTCGAGCCATAACTACTGCATCTACCTTCGGTTTTTCAAGCTAAAGGGAAAAGTTTGTACTCCCGTCGGTTCCACTCATGCTACAAACTGCATACCCACATTTATTCTTAAAGGGTGTTAAGTTTGACAAGAACATCAAGCCCACCAACAGAGCCACTTCCTTGTGCAATCTTTATATAGTCCACGAGGACTTAGAAGCTGGGTTTGATTGGCAGCACCTCGTGAAGGAATTTCAGACCTAAATCACATCAATTATCATGAAATTCTCCCACTCAAGACTAAAAGGTCAGACCATGATAAAGCAATTAAGGATCACGATACCGAAATAGCGAAGTTGAAAGCTAAGAGGGATGAAGCCCTAAAGGGAAAGGCTGTCAGTGACAAGTTATTGACCGAGGCGAACCGGGCTTACGACAGAGCACTTATTGTGATTAAAGATCAGCTTAAAGACGCTAGTAGAGAATCCGTAAAACTGACAAAGTAGATCACTGTTGTAGAGAACACTATCAAATCACGGGATCAAACCATTGCTGGTCAAGCTACAGTCATCGCCGAATATGCCGCTGAACTTACCCGACTCCGCAAAGAGAACAAACAGTTGGCCAAGAAGAACAAAGAAGCTGCAATTGGCAAACTGGTGGAAAAGGTCGACCATCTGGTCACACAGTTGGAACTTTCGAAGCTTCGAACAGAGTATGATGAGGCAATAGGACAGATGGATGCTAGTGTGCTTCACCTCTACACTTGCAATGTGATGAATAAGGGCAGCCTTAAATGGCTTGGCGATGATTATCCCGGACTCTCGCCATAGTCTGGGAGGAAGTGCTAGTAAGGTCAGAGTGGGGTAGGGATATGCGCTCCGAGGAAGAATTTATGGCTTCCTACCTCAACTCTGAAGATATAGATTTTCTAGCAGTCAACAGATAGATTCTTTAAGAGAAGAAGGAGAAGGAAGCTGGTGACGCTACTACTTAAGCTCTTACTGGCCCAAGCTCTTCCGGTCAGGGTGATACATCTATTCCAAAATCTTAAGAGAAAAAAACAACCATCCCAACATCCATGGCCGCTAGTTCCGAAGCTACTCATGCCCATCTATTTTTTGAAGCCCTAGGTGAGCCACACCTTTTTTCGATTATCGTACGACCCTCCGAGTTGAGGACTGGTGGAGAAGCTTTCGAAGTTGAAGTTCATGACCAAACTCCTAGCTTAGGTATTTCTCTCATCTCTCCAGTGCTCCAAGCACTTTGATTCACTCCAGAATCCTAATCTAAATTGTATACCTGTGTTTCCAAACTTGTAGGTCAGCCATCTCTCCCACCTCCTCCTCTAGCTGCACAGGGCTTGGGAGCCATGGATATCTTTACTGCCTCCACCACTGTCTCCATAGTGGCTTTTGGCACAATCTCTTTCTCCAGCTCCAAGCCTGGGCCCGATTCCGAGAAGATAGGCGCACTACACAACCTGGAGGAGATATCTGTATCGCAATAAGAGGAGGCCACTATCATTGGAGAGTCATGGCCAACGGACATGAAGACCATAACCGCAAGACTAGAAGAGGAAAAGAAGGGATTCTACACAAAGAAGGAGAAAGAGGAGGGAAAGCGCAAGACTGCGACGACCGTTACTCTCCGGATATCGAAGGGCGGGAGTGACACTGTTGGAGGGTTTGAGGGGTCTGGCCCCGTTACTAGAGGGAGGTACACACCCATGGAGGGAAGAACAACCCCTAGCTTGGAGAGCAAGAAGAAGATCCTGATCCGCCTAGGAAAAGGCAGCAAAGGAGGAGGGAAAGGTGGAAAGAAATCGTGATGGGCTCGAGCACCAGTGGAGCAGGGTACTTGTGGACTTTTTGGTGTATGTCTTTTGTGTTGTTTATGTCTATACAAGTACAGAGTCTATGCTTATTATTTCTTTCTTTTATCGTTGCATCAGTAGAGTCTGTATTTTTGCTTTTATTGTGTCCAAAAAGCCGATATTATGCAGGTACAGGCCCCGCTGTTTGAATTGTATAAAGAATGATACTGGTAATGAAAAGATTAGCAATTCTATTGCAATCTTTCTTGTGCACTTTCCCTATACTTTACGTACTATTCCTGTTTATATATCATTGTGTGTATACAATATGATGATCTGTCTTTCAATTTCCATATTATATATTATTGTACTGTGTGATGTGTGTATCTACTACAACTCTATGGTGTAAATAGTGAAATTTGTAGTTATTTTTGTATACTACTTTGCTTAGTTCTGTTGTAGGCCAAAATTCTCTGTTTGGCATAACAGTACTATGGTGTGATTTATTTTATTTTGACCAAGTGTTAGTGTGTGCGCCCCCACGCTATAGGGCTGGTTACTCTGAACACTTGACCTAAACACTTGGTAAGAGATCGGGTACTTTAGGCGACTCTCTGGTTGCCCCAGTCCGAGTTATACGGTAGCTCCTGTCTTCAAGAACTTTTGGTTTGGATGCTCAATTCCGAGCATTTTGCACTTCGATCATGGTCGAGTTTCTCCAAGTTTAATATTGAAGTCCCGTCCGCGTGTCAGTTTCTATCTCCGAAAACCCACGAATTGCTCAATCCCTTGGGTTTTCCTACGATGTCACTCATCTCCGAGCGATGTTGAGTTTTGGCAAGTATTTACTGATTTTCCAACAAGCTTGGTGATTTGAGATTTACTAGCGTTGCCAGGGCGACACTAATACTTGAAGGACAGAGATCAGATTTTACCGTCGATCCTATGGTTTGGAATCTTCGTGGCACTGCCAGGGCAAGGCTGGTCTCTTGGCAAGCAATGATTGATTTCTACTAATCCTTCAACAGATAAATTTCCCGACATTGCCGGAGTGATGCTGGTACTTAGGAGATTCTGACAAACTGTCGTTGTTACCATAATAACATCGATAACTTGGATACAAAGGGGTTTCCCAGCATTACCGAGGCAGCGCTACTACTCAGAGAGCTGGAGTCAATTTTTCTATCATTCTAACGGTTCTGGAGTCAATACCTCTTATCTAGAGAGTAAGAAGCATTTTTCCAGTTATGTATGCATATTCCTTTCGAAAATGCATTTCCACCGGTTTAAGGAGCGATATGCAGCCTATTGAATGGAGTAAGGGTGTGTTGCATACTTGAACGCAGTTCCATTGGTTCAAGCATCTTTGTGCGGATTATAGTGTGGCACAAAGAGGAGTGCTTACTTGGATGCGGTTCCATTGGTCCAATAAAGGACATATGGCTTATGGGATACATGCAAGGAGTTATTGCATACTTGAACACAATTCCACCGGTTCAAGAAGCGATGCACGGCTTATGGGATGCGTGCAGTGAAATATGGCATACTTGAATGTAGTTTCATCGGTTCAAGCAGCGACATGTGGCTTATAGGATGCACACAAGGAGATATGGCATACTTGAACGTAGTTCCACCGATTCAAGCAATGACATGTGGCTTATGGCATACACACAAGGAGAATGATAAGTTCCCTGATGCCGCCGTAGCGACAACGAGTCTTCTTGAGGAAATATGGGAATTCCCGATGCTATCGGAGTAGCACCGGTTCTCAGAAGGCAAGGATCGATTTTGCCCGTCGATCTGGCGATTTCAGTCGATTTTACCGTCGATTCAGTGATTTGCTTATAAGAATGCGGTTCCATTGGTTCAAGAAGCAAAACTTTACTAATAAAATAAAGAGAGAGGTAAGTCTTGCCTATTTAAAATGCCCCCACTGTCCCTAGGTGGCTTGTTTGCAAAAATAGGAAATACATAGATAAGTATTAAATAAAATAGTGCCGCAGCGAGTCGCTATTCCAAGCACAAGGATTCAGAATTCCATCGACCGTTGTCAGCTTGAACGTTCCAACTCCAAGTTTCTGGCCAATTACATAGGGTCCTTCCCAATTCGGACCAAGTACTCCCATACCCGGGAAGATTCGTTTCAAGATGAGATCTCCCACATCAAAGGTGCTATTGCGAACCTTGGTGTTGAAGTGTCATGCTACTCTTTTCTAGTGAGCAGCAGTCCTTAGTTCAGCTTCCTCCCCCATCGATCTGGTCAAGCGACTCAAGCAGGAGCTTTTCATTTTCTCTTTAATTGAAGTGTCACCTCTGATGAGAAGGGACTTCCAGTTCCACTAGGATGATCGCTTCTAAACCATATGCCAAGGCGAACAGTGAGTGCCCAGTCGTAGATTTATGTGTTGTTCTGTAAGCCCATAGTGCAAGTGGAAGCTCATCAACCCAGTTTCCTTTATCTTTCGTTACCTACTTCTTGATGGCAGGTTTGATGGTTTTTTTCACTGCTTCTACTTGCTCAAGTGCCTGCGAGTGTAATACCGTGGAAAAGCTCTTCTTGTTCCGATAATGCTTGCAGAAGTCCTTGAATTCAGCACTTTGGAACTAAGTTCCATTGTCTATGATGATGATTTCCTATGGTACTCCAAACCTACAAATAATGTTTTTAGTCACAAAGTTAATCACTTTTTTAGTGGTAATGGTGGCAAGGGGTTCCGCTTCAGTCCATTTGGTAAAGTAATCAACTACAATGATAGTATATTTGGCTCCTCCTTTGGTTATTGGTAACTCGCCACTTAGACCAATTCCCCAGATTGTAAACGGCCAAAGGCTGACCATTTGCTTAAATTCCGAGGATGTGGTTCTTGGGATCTTTGACTATCTATAGCACCGATCATAAAGCTTGGCGTAATTTGCTGCATCTCAGTTGATTGTGGGCCAGAAATATCCATATCGTAGAACCTTCTTTGCCAATGTATGCCCTCCGGTGTTGTTGCTTCAGCTGCCTTCATGGACTTCCATCAGAATCTTCTTGGCTTCGTCTTTGGTTACACACCTAAGTAGGGAGGAGAAGACTCTTCTGTATAGCACTCTATCTTGTAAGAATCGCTGTGCCTTTCGAAGGAGCTTCTATTGTTCATTCCGGTCTCTGGGGAGTATCCCCTGAGCAGGTAGTCCTTGATTGGCGTCATCCACGATTCTCCATCTTTGATAGTCTATAGAGCCCAGTTTACATCCATCTGATCTATACTAGGAGCCGTCAACACTTCCACTAGAACCAATCCCATTGCCTGTGCATCTCTAGTGCTAGCTAATTTGGCTAAGTGGTCAGCCTTCTATTTTGCTCTCTTAGAATATGGGTTATGGTGTAGTGTTTAATGTCGTTGAGCAGTTTCCATGCTTTTGACAAGTATGGAGCAAGATTTACCCCTTTAGCTTGATATTCCCTTTTACCTGGCGAACGACTAGTTAAGAGTTGCTGTAGATATGCATAACTTTTATTCCTAGTTCCTTCACAATTTTCAATTCTGCTATCAATACCTCGTACTCTACCTCATTGTTAGTAGCAAGGAACTCCAGTCTTAAGGCATAGCAGAACAATCATCCTTTAGGAGTCTCAAGCACAACTCCTGCTCCTGAGTAGAATTCATTTGATGTGCCATCGACAAACAGCTTCAATTATGATACCATTTCCATTGTCTCCTGCTCTTCGTCATCTCGAATGATGAATTCTATTTCAAATGTTGAACCATCAACACTTTAATTGGATGAGCTGGAAAGTACGGTCACAACTTCCTTGATGCTATTAGTAAGCAATATGCTGATTTTTCCAACTTCGAACAGTTCCATTCAGCTCCAGTGAAGCGTTTCCTGATGTAGTAGATAGAACATTGAATTTTGGCTTCCTCACGTACAAGCGCTGCACTTAGAGCATGGAGGACACTACCAAGTAAATGAACAAGTCTTCTCCTTCCACCATCTTGGATAGTATTGGTGGAGTCTCCTTGTGTCGTAGTAGTTCTTCAAAAGCCGTCTAACAATCCTAATTCCACACGAAGTTATTCTTAGCTTTCTATAGTGCGTCAAAGAATGGTATACAGTTATCTATTACTTTGAAAATGAATCAAATTAATGTGTTTTTCCTATTCAAGCTCTACAATTCCTTCTTTGTTGAGGGGGCGGTGACATTCTATAGGGCAATATCTGCTCTGGATCAGCTTCGATGCTCCTAGCATTTACAATAAATATAAGGAATTTTTCGGAAGCTATGCCAAAAGAACACTTTTGTGGATTCAGTTTCATCCCGTATTTCCAAAGGATTTCAAACATCTCCTAGAGATCATCCAAATGATTTCCAGATACTCATGACTTTATGAGCATGCCGTACATACTTCCATTGTCCCTTCGATATGGTTCTTGAACATTGTGTTTACCGGTCTTTGCTATATAGCTCCAACGTTCTTCTGACCGAACGACATTACTCAATAATAGTACAATTCCAAGTCAGTAATGAAATTGGTATTTTCCTAATCGGTTCCGTGCATCATGATTTGGTTGTACCCTGAGTAGGCATCCATATAAAAGGGTAGGTCATACCATGCGGTTCCATCGACTAGCTGATCAATCCTAGGTAACGGGAAGCTATCTTTCGGGCAACCTTTATTCAGGTCTGAGTAGTCGACACAAGTTTGCCACTTCCCATTCGACTTTCGGACTAGCACAGGGTTTGATACCCACTCAGGGTAGGTTGCGTCGCGGATAAAGCCGTTAGCTAACAGCTTATCTACTTCTTCCTTCAATGTAGTGGATCGCTCCAGACCCATACTGCGTCTCTTCTGTCTTACTAGAGTGAACATGGGATCGATACTGAGTGTGTGACATGCTATCTCCAACGAAATCCCCTACATACCATAATGCATCCAAGCAAACATGTCCAAATTGGCGCAAATAAATTTAATTAATTCCTATTGCATTTTAATTCCAAGCTGTGTTCCTATCTTTAAGACTCGAGTTAGATCATACATATCCACAGGGACAGACACCGTAAACTCTATCGACGCTGCCTACTCCTCCTCTGAACTCTTCTTCCTAGGGTCCAAAGCCTTGTCAAAGTGGCTATGGTCCTCGAGCTAGGGGCGGTTCTGTAATTGTTATGCTTGTGGTTCATGCATGTGGTGAGACTTCCCTACATTCCTACCTTTCTCACGATGCTTGGATCTGTATAGTTCAGCGACGTAGCATTCTCTTGTAGCACTTTGGTCTCCCCTTACTTCTCTAATCCCATTCTCCGTTGGGAACTTCATGGTAAGGCACCAGGGTGCCCAAGCTATTCTGAAATTGGCAAGGGCCGGTCGACCCAAGAAAGTGTTGTAAGCTGACATTTCATCGAATATTATGAAGGTTTGGATAAGGACCACCCTTCGTTCTCCTTCTTCGAGCTCTACAGGTAAGTCAATCATCCCGACTGGCTGTCTCAATACTCCTGTAAAGCCCTAGATCTTAGTTCGACACGCAGTCACATCTTTGATGCTTATCTTTATTTAATCGAATGTTTGTTGAAACAAGGTGTTAACCGAGCTCCTACTATCAACCAATACTCGATGCATAACTGCTGGTCCGATTCCGTTGGTCACCACAATTGGGTCGAGAGTTGGAGCCTCTATGCCTTTAGTATCCCGATTCTGGAATACAATATCATCAGTGATTGTTCTTTGGTGTTTTACAGGAGTTCCATCCTCAATTTCATAATAAGTTTCCTTAGGAGCATGCTTCAGGGAACTAGCGTATCGCTCCATCTCGCCCCAACTCTTCTATGCTGGGGGAGGTCCTCCAGAAATAGTACTGATAACAAGTCTCTATTCCATCCGTCTGGGTCCTTTTCCGCTGGGTCCAGATTGGTTTCCTTAAGCACTCGGAACTTGGGGTCCAGTAGGTTGGTTAGAGTTTTATGATTTATTCATGTACTGCTAAAGCCTGTTGTTCCTTATCAATTCCTCAATCAAGTCTTTAGGTGTCGGCACTCATTCGTGTTATGCCCTTTGCGTTTCATGGAAGCGGCAGAACTTCCTTGATTACTTTTGTCGTTCAGATTCTTCCTTCCTGGGAGGCTTGTTGTATCACTCAGTTCCCTGAGTTGCAAGGTAGATGTTCTCCAAGTTGCCATTCAATGGCTTATACTCCTCGGGTTTCTGGTTCCTGATTTGCTTTCCATTCCCGTCATGTCTGCTAGTGTTCTGGTTCTTCATTTTCTGATTTCCATCTTTCCCCTGCATTTCCTATCGTGGTCCTATAATTGTTTCCATCCTGGTTGACCACTACATTGCTCTGAACTACCTCCTACGGTTGCACATTAGCAGTCTTGCCTTCCAATGCATCTACTCTTCCGATCTTAGATATTGACTTGCCTTTCGGTTAAACTCCTTCATGGTGGTTGGTTGTTTCATCATAATCCATCTTCCAAAGTCTATGTTCAGATGGATAGCTCAAACCAAATCCATGAATACCATATCTTCGTTAGGATTTCTCACTTCAGTAACCGCGGTATTAAACCGGTTCGTAAAGGTTTTTGGTGACTCATTTGGTCCTTGGAAAAAGCCAGATAGAGACATCACATCTTTTGGTTGTGCTATGTGAAGTGTGAACTGTTCCAGGAATTTCCTTGCGAACTCGTTAAAGGTAAAATGGATCCTGATGGGAGTCTGGTAAACCACATAGAAGCAACACCTTCCAATAAGATAGGAAAACATCTACAGTAGACAACATCCATTGCCCTAGCTCCATCCATATGCCAATTGTACTTGTACAAGTACTGTTTGGGATCTGTCGTCCCGTTGTAAGATGGCATAGTGGGCATAGTAAAATTCTCAGGGTACTCTTCATCATCGTCTTTCCTACATTTATTTTATTTCATTAAGCGTTTGACCATGTCCACAATGAATGCCTCACTAGTCCGGTAGTCCACAGGTCAACTGTCAGGGGCTACGCCAAGCATTTGACTCTGCAAACATGCCAACTGTAGCCTGGGTTCTCCATTCTCCGAGAGAACCACTACTGTAGAATTCCCTTGGCGCACAGTTTGCCTTATAGCGGTAGTTTGAACTTCTTTTCCGGTATTTTGCCTACCTATGTCAGCATTCAATTCCGGTCCTTTAACATCAAGTTGCACGTCATCTTCAAAATTAGAGAGAAGCATTGCAATATTCCCTTGTGGATCCTCACTCTAAGGTTAGGGTTTGTAGCAGATTGTCCTCCGGCAGGAGGGGTACTTCCATTACCTTCAATAACAATTCCAGTAGCTCCACCAACTATCTCATTTTGCTTTTGCTTGCCATCCCTACTATTCAAGCCTAAGATGGAGGAATTCTCCTATTCCGTAGCAATTGCAGTTTCCTATCTAGTCCTTGGGGTAGTTGGTGGTTGTAGTGCTAGCAAAGCATCAATCTTGTCCATAAGAGCCTTCCAACTATCAACCATCTTCTGGTTAAGTTAATTAACCATCTAGTTAATCTCTCCTCTGGTTGCAACCCCCCTTAAGTGGAAGCACCTGGTGCTAGATTTCTAGCATTAACCTTTGTTCGATGATTGCTAGCATTATTTATTTCAGTTTGTCGGGGCTTTGCATCATCACCACCGACTGTTGCTCCTATGGATCTTCCAGAAGTGGTTTTCAGTTTCCTAGTTGCTGTTGATCCCCGATAGAAAGCCTACGAATCTTCGAAGCAAATTCCCTGGATCTAACCATTGGATCTCTTCTAACCCAAAATAACAAGCTAGATCTGAGCTTGGGTTCAGATTTTCTTAGTGAAAGCACCAACATGTTAACCCAAAAAATGGATCAACACCCGATATGAGTATGTCAAAGCACCAGCCCTGTCAGAATAGGGCAAAGATAATAGAAACATCAGTAAAGTAAAAGTAATAAGAGAGAGACATAGATATTTTTATAGTGGTTTGACTGTTAACTAATCCTACTCCACTTAACAGTTGCTTGATCTTGTTTATATAAGATTACAAAGTGTTTGAGAGAGAAAGAGTCAAAAGTACAGGGGATAAACAAGTTCTAAGTCCTAGAAATGTCTATAGTAGCTGCCTTGGTGACTATGATGTAGAGGAAAGAGTTGAAGAAGAGACGGTGTTCCTGCGTAGTGATAGCAGAATCCAGCTCCTTTCTTGGTTTCTCTAAGGTTGGTATTTATAGGAGTAGCAGTATTTTGGACCAGAAGCTTATTACCAAAGAGGTCCAGTGTAACGACCCGTATTTTTTGATAATTAAAAATATTAAATTAAATAAGATTTTGGAATTTAAATATTGGAAGAAATTTAAAATTTGTGATTTATTAATGAGAAAAATAACTAGAATGTAATTTAATAATGTTGATTTAATTTAATTGATAACTATTTTAATGTAATTTCAATCAATTGAAATAATTGTAAAGTTAATTTGGTTATAATTATAAATAAGGAATAAATTAAATGTTGGATTTAATACTGAAATTATATGTTATAAATTAGAATAAGTTTATTAAGGAATATGAAATCAATTAATCAGTATGTGAATTTATTAGCTTTGTTTGTAAAAAATAAACATAGAAATGTGTTTGAATTATTAATGTGTAACAATTGTTTAATTACCATTTCATTATTTGATCCGTTGAAATTAATTTGGAAATCAATGTGAATCAATATAATTAAATATTACAGTTAATATGAGTTAAGATGGAATTGTAGAATATGAATGTAATAAAATGTAAACTAATGTTAATTATATCCATATGATATTTTTATGATTTAATAATAAAAGTGAGAATCAAAATATAAGAATTTGATTGAAATTTAAATATAATTAACTGGGGTTTTATTTCAATTTCAATTGAACTTTGAAATTTATGTATATTTAAATAGTGGATTTAACATGGAAATTTTATTTTAATAAGTTATTAATTTCTATGTAATCAAGAATGATAAAAATGGTTAACTTTTAAATTTGAATTTAAAAGTGATTAAACCAATTTAATAATAATTTACTTAATTAACATGAAATTTCCCATTTTGGCCACTATCTCGGATTTCGACGAAACTAGTTTTATCGGATCCGTAACAGTGAATGATTGTAAGATTTCAAGTTTCGTAGCAATCAGACTTGTCGTTTGATCGTGCGGACTCGAAACGCATAGAAATTGATTAATGGAATTTAAATTTATATAATTCGATTTTTGAAAGCTAACTTCTATGTACAACGGAATTGGGGTTTGAAACTAGTTCCATTGAGTTTAAAAATATCGTAAACCTATATTTTAGTATATGGGATGACCTATTTTCGTTTTGGGAATGAAACGGGCTTTTAAGGTCGTTGTTATAGTTTCGACCCAATTCGATTTGTCCATTCATTCTTATCTAGCTTTGTCCATATATTTTTTCTAACCCTAGCAGCCTATATTTTCTGATCTCTGTACGTACCACAAATTTTTGCGCCTTCCTTTCTTCCCAATGGTTGAAACCCTAATTCCCAAATTCGATTTCAAATCAAATTCAAAATCCAAACTCCTCAAACCATAGCAAATTATATAACGTTGGAAAGCTCTTGAAGAGCGTAATCTACTGCAGCAATTCGTTTTTCGATTTGGTGCATCGTTTGGCCAGAAATTGATGATATTTCTCGGCCGTCCATATTAGGGTTTGTCGTTTAACGGTGGATCTTCGTCGATAGGACGATCGGGTGGTGCTGAAGCGTAGGGGAGGTCGAGTGGAGCAGATCCATGTGGTTGGAATGTCGTGATGGTGCACGACATCGCCAGAATCGGCGATTTTTTGGAGCGGCAGCGCTGGCGGCTCGAGCAGCCAAAAATGATCGCGAGCATATGGGGAGGCGCGGCCTTGGGTGGCGAGTCGAGCGGCGGTGGTTGATTGGGTCAGAGATGAACGTGGGCGGCGCGATAATTGGTTGAAGGGTGGCGGCTGTTGGGTTCGAACATGCTGTCGAGTGCTGTAGCGTGATCAAAGGGTTAGGGTTTGTTGAGGTAAACGTTAATTACCATATTGCCCTCTGTTTATTTTAATTTAAAATTTAATTTTTCAAAACTTCTAACTCACATAACTTTTGCATACGAGCTTCGATTGACGCGCGGTATTCTCCGTTGTGATCTTATCGAAATTTCGGACATTAAGGAAAAGGTTTGGTTGAAGTCTGAGACTGTTGGATTTTTGGGCTATATTTGTATTTTTAAATCGACGATAAATCAAAGGTGAGTGATTTAACCCACTCATAAATACTAAACTATCTTATGTTAGTTAAATTGAATTTATGATGTGATTAGAAATTTATTGATTGCTATTTGGTATTTTAAATTGTCATTTAAATTTAATTTGAGTTTATTTGAATTGCATTGCCATTTAAATTAATATTGAATTTAATTGCCAACTAAATACCTGATAATGATAACCAATTTATTTGTTGTGATTTATTGTGTGATTTGAATGATGATTGTGATGGATGTTTAATTGTTGATATTTAGATGATTGGATATTATATTTATTTTATATGTTGTTATCACACTGCAAGTTACCTTAGTTATTATTAGAAAAATCACTATGGATTGAAATAATACATGCCCGAATGGTCTTATAGATTAGGGGAAAATCGTTATGGGTTGAAATGATAAACTCGAGTGATTTTATGGATTTTGAATATTACTCGAGATTGCGAGTTGAAATGATATATACTCGTAAATTTAAATTTATTGTGGGTTGAAATGATATATATATCCGTATCACTTGACCATAGGGTAGAAAATTATATATGGACACCGGATTGGTTAAATTAAATGATTTTAAATCCTTAATTTTTGAGTCCGGTTAAATGATATTATGAAAAAAATTAGATTTATATGAACTGAATTATTTCCCAAATCCAAGTTTTTAAATGTTGAAATTGAAATTGGTTTAAATGAATTGTTTAAAGAATTTAAATTGAAATCTTAAAGTTGAATTTTGAAATAAATGAATTTATTAAAATTAAGTTATTGTAAACGTTTGAATATTTAAACTTTGAAACCTATTGAATTTGAAGTGGTTTAGATTTGTAGTTCAAACATGGATTTGAAATCGATGTAAATTGAAATGGTTTTTTATGAGAATTTGAATTGAAACCTTTAGCCTTTTTGAATTGAATCGTTGAATTGAGATTGATTTAAATTGAATTTTGGAACTAAAGTTGATTTGAATTGATTTGTGAAATTGGAAGAAATAATTCTAATTTGAAACTATTTTCGATATAAACTCTTTTAATATACAAACTCTTTTAACATATAAACTATTTTCTCATAAACCATTTTAATATATATTATTTTAAATTTATAAACAATTTTCAATACATTAACAATTTTTAATATATATCCTATTTTAATATATAAACGATTTCTAATATATAAACTATTTCTAATATTTATACTGTTTTGATCTATAACTTATTTTTAAATTATAAACTATTTTAATATATATGCTATTTTAAATTTATAAACAACTTTTAATATATATATTTTAATATATAACCTATTTTAATATATAAACTATTTCTAATATATAAACTATTTTAAGCTATAACTTATTTTTAAAATATAAGCTATTTTAATGTATAACTATTCCAATATATAAACTACTTTCAATATTCAAACTATTTAAAGTTGGAACTGTTATGATTTAGATTTAATTGCGAATATTTTGATATGATGGTTTAACCTATTTTGTGGTTATGATGTTGAAAATGAATATGATTTAAAGTGAATATGATTTCGAAAGTGAATATGATTTCGAAAGTAATATGATTTTGAAGTGAATATGATATTCTAATATCAATTATGAATCGGTTTTTTGGAAATGTAAAAGAACCAACCGGTATGAAATAAGCGTTTGGTTATTAAAGAGACCGGGATCGGATATTGTCATACTCTCTACCAATACTGAAAACCACTTTAACAACTGTGCACATGGTGGAGAATCCAGAATAAAGTAGGATGGTTTGGCAAACGCTACTGTATGAGATATGAATGCAGCCTTGACCCCCTCGGTTCAGCTTGATATGACTAAAACAGGAGCCACGCCAGGCCAAGTGAGGTCGCTCCTCCGATCGGGCACATTTCTTCAATGCCATATCTGTTACTTTATGATTTGACTTGGTGGCCACCTTTGATTTTGATAATGGGAGCGTGTCTCGAGGTGGGCGGTAGTCGCTGCTATGCGTTACCACAGTCCGGATCCGCGAAACGGTAGTATCCTACCCTAGGCATTGCCTCGCGTGCCTTGTCATATGCCTCATCGAGCCCATTATGAGTTTGGTTTGTATCGTACCTATGGAGTGCTCCCTGAGTATTCTACCGGTTTGGTGGAGCTTACAGTATCTGTATAGACTATGATATTTATATAAAATGTGTTAAAGGGGATATGGGTAACGCCTTAATGCTATTTTAATACTTTACTTTACTGTAGACATATTATAATAGTGTATTGTATTATGTATGTAGATAGTTTAATGGATCCTTAGGAGATGGTAATCACGAACATCTCTTAAGTTATTGCACACACGTTATACAATGGATAGGAGATGTAAAATCCCGTAAATATCTCTGAAGCCGTTACACTCAAATTTACCTATTTTGATTTAACTTACATAAGATCTTTTAGTTCTGACTCGAGTGTTTTGTCTTTTCATTACGCTCGGGTCAACCTGAGCTTTTCAGTGTTGAAGACTTTATTTCTGAAGGAAAAAGATGGGGATTTGTATGCTATTTATTATATATATATATTCCACTGCATCATGATGTTCCGCTGCATTATTTATTTATTCCTGCTATATGTGTAACTCTGATCTGTATTGTAAAATTGTACTCAAATATTATTTGTAAAACAGCTTCATGAACTGTTTATTTGATTATTATATTTTATCATTCCGCTGTGAGATTCTGTGTTTTGTTTTCCTTTCTTTTCTCTTATTTTCTTATTTACCCCATTAACAATCCTCCCTTTTGAATGGTTTGAGTTGACATGTGTGTCTTCTTTGGCACTCGGTGGGTGCAGCATGATAGGGGGTTCTTGCTTCTAGGTTTGGTAGCGAACAGATGACTCTTACTCCTACATGTCCCAAGAGGATGGTGCAATCGAGAGGCTAGCCGTAAAAGCAGAACACGGGTACCAATGTATGCTACGGTGGGTTTACTCACTGGTAGGTGTCCTGTTACATTTGGTATCAGAGCTTTGGTTTAGCGATAGCCTTAGCTTTGTGGGGTCTGACTCATTAGAGATAGGGTAGTAATACCCTAGAATGAGTCCGCCTGAGTGTATATATATGAGAGAGCGTATTTGTTAGTGTTATAAATTTGTTTTTCTATTGTGTTAATTTGTTATGTTTAGTATTTATAAATTATGTTCGGTACATAGGACGCTATGGCATCGATAGGATTTCTAAACACTAAATAGGGCAGACCGACATAATATTGTTTGAAATATAGGTAAATGAAATAATTTTACCTAGTATTATATTTTGTATATACAAGAATACTTTTTATAAATGGATATAGTTGTATGTGATATGTTTGTTTGTTAGGAAGTGGAATTTTATAAATACAGGTTGCAAAATGGGATTTATAAATAAAATAAATATAAATTGGAAATTTGAGAACTTAAGTTCTGGGTTTTGAAATTGGTTTTCAAAGATTTTGGAATTTAATATTAGAATTATTTGGAAGTATTTTCGAATATAAATATTTCAATGCGATTTGAAAGAAATATTTTAAAAAAAATATAAAAGGAAATAAGTTCTGTACTCCCCTCTTCTGTCATTGGAAAATAATTTAGGTGAGGACGGCCGCATCATCGACATTTATTTTCGAGTTTCAAAGTGGGAAGGCCACTGTAGTAGCTTTACTACACATTTGTTTCGATAAATAAATCTTAATTTTAAATTTCTAATTATGATTTGAATATATATAAAAGATATGAGTATATATATATTATTTTAAAATGACTTGAAATGGAACCCGGTATTTAGTTCTTAAATTTCTACAAATTAGGGATTTCAATTATTGTAATGAAATGAAATCTTAACTATTTTAATAATTGGAAACTCCTAAAATGAAAAATAAGGAATTAGAAGTTAAGTGATCAATGAAATATAAAGAAATTAGAGGTTTGTCACTTGTAGATATAAGGGTAATGAAATTAGAAGATGTAAACCATTGAATACTTTTCCTAACTAAAATGAATAAGATAAATTTGTATAATATTCAATTTGCATTCTTAAAAACATGGATAGAACTTACCATAAATGTTTAAAAGTTGAAATGTTAATAGGAATATGAGATAGAATATTATACAAGTACAAGTAAAAGCTTAATGATAGAAATGGCTCAAAAATGAACATATGTTTATAAATAAAAGAATTAAGATGTTACTGGAATATTATGAACTTAATTTATGTTCTGAGGTGATTTATAATTAAATTGAATAGTTAAAAGGAAATACAATTTAAGTAAATGATTATAAACTTAAAGAAATGATTGAAATGATTCACGAATGAATATTAATATTAAATTGAAATCAAGCTATATAAAAAAATGAATGTGAATTAAAAGGTAGAAAACTTAAGTATGAATTTACTCACTAATGAATATTTATCTTAATTGGAAATCAAGTTATATAAGTAAATGAATGTGAATTAAATTACAAGGAAACTTATATGATATTTCAAGAATAGATTTACTGATGGCTTCAGATATTGAATGTGAAGTAAGTTTTGTACTTAAATGAATGTAAACTAATAAAAGATGACATTGCATGAATAAATGAGAATTTAAATAAATCTTATGTTAATAATGTGAAAAGGAACCAATAGAATAAACTTAAATAATATTTAAATTCTTTGTTGTTTGGTTTATGGGAAATTTGGGAAAGGATACTTCAATTTGTTTAAGGATGTATGAATAATCTATTAAGAGATTACCTGAGGGCTGTTGAGCGTAAGGTACACTTGGTAGTTTATATATCACCCTTGAATGATGAGAAGTTCTAAACCTGAACAAACCGTTAGTTTTTGGCTGCTATGGATGTATGGTTGATTCCCTTGATACATATAATGGTCGTGCTGTTTTGTTTGCATATGTTTATTATTTGTGTTGTATTACTTTGTGATTGATAGTAACAACTAAAATATATTATTCTTTCACATAATTATCACTCTTTTGGATTATATAAGTGAAATACAGGTTTATGGAAGCAATAGTTACTGCTTTTGGTTTCATAAATAAAGTTTGTTTGCCCGACAAATAGGTACGTTTTCGGATTAAGGTTTTATAGCAATATTTTATTGTTTTCCAGTGGTTTGGAATGTTTTATTTTGAAATATGATATATATTATAATTATTGATATTATTATTTTTCTGGACCTATTTGTATAAAGGAGACTCTGCCGAATTTGTTTTGTGAATTTAAGACTAAGAAATTTTTTGTGAAAGTGAAAATATTTTCAAACTTTTATTTAACTTGAATATGAAGATTTAATTGTTTATAAATTTGTAACGACCTGCTATTTCGAACCTTCCAAATCGACAATCATCCACTCATGTCAGACTTGAATTACTCAAAATAACAAATTGTTAATTTATATTTGGCAAAACTCAGCATATACGGTAAACAAATCAATCACAGAATCACAGACACGGGGTAATATAACAATAAGCAGTGGAATAGATAAATAGTAGTTCATGAAGCTACTATATAAATATCAGAGTTGAAACAAGATACAACAGAAATCCAATACATAGAAGTGTCAATACAAAAGAAAATGACAAGTCTGCACTAAACAACTGGAAACTACTGGAATAACTGAAGCTGAACATATATAAGACAGATCTTCAAGCAAAGCTCCAAAATCTAAAGGTGAATCTCAAATGCTGTGGCACTTAGTCTGACCCGAGCATAAAGCAAAACAAAAAACACTCGAGCCAGGATTAACATTCTTATATTAGTAAATTCAACTCAAGTGAAATGCCAAGTGAAATGCAAAATAACTTAAAGGATGTTTGGGATTCCCATCCTCTAAGGATCCACTAAACTATCTACATACATAGTACAATATGCTACATATATAATGTCTATAGTAAAGTAAACTATTAAAATAGCGTTAAGGCGTTACCCATGTCCCCCTTAACACATTTTACATAAATGTCATAGTCTATACAGTACTGTAAACTCCACCAAACCGGTGGGATATCAGGGAGCACTCCATAGGTACGACACAAACCAAACTCGTAGAAGGCGCGATAAGGCATGTGACATGGCACGCGTGGCAATGCTAGGGTAGGATTCTACCGTTTGCACTCCCGAACTGGTGGAAACGCGTAGCAGCTACTACCGCCCACCTCGAGACACACTCCCAAATCAAAGGTGCAACCAATCAAATCACAAAGTAATATAATGGTATCGAAGAAGCATGATCGACCGGAGGTGCGACCTCACTTGGCCCGGTATAGCTCCTGTTTTAGCCACATCAAGCTGACTCGCGGGAGTCAGGGCTGCGTAATACCTCATATAGAATCACCGCCAACCCATCCTACTTCGTTCTGGATTCTCCACCACGTACACGGTTGTTAAAGTGGTTTTCGGTATTGGCAGAGAATATGACAATATCTGATCCCGGTCTCTTTAACAACCAAACGCTTATTTCACACCGAGGTCGTTTTCATTCCAAATAGTTTATATTTCATATCAAAATATCATATTTATTTCAAAAATCCTATCACTTTCAAAATCATAGTCACTTTAAAAATCATAACCATAAAATAGTTTAAACCATCATATCAAAGTATTCGAATTTAAATCCATTAAATCTAAATTATAACAGTTCCAACTTAAATGGTTTATATATTGAAAATAGTTTTTATATATATTGAAATAGTTTTAAATAAATATAGTTAATATATTTAAACATAGAATATAGATTAAAATTGTTTATATATTAAAATAGTTTATATATCAAAATATATATATCGAAAATAGTTTCAAGTTAGAATTGTTTCTTACAATTTCACTAATAAATTCACATCAACTTTAGTTTTAAAATTCAATTTAAAATTCAAATTCTCATTAAAACCGTTTTTTATCGATTTCAATTACAGGTCCAAACTACAAATTTAAACCACTTCACATTCAACAGGTTTCAATATTCACATAATTTACAATAATCCAATTTGACAAATTTCATTTATATTCCAAAATTCAACTTTGATTTTATTTAAATTTGAAAATATTCACTTAATCATTTTATAACATTTAAATAAAATATAAAATTACAAATCAAAATTAAATTTGAAAATATTCATTAAATCCTCTTAAATCAAAACCAAGTTATCAGGTTATAAAACATATCTTTAAATCTCAAAAATCAATAAGTTCTAAATCAGTCCGTATTTAAATTCAATTATTAACCAATTTAAATTTCAAGTCAACTTTAATTTATCTTTCCAACCTCTTATTTATTAAAATTATTACCAAAATCTATTTCAAAAATATTATTATAAAATTTAAATAAATATTTAAAACATAATATATATTTTAGTTAAATTAAATTATTATTATTTTTTTTAGAAAAACTATACTTAAAACAATATTTTTAAAAACAATATTTAAAACAATATCCATGTATATACAAAAGAGCAGGCTTCTTCAAATAAACAAATGAGACCATATTGATAAGTAAACAAATATATATGCAGGCTTTCACAATTATATATATATATATATATAGACTCATATATAAATTCTTAAATTTAAAATATATGCTGATAGGAGATGGGTTAACTGGAATGCAAATATACTTGAAAATGTATGTTACAGAAATGAAAAGAAGAAGGAGGGGGAGAGGAAGAGGATGAACGAGCACAGGTAAGATTAGAAGAAAATGAACAGGTTTCTTTTGCAAACGTATATGAAACTTTACTGTTATATTTTTTTTATAAGAATAGAAATGAACAGACGAAGGTAGAAAGAAATGAACCATCATATATAGTGAAACGTGGAACAACCAAGAGTCATGCCCAGAATTCTGGAATTATTTAACAGCCAATGGCTATTGGTTTCACCGGTGAATAAATGAAAGGGCAAATGGAAACCAAAAGGCTCAAAATGGGTACCGTAACGGATAATCGTTTTGTCGGTTTCGCCGCGTACCGGACACTGAAACACACAAATGAATATACCGCGAAGATCACATGACGAGACGAACAAAATGGTACGCAAATATCAACAATACGACCATCCTATCAAAAGTCGATTTTCGCTGCCAGAATGCTGCTAAATCATCGAAAATAAGATAAACGGAGCAAGAGCAGTCTGAATTTGGCGAAACGAAAGATGACTTCTCACTCATAAAATGATCTAAAATTTAATTATATAAAAATATTCAAATTTCAAAAATATTTTATTTCCATCAAATTAACTGATTTTAAATTGAAATTGAAAGTTACACAACAGAACTAACTTCTATAATTCCTGATGAAAATCTGACACTTGCTACGTTTAAATAGACGTATTCCAAATATTTAATTTTTATTATCAAATTTAATTGTTCATTTTTCATGAAAAAATTAATTAATTATGTTATAAGAATCGTTAAAATTACCGTGTCGTTACACTCTCCCACACACAAAACTTTTCATCCTCGAAAAGGAACGAGGTAGGAGAATAGAAGCAACATAAAAGAAAGATAGATTTGAAATTACATAGTACCAGATACAGCAATTAATTTAAAACCATATAAATTTCATTTTGGACCTCTTATTCTTACTTACATTTAATATTGTATATTTTTCAATTACGTATTCATACTAACATTTTAACTTTTGAATATTCAGGTAAGTTATATATGTTTTAGAATGCAATTGAGTACTATACAAATTAATTTATTCCTAGTTCAACTGTTTCAAGTTATTTCAATTCCATTTCTCATTTTAGACACTCCAATTATTCAAAAGTTTGTTTCATTTTAATAATTGAAAACCATCAGTTAACATAGAACTTGAGAGTTAAATTCCCGGTTTCACCTCAAACCATTTTAGAATATATATATATATATATTGTACATCAAATCATACTCAAGAAATTCAAATCAAATCCATTTTCCAAAATAAAATTAGCGACGCTACTAAGTGGTCTCCCCACTTTGAAACTCGAAAATGAATGTCGATGATGCTGCAGTCATCATCGAAATTATTTTCCAGCGACAATAGAGAAGAGTACCGACTTACTTCTTTTAAAATTCTTCAGGAACAATTTCCATTTGAAAATACTTTCAAATAAATTTTTTCTTCAAAACTTTGAAAACCAAATTTGAAAAACACCAAAAATTTAATTCTCAAATTCTTAATTTAAATTCATTTCATTTGCAAACCATTTTAAATTTTAAACTTCTTATAACATACAGGAATAGTTAATGGTTTGTGAATGTTAACAAACAATAAATGATAATCTAGTATTATTATTTCCAACAATAAATTCATTTAACTATTTAATTTCAGAAAATTATACTTATATATAAAATATAATCATAAGATTATTCCATTTACCAATTTCGAAAACAGTATTTTGTCATTTTGCTTTGTTCAAGTGTTTTGGAATTCCTAACTTAACAAATCAAACAACACAATATAAAACATTTTATATTAATTATAAAGACACTCCCTCACAGGATGATTCAAGAATGGATTTTAAACAAGGATAGGGATTTAAATTTTAGAGGGACCCTAATCAAAGAGAATTCCCACAAGGAAGATAGGCTCGAAGGGAAGATAAGATAAGATAATCAAATTACAAAAAAAAGGAAAGATGGATGGACTTATATTAATCGCGGCGGCCTTAACCGGGTCAACCGAAACTTAGAAAAAATGAGAATATCATCAACGGAAATGGGAACAAACTCACTGAGAACATCGTGGAAAACGCGATTCATGAGATCAACGAAGAAGGCAGGAACATTGGTTAATCCAAAGGCATTAATTAACTATCCATAGAAACCATTCTTCCGAGAGATAGGACAACAGATTGAGCTCCAGGAATAAGATCGATGTGGAATTCAATTTCCCACTTGGGAGGTAGAGAAGTGAACTCACCAAAACATCAGGATATTCCCTGACTATCGGGATGTAGTCAAGATCACTAGGCTGAGCATCAAGCGAGGAGATAAACTGCCTGCAAAATCCTGGGAGAATTACCCAGGTCGTCCACTAGAGAAATGGTTCGGGCTTTGAAAGAGATAACATCAAAATTGAGGACATAGAAATCTACGGTGAATCGACGCCTGTTGTAAAGGATTTTCACCCCTTTACAAATCATACCAATGCTGGCCGGACCGCCGATGGGATTAGTCACAGATAAGGATGAAGTTGCTAATTGAGGTGGCAGGATGTGCTCAAATTCATTGTGGAGATCAACAGAAATGAAGCTATGGGATGCTCCAGTAACAAAAAGAACACGAACAGGACAAGACACGAATGGATTTCAAAACAAAGGGAAAGTTCCGAAATTCGAAAGAAATCCTAATCTAGGATAATCCAAACAAAGAATTTCAAGTTCGAACGAAGGTGATTCTGTAATTAATTTTTAATCATCCTAGGGTATTACTACCCTATCTCTAATGAGTTTTTACTCCATATGCTAAGTTTTGCCTAAACCAGAGCTCTGATACCACATGTAATGACCTGCTATTTTGAACCATTCAAATCGACAATCATCCACTCATGTCAGACTTGAATTGCTCAAAACAACAGATTGTTAATTTATATTTAGCAAAACTCAACATATACCGTAAATAAATCATTCACAGAATCACAGACACGGAGTAATATAACAATAAGCAGCAGAATAGATAAATAGTAGTTCATGAAGCTACTACATAAACATCAGAGTTGAAACAAGATACAATAGAAATCCAATACATAGAAGTGTCGATACAAAAGAAAATGACAAGTCTGCACTAAACAACTGGAAACTACTGGAATAACTGAAGCTAAACAGATATAAGACAGATCTTCAGGCAAAGCTCTTAACTCCAAAGGAAAGTCTCAAATGCTGTGGCACTCAGTCTGACCTGAGCATAAAGCAAAACACAAAACACTCGAGTCAGGATTAACATTCTTATACAAGTAAATTCAACTCAAGTGAAATGTCAAGTGAAATACAAAATAACTTAAAGGATGTTTAGGATTCCCATCGTCTAAGGATCCGTTAAACTATCTACATACATAGTACAATACGCTACATATATAATGTCTATAGTAAAGTAAACTATTAAAATAGCGTTAAGGCGTTACCCATATCCCTCTTAACACATTTTATATTAATGTCGTAGTCTATATAGTACTGTAAACTCCACCAAACCGGTGGGCTATCAGGGAGCACTCCATAGGTACGACACATACTAAACTCGTAAAAGGCGCGATAAGGCATGTGACAAGTCACGTGAGGCAATGCCAGGGTAGGATTCTATCGTTTGCACTTTCGGACTGGTGGTAACGCATGGCAGCAACTACCACCCACCTCGAGACACACTCCCAAATCAAAGGTGCACCCAATCAAATCACAAAGTAGTAGAATGGTATCGAAGAAGCATGCTCGATCGAAGGTGCGACCTCACTTGGCCCGGTATAGCTCCTGTTTTAGCCACATCAAGCTGACTCGCGGGAGTCAAAGTTGCGTAATACCTCATATAGAATTGCCGTCAAACCATCCTACTTCATTCTGGATTCTCCACCACGTACATGGTTTTTAAAGTGGTTTTCGGTATTGGCAGAGAGTATGACAATATCCGATTCCAGTCTCTTTAACAACCAAACGCTTATTTCACACCGTGGTCGTTTTCATCTTAAACAGTTTATATTTCATATCAAAATATCATATTTATTTCAAAAATCCTATCACTTTCGAAATCATAGTCACTTTAAAAATCATAACCATAAAATAGTTTAAACCATTATATCAAAGTATTCGAATTTAAATCCATTACATCTAAATTATAACAGTTCCAACTTAAACAGTTTATATATTGAAAATAGTTTATATATATATATATTGAAATAGTTTTAAATAAATATAGTTTATATATTTAAAAATAGAATATAGATTAAAATAGTTTATATATTAAAATAGAATATATACCAAAAAATATATATATATATATATCGAAAATAGTTTCAAGTTAGAATTGTTTCTTCCAATTTCACAAATCAATTCACATCAACTTTAGTTGCAAAATTCAATTTAAATAAATCCCAATTCAAACTCTCATTAAAACCGTTTTTTACCGATTTCAATTCCAGGTTCGAACTACAAATTTAAACCACTTCACATTCAATAGGTTTCAATATTCACACGATTTATAATGACCCAATTTGACAAATTTCATTTATATTCCAAAATTCAACTTTGATTTTATTTAAATTTGAAAATATTTACTTAATCATTTTATAACATTTAAATAAAATCTCAAATTACAAATCAAAAATAAATTTGGAAATATTCATTAAATCCTCTTAAGTCAAAACCAAGTTACAAAGTTATAAAACATATCTTTAAATATCAAAAATCAATAAGTTCCAAATTAGTCCGTATTTAAATTCAATTATTAAACAATTTAAATTTCAAGTCAACTTTAATTTATCTTTTCAACCTCTTATTTATTAAAATTATTACCAAAATCTATTTTAAAAATATTAATATAAAATTTAAATAAACATTTAAAACATAATATATATTTTATTTAAATTTTTTTTTTGTTAAAACAATACTTAAAACAATATTTTTAAAAACAATATTTAAAACAATATCCATGTATAAACAAAAGAGCATGCTTCTTCAAATAAACAAATGTAGACAATATTGATATGCAAACAAATATATGTGCATGCTTTCACAAATATATTTATGCCTTTAGTTGTTAATGTATGGAATCATCCTAAATTTGGTAACAAAATGTCTATTTTGCAGCAAAAATTGAAAGCAACCAAGGAAGCTTTAAAGAGATGGGCAAAGAACAAGTATGGTGATGGTAACAAGAACTCCAATAACCTGCAGAATCAACTGTCTACTATTCAATTGAGTATGATTGAAGATCCAGGTAATAGTAGTCTTTCTGAGCAAGAACATGAACTAACACAGCTATTATCAGAAGCAATGGCCTCTAAACTAAGCATGAAGAAACAAAAATTGAGGAAGGAGTGGGATTTGTATGGTGATAGAAATTCTAAACTGTATCACAGTACCCTAAAAATTAAAAATGCAAAAAGAAACATCCACCAGATACAAGATGAGGAAGGAAGGATTTTAAACAAGCCAGATGAAATTGACAAAGCTTTCATTGATCATTATATCAATCTTTACTCCCCAAATGAAGCATGGAACCCTAACTCTCATGAGCTCATGTCTACTCCTTTGCCTGTTCTATCTGAGTCTGATATCCAATTTTTGTCTTCAAGAGTAACTGATGAAGAAATATATAATGCTATGTTTGGTATGAAGAGGGATTCTTGTGGTGGTCCTGATGGTTTTAATGTTGTTTTCTTTATTCATTGTTGGGATGTCATTGCTAATGACTTCAAGGCAGCCATGCATAATTTTTTTGAGCACAATAAATTGCCTATTCCCATAAATTCTACCAACTTATGTTTGGTGCTAAAAGGTAAGCATGCTGCCACTCTTAATGCATTTCATCATATTGCTTGCTGTAACATAATATACAAATGCATATCTAAAGTTATTGCTGCTAGGCTTAGACATGTGCTTCCTATAGTGATTTCTGAGAACCAAGCTGCATTTTTGAATAATAGAAGTATCCTTGATAATGTGCTGGTTACTCATGAACTACTTAATGGTTATGGTAGAGCTCATGTTTCTCCAAGAGTTATGATGAAGCTTGATATAAGAAGAGCTTATGATACAGTTAGCCGGGAAGCTCTGACTGGTATTATGGGATTAATGGGGTTTCCTTGCCACTTTGTCAGCTGGATATATACATGCATTTCAACAGTCTCCTTCTCATTATGTTACAATGGTGGCACTGTTGGATATTTTAGAAGTCAGAGAGGAATAAGACAGGGAGACCCGATGTCTTCTTATTTGTTCATAATTGTGATGGAATTTTTTACTCAGCTTATTAACAATCAAGTCAGGAACAACAATTTCAAGTTGCATCCCAAATGCAGGAATCCTCTCATTACCTCTCTTCTTTTTGCAGATGATGTTATACTTTTTATTAAGCCTACAGTATCTTCAATGGAATGTGTCAAAGGCATCCTTCACACTTTTGAGAAGTGCACTGGTCTACAAGTCAACAGAAGCAAGTCATTCATAATGGTGGCAGGACTCAATGACAATGACAATCAGAACATACACCATGAAAGTCAACTTCCTAATCTTCCTGAGGGTACCATGCATCTGGGTATCCCTTTGTGCTCTAGAAAAATTGGAGCAACTGCTTGTTTGCCTCTGTTTGAAAGAATAACTGAAGCTATGAATAGATGGGCAAGCAATAAGTTATCTCAGGCAGGCAGAACCACAATCATAAAATCTATAATACAAGCTATGACTGTTTATTGGTGCAGGTGCTTTATTTTACCTTCTGCTCTTTTATCTAGCATCAGGAAAGAAATGAATCATTTTCTATGGACTGGGGATATGTATTCTACAAAAATCATTCCTATTGCTTTTGCGAAATTGGAGAAACCACAAAAATATGGTGGATTGGGAATAAAATGTATGAGGACTTGGAATCAAGCTGCATTTTCAAAGCATTTTGACAATCTGATTAATGAAAAACCTAATTTGTGGGTTAAATGGGCTAGGCATCATCATCTTGGCAATAAGAACTTCTGGAAAATTGAACCCTCTCCTCTGTGTGGTTGGGTGTGGAGATCAATCCTTAAACTCAGGGGCAGTTTACTTCCACATGTCCAGCTTGTGCTTGGCCCTGATAGTAAAGCTAAATTCTGGTTTGAACCATAGGTGGGAAGAGGAATTATATTTCATGATTTGCTCTCCTATGAGCAGAGGAATCAAATTGGCATCCCCTTGAATGCCAAGGCAGTTGATTATTGTTATAATGGTGAAATTGTTTTGCCTTACTCCTCCAACCCTATCATCAATCAGCTGTGGGATGTTGTGCAAAGTAAGAAGTACACTACTGGTGATGATGGGTATGTGTGGACTGCTAATCTTGGGCAGCACTCCATATCAAGAATTTATAAAGCTTTGATAAGAGATGAGAATAGCCCTATCTTTAGATGGCATGCTAGAGTCTGGAATACTAACACTTCTCCAAAACTGAACTTCTTTTTATGGAAAGTCCTAAGAAATGCACTCATGACCAAGGATAAATTATGTAGGAGAGGTTTTTCTGTGGACTTGATGTGTAACTTCTGCAATAATCATATTGAAGATGGCTCACACCTCTATTTTGATTGTATGGTTACTAAAAGAATCTGGAAAGCTATTCTCTTCAATGGAGGATTTTCTGAGCCAATAATGAATGGTTGTGCTAAATGGAATAGAGTCTTCAGAAGAACAAGATGGAAGGATGCTTCATCTTATAGGCTGTTACTGCTTCTGAAAATTTATGTGGATGTGATATGGGCTGAGAGAAATGCTAGAGTTTTTGAGAATAAAATGAAACTTGAAAGTGCCTTGATAAACATCATAATATCTAGAGTCAAGGAAAAGTCTTCCCTACATGTTGCTTATGGCTCTCTGGATTAGGATTTTTATTCTTTCCTTTCCTTGTGCTGTTATTGTTTAGTTTGTTTTAAGTCTTTCATTCTTATTTACTTCTTAGTCTTCCCTGTTTGCTTTTGAGAGCTCTAGCTTGTTATTGCTCTCTTTTTGTTTTTGTTTTTGTGTGGTTAATAAATATGGTAAGGTACTATTCAACCCTGCTTGCCTTTCAAAAAAAATAAGCTGATAGGAGATGGGTTAACTGGAATGCAAATATACTTTAAAATGTATGTTATAGAAATGAAAAGAAGGAGGAGGGGAGAGGAAGAGGATGAACGAGCACAGGCAAGATTAGAAGAAAATGAACAGGTTTCTTTTGCAAACGTATATGAAACTTTACTGTTATATTTTTTTTCATAAGAATAGAAATGAATAGACGAACATAGAAAGAAATGAACCATCAAATGATTTGAAACGTGGAACAATCAAGAGTCATGCCTAGAATTCTGGAATTATTTAACAGCCAATGGTTATTGGTTTCACCAGTGAATAAACGAAAGGACAAATGGAAACCAAAAGGCTCAAAATGGGTACCGTAATGGCTAATTGTTTTGTCGGTTTCGCCGCATACCGGACATTGAAACACACAAGTGAATATACCGCGAAGATCAGCACAAAGAGACGAACAGAATGGTACATAAATATCAACGATACGACCATCCTATCAAAAGTCGATTTTCTCTGCCAGAATGCTGCTAAATCGTCGAAAATAAGATAAACGGACCTAAAGCCGTCCAAATTTGACGAAACGAAAGATGACATCTCACTCAGAAAATGATCTAAAATTTTATTATGTAAATTATTCAAATTTCAAAAAAAATTTATTTTCATCAAATTAACCGAGTTTAAATTGAAATTGAAAATTACATAACAGAACTAACTTCTATAATTCCCTATGAAAATCTGACACTTGCTACGTTTAAATAGACGTATTCCAAATATCTAATTTTTATTATCAAATTTAATTTTTCATTTTTCATGAAAAATTTAATTAATTATGTTATAAAAATCGTTAAAATTACCGGGTCATTACAAAATTTATATATTTTATTTAAAATAATTAATTATGTAAGTTTAAATTGTTTATAAATTTAATATTTTGAATAAAACTATATCAGTTCATAATTCCTTCTTTTCCCTTTTCAAGGATGAAAAGTTTTGAGTGGGGAAGAGTGTAACGACCCGTATTTTTTGATAATTAAATATATTAAATTAAATAAGCTTTGAAATTTAATATTGGAAGGAATTTAAAATTTATGATTTATTAATGAGAAAAATAACCAGAATGTAATTTAATTGATAACTATTTTAATGTAATTTCAATCAATTGAAATAATTGTAAAGTTAATTTTGATTGTAATTGTAAATAAGGAATAAATTATATGTTATAAATTAGAATAGGTTTATTAAGGAATATGATATCAATTAATTAGTATGTGAATTTATTAGCTTTGTTTGTAAACAATAAACATAGAAATGTGTTTGAATTATTAATGTGTAATAATTGTTTAATTATCATTTCATTATTTAATCCGTTGAAATTAATTTGGAAATCAATGTGAATTAATATAATTAAATATTGCAGTTAATATGAGTTAAGATGAAATTGCAGAATATGAATGTAATAAAATGTAAAGTAATGTTAATTATATTCATATGATATGTTATGATTTGATAATAAAAGTGAGAATCAAAATATAAGAATTTGATTGAAATTTAAATATAATTAACTAGGTTTTATTTCAATTTCAATTGAACTTTGAAATTTATGTAATATTTAAGTAGTGGATATAACATGGAAATTTTATTTTAATAAGTTATTAATTTCTATGTAATCAAGAATGATAAAAATGATTAACTTTTAAATTTGAATTTAAAAGTGATCAAACCAATTTAATAATAATTTATTTAATTAACATGAAATTTTCCATTTTGGCCACTGTCTCGGATTTCGATGAGACCAGTTTCATCGGATCCGTAACAGTGAATTATTGTAAGATTTCAAGTTTCGTAGCGATCGGACTTGTCATTTGATTGTTCGGGCTCGAAACGCGTAGAAATCGATTAATGGAATTTAAATTTATATAATTCGATTTTGAAAGCTAACTTCTATATACAATGGAATTGGGGTTTGAAACTAGTTCCATTGAGTTTAAAAATATCGAAAACCTATATTTTGATATATAGGATGACCTATTTTTGTTTCGGGAATGAAACGCGCTTTTCGGGTCGATGTTATAGTTTCGACCCAATTCGATTTGTCCATTCATTCTTATCTAGCTTTATCCATATAAATAGATTTTTTCCTTACCCTAGCAGCCTCTATTTTTCGATCTCTATACGTACTGCAAATTTCTGCTCCTTCCTTTCTTCCCAATGGCTGAAACCCTAATTCCCAAATTCAATTTCAAATCAAAATCAAATCAAATTCAAAATCCAAACTCCTCAAACCATAGCAAATTATATATCATTGGAAAGCACTCGACGAGCACAATCTACTGCAATAATTCGTTTTTTGATTTGGTGCATCATTTGGCCAGAAATTGACGATCTTTCTAGGTCGTCTATATTAGGGTTTGTCGTTTAATGGTGGATCTTCATCGATAGGACGATCGGGTGGTGCTGGAACGTAGGGGAGGTCGAGTGGAGCAGATCCATGTGGTTGGAATGTCATGATGGTGCATGACATCGCCAGAATCGATGATTCTTTGGAGCGGCGGCGCTGGCGGCTCGAGCAGTCGGAGGTGATCGCGAGCATATGGGGAGGCGCGACCTTGGGTGGAGAGTCGAGCGGCGGTGCTTGATTGGGTCAGAGTTGAACGTGGGCGGTGCGATAATTGGTTGAAAGGTGGCGGCCGTTGGGTTCGAGCATGCTGTCGAGTGTTGTAACATGATCGTAGGGTTAGGGTTTGTTGAGGTAAACGTTAATTACCATATTGCCCTCTGTTTATTTTAATTTAAAATTTAATTTTTCAAAACTTCTAACTCACATAACTTTTGCATACGAGCCCCGATTGACACGCAGTTTTCTCTGTTGCGATCGTATTGAAATTCCGGACATTATGAAATTGGTTTGGTTAAATTCTGAGACTGTTGGATTTTTAGGCTATATTTGGATTTTTAAATCGACGATAATGTAGGATCGTTTTCACCCTAGAGGGGGGTTAAATACGGTGTTTTTAAAAATAATGAAAATTAATGCGGAAATAAAAAAACAGAAAGTAACGCAGTAGAGATCACACACAAATTTATCCAGCTTCGGCAATAACCTGCCTACGTACTGCCCCAAAGGTTTTTACTAGAAATTAAGTAATCAGATGCTTACAAAACACGTAAACTCGCGACACCCGCTAACTTGATTAACCTAACTCTATGCTCAAAATCCTGCCATAACTCAGCCACTGAGTTGCGAATTCTCGAACTACAAAACTGTATTAAAAATAAAAAACAAAATCCAACAAAAAGACCGACCCAAAAAAATTAAAGACAGTCTCCCCTTTTATTTTTTATTCGAGTACTTTCTACCGTTCCTTTTTGTTGCTCTTCACAAACTGGGGTTTTGAAATTGAGGCAGCGCTTGTGATATTAATCGATTGAAGTATGCTATCATGTTGATTGGCTTCGTCAATCGACTTCCTTGGCTTTGTTAGCTTGCGGCTGCTCCAATTGTGTCAAGCTCGACTGGTATGAAATTGGTATATGATTTTTCCCTTTTTCGATTTTAATTATGCTCGACTTCGATGATTCGAGTTTTGGATTTGTTTTGATTTGTTCTAAGTATGCTCTCTGTTTTGCTTGAACTCGAACTCGAATTGTTGATATTTGTCGATGATGATTTTTTAGCATTTATAGGGAACGAAACCCTATAATTTCGTTCGTAAATTTTTGGATTGAATTCTTCGTAATTTTATCATCAGCGTTGATTTTTGATCGTATGATCTTGAGACCTCTGACTGGTTCATTCCTCGATTGTAGCTTGGCATTTGAATTTGATATATATATATATATATATATATATATTTGTTGAACATCTAACTTGTTCATCATGTTATCAACTGCGAGTTCCATTCTTTGATGACTTTGACTTTGGCATTTAAATTGTGATAAACTTGACTTGTTCATTTTGAAATCTCCTACGACATTAAACCATTATCTGAATTTTTGGTTGAACACTTCAACACAGTTTTGTTTGACCAATTCTTTTTGAAATGTGACTTGACTTTGTTTGAAATGCTACTGATAGTTTCTGTAAAACTGTAAACTGCTTCACTATCAAATTATGTTTGCATATGTGTGTCATCTCCATGTATACACACACACACACACACACACACACACATATATATATATATATATATATATATATGTTTATATGTGTTTGATGGCTCGGCATCAATTTTGGTTTCATGTTGAGTGAAATCTGGTTTTATTGAAGTATGTATATGTGTATGTTGCACTTTGTCCAGTTTCTTCGAGTTCATCCATGTTGAATTGCTTTACTATCATTTCATTGCTCTATTCACTATTTGCTTGAGTTTTAATGTGATGTCTCCATGTTGCATATGCATAAACTTGTCACTATTTGGTGCACCACTTTATACATGTTGAAGTTGAACTTGTATATGTCCATCTCTCTGTTTCATGTTTTGCATTCATGTTGATTTCTGGTCGCAACAGCATAAATATATGTATACATGTGTGTTCACGCATGTATATATGTATGCTGCTTATTTGTACATTTCTACACATGCATGATGGTCTGGATCATCTTGAAGTCTGGTTCTTGCCTTTGTGTTCACCACTATTTGTCTTTTGCATTTTGGAGTCTGCATTTTGAAGTTGTCCATGCCTCTGTTCTTGTAGTCTTCTCTGTTTCATGTTGCATTGTGACTGATCTTGAGTTACTTCGAGTTTGGTTGCATGTGTGGATTTGTATGCATGTACATTTACAGCCTGGTTGAATTGTTGCTGTCTTGTTCCAATGTTGCTTTGTATTTTGGAGTCTGGTTTGGTTTTGTTTGAGACTTCATGTGTTATTGAATCTGGTCTGTGGGGTGTTGTTCCACTGGGTTGTGTTTTTTGGTTGTTGTTGCAGTCTGGTTCAATTTGAATCTGAACTTGTCTGAAGCTTTTTGCATTCATGTATATTTGCATGTTGTCATGTTGAAACCGAATGCTTGCATATGAACTTTCTTTTCAAGTGTTTTCCATGCACATCCACGCTGGTTGGTTGAACTGACCATTTCTTGTGTAGTTCCTGCTTTTGAACAAATTTTGAGCTGTTTCACATGTTGTTTGGTCTGGTGCACTTCAGTTTTCTATGGTTGTTTGGTATATTTAGCGTGTGTTCTTGTAATCCGATTTCATGACCTTTGGTATTGTGATCTTGTTTTGGTTGAGCATTTTCACTTGAGTTGAATCCAACCAAGGCTTGGGTTTGACCTTGTGCTCACCTATCCCTGCGATTTTAACAAGAAAGTGTATATCGGTGTGCATGACCTTGTGGCATGTACAGTGATACATTGTGCATGTCACAAGTTGTTTGTGTAAGATGGATCAACAAAAATGACGACGAACAACCCAAATAACCGAGGCAAATAATATTTTCAAAACACACACTTTATTGTGCACTGCAAAATATTTTCTTTTTCAATTTTATTGTGTCAGTGTTTATTTTTCAAATAGTTCAGATGCTAGATACAGGCTGGAACAGAGTTGAAGATCAAATACGAGTGTTGAGTGAATTATGTAGTGAGGTGAACCATGTATGAAAAATTGTATATTGAAATTGTGTTGTAATTGAAATTGTATTGTAATTGGAAATGTGTAAATGTATAGTGAGAGCTTAAATTTGTACTATTTGAATTTGTAATAAAATATTTATTTGAATATGAATTCTGATTAATTTATTTTATTCAACAAATATATATTTAATTATGTGAAAAATAAAATAGTACAATAACAAATACATTTAAATGAATATATATATATATATATGTTTTTTATCATCAAACAAAAATCATATACTAGCATATTCTACAGATAAATCAAAGGTGAGTGATTTAACCCACTCACAAATACTAAACTATATTATGTTAGTTAAATTGAATTTATGATGTGATTAGAAATTTATTGATTGCTATTGGGTATTTAAATTGGCATTTAAATTTAATTTGAGTTTATTTGAATTGCATTGCCATTTAAATTAATATTGAATTTAATTGCCATTTAAATACCTGATAATGATAACCAGTTTATTTTTTGTGATTTATTGTGTGATTTGAATGATGATTGTGATGGATGTTTAATTGTTGATATTTGGATGATTGGATATTATATTTATTTTATATGTTGTTATCACACTACAAGTTCCCTTAGTTATTGTTAGAAAAATCACTATGGATTGAAATAATACGTACCCGAATGGTCTTATAGATTAGGGAAAATCGTTGTGGTTTGAAATGATAAACTCGAGCGATTTTATGGATTTTGAATTTTACTCGGGATTGCGGGTTGAAATGATATATACCCGTAAATTTAAATTTATTGCGGGTTGAAATGTTATATATTCATATCACTTGACCATAGGGTAGAAAATCATATACGGACATCGGATTGGTTAAATTAAATGATTTTAAATCCTTAATTTTTGAGTCCGGTTAAATGATATTATGAAATAAAATTAGATTTATATGAACTGAATTATTTTCCAAATCCAAGTTTTTAAATGTTGTAATTGAAATTGGTTTAAATGAATTGTTTAAAGAATTTAAATTGAAAGCTTAAAGTTGAATTTTGAAATAAATGAATTTATCAAAATTGAGTTATTGTAAACGTTTGAATATCTAAACTATGAAACCTATTGAATTTGAAGTGGTTTAGATTTGTAGTTCAAACATGGATTTGAAATCGATGTAAATTGAAATGGTTTTTTATGATAATTTGAATTGAAACCTTTAGCCTTTTTGATTTGAATCGTTGAACTGAGATTGATTTAAATTGAATTTTGGAACTAAAGGTGATTTGAATCGATTTGTGAAATTGGAAGAAACAATTCTAATTTGAAATTATTTTCGATATAAAATCTTTTAATATACAAACTCTTTTAACATATAAACTATTTTCTCATAAACCATTTTAATATATATTATTTTAAATTTATAAACAATTTTTAATACATTAACTATTTTTAATATATATCATATTTTAATATATAAACGATTTCTAATATATAAACTATTTCTAATATATAAACTATTTTGATCTATAACCTATTTTTAAATTATAAACTATTTTAATATATATATATATATATATATATATTATTTTAAATTTATAAACAACTTTTAATATATATATATATATATTAATATATAACCTATTTTATTATATAAACTATTTCTAATATATAAACTATTTTAAGCTATAACCTATTTTTAAAATATAAGCTATTCTAATGTATAACTATTCCAATATATAAACTACTTTCAATATGCAAACTCTTTAAAGTTGGAACTGTTATGATTTAGATTTAATTGATTTAAATGCGAATATTTTGATATGATGGTTTAACCTATTTTATGGTTATGATTTTGAAAATGAATATGATTTAAAGTGGATAATGATTTCGAAAGTGAATATGATTTCGAAAGTAATATGATTTTGAAGTGAATATGATATTTTGATATCAGTTATGAATTGGTTTTTCTGGAAATGTAAAAGAACCAATCGGTGTGAAATAAGCATTTGGTTGTTAAAGAGACCGGGATCAGATATTATCATACTCTCTGCCAATACCGAAAACCACTTTAACAACTGTGCATGTGGTGGAGAATCCAGAATGAAGTAGGATGGTTTGGTGAATGCTGCTGCATGAGGTATGAATGCAGCCCTGACCCCCTCGGGTCAGCTTGATATGACTAAAACAGGAGCCACGCCGGGCCAAGTGAGGTCGCTCCTCCGATCGGGCACATTTCTTCAATACCATATCTGTTACTTTGTGATTTGATTTGGTAGCCACCTTTGATTTTTATTATGGGATTGTGTCTCGAGGTGGGTGGTAGTATCTGCTATGCATTACCACAGTCTGGATCCGCAAAACGGTAGTATCCTACCCTGGGCATTGCCTCGCGTGCCTTGTCAATGCCTTATCGAGCCCATTACAAGTTTGGTTTGTATCGTACCTATGGAGTGCTCCCTGAGTATCCCACCGGTTTGGTGGATCTTACAGTATCTGTGTAGATTGTGGTATTTATATAAAATGTGTTAAGGGGGATATGGGTAACGCCTTAATGCTATTTTAATACTTTACTTTAATGTAGACATATTATAATAGCGTATTGTATTATGTATGCAGATAGTTTAACGGATCCTTAGGAGATGGTAATCCCGAACATCTCTTAAGTTATTACACGCATGTTATACACTGGATAGGAGATGTAAAATCCCGTAAACATCTCTGAAGCCGTTACACTCATATTTACTTATTTTGATTTAAGTTACATAAGATCTTTTAGTTTTGACTCGAATGTTTTGTCTTTTCATTATGCTGGGTCAGCCTGAGCTTTTCAGTGTTGAAGACTTTATTTCTAGAGGACAAAGACGGGGATTTGTATGCTATTTATTATATATATATATTCCACTGCATCATGATGTTCCGCTGCATTTTTTATTTATTCCTGTTGTATGTGTAACTCTGATCTGTATTGTAAAATTGTACCCAAATGTTATTTGTAAAACAGCTTCATGAACCGTTTATTTGATTATTATATTTTGTCATTCCGCTGTGAGATTCTGTGTTTTGTTTTCCTTTCTTTTCTGTTATTTTCTTATTTACCCCATTAACAATCCTCCCTTTTGAATGGTTTGAGTTGACATGTGTGGTTTATTGTCGATTTAAACCGTCCAAAAAGGTGGGTCGTTACATCCAGACATTGACCCAAGATAGTGTGGAAAGTCTGGGTAAGCACTAAGTTAAGGTGATAACTCGGTACCGAGTTATTCCTATAACTCGGTACCAATTTATCACCTTAAGGGAATACGCAGTCCTTTTTCTTAGATTGGGTTTCTCACTTCATTTTGTAGTTCCCCTTGTGTTTTTGTAGCTTGTTGACTTTTTTTGATGATCGTTCTTTCATAACCTGGCTTATTCTACAGTTCACTAGAGCTAACTCTTTACTTCTTTGAGACAGGTCATCCAGAACTTTATGAGATCTCTTGGTCTTGCTTATAACTCTTCACTTCTTGAGATAGGTCATTTGAAACTTTACGAGATCACTTGGGCTTGCTTATAATAGATAAAGAATGGGTTAGGGAAAGTTGGAGCTCCCCATTATGGAGTACCATAACTCGGTGCCGAGTTATGGCCATAACTTGGTGCTGAGTTATGGACTTAGCTCCATAATGGCCCAAATTTTCCTGTCTTGCTTCTCTAACCTATATGAGCCTACCTTTCAAGTTTCAAGTCGTTCTGTCTTCGTCTTGACATTCTATCTTCCGTAGACTTCTACCTGGTTAAAAAACCCAATTAACACATTCAATAGTTTAAGCTTTGTCACTTGGTAAGTGGAAAATGATAACCTTTCAAGCTTTAGTACTTAATATCTCTTGAGTTCTAGGTGTTTTATGGCTATCATAATTTTGACATTCAATAATATCTTGTTGGTTTATACTTTTGTGCCTTACTTATCTATATATTTAGGAATTATGTCAGGAACTAAAAAGGGAGCTCCCAAAGAATCTACAAGCTCTCCTAAAACTAAAAGAAAACAAAAGTTGGCCGAAGAAATTTTTTATGTCAATTGTCAATCATATACCACTTCTTAGGAAGAAATTGATACTATCCTCCAGCATTTTTGTCACAACCCGCACCCCAATGGACCTGAATTTTTGCTAAATCGAAAACCAAAGTCCACTAAAGTACGGATTGTTATATCCTACAAGCAATGAATGTATATCAGAGCACTATTGATATGCTTTTTGTAGACTACTTGGAGCTAAGCTAGTGGAACTAGGATAGTGAGACCGAATGAATGGAAGAAGTTTCCGATACTAAGATCAACACTGGCTGATGCTGCTAACGCTAGTGATGCGAAATTGGTAGACGATACGGCCTTGATTGGATTGAGCCTTAGTATGGAAACCTGCTGTGAAAGCTTCAGAATTCCGAGAACCACAGGAACCTTGGAGGTGCTTGTGATGATGTACAAAATACGGGATCCTCGTAGTAGGCTGGACCAAAATTGAGCTAGAGCGATTTGCCTGCTTCTTTCTAGATATATTTTACCAGTATTATGCAAATGTCCAACACTTTAGTGTTTTCGAACGTCATCCTATATGAAAGATGTATGACATATGTGGATAATGGATGACTTGGGGAAAGGCCCAACTAGGATACATACCCCCACTTTAAGAGCCTCGGGGCAAGATGCCTAATATTTATAATACTTTGGTAGTTAAAGGTCAAGATACTACCGATCAGCACTGGACGACCAAGGTGCTTGCAAAGTATTCGATACACCAAACTCATAGTGGAATAGTAAGGTATAATAAAATAAATAATTGCTGACCAAGGTTAACACTTTTGAGATCAAGTGCCCTTGTCAGCATCAAGTATGCATAAGGAAATATGTCCTTCCAACATTCCTGCCTTGCACTAGTACCTGTCCCTCTAAAGCTATCATATGGTTTGTAATGAGGAGGGGGTCAGAACAACGTTTTGCTAACTGGTAAATTACACGCTTTATGCATAACACTAGTTTATGCCGATTTCCTTCCATTACTTGTTAGGTTATTGTTTTACTTAGTCGTATTGACTCCACAAGCACGTACGATATGTCCCATCTACCCTAGGTAGACAATAACTACATACATGTGTGTGTGTATATGTGTGTGTGTGTATGACGACTGCCCCATACCGCCTGCACATCAATGACCAAATAGAGCGGTGTAACCGTGCAAGGCTGATATGGGACGATCATCAGGGGTTGAAATTTAAAGCAGAAAACCTATTGCATATCTCACAGCGCATAGATAAAATATAATATAGAAAATATACAACATAATATAGTGAGCCATAACATATGAAAATAACATCTCCACTAAATCATGAGTTATGGTACAAATGCCATAATATCTCAGTAGAACATTTCCTCACTACATCCCTTAGAGTATATAGAAACAAACTGCGGAAACTACAAATATAGAGTAATAAGCTATACCTTCTCCAAGCTCATCTTCGTACAACAGCTGCGACTCCAGACCTATCATCTAGTCTACCCATTTAAGAGTACCCAAGATGATAAGAGGAAACATAAAACCTTATGTCAAACAACGTTCTGGTGTGAGCGGTAAATGACTATCAAAAGCTATACTGGAAAATATGGTACTATACAAGTAAAAAAAACCGTAGCCCCATCTACCCTAGGTAAACAATGACAACATACATACATACATATAAGTACCGTAGCCCCCCTTTGGACCAAGATACTATCCTCGCTAGTATCAATAATCCAGCACCTCGTCGGGATCCATCATCAATGCAGTATCATCTCCACGTCGTCGTGCATACCAAGAAACTCTCATAGTGTCTAATAACGACATCACTATAGTTTAGTCTCTATCTATTCGCTATTAGATGGACTCAGTTCTACGGACCATTAATTTTTGATAGAACTCTATAAATGGTTATCTAGCCTTGCCTCATAGCAAACAACTATAGTAGTGCATGACCTAAACATGATCTACACTAGAAGAAGGTGTAGCCCATTTAGGCGTAACCCTCGTCTTTCTGCTGAACGCTCATGACTGATGACGTTCTCAACCTATGAAATCAGCTCCTACTCCCGAATATGATACCAATCTCACGGTCATAGCACCGAGCCTTACTTATCGTCCCATTTAGATGGCCTAAAGAAATCTAGGAAATACCCGCTTTGTTACTTAATACCCCCTAAAAGGTTGAAGTAGACTCTACTTGTCCTTTGACACTTCGACTGAGGCAAACCATCCTACTTGGTATTCCCTTTACCTATACGCGAACATATATAATTCCATGGGTCCTATAGTTGGATATGTCCCACATTAGTATAATGTACACACAACTACTGGTAGCCCCTTGCTGGTAGCTCCCAAAGAATCAAATCGTTCAGGCAATGGGCTATGTGTGGTGTCTATACATCAGTATAATTCATACCCATCATAAACACATACTTTAGGCTATATGTGTGTGTCTATACACATACACACAGATATATACATACATACATATATGTATGTATGTATGTATGTATGTATGTATGTATGTATGTATGTATATTCTCTTTACATTGTTATGCCTCCAATGTTCAACTACTTACATTCAATTATTTTTATTTGATTGACTCTTCACTTCATTAATGTCGATTTAATGTCATTTACCGCTTTCTTTAAATGATCTAAATATCTTTTTCTATTTGCTTCCCTTTCTCATTATTAAATCTTTATTTCCTTTCTTGTTAACTTTTACTACCCTTTCATATTTAGTGGACATGCCATTACTCTTTTATTTAAATTATCACTTACCTTTATTCATTTTATTATTGACTACCTTTTTATTGTTTATTATTTGATTTCTATCTTACCTTTATTGCATATACATTGATTTTACAATTTAACTGTTATTATTATCACAACTACAATTCTTTAATTCATATTTATTGGTGTCTGCATTTTATTGCATTGGAATCATGGTTTTAAATCTCCTATATATCGCCCGAGATCTCCTCCGAGATCTCCTTTTCACACTTAAACGAGACGAGACATCAAATCTCCTCCATATCTCCTTCGACACTCATCTCGTCCGAGATATTCAAATCTCACCCGAAATATGGATCAAAATCTCAATCCGAGATCTCACTCGAAATTATACATTTTTCTTATTTTGCATAATATTTTTTATTTTCATATTGATTCAATAGAAACTACTCAATCCAATTATAATTTACCAACTTCTTGAACATATTCTTTACTTTTTATCTTAATGAATCATAGCGAAAGGTTTCACTTCTTTATTATGTTCAAATAAAAGGGTATTATTCAATCATTACCAAATCAATTAAGCTAATCAAGCTACTACTCTTCTAAAAATATTCCTTTTTCCATGTAAATCAAGTATGTTACCATTTTTATTTTTACTAAGAAAGTTATAACCATTAAATAAATTTTTGACACATCAATTTTAGACACGTAGGTACATCCGAGATATTCCCGAGATGCATTATAAGACCCGAGATGTCAATCCGAGATGTACACCCGATATGTACTCATCTCGTCCGAGATCTCCCTCGATTCGAGATAACTTGTGTAAAAATTCCGAGACGAAACGTGACCGAAATCCGATATTTAAAACCTTGATTGGAATTACATCACCCTCAAAAGTGAAGGTTGACATTGTAAATTTCTATATCTTATCCAAAAAGTGGATTTATGTTATGTTTGGAATTACAATGAATTATCATTTCTTAGTTATTGAAATAGACGGTACAAAATACAATATATATTCCTATTTATACATCTCTTTCTTTGAGGCATGTTTCTTGTTATTTCAAATGATACACTTTTATTTATGAATCTAAACTTGGCAATCTACAGAAATTTATATCGCAACACCCTACATTCCAACGAATTAAAATACTACTTAAACCCTAATAATTTATTGTGATTACTTCTAATTTAAATTTTCTTACATAAACCATTTAATCGAAAAATTTGGAATTACTGTATAAGTTATCAAATTCAGAGACTCCTACTACCTAATACTTTCCAGATTCAAGTACATGCAATATCAATTCTACGTTATCAATCACAAAATAAATAGGCAGAGTTTATAAATTCATTACATGTATATAATTAGGCCTATAACTCCAAATTTACAATTAGGCATATAGGAATATATTTACAACGATACATATCCAATACTATATAAACATATACAATTTTCTACTCACCTTTAAGCTTTCCAAACCTCCAAACCAAATCATATTATTTCAATTTGATTCCCCTTATTCTCTCTATTTGAATACATATACCGCATGTATGAATATATCTCTTAGAAATCTAGATCTAAGAAGAGATTTGGATTTAATTCAAATTCAGATCTGGATTTATAATTTTACATTAACCTTAACGATTTGATTCGACCCTATTCTTCTTCTCCATTACCCTCTCTACTCTCCACTTGTATGTATATGTATAAACTATAGATTTATTTAGATTTAAGAATTGTGGAGAAAAGGAAATGGCAGAGCTTCACCATGCTTCAAAAAATATGAGAAGTAAAGTAAGCGGTTAAGCCTGTATTTATAGGGGTTCAAATCAATGCCAACCGTTGGATAATTTTCTTTTAAATCCGGACCATTTGGCCTAGGTAAATCTACAATTGACATCATCCATCGGTCGAGCGGTTGGTGCTAATGGTCGACCGATTGGTTAAATTATGTTAGTAATTTTTTTAACATTTCGTTTGTTGATTTAATTCCTTATATGACCAACCGACCTAATTTCTTTATGCATTTATTAACGTTGATTATATTTAAACGTTAAGTAAATGTTGACTGCCATTAATGTTAATTAACGTTATTTAATTATATATATTTCCTTAATTACACATATAATTATTTTCGATTTAAAAACTTCAAACGTCAATAAATTTTTCGTCTGAACTCTGATCGGAAAATCTAATATATGAAAATTGCTCAGAAAATTGCCACGGACTCAACTGTGCAAATTTCATAGCCGAATTTTGACGTTTGTAAAAAATTATGATTCGGCGTTACTAATTATTAATTAATTTTTTTTAACTAATTAAAATTATGGGGTGTTATATTCTTCCCCTTAAAAGAACACTATCCCTGAAATTCCTCAAGGACCGAATCATGTAACATAACGCGCAATTATTCTAAGCTAACCAACCAATCAGTGTGCAAAATAATTTTTCAACCACTAGTGTACAAGGGCAAAGTGTATCACAACATATGTGATATGTATGTTGAATAATACTAAATCAACACCTCCTATGTGAATGCATTTTTTATAAACAATCTTGAAAATATGTGCAAAGATTCTATGTATACTAGCAGTTCTATATGTATGCAAGTTTTGAAAATCAAACTCTTTTTTTGCATCCAAAATTTCCCACACTTCTATGAATAGAAGTATAGTTCAACCAATTTTGCATCCAATCTCTAACATCTAAAACCCTAACATGCACCCTCGCTAACATCCAAATTTTGAAAAATTCGGTTTTCTAAACTTATATTCTTATATCAGAAAAGGGTTTATATGGAGAATTCTGTATTTCCATCCTTCTCTTGGGTACCCTTTTCCATTGTACTTTAATATCTTCTCTTTTGCCCACATATCTTTTCCAAATTTTCCAAGTACAATTTACATAAGAAATTTTATTTTTAAATTTTAAAACAGAATTAATTTAGAAACTATTTTTTTCTTATTATCAACAAGGTATGGAAATTGAAATTCCAAGGGTAAAGCAGCTTTTTCCTTGTTACCCTCTACATCGCACATACTGTTACTTCTACTAAATAGTATAATTCATATATGCTAGCACGTAGACTTTTCCCTATGCTAAGCATGTTGCATTTCAAATATCAGAAATTTTCCATTGTCATTTAAATTTTTTCCAACTACAATTTTGAAATAGTTGGAAAATTTTAAAATAAAACTCATTTTTAAAATAAATATTTTTGGGGAATATTTTCAAAAATATTTGTTTTTGCTTTTCAAAACAAATTTCACCACATCCTATACAGTCAGGGTTCGGTCGATGAGTTAACGTCAATGATTGTCTCTTTTCTACTATACGGTAAATTTTCAAATTTCTAAAACATTTTCTTTTATTTTAGAACAACAATCGCCACACATATTCATTTATAAATTTCAGCTTTTAAGGCTTAGAGATAGTGATCCATGGTTTCACAACAACCTTTCGTGTCCTTCGCTTGCTAAAATTTATCTTCCAAAATTTTAGTACTTTTGGAACTTGACTTGACTTTTCTTTAGTAGTTAATTCTATAAATTTCCTAATTTATTTTATAAACTTCCCGTCTTTTATTTATTTTGCTTTAGTCAAGTGTCCTTTATGAGATTGTCTTAACTATATTATTTTCCAATAAATACAGGGTTAATCCATAAACAAATAAAAAGGAACATTTCTCATAAACAACTAATGCTTACAAAGCAAACCTAAAAGAAACAATTGCTTCAAGCTATCCTTCAACATCAACTGACATAAATGACATTCTGATCCTATCACTTCTTACTTAAACTAAATGGACCTTTCAAACATGTCATTCTACTACAATCCACATATTTTAATTTTCATTTTGATTACTAGTAAATCAAGTCCATCTGTTACTTCCATTATCACGATCACTTATACTACTATCTATTCTTAATCCAAATCTCTTAATAGTACTTTCCAATCTTGGTATATGCTTCCTCTATTCCTTTTTCATGCGGGTATTCCCCAGAACTCATAGAAATGTACTTTGATACCATTTTCCATTTCCTTATGGGTTCTTCTTTATGGTCTTCACATATGTTTAATGAAACATTCCTAGGCTCAAAATAATATTCCTTATATCCAACGGGGTCCATAATTGCTACTCTATGAGCATTCATCATTATTTTACTCATAGCCTTAACTTTTACCCTGTCTTACCTAGGTAATCATTTCTATCTACTCCATATTAAAAATTTGGTTTGGTCTTCATCACTTTTTCTAAAATTAAAACTTCACAATTATAAAATAATTAATCCTAAAACTTTTATCTTTAAATATATAAACTTGGTAGCTTTTTATTTAAATCCTTCAATAATTTGGTTTCAAAATGGACCATTAAAAATTTCTCATTTTAACCAACTTTAATTGTAGGTATCTTAACTTTTAAAACTATAATTTATGATTTATCAATCAAGTTTGCTTATTAAGTCTAAAGAAGGAAATGTTTGCAATTAAATTTATAAAAGATCCTTTCTTTCTTTCAAATAAGAGTCAAAATTTATTACATGAATGGTCATTCAAATCAACTTTTCCTTTAAAACTTTTTAACACTGAAGATTTTAATTCTTAAAATTGGTTTTTTTACTCAAACCATTTCTTTAAAAATATTTTTTTACAATGTTTCTGAAACATCCTTTTGATTTTAAAAATAAAATTAGAGTAGACAAAGACACCTCCATTCTATTATTTTCCTATTACTCATTCTGTCTCAACTTCCAATCCTTGACGGAGTCTCCAATAGCACGTGAGTGGGACTTCTAAAAGATAAATGTAATCAATGTGTGAAAATATACATACTTTGTTTTGCCTTTAATTTCCTATGTTGCTTCTAATTTCTTTTTTAGCAAAGTTAGTCGTCTTTATAGTGGGTCGTGCCACTGTCAATAAAGGGAAAATTGGTGCTCTACACATGCACAGAACAGCTAAAGTGGTTTTATAGTGGCCATACCACTAAAAAATAAATGTAAAATACAGCACATGAGACTAGAAACATGTCAGTGCTACTATAAAGACATAGGGCTATCCCGCCTCTGTAGAGGGAGAACTGTTATTATCATCAGATGCCACATGACCAATGACATAAATAAAACTAGGGAACTGATGAGCTAGGACGGGATCAAAGTGAGCATAGGTCTCATAGTAGAAGAAATTCCTATCCCATGTGGTATTCAATAACAAATTCCTATTCTCCTCTCCAAGATTTCCAAATGTAAAGAGAGAAAGATTATCTCCCTCAATGTTGTAGAAAAGATGCTTACTGTCACCAATATCATTACTCACAAACATATAGTAAGAACCACTGACAAGGTTGAACCGCATATTAGAAGCATGATGAATCCATGCTTGCTCCAGCTTATCCCAAGCAATAGCGACATAAGGAAGCTCATCAACCTTAGTGTGAACAGGAATAGTAATAAAATATGCGGCTCCTCACTCGAAGTAGTAGTTGGATCAACAATAAAAATAGGTGGCACCTCAACCAAAGTATCAACTAGATCGACAATATCAATAACAGAAGGAGGGGGAACTAGCTCTAGGCAGTTTCAGAACCAACCTAAGAATAGAACGAGGAAGAGGTACCCTACCATCTAACGGCATAGCATAAGATAATAGGATACACGCCTCCTTCAAGTGGCCAAATGACTAACATGAAGTACATATATCGGGTTTCCAACTATAACGTACAATGAATTCGGCTTCTACACCCTCCGCAACTTTGTCTTTGATCGAAGAAGGCAATGGCTTCGTAGGACTGATTTCAATTAAAGCTTTCGCATACACCAAACGCTTCCTTGCCACAGTGTTAGAATCAAAACATATCACTTTACCAACTATACCAGCTAGCCAGATAGACCAAGCATGGGCTGAAGAATAGAAGGGATGTTAGAGAAATGTGCCCAAACCGGAATAGATAAAACCTAAACCTTAGTTTGATCCACCGATAGGCTCCAAGTCATAATTATGAAAGGCTTCCCTCAATAATAATAGGATCAGCTTCGAGAATACGTTGCCTTTCGTCACATCTAGCAAACTTGAAAAGTACATTGAGTTATTGTAATGCACACTAAGACCGCCACGAGGCTTCCAAAGCAAATTACAACACGATTTAACCATATGATATGGAGGATTGGAATCCAAGAAAAATCCTACCAAGTAATCAGACCAATAATCCATGCCCACTCGCAACACTTCCACAGGTGGACCAACACGCCATCAATCTCAACATTTCTAAAAGCACGGGGAGAATATTTCCCCCCATTCTTTGGCCATTTAGAGAACAAGGATGTCCACTTTGGACCTGGAATAGGACCTTTGTTATGGGAATTAGAAGAATTAGAGAGTTGCTGAGCTGACTAAAAAACAGGAACTATAGCAATGATTGGGGCATTATCATAAATATTTCTCGAGCATGGTTCAATTTCAGAAACAACAATCTCAAGGGAAGTATCACGACCAACCTCCACAATAAAATCATCAGCAATGTTTAAACCAACTTCAGTTTTGGTCCAATATGATTTGGACGTAGAACCAAGGAGATTAGAGAGGGGAGCTCACCTGAGATCGGGCAATTCAAGGTAGGGACACTGGCACCCTTTACTATTTCAGTAATCAAAACTGACATCAAGTTATCAAGGAGAACTGGGGAGGAAGGAGAACTTGGTTGACAAGAAGGATTTGCAATCGATTCAGAACAAGGCATATGCCCAATAAGATCTGTTCGTCGACGGAATGTCTATCGGTTTAAAAAACCGTCGAACGAATTTAAATTAAAAATAACCGCAAGCGCACGGTGTACGAATGTAGCACGTGGCGAATACGGGTCGATCCGCAGGGAATTGATGATTTTAAAATTCTATTCAATCAAATTAAACCAAAGTCGAGTGATTGTTAACTAACTAAAAGAAAGTAAAAACAAACTAAAACTAAGGAGAATAAAACGATGAGATTAAAGAGCAATCTAGAGGCAAATCCCCTCTCATGATCATATAAATCTACATAATGACATTATGATCTCTTTTTGGTCATGTGTGAGTTTAGTTGATGCACTTATCATAAGCATGGCCTAATTGTGTTATTAATTAACACACTTAAACCATCAAACTTTAATGCACCCTCTAACCCACTTACTAACTTCAATGAAAATGATATGAAATCAAAAGTAGAATCTATTTTAAGCATGGTTTATTAACTATTGAATTAGAAACATAAACCATCAAATTTTGATTCTAAATCCACTTCCATTACCATGATCATATGTAGATGAAGAGGTAATTAATGATTCATATGACTAAGCATAGCCTATTTGTTTTGAACAATATAAGCTATCAAACTCAATATTAAACACAAAACCACACAAACATCTACTTTCCATTAAGCACAAAAGAGATATAAAAGAAATTATGTTGCATCTACATGATTCAAGAGAGCTTCATTACCTCTAAATTGAAGGGATTAGCCTCTCATTTTTGTTATCAAATCAACAAATGTAGAAAGCAACATTAAACAAACAAGAGGAAAAAGAGAGAAAAAAGAAAGGAAAAACTAATCTACTTGCATGAAATAAGAGAGATTTACACTACAAACATGAAAGTAAATAAACAAAAGAAGCATGTAAAAGAAGAGAGCACTAATTAACATTGCATAAAAAAAAATGGAAGTTACATGAAAATAAAAATGACTAAGTAGCCATGGGAAAGAGAAGAGAGCTTTCTTTTATTTGATCTAAAACTAACTAAGAGAGACTAAGGGAGGAGAGGTTACATGAACATAATAGGTTATTTATACAAGCATGAAACCCTAATCCATAATTTGGGGAATGCCCAAACTACCCCTTAGGAAGTGTGGTGGCCAAGTAACCATTAGCATCCATTAATCATTACTTAAGTGTACATGAAGCCATTAATTCCATAAGCATGTGCATTAGCCTTTAATGTGTACATTAAGGTAGGTAGGTAGGTGGGGTCCTCCATGATCTTCACATTGAATTATTTCCATCTTCATTCCTTTGTGTCCTTTTTGTGCATGCATATCTTCTTCATGAAACCACTTGTAATGGAAATCAAATTCCTACAAAATAGTATGGAAATTTCTAATTAAATTTTCTCAAGTTAATTTATGCACAAAGAATGACTATTTTGCCCTTGGATGAAGATGAATATGTGACAATTTGAAATTAATATGGATTTTGGTTAAAATAAGTTAAAATACCCAATATGATCATTTATTTGAATTAATTAGATTAAATATGGTGGTAAAAATATGCACATTTACGTGCATATCAAATACCCCCACACTTATCTTTTTATTCGTCCTCGAATAAAGGAAAACTAAGATAAATCCGTTTTCGTAGGGAGCACGATTGCATTGAGCGTATGCAATAAGCCGTTAAACCTCTGGGTGTCCCCAGTAGGACGAGTGTTGTCTCGTGAGGGTTTTCAGCGGATACTACCCACAAAATCCAAATCCAGAATGAAAATATTTACAAAATGCAAGATTTATTTACAAGGAGATGAATGCAAGTTTTTGAAAATATTTACAATGAAGGATTTATTTTTAAATTGACACAAATAAGTTAAATACAGGTTTGGTCATTACCTTGAAATTTAAGTCATTTACTCGTCAAAATTTCCAAAAAAAATTAAGTTATCATAACAAATAGACAATAGTTTAACTCGTTGTTTCAGTTGATAACAAAGTGTAACCATGAAATAGGTCCTTAGTTGATTATCAAAGTTCATTAAAGTGGTATTTCATTTCATTTCAATAACAAATCAAATCAAATAAGTTAAAATAGTGCTTGGATTTCATTTGCTTACTCTCTTCATTTTTTGAAAATTTTATTGATATTTACAATATTCACATATGCCTAACTCAGATAAACTGAGGCCAGATATATTACCCATGCACTGCCTTGCGGACTGATGTGAGGGGAATACAGAGCGTGGCGAGTGAACACACGAGTGTGAACACCTATTGACTGTAGGCGTTATTAAAAAGAATTTTTATATATATACACCTAGCTCAAATAAACTAAGGCCAAATATACCGATCATGCACTGCCTTTCGGGCTTACGTGAGAAAGGTACAGAGCATGGCGAGTGTACACACAAGTGTGCACACCTGTCGACCGTAGGTGTTAATAGAAAATATTTACATATATACAAATGTTTTTTTTTCTTTTTTTTTTCTTTTTCAGATTTTTTTATAGAAAGAGAGAGTTTTGCAAAATCATCTTAGCACCACTTAACTTAGAAGACAAAAAAAAATGTTATATCCTTTACTTTAAATCAACCACTTTTTTAAAACAAAGATTTTCAATTAGGATATATTTCATAATTATCACATATGAATCTTCCTATATACTAGTTAAACCATTATTATTTGTAATCAAACTTCATTTTTATTTTTGTTAAGACGAATAAATTTTCAATTTAATAAACCATATATTTATCTTATAGTGTTTCTTTAAAAATAAATTAAAATGCTTAAAAAAAATTTGTTTGTTTTTTTTTTGAGATTTTTTTTAAAATTTTGGAAAAATTGAAAATGACGGTGAGTCTCCCCCCACACTTGATTTTGACTGTGTCCCCACAGTCAACCCAAGTGGAAGGAAAAAAATAAAAAATAAAAAGATGACCTATATTTACATGAAAACGAAAAGATTATTATTTACAAGAGTTCAGAAAGTATATCGTCAAAAAGTACATGAAACGGTCTTCCAAAGACCGATTCATTTGTCTCATCAAGTATACGAGACACAGCTTAATTTCAGAAAACCAAATCGTAAAAGATTTCAAAGTTGAGTGTTGATTCGGAAAAACGAATGTCGTTTTATTAAAAATCGTACGAGTTGTTTCCTTTTCGATGATTTTTGGGGTCGATAAAACAATTGATTGAAATTCACGTTCATTTTCACCAATTTGAAATTCAAGCTTATCATTGAAAACTTCTTCAAAATTATTGATTTTAAAATCAAAGTGGTGATTTAAATCTTCCCTGTCGGAATTTAACAACTCATCAACCAAAAGTCCAAAGAAATCGTGTTCGTTAAATTCGCCTTCCTTTATTGGATTATCAACAACTTCATTGCGTATCTCAAGTTCAAAATCTAAAGTTATTGTATTCAAATTTTCAAAATCGAGAAAAGGAAGATCGAATTTTAAATTTGGTTCCACGGCCTCAAAAGAATTGAAATCCAACTCAATTACCATATTTTCAACAACTTCATTAAGATTGTTATTTTCAATTTCAAAAGTTGTTATTTGAAAATCGTCGATTTGGGTAAAAGATGGATTGTCACTTAACTCATCACACATTGGGATGTGATTTTATTTCTCACGTTGTTTCATATATGTTTCAAACAACGAATCCGTGTGATCGTCGTAAATTTCGTTCATTTGTTCAACAAAATCCAATTTATAATTATTAGCTTGAAGATTTTCGATTTGGATTTGTTGAGAACAAAAATTTTCAATCGTAACGTGGTTAAGATTATTCCCATTGCCAAAGTCGTTTAAAAAGTTGATTCCATTTTCATTTCGGTTTTGAAATTCATTTTGAAGTTCGAAATTGGCTTGGCATGAGTTATACTCGAAATCGTTTGAATTTTGGAGTGAATTCAAATTTTGATTATTTTGAAAACTTTGATTTGAATGATTGCCCAAATATGAATTACACAAATCATTTATCATTTGATTTTGTTGTGTAGAGATTTCAAGTAAAGACGAAATGCTCTTTTCAAGATTTGAGGGTTGATCACAGTTTTGAAAATTTTGTGGTTCAAAATTTGAATCATTTAAACAGTAGTTGTTGTTAAAATATCCATACAAATTTGGAGTGAAATCATATGGATTATATTGATTTTCACAACTATTGTAAAATTCAAGTGAATATGGAAATTCGGACATTTTCAAGAATGTTTTTGGTTTTTTTTATAAAGGAAAAATATTTACAAATTTATTTTTCAAAAGGGAAATTGATTTTTGTTTTGTTTTTTGGTTTTTCAATTTTTTTTGTTTTTGAAAAGGTTTTATATTTTTTTTGGATTTTTGATTTTCTAAAAAAAATAAGTAAATTTTGATTTGAAAATTTTCAAAGGAAAAGGAAAAATAAAAAAAAACTAAGTTAAGAAATATTTACAAATTTTTTTTTTAGTTTTGGATTTTGATTTTTTTTTGGTTTTAAAATATGCATGAGCTAATGCAATTAAATGAATGCAAAGTTAATTACAAATGATTTATCCTAAGTTAACCCAAAATTGTATAATCACACTTTGTCTTAGATAAACAAGATAGTTCTCAGCCAGGTAACGGGCAGGAGTTATCGGTGCACCACGAATCACCGTAGCAATGCAGCCGAAGGTTTAAGTACCTTCAGAGGAACAACCACTATAATATTTACGAATCACAATAATATTTATAAATGGTTATTACTCTGCCGTAGCCTAGACACCGAGAAATTAAATTGTTCAAAGAAGACAACTTGTCAATACACAATTAAAAGTTATCGATGTCTAACCGTTATTACTAATCAAAATTCTAGGATGAAATGCAAAGCAAAAATTAAACGTGTATTAACAATGCAACTACGAATGATTTTTTTTTTGTTTTTTTTAATTTTTGATTTTTTTTAAATATATATATATATATATGCAAATGCAAGCAATCAACAATGCAACTAAAATAAAAACAAGAGATATATACAATGCAAGGCAAATAAAAACAATAGATATATCAAGCAAGCAGTTTTTATTTTTATTTTTGGCAAGCAAAGCGAAGCAATTATTTTTAGCAAGCTGCTTCTTTCCTTTTTTTCTTTTGCAACCTGAAAATAAAAACAAGATATATATACAGTTTTTTTATATATCGAAGAAGAAACTAAAATAAATGAAAAACAAAACAAATTCAAAACAACCCTCGTTTTTTTTTGGAAGAGACTCTTAGTATTTTTTTTTGAAATTTTTTTTTGGAAAGGAAACGTAAAAGTACTATTTTACTTAAAAAAAATTGAACTTTTTTTTTAAACAAGAAAATGAAAGCAAATGTTCTTTTATTTTTATTTTTATAACAACCTTGAACAAAACAAACTGAAGGTCTCTTTTTTTTCGAAGAGAGAAGAACAAAAACAAAAACCTCTAAAATAAATAAAAATGTGAGCGGCCCGTATAAAACAACTCCCCAAAACTAGGCAGTAACTTCCACTTCTTTTATTCCTAATCCTCAACCAAAAATCAGAAATCCCCTTCTTAAAATTAAAAACTTAAATCGAACCCGAAATAAAAAAAATCAAGCGATTTGTTTCCGGTGTCATGTTGGAAATTTGGTTTGGTTTGGGCGTCGAGTGCAGTGCTTTGGTTGTGGTTCGAAAAGGCAGCGGTGATCGATGGGGGATTGGGGAAGGCGATTGCAGTTGGAGGTTGGTTCGGCGTCTTGGAATTGGTGATGGAGGCGCGACTGGTTCGAGGCGTGATTGTCGCGATGGAGTGTTGATTAGCAAATTAGGGAATCGTGGTTGATTTCGTTTAGGTTTCGACTGGGGTTGGTCCTGACTTGAGTTCGAGGTGGACTAGGGGGGTAGCGCGATTTGGGTGGTCGGAGAAGTCATTTTTGGTTGTAGGCGCTGTTTGAGATGGAAGTGGTGAAGCAAGTGGGATGGTCACTGCGGTTTTATGGAATTGGGACTTTGGGTTTTGCAGTTGGATCCAAGGTCGATTGCAATGGTTTGTGGTCGAGTTCGAGTTTGTTCGAAGTGATTGGAGATGGTAAGTTTGGATTTTGTTGGTCCAGTGATTTTTTATGGTTGTTTGGTTTTGAATATGGTGGCTGAAGTGGATATGGCAGCAAAGCTTGTTTTGATGATGATATTTTCTGGTGAAACAGGGATGACTGTTGTTGATCAATGTATATGTGTATGAACAGAGGGGAGATGTGTTGGTTTTGATGTTGCTAGTGTGTTTCTCTGGTGTGTGCAGTAGTAGCTGATATTTTGAAGTTGAAGCAGTCAGAGGCAGTTGCTATGTGGTAAGGGATGTTGGTGAATTGGGTCGGTTGTCAAATGTTGATGTCAGTCAAGTGTTGATGGCAATTGTTGTAGTGTATTTGGCTGATATGTTTTGTGAAGTGTAGAAGTAGTGGGAAATGAGTTGTGTGACTGGGTAATCTTGTATGGTTGCTGTAATAGCAATTGTAGATGGATGAAGGAAGGATGGTGGCAAATGAGTGTGGTATGTTGAAGAAGTAGAGGTTGTGGGTTGGTGAAGTTATGATTTGCAGTTCTCAATATTTGCAGTTCTCGATTAGTAGTTCTCGGCTATTCGATGGAAAATTTGGGGATTGGGGTCACGGTCATAGGAGGTGGTGACTGATGTGCTCGCGGTGGTTTGTAGAGGCAGGGGTGTTTGCAGGATACTTGTAGGCTATTGGATGCAGTGATGATTTATGTTGATGACTGCGGTTTTGGAGAATGTCAGTTATATGGCGGCAAAGATGTAGTGACAGTTTAACTGGTTTATGTTGTATCACAGAAATGTGGGCATGAGCTTGATTGCACAGAGATGTATGGTAATTAAGTCCGGAAGTTATGAAGTGGTAGATGTGCAGTCGACAAAAGCAGTTATTTGAGTGATATGGGTGAGGGACAGGGGTGGTTTTGGCGGAACTGTGCAAATAGGAAGAGATGTGGGAATGTTGGTAGGGTGCAGTTGTATGGGGCAGTGAAGATGCAGTATAAATAGTGAGGATGGAGGGGGAAAGTGGCAGAACAATGAACACTGGAATGTGCACAGAGAAATGATTCTTTTTTTTTGTAAAACTGAGAAATGTAAATTAGCAAATTTAAAACAAGCCACTTGTACAATGAACAGTGAATGAAATGTTGTTTGAAATGTGTAATTTTTTTTTGTTAAAATAGAAATGCAACATCAAATAGAAAGTAAAGAAAACAATCACACAAAGACAATGCAATCAAAAATCACACAACACACAATATATTTTTTTTTAAATGCAAACACACACACAACAAACACACAATAAAAATCAAAAACAAAAAAGTTCGAAGAATAGAAAACTAAAATCAAAGCAAATTCCCCGGCAACGGCGCCAAAAACTTGTTCGTCGACGGAATGTCTATCGGTTTAGAAAACCGTCGAACGAATTTAAATTAAAAATAACCGCAACCGCACGGTGTATGAATGTAGCACGTAGCGAATACGGGTCGATCCGCAGGGAATTGATGATTTTAAAATTCTATTCAATCAAATTAAACCAAAGTCGAGTGATTGTTAACTAACTAAAAGAAAGTAAAAACAAACTAAAACTAAGGAGAATAAAACGATGAGATTAAGGAGCAATCTAGAGGCAAATCCCCTCTCATGATCATATAAATCTACATAATGACATTATGATCTCTTTTTGGTCATGTGTGAGTTTAGTTGATGCACTTATCATAAGCATGGCCTAATTGTGTTATTAATTAACACACTTAAACCATCAAACTTTAATGCACCCTCTAACCCACTTACTAACTTCAATGAAAATGATATGAAATCAAAAGTAGAATCTATTTTAAGAATGGTTTATTAACTATTGAATTAGAAACATAAACCATCAAATTTTGATTCTAAATCCACTTCCATTACCATGATCATATGTAGATAAAGAGGTAATTAATGATTCATATGGCTAAGCATAGCCTATTTGTTTTGAACAATATAAGCTATCAAACTCAATATTAAACACAAAACCACACAAACATCTACTTTCCATTAAGCACAAAAGAGACATAAAAGAAATTATGTTGCATCTACATGATTCAAGAGAGCTTCATTACCCCTAAATTGAAGGGATTAGCCTCTCATTTTTGTTATCAAATCAACAAATGTAGAAAGCAACATTAAACAAACAAGAGGAAAAAGAGAGAAAAAAGAAAGGAAAAACTAATCTACTTGCATGAAATAAGAGAGATCTACACTACAAACATGAAAGTAAATAAACAAAAGAAGCATGTAAAAGAAGAGAGCACTAATTAACATTGCATAAAAAAATGGAAGTTACATGAAAATAAAAATGACTAAGTAGCCATGGAAAAGAGAAGAGAGCTTTCTTTTATTTGATCTAAAACTAACTAAGAGAGACTAAGGGAGGAGAGGTTACATGAACATAATGGGTTATTTATACAAGCATGAAACCCTAATCCATAATTTGGGGAATGCCCAAACTACCCCTTAGGAAGTGTGGTGGCCAAGTAACCATTAGCATCCATTAATCATTACTTAAGTGTACATGAAGCCATTAATTCCATAAGCATGTGCATTAGCCTTTAATGTGTACATTAAGGTAGGTGGGTAGGTGGGGTCCTCCATGATCTTCACATTGAATTATTTCCATCTTCATTCCTTTGTGTTCTTTTTGTGCATGCATATCTTCTTCATGAAACCACTTGTAATGGAAATCAAATTCCTACAAAATAGTATGGAAATTTCTAATTAAATTTTCTCAAGTTAATTTATGCACAAAGAATGACTATTTTTCCTTGGATGAAGATGAATATGTGACAATTTGAAAATAATATGGATTTTGGTTAAAATAAGTTAAAATACCCAATATGATCATTTATTTGAATTAATTAGATTAAATATGGTGGTAAAAATATGCACATTTACGTGCATATCAAGATCGGATGGCAAAGAAAAAGCAGCGTCACTTGGGCACACCAACTTGAAATTCCTTAATGACGACGAGGACCTACGAGGATTATGGGATGCGGTAGAGAACAATCGACCCGAATGGGTGATCGAAGCATGATCAACAACTAGATCTGGGGAGGCCAGATTTAGAGGCTTATACCTTTTCTTCTTAGGCATAGATCGAAAGGAGAGGGTGATATGACAGGGGTTAGACGGAGGAGCAGGAAGCGAAGTAAAGAAACAGATTAAACGAAAAGGAAGGGCGGAGGGTTTAAAGGAGCTGCCATTGATTTAATTCTCGTGACGTTGATCTAATTAGATTACTAACATTATTTCTAAAATAAACTCCTAACGTTATTTCTAATCACTAACATTATTTAATATAAATTTCAAATATTGTTTCTATTTATTTTTCATAATGTTACTACTATTTTATTGTTTTCTGCCTAAACTGCTCTTATCAAGATTACTTCTATTTATATAGTTTTTCTCTCAATTGACTGTCTTCATTATTGAACCATTGTAGTATGTTCGCTTACTGCTTCATTTTTAGGTTCTAATCTTCATTTTCTATTTTATTTACCCCATTATAAACTTGTAGCACTTCCTATTGTCCACCCCTAAAAAGAATTTTACAACTTAAAATTTTTCATCTTAGAAAAATCAATGAGTTGTATATGCTCTACTATTTTTTTCAAATGAATTAACTTTTTATTAAAACCTCATATTCTGAAATTTCCGATTTAACTAATCTTAATTTCTTCTAAAACTTTTTATTTAAATATAACATAGATTTTTTGTTATGGAAATTAGGGACGCATCCCTCTTTTCGAAACTTATTTGTTTTACATCCTTTACTTTTAGAAACTATTTTCTACATCCCTTTTTTTGAATTTCTTTCTTTTTTACTTCTCTTGTTTTCAAATTTAAAAGCGACCACTCTGACGTGTATTACGACGGTTATGAGTCATGGACGTATATCCTAAAAGTGCATGTTAAGATTAGTAAAATTACCTAAATACCGCCATTAATTTCTCATTTTTTTTCAAAATAAGGATGTAATTTAGAAAAGAAATTAGGAGGGATCTAATGCTAATTTTTCATAATCGTAAGGACGTATGCCAGAATTTCCCTATTTTATCTATATTTTTTTTTGAAAATTTAATATTTACTTACTTTTCAAAATACGGTTTCTCTAATTTCAAGTAAATCCTTCAAAAATCATTCCAAATACTATTTCTTTTTCAAACTTTTAAATAGGTTCCCGAAAGAAGATGTGTAATAAAGAATAATAAAACAAATAAGCACTGACCAAGGTTGACACTTTTGAGATCAAGTGTCCTTGTCAACGTAGAGCTTGCATAAGAAAACCTGTAACGATAGGAATTTTCGACGCTCGAAAGTCGACATTAATATGTCCACTATATCAACTGCCGAGCAATCGAATGCCTGAAAACCGAATTGTTATAGTGAAAAAGAAGAGGTAGAAGAAGATGGAAGAAAAAGAAAGAAGAACAACAGAAACAATATCAGAATCTCACATATCGTAGCGGAACAACATATAATAGATAAATGAATCATCTTTACATCAAAGAACTATATCAGTTTATACATTACATCATCATCAGAGTTTACAACTACAATACAACACTGGACAGTTATATAACTTGTCCTCACACAAAATACACAGCGGAATAAATAATATCATATACAAGTGCTACGTCTCGCCATCCAGCTCGCACTGAGCTCCAAAGCATCTCCTGAATCCGGAATGACCTGATAACCAGACTCTAGACTGCCCGTGTGGAAATTGGTAGGCACCCAGAGTTTAGGAAGGAAACAATAAACTCCAGGTCAGTCATGATGACTGGTGTGAGAACTAAAACAGTTATTATCTTTAAACAACAACAACAAAGGAAGTAAAAGACATCCGCAATGCTTTTTTTCGAAAATGAAACTACCATAAGACCTCCCGCCACACACACAATGCAAACGCAGAATTGGAGGAGATTTCTTCTTATGATAGTCAAAAATGCTTACTACGCAAAATAATTCGACATTATTATCATTAGTGCATAGTGTCGAAAACCAATTCGAAAATATAATATTAATCTTAGCCAACATACAACCATTATTGTATGCCTACTATAGCTACTATGTTCAATAGCAGGTTACCGCCACATTCCATAGCAGGTAATACAACTAAAACCGTATAGGGTTCATATTGTTTCTTTGGATTTCCAACAAATGGTCAGGCAAAGGAACTTCCTTACACCGAAATGGAAACGCCTCTGGAAAGACGCCCCGAGAACCTAACCGGATCTCTACAAACACAAGGCCAACGCTACCTCACGATGTACAGCTGTAACTAGGTAGCTAACACACGAGCTATGCCATCCCCCGGTCATTACCGACCTTTATCCGAGGATCCTCAACCACAAAGCAACAACCACAAAGTATAATAAATTTGCAGCATCAACATAGGTAAAATATCTGGGCTCCATACCATGATATCACCTTTTATCCAGAAGGAAATGACATACCCTAGGGGCGCGACCCCTAAAAACCTTGCCGCAACATTCCTCTTTCGACCATTACCGGGTTGTGAGGCTCGACGAAGTCTCATCCACAAAGCCACGCTTTTTCACAAAGCCACGCTTTTTCACAAAGCCACGCTTTTTCACAAAGCCACGCTTTGATCAACAAATGATCAACAGCACTTCGTATGCCACATTACCAAATTGGGAATGTATCACTAGTAACCATCAACTACATAACCTCTGAGCTCGTACGTCTCAGAGAAGGGTGTTAAGCTAAGAGAATAAATTCTCCGCCACCAACAAAAATGTATTTGATAGAAACCAGCTTTACATCTCAAAGTGTAATGTCAGACACACATCCATACAAGTCCATTCCGGGATCGAACGGAACCGAATGCACTTCCAAAGAAGCCCTTGCAATCCGGGTATTCACAAATCACGTCCGGTCTTCCCATCACAAGAAGAGTGATATAAATCTCTATACCGGAGCAACTTGGTGCAGAGACATTCGACAGGTTGTCCTTTCATTTTCGAAAATATCTGGTCTTCAACACCGGTCTTCAGTACGATCCATATCGTCGTATCACTAATTCGGAATGGGTTACATGACACAAAGGTCTTTTCCCGGCTAACCCGAATAGTGAGCACAATATTTAAAACATATGGATATAGGGATTTCAATTAAGTCACAACTTATTACCCAAATCCTTTCCTTTAAATGGTTTAAACAAATTACCATTTTAAATCTTTAAACAAAAAGATTTACTTCGCAAAGTTTACCCAGTTTCACAAAGATTCATTCACAGATTTCCAAATCAATTTCCATTTCAATTTGATTAACCCATTAAATCTTTAAATTAAGATTCAACTTATAGCTTTCAATACTATTCACAATTCAAGTCTTTTATAATATAAAAGATACACCTTTTGAAATACTCTTTTATTTCAAAATAAAGTTTAATTATCGTCACAAAGGTTAATTCATAGTTTTTACAAACTATTTACAATTTCATTCCAGTTTTGACACAAATTTGAAATATTTACACTTTATGAAAGCTATTATCATTTGAAAACAGATAGTTTCGTTTTGGGAAAAACTGGTTACAATTACATAGGTTAAAGCCATTCAAGTATAAAACTTGAATATAAATTTAAATTTCCAAAACTATATTTTAGATGGTTAAAAACCCATATAAACACCTTTTATACTTATAAAATCTTTTAGACCAAAATTCCCAAATCATTGAATTCAATTTCAAAATATTGAATTCAAACTTAAATCAAATGATTTAAATTTCAAGTTTATTAAGTTATTTAAAATAACTTTTATTTCTGAAACTCATTTCAAAAACTTTTAATCCCAATTCCAAAACCATTTTGGATTCAAAAACTCAATTTTTCCAAAATTGATAAAAATCTGTGACTTAACCGATTTCCACGTGAAATCCACATTTGTGTGTGTATTGTGTAGTCCAAGGGTTTAACACAATAGTGCAACAACATTCAACCATCACAGATCAAATACAACAATATAATTGATAAGCGGTATAAACTATAACGCTTATCTTTCATCCACAGATCACAGATATATATATATATATATATATATATATATATATATATCACAGATAAACAAATTACATATCACACACAAATCAGAATATATCACAAAGCATCACATATCAAAGATGTCAAACAATTCAACATCCAATATAATCCAAACATCCATAGATAGGATTAATTAAATTATCTGATTGATTTAAATCAGATAAATTTCAACAATTTACTGGTTATGATAAATAAAAATCAATTAATTACCAAAACATTTTCAAATTTATTTCAAAACACCAAAATCAATTTTTCAACGAATTTCCGAAATATTTCCTTTTTAAAATAAATTTCTTTATCTCTTCAAATCTATTTGAAAATCCAAATTTTAAATAAATTCTTCAACTTATAAATAGTATTTCCGAAATCCATTTATTAAACCCTTTTTCCATATTTTGAAATTTTATTCAATAAGATAAAAATAAAACTTTACCCTTTTCAAACTTCTTTTAAATTTATCCAATTATCAAAAATAAATTTTTCGATAAATTTTCAACTTAAATTTCGAAAATCAAATTTTTATTTATTTCTGGTATCCATCGATACCAAAAATATCTTCGGCTAATTTATAGCCGTCTACATAATCAATCACAATATAATCACACGGCGATTATAAATAATCAACACACAACATTGAAATAAATTCAAATGTTTGAGGAATCCAGTTGGATCCCTCCAACCTGTTTCCCTGCATCCACAGATGTTAGCACAATACCAATTCCACATCAAAGTGAAATATCGCGGTATATGGGATTTATAAATATTATCCGCTATTATGCGGTGCAATAGGGTCTCATCCGCTATATAATGCGGGAAATCAACTCCAAATACATATATAATACCAATTCCACTTCAATGTGGAATTATCACGGTATATGTTTTTAATAAATAACCTCCGTTTAATATACGGCGTATAGGGTCTATTTAACACAATAAATAGCAATCATCATTCAATTCACACAATTAACACTATCAACAATTTTAAATCTCAACTATTTAAAATTTAAATCGAAACACAATATTTGATTGAGTGAGGAGTTCTCACCTTGCTTTTTATAACGGTTGGAGTATTTTATTTTGAATAAAATTAAACACGCGTTTAACTTTACTCAAAATTTTCACTAGCTCCAAACGACTCCAATCCAGTCCCATAATGTAGTGCTCGACAAAACAAACCCAACGCAAGTCATTTCGTAATTTTTTGACCTCGTATCAAAAAGATATGATTTTTCAAAGTTATACGATTTATATATATACAAATTTACAAATTTTATTTATTTTTTTCAAACCCTTGCAATCTCACCAGATCGTTTCAGAGGGCAAGATCTGGCCCGTTCGCCCCTATCTTCCCCAACATCGTTCCCACCAGTAACGCGCACGAGCAAAACAACCCATGCCGCCTCTTCTTCTATGAATTATGCTCCTCCTACCAACCTCTAGAAGATGATCAGCCACCATAGTCGCGAAGCCCTACGCCACACACCCCACCACCCTTAGTACGGTCAAGCTTGGTGGCCTCTCCTTCTCAAAAAACGTAAACAACTATCAACCCTAAGTGGCTCGATTATGGCCTCAACGTTACGAGTTAACCCATCATGGTCGTTGATTTTAAAGAGCATGATGTGCTCTACAATATTGCAGAAGCAAGTTTCTCGAATTGATTTACGGATTGGATGATAATAGAGGAAGATGAAAAAGAGGTTTCTGCCATTGAAATGTTAAACAGCGGCTAGCCCTAACTGCTAAGGGTTTCAATGCAAATAGAAAAAGTTAAGTCCTTTTATAGAAAATTCCAAATCACTATTCATCTCCAAATTTTCCGAAATCCAAATCGAGCGTGCCGGCTGGCGTTTCTAAGGTTTTACCCGCGTTCCGAACACAATAGAACGTGTTTCGGGAGCTAATTTGATCGTATGTGAGAGTTACGAAAATAAACGATCAATTTAAATTTAAATCGATTTAAAACGATTTCGATGCGTTTTGGCTTGCCCCGGACAAACGACAACTCCGATTGCTACAAAAATTGAAATCTTACAATAATTTCACATTATGGATCCGATGAAACTGGTTTAGTCGAAATCCGAGACTGTTTGAAAAATGGTCATTTTTACTCGCCAATTAAATATTAAAATATTCAATTTTCACAAATTAACTTTTAATTCAATTTTAAAAGTTTACAAACATCATTCTAACTCCAATATGATTTAATATAACTTTACAAATCATTTTTATACACTTTTGATCCAGATTTCAATTATTTCTGGAATTTCAAATATTAAATAAATAATTTAATCGTCCAATTAAATCACTATGTACGAATTTTAATTTATTCAACTTACAAATTTCACTTGTTAATATTTAAAATCAATTAAATATACGAATTTCAAATGATAGAAATTCTGGGTCGTTACAAATTTTCCCCCTTAAAAGAATTTCGTCCTCGAAATTGCAAAGTAGGAAAAAGTCACAAAATCCATTAACTTTTCAAAACCATTCGTTCAAATTAGATTCAAAGATCACTTAAGTGTACAACTTCCTCAAAAATCCAATAGTTAAACCCTTCCAAAAACTTTACCAAGTTTTTCAAATCTATACTTAGTTATGCTTTTGAAAACTAACTATATCGTTTACTTTTAACCCCAAATCCAAAATTTAGTTTTCACAAATTTTCCTAAATTTCCCGAAAATTTTCTAACGCTTTAAATTTTCCGAAAAATTCGCCAGCATCTCCTTTGCGCGGTTCAATCGTAGTAGGATCACAATAGACAAAAATATATATACAACGACCCACACGGTCGGAAACGTAGAAAAACAGTTCATATTTCCTATTTTTATTGCGTCGGCGTACCTTTTTAGCATTTTTAAGAAAAGCAGTTATCGAACGGTAGCCCCGGTACCTGTACTTACTCAATTTAAACACGTAAGTGACATATATATAAAGTTATTAACATTTCACTTTTTTAAACAACTATAATACATGCATATGGAAAGAAATGCATACTAAACAAGGTTTACAACTAATTCATATACAATGACATTCAATTATTCATTTCAATTAGTTTACATTCACTAATTTAAATTCAAGTTGGTTCACTTCCAATTCAAATTCAATTACATAGCTTTCAATTTTACTAATTCAATTTCATTAACACTTAATGAATTTATACTATATACAATCAACTAACAATCATATAACAACCAATGTCATTCAACACAACCAAATTTATTTAATTTACTTTACTTCACATTCAATTTGGTTCAACATTTTTAATTCCAATTGGTTTAATATTCTATTGATTTTCATTCAATTTATTCAAATTCCAATTTACTGGCTTTAATGAATTAACACTTACATTCATTATTCCATATCAATTCATTTACATTCGATTGATTAACGTTCAACCCATTTATTAATTCAATTCAATTGCTAATTCATTTTACAAATAAAGTTGAATTTCATTACATAACTCAAGTTCATATTCATCACTTCATTTCATTAATTCACTTTATTAATTTACTTTGATATCAAAATCAACTTCATTTAACATTGCTTAAGCTATATTCCAATTAAACATCATTTGTTTAACTTAACTTAAATTCCCACTTATAAGTCCGATTCAGATTCCAATTCTAAAGTAAATTCTATTTAACTTTTACCAAAGTCAAATTCATATCACATTTTTCTTAACAAAATTGTTTAACCCTTTTTATCATTTGGTTTCACTTACATCTTCTCATTTTATAAGTTACACAACTTATTTATTTAATTTCCCAAATCATATTATAAGTATAAAACTAATTTCACTTATAATTATCAATTACAACTTGGATTTTAATTTAAAATTTATTTATCACAACAAAACTTTAATTTTTCAATTTATTATGGTAGCAAATCCATCACACAGAAACTCGAAAATGATACTGATGATGCTGCAGTCATCACCCTTATTATTTCCCAGCAACACTAGTGAATTCAGTGCTTAATATTCTTTTAAAATTTTCCTTTTATTTATAAATCACATTTATAAATCTTTTTCTCATAAAATTTCACTATTTTACTTTACTTATACAAGATTATTTCACAATTGTAAATCATTTTAATTATAATTCCATCTTATACAATTGTTGTTTTTATTTAGATTATTCAAACAACTATTATTAACATATATATTTTTACATTTTCAACAACCAAACAATCAACTTTACATACACTTTAATAATTTCTGAAAAATTATTTCCTTTATATATAAAATAATACCAAGGTAAAATTATTTCATTTACCCAATTCAAAATGATACTATGTCGACTTTCCTCGTTTAAGTGTTTAGAAACCCCTATCGATAATTTGGCGTCCCACATACCGACCAGAATTCACAAACAGCTCAACGGATAAGCAAACACAATATAAAACAATTTCATATTCACTAACAAATACACACTCGTATCTATTATTACACTCACACTCATTCTAGAGCACTACTGACTCTATCTCTAATGAGTAACACCCAACAGAGCCAAAGTTATCGCTTAACCATATGCTTTGATACCACATGTAACGATCGGAATTTTCGACGCTCGAAAGTCGACATTAATACATCCACTGTATCAACTGCCGAGCAATCGAATGCCGAAAAACCGAATTGTTATGGTGAAAAAGAAGAGGTAGAAGAAGATGGAAGAAAAAGAAAGAAGAACAACAGAAACTATATCAGAATCTCACATATCGTAGCGGAACAACATATAATAGATAAATGAATAATCTTTACATCAAAGAACTATATCAGTTTATACATTACATCATCATCAGAGTTTATAACTACAATACAACACTGGACAGTTATATAACTTGTCCTCATAAAGAATACACAGCGGAATAAATAATATCATATACAAGTGCTACATCTTGCCATCCAGCTCGCCACTGAGCTCCAAAGCATCTCCTGAATTCGGAATGACTTGATAACCAGACTCTAGACTGCCCGTGTGGAAATTGGTGGGCACCCAGAGTTTAGGAAGGAAACAATAAACTCCAAGTCAGTCATGATGACTGCTGTGAGAACTAAAACATTTATTATCTTTAAAAAACAACAACAAAGGAAGTAAAAGACATCCGCAATGCTTTTTTTGTAAAATGAAACTACCATAAGACCTCCCGCCACACACACACAATGCAAACGCAGAATTTGAGGAGATTTCTTCTTATGATAGTCAAAAATGCTTACTACGCAAAATCATTCGATATTATTATCATTAGTGCATAGTGTCGAAAACCATTTCGAAAATATAATATTAATCTTAGCCAACATACAACCATTATTGTATGCCTACTATAGCTACTATGTTCAATAGCAGGTTACCGCCACATTCCATAGCAGTTAATACAACTAAAACCGTACAGGGTTCGTATTGTTTCTTTGGATTTCCAACAAATGGTCAGGCAAAGGAACTTCCTTACACCGAAATGGAAACGCCTCTGGAAAGACGCCCCGAGAACCTAACCGGATCTCTGCAAACACAAGGCCGACGCTACCTCACGCTGTACAGCTGTAACTAGGCAGCTAACACACGAGCCATGCCATCCCCCGGTCGTTACCGACCTTTATCCGAGGATCCTCAACCACAAAGCAACAACCACAAAGTATAATAAATTTGCAGCATCAACATAGGTAAAATATCTGGGGTCCATACCATGATATCACCTTTTATCCAGAAGCAAATGACATACCCTAGGGGTGCGACCCCTAAAAACCTTGCCGCAACATTCATGTTTCGACCATTACCGGGTTGTGAGGCTCGATGAAGTCTCGTCCACAAAGCTACGCTTTTTCACAAAGCCATGCTTTTTCACAAAGCCACGCTTTGATCAACAAATGATCAACAACACTTCGTATGCCACATTACCAAATTGGGAATGTATCACTAGTAACCATCAACTACATAACCTCTGAGCTCGTACGTCTCAGAGAAGGGTGTTAAGCTAAGAGAATAAATTCTCCGCCACCAACAGAAATGTATTTGATAGAAACCAGCTTTACATCTCAAAGTGTAATGTCAGACACACATCCATACAAGTCAGTTCCGAGATCGAACGGAACCGAAGGCACTTCCAAAGAAGCCCTTGCAATCCGGGTATTCACAAACCACGTCCGGACTTCCCATCACAAGAAGAGTGATATAAATCTCTATACCAGAGCAACTCGGTGCAGAGACATTCGACAGGTTGTCCTTTTATTTTCGAAAATATCTGGTCTTCAACACCGGTCTTCAATACGATCCATATCGTCGTATCACTAATTCGGAATGGGTTATATGACACAAAGGTCTTTTCCCGGCTAACCCGAATAGTGAGCACAATATTTAAAACATATGGATATAGGGATTTCAATTAAGTCACAACTTATTACCCAAATCCTTTCCTTTAAATGGTTTAAACAAATTACCATTTTAAATCTTTAAACAAAAATATTTACTTCACAAAGTTTACCCAGTTTCACAAAGATTCATTCACAGATTTCCAAATCAATTTCCATTTCAATTGGATTAACCCATTAAATCTTTAAATTAAGATTCAACTTATAGCTTTCAAAACTATTCACAATTCAAGTCTTTTATAATATAAAAGATACACCTTTTGAAATACTCTTTTATTTCAAAATAAAGTTTAATTATCGTCACAAAGGTTAATTCATAGTTTTTCCAAACTATTTACAATTTCATTCCAACTTGAATTGTTTCGACACAAATTTGAAATCTTTTCACTTTATGAAAGCTATTATCATTTGAAAACAGATAGTTTCGTTTTGGGAAAAACTGGTTACAATTACATAGGTTAAAGCCATTCAAGTATAAAACTTGAATATAAATTTAAATTTCCAAAACTATATTTTAAATGGTTAAAAACCCATATAAACACCTTTTATACTTATAAAATCTTTTAGACCAAAATTCCCAAATCATTGAATTCAATTTCAAAATATTGAATTCAAACTTAAATCAAATGATTTAAATTTCAAGTTTATTAAGTTATTTAAAATAACTTTTATTTCTGAAACTCATTTCAAAAACTTTCAATCCCAATTCCAAAACCATTTTGGATTCAAAAACTCAATTTTTCCAAAATCGATAAAAATCTATGACTTAACCGATTTCCACGTAAAATCCACATTTGTGTGTGTATTGTGTAGTCCAAGGGTTTAACACAATAGTGCAACAACATTCAACCATCACATATCAAATACAACAATATAATTGATTAGCGGTATAAACTATAACGCTTATCTTTCATCGACAGATCACACACACACACATATATATATATATATCACAGATAAACAAATTACAGATCACACACAAATCAGAATATATCACAAAGCATCACATATCAAAGATGTCAAACAATTCAACATCCAATAGAATCCAAACATCCATAGATAGGATTAATTAAATTATCTGATTGATTTAAATCAGATAAATTTCAATAAATCAATTTTACTGGTTATGGTAAATAAAAATCAATTAATTACCAAAACATTTTCAAATTTATTTCAAAACACCAAAATCAAATTTTCAACGAATTTCCGAAATATTTCTTTTTTTAAATAAATTTCTTTATCTCTTCAATTCTATTTGAAAATCAAAATTTTAAATAAATTCTTCAACTTATAAATAGTATTTCCGAAATCCATTTATTAAACCCTTTTTCCATATTTTGAAATTTTATTCAATAAGATAAAAATAAAACTTTACCCTTTTCAAACTTCTTTTAAATTTATCCAATTATCAAAAATAAATTTTTCGATAAATTTTCAACTTAAATTTCAAAAATCAAATTTTTATTTATTTCTGGTATCCATCGATACCAAAAATATCTTCGGCTAATTTATAGCCGTCTACAGATTCAATCACAATATAATCACACGGCGATTATAAATAATCAACACACAACATTGAAATAAATTCAAATGTTTGAGGAATCCAGTTGGATCCCTCCAACCTGTTTCCCTGCATCCACAGATGTTAGCACAATACCAATTCCACATCAAAGTGAAATATCGCGGTATATGGGATATATACATATTATCCGCTATTATGCGGCGCAATAGGGTCTCATCCGCTATATAATGCGGGAAATCAACTCCAAATACATATATAATACCAATTCCACTTCAATGTGGAATTATCGCGGTATATGTTTTTAATAAATAACATCCGTTTAATATACGGCGTATAGGGTCTATTTAACACAATAAATAGCAATCATCATTCAATTCACACAATTAACACTATCAACAATTTTAAATCTCAACTATTTAAAATTTAAATCGAAACACAATATTCGATTGAGTGAGGAGTTCTCACCTTGCTTTTTATAATGGTTGTAGTATTTTATTTTGAATAAAATTAAACACGCGTTTAACTTTACTCAAAATTTTCACTAGCTCCAAACGACTCCAATTCAGTCCCATAATGTAGTGCTCGAGAAAACGAACCCAATGCAAGTCGTTTCAAAACGATATGATTTTTCAAAGTTATACGATTTATATATATATACAAATTTTATTTATTTTTTTCAAACCCTTGCAATCTCAGCCGATCGTTTCGGAGGGCAAGATCTGGCCCGTTCGCCCCTATCTTCCCCAACATCGTTCCCACCAGTAACACGCGCGAGCAAAACAACCCATGCCGCCTCTTCTTCTATGAATTATGCTCCTCCTACCAACTTCTAGAAGACGATCGGCCACCATAGTCGCAAAGCCCTACGCCACGCACCCCACCACCCTTAGTACGGTCAAGCTCAGTGGCCCCTCCTTCTCAAAAAACGTGAACAACTATCAACCCTAAGTGGCTCGATTATGGCCTCAACGTTACGAGTTAACCCATCATGGCCGTTTATTTTAAAGAGCATGATGTGCTCTACAATATTGCAGAAGCAAGTTTCTCGAATTGATTTACGGATTGGATGATAATAGAGGAAGATGAAGATGAGATTTTTGCCATTGAAATGTTAAACGGTGGCTTGCCCTAACTGCTAAGGGTTTCAATGCAAATAGAAAAGGTTAAGTCCTTTTATAGAAAATTCCAAATCACTATTCATCTCCAAATTTTCCGAAATCCAAATCGAGCATGCCGGCTGGCGTTTCTAAGGTTTTACCCTCGTTCCGAACACAATAGAACGTGTTTCGGGATCTAATTTGATCGTATGTGAGAGTTATGGAAATAAATGATCAATTTAAATTTAAATCGATTTAAAATGATTTCGATGCGTTTTAGCTTGCCCCGGAAAAAGGCAACTCCAATTACTACGAAAATTGAAATCATACAATAATTTCAAATTATGGATCCAATGAAACTGGTTTCGTCGAAATTCGAGACTGTTTGAAAAATGGTCATTTTTACTCGCCAATTAAATATTAAAATATTCAATTTTCACAAATTAACTTTTAATTCAATTTTAAAAGTTTACAAACATCATTCTAACTCCAATATGATTTAATATAACTTTACAAATCATTTTTATACACTTTTGATCCAGATTTCAATTATTTCTGGAATTTCAAATATTAAATAAATAATTTAATCGTCAAATTAAATCACTATATTCGAATTTTAATTTATTCAACTTACAAATTTCACTTGTTAATATTTAAAATCAATTAAATATACGAATTTCAAATGATAGAAATTCTGGGTCGTTACAAAACCAGTCATTCTAATGATCCTGCCTTACACTAATATTGTCCCTCTAAAGCTATCCAGTGGGTTATAACGAGGAGGAGGTCAGAATAACGTTCTAGTGACTGGTAAATTATACACTTTATAACACTAGTTTATGCCGATTGTCTTCCATCACATGTTATGTCTTTTACTTTACTTAGTCATCCTAGCTCCACGTACGAATATGATATGCCTCATCTATCCTAGGTAGACAATAACAACATACGTACGTGTACATGTGTGTGTATGTGTGTATAAGTATGCAGTCCTCCTTTGGACCAAGATACTATCTCTGCTAGTATCTATAACCCAACACCTCATTAGGATCCATCATCAACAAGTATCACATCCTCGTCCTCATGTATACCAAGTAACTCCCGTAGTGCCTAATAACGACATCATAATAGTTTAGCCGCACTCTATTCGCCTTTATATCATGGATTCAGCTCCATGGACTATTAGTTTTTGAAAGACCTCCATAAAGTGTTATCTACACTTTCCTTCTAACAAACAATTGTGGCGGTGCATGACCTAAATGTGATCTATACTAATAGGAGGTGTAGCCCGTTTAGGCGTAACCCTCGTCTTTCCGTTGATCGCTCAGGATCGATGATGTTCTCGACCTATGAAAATAGCTCCCACTACCGAATATGGTACCAATCTCACTGCCATAGCACCGAACCATGCGTACTATCCTATTTATTACCTAACGCAGTCTAGGTGATGCAGGCCAAGTATTAGGTCGCGACTGACCTAACAAATCCTTAAGTCGCTCGGAAATGATAGGTCGTCTACGACCTAAGAACGTAGAAACCAGCGAGGAAGCAATGCAAGCTGACAAAGCCTTAGGTCGCGAACGACCCAAAAACGCGGTACAAATGGAAGAAAGTATAGGTCGCAACCGACCTAACTCGACAACACAATCTGAGGTAAACTTAGGTCGCGTCCGACCTAAGTTCAAGGTCGTTGAAGAAGAACTACGACCTAACTGCTTAGGTCACAAAATCTTAAGTCGTTCCAGATCTTTAGGTCGCGCACGACATAACTCAAGGGAATTACGACCTAAGATAGATCGCGTGAGAAGAGCAACTGAAGCTGTTTCTTAAGTCGCCGCTGACCTATGATAAGTCGTAGGTCGCTCCATCTCAGTTAAGTCGCATGAAGCTGGTTGTCTTTTATGTCGCTGTGTTGTTGAGTCGTTTGTCTTTTAGGTCTGACGCAGCGGATATTACAAAACAATCTTCGATCGGTGAAAGTAGCAATAGATGGATTGATGAATGCTGAAATGCTCGAATTCGTTGATCCGAAGATACCGAACTCTAGCTATCCCAAACTCGTTGATCGCGCACGATACCGGGTTCAAAGATCTTCAATTCTTCAAGCGTTGATCAAGCGCACTTGATTCCGCGAAGCGGCTTCTACAATCGTTGAATCGAGCGCACTCGATTATCCGAAAGAGGAGATAGGAGATTACACTCAACTACCAATTGGAATGAAAGCACAAAGCAATCAAAAGAGAATTTTATTCAAAAATCAACAACCTTTACAAATGACTTCACTTGCCTATTTATAGGCGTTACAAAAATTACAACACAAATCTGCGCATCTCCTAAGTCGTTTACGACTTACGACTTACGAGTTAGCCTAACTCGGCGACGACTTAAGACAAACAGTTACACCCTTTAACGACTTATGACTTAACAAGGCACACGCCTTAAAACAGAAAAAAAATACAATCATACGACTTAAAAACAAAGTACACGACTCAAAAGTAACAACATACAACGACTTACACACTGACGACATACGAAATAGATGACATACGACATAAGACTTTAACGACTTAACAACAGCTTCTTCACGATTTAAAGAATCAACGGTTTTAGATTAACTCGGCATAGATTCTACGGCATCCAGAGCTTCTGCGACTTAAAACATTAGCGGTATTCCAAATCAACGTTTAAAGGGAATCAAGAGCAGAGGTTAACTCGGCAGACACATCAACGGCATCCAATGCTTCGCGACTTAAGACCCAACGACTTAAGCCATTACGAGTTAGAACTTCAGCTTTGTTAAGTCGTGGCCTTTCACTAAATCGCTGCCGAGTTATACTAAGTCGCTGGGACGACTTAAAACCTTCGTTAGGTCGCGAACTCGAGTTAACTCCTTCCCCTAGTTTCCAGTTGAGTCGTGGACGACTTATAGCTGCACTGTTAAGTCGTATACGACTCATCAACACCGAACGACTTATGCTCTCCTTAAGTCGTAACTCCCTCCCATCTGAACTGATAGGTCGTAGACGACTCAATGCCGATTCGTTAACTCGCCGCTTCCCTCACATGGCTCCATAGGTCGTGGACGACCTATAGCTTCTGCCTTAAGTCGTGGATGACTTATCTCCTCGCCTTCCTTAAGTCGGTCACGACTTATGTCCTTAGCTTTGATAAGTCGGTCACGACTTATGCCTTGGGCAATTATAGTTTGGCCTACATCATCCTCCCCAGGTTGAAAGAAATTCGTCCTCGAATTTGCCTCTTCCTCAACATCAGTTCGTTCATCCCCGTGATATGGTACGAGATGTTTAACATTGAACACATCTGACGTATACACATCATCTGGCAGCTTCAGTTTATAAGCATTTTCGTTGATTCGTTTCACAACTTCCACCGGACCAATTTTCCTGGCTTTCAACTTGTTATAAGCGCCTACTGGAAAACGATCTTTTGTTAACACTACATAAACCATATCTCCTTCGTTAAACTCAACATTTCGTCGTTTCAAATCTGCAGCTCGTTTATATTTCTCATTTGTCTTCTCTAATCATTCCTGAACGATTCTATGGCATTCCGCCAACCCCTCAACAAAATCAGCAGCTTTCTTAACTATCGTCTTTGATTGTGGCACTACAGTTAGATCCAACGGTCCTTTCGGTAAGCTCGAATAGACAATCTGGAATGGACTGAACCCAGTACTTCGATTCACAGCATGATTATGAGCAAACTCTGCCTGGCATAACTTCACATCCCAACTCTTTAGATTATCCTGAACGAGACACCTCAACAAGTTTCCCAATGATCTATTAACCACCTCAGTCTGTCCATCCGTTTGTGGATGATAAGCACTACTAAATTTCAGCTTTGTTCCGACCATTTTCCACAAACTCAACCAAAAATGACTCAGAAATCGAGTATCTCTATCTGACACAATAGATTCTGGCAATCCATGAAGTCGATAGATCTCCTTGAAAAACAACTGAGCAACATGAACAGCATCCGTCGTCTTCTTACAAGCAATAAAATGTGCCATTTTCGAAAATCTGTCAACCACCACATAAATGGAATCATTACCACGCTGCGTTCTCGGCAACCCCAACACAAAGTCCATACTGATATCCACCCATGGTTTAACAGGCACGGGTAACGGCATATATAAACCAGCATTAGTAGCAGTTCCTTTCGAAACCTGACAAATATGACAACGCTCCACAAACCTCTCTACTTCTTTCCTCATCGATGGCCAAAAGTAGGACTGTGAAATCAACTGTAAGGTACGGTCTCTCCCAACATGTCCCTCGTCGTGTAACTCCTTGATAATCTTCATTCTCAGACTACCCTCCGGTATGCACAATCGACTTCCTTTAAAAAGAAAACCATCTACCATCACGAACTCATCCGTCTCTCCCTCCTTGACTTTATCAACAAACTTTGCAAAGTAGGGATCATCGGTAAATAATTCTGGCAATATTTCAAACCCCGTCACTTCAACCTTCAATGTAGTTAACAAGTGATTTCTTCTACTTAACGCATCCGCAACACGATTTGTCACTCCCGACTTGTGTTTCACAACAAATGTAAACTGTTGCAGATATGCAATCCACGATGCATGTCTCGCTGAAATCTTGTCTTGCCCTTGCAAATGCTTCAATGCTTCATGATCAGTATACAGAACAAACTCCTTCTGAAATAGATAGTGTCTCCATTGTTTAATAGATTGTACAACAGCATAGAATTCCACATCATACGTACTGTACCTCATCTTCGCCCCTGATAACTTCTCACTGAAATATGCAATTGGACGTCCCTTCTGACTCAGCACTCCTCCAATCCCAACCTTCGACGCATCAGTATGTAATTCAAACACTAGCTGAAAATTAGGTAATACTAGAATTGGTGCAGATGTCAGCAACTCCTTGATCTTCCCAAAAGCATTCCCTGCTTCCTCTGACCATGCGAATTGTTTACCCTTCATACAATCAGTCACAGGTGCCATCACACTACTAAAGTGTGGAATGAATCTTCTATAAAACGAAGCCAACCCGTGAAAACTACGAACTTCCGTTATCGTCTTGGGCTGCGGCCAATCTCTAATCGCTTCAACTTTACTTTGGTCAACCTGTATTCCTTTTTCCGACACAACATATCCCAGAAATAAAACGCTATGCGTCATGAACACGCATTTCTTTGTTGCAGCATAAAATTGTTCTTGTCGTAATACCATCAGCACTTCTCTAAGATGATTCAAATGTTCCTCTGGACTCCCATTGTAAATCAAAATATCATCGAAATACAGCACCACAAATTTCCCAATGAATGGTCGAAAAATTTGATTCATCACCCTCATGAAAGTACTTGGTGCATTTGATAAGCCAAATGGCATAACCAACCATTCGTATAGACCTTCCCTGGTTTTAAAAGCAGTCTTCCACTCATCGCCTGGTCTGATACGAATTTGATGATATCCGCTCTTCAAATCAATCTTCGAAAATATAGTAGCTCCGCTTATTTGATCTAGCTAGTCATCCAACCTCGGCATTGGAAATCTATATCTCACAGTAATCTTATTCAATGCTCGACTGTCGGTGCACATCCTCCACGTTCCATCCTTTTTGGGTACCAATAAAGCTGGTACAACACAAGGACTTAAACTCTCCTGCACACGCCCCTGTTCAAGCAATTCCTCTACCTGCCTCCGCAACTCTTCATGTTCCTTTGGACTCATTCGATAATGTGGTCTGTGTGGCAACACAGCACCTAGAACAAGATCTATATGATGTTGAATATCCCTCAACGGTGGTAACTCCGTTGGTAACTCTTCTGGAAATACATCGTCAAATTCTTTCAAAACTGGTTTAACTTCTTCTGGTATTTCAACTTCTTCACTGCTCTCTCGTCCAATCAACAAGAATACTTCTGGCTCTTTCTCAACCTCCTTAACAAACTCCTTCAAAGATAATAAAGTTTTCAGCTCTTCAATTTCTTCTGACTTACTTTCTCCTTGTGATCTCTTCTTCGGAACTAGGATAATTTTCGTGCCTTCAAACATAAAACTATAACTGTTGGTCCGACCGTCATGTTGTACTGCTCGATCATACTGCCATGGTCTTCCCAATAGTAAATGACAAACATCCATCTCTACGACATCACACCAGATCTCGTCTTTGTATTTCTTCCCGATAGAGAATGGAACACGAACTCGTCTGTCCACTTTCACTTCTCCTCCTTTTCTCAACCATGCTAACTTGTATGGATTCGGATGTTTCTCTGTCTTCAATTTCAACTTTGTCACAGCTTCGGTTGAAACAATATTGTCACAGCTTCCTGCGTCAATCACGAATTTACACACCTTCCCCAGAATAGTACATGTCGACTGAAAGATATTACTCCTCAACCAACTAGCTTCTTCCTGCTTCGGTGTTAAACACGATCTCCTCAGCATTAGGTTACAACCTTCATCTCCTGACGCAATATCTTGCTCATCCTCCTCAACTGGACTAGAACAATCCCCATCAACATCCTCATCTTCAACTTCTGCAATCATGGTTCGTTTCTTCGGCTTTGGACACTCATTGCTTTTATGACCCAATTCCTGACAATTGTAACATTTGAAACCATTGTTAACCCTTGCCTTCTCAGCCTCCTTCACCACTGGTCTACTGATCGGTTTAGAAACATTAGAACTTCCACCAACACCCTTCGCTTGATTGTTAGAATTAGTAAACACACCACCTCCTCGTCTCCCTTGCTTTTCCCAAGCCAACGCTTTCTGATGTGCTTCTGCCACAGATCTTGGATCGAACATATTAACCATATCCTGAATCTGCATTCTCAATCCCCCAACAAATCTAGCTGTCAGTTGTTCTTCCTTCTCCATAATATCATTCCGAGCAATCAGTTGGTAAAATTCATCAGCATAGTCATTAACTGTCTTCGTGCCCTGCCTCAAGTTCTGCAAACGTTGATACATCAAAGATTGATAATTGTATGGTAAGAACGTTGCTTTCATCAATTTCTTCATCTTCTCCCAAGATTCAACTTTTGACTTTCCCATCCGATCACGTGTGAGTTTGGTCTGCTGCCACCATGCCAAAGCTCTACCCCTCAGCCTCGTAGCAACCAACTTCACTCTACGATGTTCTGGAACTTCTTTAAAGTCAAAAATCTCTTCAACATTAGCTACCCAATCTAGAAACTCTTCCGCTTGCATACCACCTTTGAATTCAGGAATTTCAGTCTTCATCCCCGACTCCCACTTGTGATCATACTCAGAGTAATTTCTTCCTTGTCCTCGAACACTACCACCATCATATTCTTCTTCAAAATCAGATGTATATTGTTGTCTATCTCGTCCACCCACATCTCTACTACCTTCACGCCTACCACCATCATCCCTTCTATCTACATTCCTCCGTTCTCGATCATTCGCGTTCCTCCCACGCCCTTGATCATTTTCAACACTTCGGTCTCGATTGGAATGTGGCGAGACTCTACTTCCCCCATGGTTAGATTCAGGTGAAACCCTTCTCCGATTTTGATTCATCTCCATCATAAGCTTCTCTAACCGGCCAATTCCTTCGTTAAGCTTTTCACTAAAATTTTCACTGATTCTTTGCTCCATCTCATCAGCTTCTTCTCTTCGATACAAAGCTTCTACGTTTTGGTGGCGATTAGCTCTCCTTGGCGGCATACTTGAAAACTTTACAAACTCTTCAAATTCAAACACTTTTCGGACTTTGATCCAAAATGAAACGGATCGAAAACTTCCACTTTGTAGCAAATCGTGGTGAACACGATGGACAAAGTTTCGGCCTCCAATTCAAGTTCGACCAAACAACTTCAATACAAGTCGAACACTTCTACTTGCTCACGGCTCAACTTCAAACTTCAAAATGATTAGGCTCCAAGTCTCGATCTAGCTATGATTGGCTAGAACAGGCTTTGATACCAAAACTGACGCAGCGGATATTACAAAACAATCTTCGATCGGTGAAAGTAGCAATAGATGGATTGATGAATGCTGAAATGCTCGAATTCGTTGATCCGAAGATACCGAACTCTAGCTGTCCCGAACTCGTTGATCGCGCACGATACCGGGTTCAAAGATCTTCAATTCTTCAAGCGTTGATCAAGCGCACTTGATTCCACGAATCGGCTTCTACAATTGTTGAATCGAGCGCACTCGATTATCCGAAAGAGGAGATAGGAGATTACACTCAACTACCAATTGGAATGAAAGCACAAAGCAATCAAAAGAGAATTTTATTCAAAAATCAACAACCTTTACAAATGACTTCACTTGCCTATTTATAGGCGTTACAAAAATTACAACACAAATTTGCGCATCTCCTAAGTCGTTTACGACTTACGACTTACGAGTTAGCCTAACTCGGCGACGACTTAAGACAAACAGTTATACCCTTTAACGACTTATGACTTAACAAGGCACACGCCTTAAAACAGAAAAAAATACAATCATACGACTTAAAAACAAAGTACACGACTCAAAAGTAACAACATACAACGACTTACACACTGACGACATACGAAATAGATGACATACGACATAAGACTTTAACGACTTAACAGCAGCTTCTTCACGATTTAAAGAATCAACGGTTTTAGATTAACTCGGCATAGATTCTACGGCATCCAGAGCTTCTGCGACTTAAAACATTAGCGGTATTCCAAATCAACGTTTAAAGGGAATCAAGGGCAGAGGTTAACTCGGCAGACACATCAACGGCATCCAATGCTTCGCGACTTAAGACCCAACGACTTAAGCCATTACGAGTTAGAACTTCAGCTTTGTTAAGTTGTGGCCTTTCACTAAATCGCTGCCGAGTTATACTAAGTCGCTGGGACGACTTAAAACCTTCGTTAGGTCGCGAACTCGAGTTAACTCCTTCCCCTGGTTTCCAGTTGAGTCGTGGATGACTTATAGCTGCACTGTTAAGTCGTATACGACTCATCAACACCGAACGACTTATGCTCTCCTTAAGTCGTAACTCCCTCCCATCTGAACTGATAGGTCGTAGACGACTCAATGCCGATTCGTTAACTCGCCGCTTCCCCTCACATGGCTCCATAGTCGTGGACGACCTATAGCTTCTGCCTTAAGTCGTGGATGACTTATCTCCTCGCCTTCCTTAAGTCGGTCACGACTTATGTCCTTAGCTTTGATAAGTCGGTCACGACTTATGCCTTGGGCAATTATAGTTTGGCCTACATCAAGGTCGCTGCCGACCTATGTGTGCGTAGGTCGTTTCTTTTATAACTCGTGTGAAGTGGTAGGTCGCTGCTGATCTATGTGTTGTAAATATTTGATATTTTGTGATGTATGTTGTTGTATTGTAATCTGTTAGGTCGTTAACGACCTAAGTCGTAAGTCGTAAGTCGTTAGGTCGTGAACGACCTAGGTGTTGTACAGATTTCAGTGTTGGGTTGTAACTTCTATAAATAGGCCGGTGGTGCCATTTGTAAGAGTAAGTTGATTTGAATAAAAAACTTTTGTTTGTTAGCTTTGTGCTTTCATTAAATTGGTAGTTGAGTGTAATCTCCTATCTCCTCTTTCGGCATTCGAGTGCGCTCGGATCAACGATCGTAGAAGCCAATTCACGGTATCAAGTGCGCTTGATCAACGTCTGAAGAATTGCAGATCTTCTTTCACGGTATCGTGCGCGATCAACGTGACGAAGATAGCTAGAATTCGGTATCTTCGGATCAACGAATTTGGGCCATTCAGTATTCTTCATTCCATCGATTGCTACTTTCACAGAATCATCATTTTGTTATTCCGCTGCTGCATCATTTGGTATCAGAGCTAGACTTAGCCAATCATAGCTAAGCCGAGTCTTGGAGCCAATTTATTCGAAGAGTTTGAGAAGTAAATTGAAGCCGAACATCATTTGGAGAAGTTGATTGTTCATCGTGTTCGTCGCAAGTTGCAAAAAGTTTGGAGTTTTCGATCCGTATCATTTTGGATCAAAGGGTTGCGAGGTGTTTGAATTTTGTGTGGAAGCTTTGCATGCCAAAATTGGAAGTAGAAGGCCGTGCATCATTTGGTATATTGAAGTGTTTGAAATTTTGAATCATGCCGCCAAGAAGAGCTAATCGACATCAAAATATTGAAGCTTTGTATAGAAGAGAAGAAGCTGATGAGATGGAGCAAAGAATTAATGAAAATTTTAGTGAGAAGCTTAATGAAGGGATTGGTCGATTAGAGAAGATGATGTTAGAGATGAATCAGAATCGGAGAAGGGTTTCACCTGAATCCAACCATGGGGGAAGTAGAGTCTCACCACATTCCAATCGAGAAAGAAGTGTTGATAATGATCATAGAAGTGTGAGTCGAGATTGTTATAGAAATGATGATGATCAAAGACGTGATAGGAATGTGAATGATCGTGATTGGAGGAATGTAGATAGAAGGGATGTTGGTGGAAGACAGGATGGTAGTAGAGATGTTGGTGGTCAGGATCGACATCGATATACATCAGATTTTGAAGAGGAGTTTGATGGTGGTAGTGTTCAGGGACGAGGACGAAGACAAGGAAGAAATCAGTCGGAGTATGATCACAAGTGGGAGTCTGGGATGAAGACTGAAATACCTGAATTCAAGGGAGGTATGCAGGCAGAGGAATTTCTTGATTGGTTAGCTTATGTTGAGGAAATATTTGACTTCAAGGAGGTTCCGGAGGATCGTAAAGTAAAGTTGGTTGCTACTAGGTTGAGGGGGAGAGCTATGGCATGGTGGCAGCAAACCAAACTTACTAGAGAACGGATGGGGAAGTCAAGGATTGTTGCTTGGGAAAATATGAAGAAATTGATGAAGGCTACTTTCTTACCCTACAATTACCAATCATTAATGTATCAAAGATTACAAAACCTGAGGCAAGGGACGAAAGCTGTTACTGATTATGTAGATGAGTTCTACCAGTTGATTGCTCAAAATGACATTATGGAGACAGAAGAACAATTAACCGCTAGGTTTGTGGGTGGACTTAGAACACAGATCCAGGAAATGGTGAACATGTTCGACCCTAGATCTGTGGCAGAAGCACATCAAAAGGCGTTGGCTTGGGAGAAACAAGGAAGACGTGGGGGAGGTGTGTTTCCAAGTTTTACAGGGCAGAACAAAGGAGCGGGTGGAAGTTCTAATGTTCCTAAAGCATCGAGTAAGCCGGTTGTTCATGAAGTGGCTAAACCAAAAGTCAACCCCAATTGCAAATGCTATAATTGTCAGGAAGTGGGTCACAAGAGCAGCGAATGTCCAAAACCGAAGAAGAGAACTATGATTGCTGAGGCAGAGGAAGATGAGGTAGAGGCTGACTGTTCTAATTCACTACATGATGAGGAGGAAGAGAATGTGTCGGGAGATGAAGGGTATTCATTGATGATGAAGAGGTCGTGCTTGACACCAAAACAGGAGGAGGAAACTAGCTGGTTGAGGAGTAACATCTTTCAATCAACATGTACTATATTGGGAAGAGTTTGCAAGTTTGTCATCGATGCGGGGAGCTGTGATAATATTATCTCTGCAGAAGCTGTGAAGAAGTTATCATTGAAGACAGAGAAGCATCCGAAACCTTACAAGTTGGCTTGGTTGAGGAAAGGCAGGGAGGTGAAAGTTGGGCGAAGAGCTTGTGTTAATTTTTCAATTGGGAAGAAATACAAGGATGAAATTTGGTGTGATGTTGTGGACATGGACGTATGTCATCTGTTGCTGGGGAGACCGTGGCAATATGATAGGGCTGTGCAACATGATGGACGTACTAACAGTTACAGTTTTATGTTTGAAGGAACTAAAATCACTTTGATTCCTAAGAAGCGACAACAAGAAGAAAGCAAGTTGGAGGAGATTGAAGAGTTGAAAACTTTGTTATCATTGAAGGAGTTTGTTAAGGAGGTAGAATAGGAGCCTGAAGTATTCTTGTTGATTGGACGTGAGAGTCGTGAAGTTGTTGAGATCCCTGAGGAAGTGAAACCAGTGCTGGGAGAGTTCGACGATGTATTTCCTAAGGAACTACCAACGGAGTTACCGCCGTTGAGAGACATTCAACATCAAATTGATCTTGTTCCAGGAGCTGTGTTACCTCATAGACCACACTACATAATGAGTCCAAAAGAACATGAGGAGTTGAGAAGGCAAGTGGAAGAATTACTTGAACAGGGGCGTGTGCAGGAAAGTTTAAGTCCTTGTGCTGTGCCAGCTTTGTTAGTACCAAAGAAGGATGGAACGTGGAGGATGTGCACTGATAGTCGAGCACTGAATAAGATTACTGTGAGATACAGATTTCCAATGCCGAGACTTGATGATTTGTTGGATCAGTTGAGTGGGGCTACTATCTTTTCGAAGATTGATTTGAAGAGTGGTTATCATCAAATTCGAATCAGACCAGGGGATGAATGGAAAACAGCATTCAAGACGAGAGAAGGGTTGTACAAATGGCTGGTTATGCCGTTTGGTCTTTCGAATGCACCGAGTACTTTTATGCGGGTGATGAATCAGATTTTTAGACCATTCATTGGGAAATTCGTGGTGGTGTATTTTGATGATATACTGATATATAGTGGAAGTCCAGAAGAACACTTGCAACATCTGAGAGAAGTGTTGATGGTACTGCGACATGAACAATTTTATGCTGCAACGAAGAAATGCGTGTTCATGACGCATAGTGTTTTATTTTTGGGGTATGTTATATCGGGAGGAGGTATACAGGTGGATCAGAATAAAGTTGAGGCAATCAGAAATTGGCCACAACCCAGGACGATAACAGAAGTTAGAAGCTTTCATGGTTTGGAATCATTCTATCGAAGGTTTATTCCACACTTCAGTAGCGTGATGGCTCTAGTTACTGATTGTATGAAAGGGAATCAATTTTCATGGTCGGAGGAGCAGGATTTGCCTTTGAGAGAATCAAAGAACTATTGAATACAGCACCGATTCTAGTGTTGCCAGATTTTCAGTTGTTGTTTGAATTACATACTGATGCATCAAAGGTTGGAATTGGAAGGGTGTTAAGTCAGAAGGGACTTCCTATTGCATATTTCAGTGAGAAGTTATCGGGAGCAAAGATGAGATATAATACATATGATGTCGAGTTTTATGCTATCGTGCAAGCTGTGAAACATTGGAGACATTATTTGTTTCATAAAGAATTTGTTTTATATACTGATCATGAGGCGTTGAAGCATATGCAGGGACAGGACAAGATTGCAGCAAGGCATGCTTCGTGGATTGCGTACTTACAACAATTTACATTTGTAGTGAAGCATAAATCAGGAATCACAAATAGAGTGGCAGATGCATTGAGTAGACGGAATCATTTGCTAACTACAATGAAGGTTGAAGTGACGGGATTTGATGTATTACCAGAACTATTTGTTGATGATCCTTACTTTGCGAAGTATGTAGATGAAGTCAAGGAGGGGAAGACGGATGAGTTTGTAATGGTGGATGGTTTTCTTTTTAAGGGAAATCGATTGTGCATACCAGAGTGCAGCTTACGTATGAAGATTGTAAAGGAGTTGCATGAGGAAGGTCATGTGGGCCGAGATCGTACTTTGCAATTGATTTCTCAATCTTATTATTGGCCTTTGTTGAAACGGGAAGTTGGGAGGTTTGTGGAGAGATGTCATATTTGCCAAATTTCCAAAGGGACAGCGACAAATGCGGGATTGTATATGCCGTTACCCGTGCCGATTAGACCATGGGTTGATATCAGTGTGGATTTTGTTTTGGGATTACCGAGAACTCATAGGGGGAATGATTCGATATATGTTGTAGTGGACAGGTTTTCAAAGATGGCACATTTCATCGCTTGTAAGAAGACAACTGATGTCGTCCGTGTTGCCGAGTTATTCTTTAAAGAAGTATATCGCTTACATGGTTTACCATAATCCATTGTTTCTGATCGGGATACTAGATTTCTAAGTCATTTTTGGCTGAGTTTGTGGAAGATGGTGGGAACAAAGCTAAATTTCAGTAGTGCTTACCATCCGCAGTCCGATGGTCAAACTGAAGTTGTTAACAGATCTTTGAATTTATTACGGTGCCTGGTGAAGGATAATATGAAGAGTTGGGATATAAAGTTATGTCAAGCAGAGTTTGCTCATAATCATGCTGTAAACCGTAGTACGGGTTTCAGTCCATTTCAGATAGTGTATTCAAGCTTACCAAAGGGGCCGTTGGATTTGACGATAATACCACAACCAAAAGGGACAGTTAAACGGGCTGTTGATTTTGTTGATGGATTGGCAGAATGTCATAAAATCGTTCAGGAACGATTGTAGAAAGCAAATGAAAAGTATAAACGATATGTGGATAAGAAACAAAGAAATGTGAACTTCAGAGAAGGCGATTTGGTTTACGCCGTGTTGACAAAAGACCATTTTTCGGTAGGAACGTACAATAAATTGAGAGCTCGAAAGATTGGTCCAGTAAAAATTTTGAAGAAAATCAATGAGAATGCATATCAATTGGAATTGCCGGATAATGTTCATACTTCTGATCTGTTTAACGTCAAATACTTAGTTTCGTATCATGGGAATGAGTGTGTTGCGGAGGAGGAAGGTGCAAATTCGAGGATGAATTTCTCTCAACTAGGAGAGGATGATGCAGGCCAAGTATTAGGTCGCGACCGACCTAACAAATCCTTAAGTCGCTCGGAAATGATAGGTCGTCTACGACCTAAGAACGTAGAAACCAGCGAGGAAGCAATGCAAGCTGACAAAGCCTTAGGTCGCGAACGACCCAAAAACGCGGTACAAATGGAAGAAAGTATAGGTCGCAACCGACCTAACTCGACAACACAATCTGAGGTAAACTTAGGTCGCGTCCGACCTAAGTTCAAGGTCGCTGAAGAAGAGCTACGACCTAACTGCTTAGGTCACAAAATCTTAAGTCGTTCCAGATCTTTAGGTCGCGCACGACATAGCTCAAGGGAATTACGACCTAAGATAGATCGCGTGAGAAGAGCAACTGAAGCTGTTTCTTAAGTCGCCGCCGACCTATGATAAGTCATAGGTCGCTCCATCTCAGTTAAGTCGCATGAAGCTGGTTGTCTTTTATGTCGCTGTGTTGTTGAGTCGTTTGTCTTTTAGGTCGCTACCGACCTATGTGTGCGTAGGTCGTTTCTTTTATAACTCGTGTGAAGTGGTAGGTCGCTGCTGATCTATGTGTTGTAAATATTTGATATTTTGTGATGTATGTTGTTGTATTGTAATCTGTTAGGTCGTTAACGACCTAAGTCGTAAGTCGTAAGTCGTTAGGTCGTGAACGACCTAGGTGTTGTACAGATTTCAGTGTTGGGTTGTAACTTCTATAAATAGGCCGGTGGTGCCATTTGTAAGAGTAAGTTGATTTGAATAAAAAACTTTTGTTTGTTAGCTTTGTGCTTTCATTAAATTGGTAGTTGAGTGTAATCTCCTATCTCCTCTTTCGGCATTCGAGTGCGCTCGGATCAACGATCGTAGAAGCCAATTCACGGTATCAAGTGCGCTTGATCAACGTCTGAAGAATTGCAGATCTTCTTTCACGGTATCGTGCGCGATCAACGTGACGAAGATAGCTAGAATTCGGTATCTTCGGATCAACGAATTTGGGCCATTCAGTATTCTTCATTCTATCGATTGCTACTTTCACAGAATCATCATTTTGTTATTCCGCTGCTGCATCACTAGGAAATACCCACTTGTTATTTAATACCTTCTAGAAGGCTGAAGCATACTCTATTTGCCCTTCAACACTTCGACCGAGTCGAACCATCCTACTTGGTATTCCCTTCACCTATACGCGAACGTATATAGTTCCATAGTTCCTACAGTTGGATATGTCCCACATCAGGATAATGTACACACAACTGATGGTTGCCCCTTGCGATGGGCAGACTTCTGTTGTGTAACACCACTGACCTCGCATTCTAACTCATTTTAATGACCGTGTCATTCTTATCTAAACCAAGTTTTAGCTAACTTTAATAATTCATACCCGTCATAAACACATACTTGAGGCTACTTGTGTGTGTGTGTTCACTCTTATTTCATTACTACGCTTCCAATGTTCAACTACTCACAGTCAATTTTTTTGACCGACTCTTTACTTCATTAATGCTGATTTAATGTCATATACCGCTTTCTTTAAATATCATTTTTAAGAACTTAATCCATAAGCAACTTACTACATCATTTATAAATACTATTAAAAGTCCTTGATAAAGAATAATATAGAAAAACACAATCTTTGTGACCAGTTTTAACTACTTAAACAAATGATTTAAGACTTGAAATTTTTATGGTAATCAATACTCTTAGGGTACATAAAAACCATGGAAAGAAACCCCTAATAATAATTCCAAATTTAAATAAATTCCGAAAAACAAGGTATTTACTAAAGTGTTCGTTTAGCGACATTTTTACTCCAATTTTAGCCACTCTATTTGACTAGTTCCAAAACCATTTAAACTCCAACTTTTTTCCAGTAATAAGTACACTTATGAAAAATAAAGAAATCCTTACTCCAATTCTTCTCGCTATAAAATTTTGCAACTTTGTTTCACAAGTTAATAAATGATTTGAACTTCCATGTTTTCCCGATAATAAATACACTTATATTAATTATTAAAATGCAAAGAAGCCCCTAGGATGTCTCTCAAAGTTGACTTTAAAAATCATCGAATACAAGGCATTTTCAAAGTGCATCCATAGCTACCTTTTCGCTTCTAACTTTTACAACTTTTTTTCACAATTTCTATATTTTTCCAAACTATTTATTGACTGTTCCATACACCAAAATATGTTTAGAGAACAACAAAATCAAATTATCCCAGGTTAAGTTCATAAATCTTCCATTTACACAAGAAAAAGTTAAGGGATATCGAAGTGCACGTATAACGACCATTCTTGCTTCAAACACTTTCAAACATACTTTAATTCAACATACAATCCAAATAACAATACATTATGTCAAGGCCATGCCACACATTTTATATAATACAAATTTGTCATTTGCTTCCAAAAGCAAGAGGGGTCCAAAGTTTATAACTTTAATTAATTAATGTCACTTTAACTTTATATTTCAACCACGCAACATATATACACAATATATACATACAAGATAGTGAGATAACATAACCAAATTCAAGCCTACAACAAGCTCAAAGATACAAGAATCAAAGAACCACTTTCTACTATCACCAAAAGCCTAAAGATCAAACTTTAACACCACAATCACAAAGCAAGACCACCCTCCTCTCTCCAATGCTCACGGCCCATCATAGCTTCCCAATTTTATCTTCACTTATTCCACTTTTGACTTTAGATCCATGTTTCTTAAGCTGATCTAAGGTGTTGGTGGAGGTTTGATAAAATTTGGAGAAGTTTTGAACTAATTAGAGAAAGATTAGGGAAGATAGAAGTGGATTAGTGCTAATCACTTCTACCATTTTTGTTCATATTATTATTTTCAAGCTTTGAAATGTTATGAAGTGTTTTCCCATGCCTCAGCCTTCCCTTTACATGGCCAAGACTCCCTCCCATATGCCTTTCATGCTCCTTTTACTTTACACCTCATTTTCTTAAGTAAAATTAGTCTTTTACCCTTATACACAAAATATCTTCTACGACATCACCATGACACCATCAAATACTTTAATTTCCATAAATGGAGAAACATTTTTATTTCATACTAATGTTCTCTTAAGCAAATATGTGTATGTAAAAAAGGTTTGAACAACTTCCGACGATAAAAAAGTTGTTTACCAATAAAACGATTTTCGGTCACATTATTGATATTTCTTCAAAGTAATTATTTTAGCAAACAATTTTATAAAGCAAGTTTACCATTATTACTTATAGATTAAAAGGGGTTTAAAAAGGTTATTAAATCAAAACAATTAACCCAAGATTCAAATATTTAAATAATAGATATTTAAACATGAAGTGTCCGAAATTCCAGGCCATTACATTACTACTCACGTATTTTACTATTCATGTATACTTTTTTATACTTCAAAAGTATTCATATACTTATCTCAAATGGTATAAGTATATTCAAAAATCATTAACAAGATTTACTTAATTTAAACTATAATCAAAGAGGTTAAAAACAAATGCCACCCAAACATTGTTACTATAAATCCCTTCTCTTTTATAAGTTAAACTTTTACTTTTTCTATGTTTTTATAAAAGATTCCATATTTGTTAATATCTTTAAAATGCCATTATTAAAGATCTAAGTATATTCTTAAGGGTTAAAGACAATTGTTACTTAAACATTTGTCACTACACATCCAAACCCATTTTATACCTAACCATTTTCTTTAAAACTTGCTTTTAAAGATTTAATTGCACTTACAAGGGTTAAAGACAATTGTTACTTTAACATTTATCACTACAAACCCAACTCCTTCACTTAAAATTAACCTTAAAATATTCATTGTTAAATATATAATTATATTCCTAAGTATAATTAGTAACGGTTATTACAACCCAAAACCATTTACTTATAGTTATCTTTAAAATATTCATTATTAAATGTCGAATTATATTCCAAAGTATAATTATTAAGAGTTAAAAATGAGTATTACTAAAACATTATTTACTACAACCCAAAACCATTTGTATGTTGGAACTGGACCAACTCAGCGGAAGTTATGGGTGAATTTCGAAAAATTTACCCTATTGGATCTTTATTGGGCCTATGAAGTCTAACTGAATTAGAACATTTCTAAATTTCATTTTAAATAAAATCATTTATTTTATTTAAATTCAAATATATTAAGATATGAAATTAATTTGATTTGATTTAGTTTATACATAAATGTATCATATACATATATGTGTGAGTGCATGTGTAACATAATAATCCGTAAAAGGTATAATATGCCCATATGTAGATGTTAGGATTTACATCGCAACAGACATATTAGCTCATTTTGTATGTCATGTATGCTATCCAAATATGTGCATGTATATGTGTTACAAAACACACACACACATATGTATGTCATGTATGCTGTCCAAATATGTGCATGTATATGTGTTCAAAACACACACACACATATGTATGTATGTATAAATATATTATATATAATATTTGAACATAAAACATTTATATATAGATAAATATATAGATAGAAAGAGAGAGAGAACAATTATTAAAAATTATTTATAATTCAAAATTAACTTAGTTTTGCAAACATAATAATTTTAGTATTTTAATTTGTATATATATTATGAATAAAATAATGTTTTCATCCATAAATAATTAACATAAAATAATCTATTGATTAAAATTCAAATTATCTAGGATAATAAAATAGAGCTTAGAAAAAAATCTGGAGATTTTTCAAAGTTGAAATATTATTTTTAAAAACGAATACATTGATTTCGGCAATAATTATTTAATATGAAATAATATATTATTAAAAATTCAAAATTTGAAAATTTGAAAATCCTTGGATCATGAATGAAAGGTTACGAAATTTTTTGAAGAGTTTTTCAATTAAATTATTATTTTTAATAAATCATAAACAGTTTTTCCAAAATAATATTAATTATTAAAATAATAAACTTTATTGAAAAAATCCTAAAATTTTTCTATACGTTTCTGGAATGATATAATATTTTTATAAAATATAAAATTGAATCTTTAATGTAATAATTATTTTATATATAATACAAAATTCAAAATTCAATAAATGTTAATTTAAAAATATGAATGTATGTATGATAATTAATTTTCGAATTTGTAAATTCATATTATATATAAATATGTGTACTAAATTTTTTAAATCATATATATATATATATATATCTTATATATGCATATATGCTATTATGAGAGAGAAATATATACTAATATATATATATATATATATATGAATTTATTAATAAATATATAAAAACAATTATTAATGATAAAAATTGATTTTGTACAGTAAACAACATTTGTGTATACATAGATTAAATAGTATAATAAACAAATTATGCACATAACCAAACTAATTTGTGACAACTACATCTACTTACAAAATCTCACCTAACTAAACATATAGTAGCAATATATTTAAACAGATATGAAATTGCTCATTATAGGATCATAGAGTATAATTTAATTACTGTAGTATGAATTAAAATTACCAATTTAATGATGCCTTTGAATCCACGTTGAAGCAATGATTTCCCTTCCTTTTACTGTTCTTGATTCGTCAGATTGCAAGTCCGGAATCACCGACTTCTAACTATCGAATAGTATTATTTTCATTTGAAATATATTTGAGAATTTTGGAGTTGATTGAGAGCTATGTTTTAACCAGCAATGTAGAAGGCAATGGCGGCCAAAAAAAGGTTCGTAATTATTTTTAGAGATACATACATACATACATACATATACATATACATATACATATACATATACATATACATATACATATACATATACACATATATATAGGGTTGTATTAGAGAGAAACGAAGAAAACCTTTTTACCCATTCTCACTTGATCTCAACCCATTATCACCAAGCCAATTCCCTATGTTTTAGCCACCCCTAGACCTTCCCAAAACCGAAATTTGGCAGCCCTAATGATGGGCCTTAAACCTATCTAAGCCCAAGCCAAAATACTATGCAATTAAATCTAATTTAATCGCTTGTCGATATTGTATATCGATCGATATATTTATAACTATTATAAATATATATAAATATTTATTTCTCAAATCATATTCAAATTTTATAATTAATATTTCATAAATATTAATTAATTTAATTAATTTATAACAATTATAAACTAATTAAATCATTCGGTATTAAGGGAATTCATCATTTCGGCTGTGTAACTCTTGGGTGTAAATTTGGTCAGCGGTTAACATCGAACTATTCTAATGTTAACGTTCACACGTCACTTAGCAGGTGGTGTGACATTATGGCCAAATTTATCGCTTACTCATTTTCGGTAAAATCCAATTTTAGTTTAATAAGCGTTACCCGGTTGTGACATTTGTTTACACCAATTCTCCTCAACAAAATTATATCAAATTGTACTTATGGAATTTGGTAATGGTCAAAATTCCAACCTCACCCACATTCAACTTTATAGTCCAAATACAAAGTCCTTGGTTCAATAATAACAATTATTATTAACCGAAATGCTCTGGCCAGAGACTTTGACTTTGAGTTGACTTGAGTTGACCATGATAAAAACCGCATATAACTGAGGAGACGAATCCTCTCTTGAATAGTGCTTCACTTCCAATACTTCCACTCGACCCAACTATAGTCACTCGATAGACGCCATGCCATGATTTGGCTATAATCAAAACGAAGCTTTTATATTGAAGATCTACAGTATTCTCAAGTCAAGAGAACTGTGTAAATCAGTCACATCGATATTTTCTATTTGACCTTAGTTATATTAACTAATAGAAAACTATCGAGTGAGTCGTTCCATAGTTATCCAATAACTATTAGTACGTAATCCCTAGGTGCCCCCAGCAGTCATGAGTAATACACTGCCCAACATTTGGAGAACATTACGTACTCCAGTCTCAACGTATACATCGATATCCAGTCTCGATGCATCTTGACTAGGAACATTTATGGTATATTTGTTTCGTTGTGATAAATTACTCACAGTTACAACACTTTGTAACTACTATCACAAAATATACCGTTTATGGAATTTTCTATTAAATATACTTTTAATTAAGTTAATTAATTAATATAATCACATTATATCAAGTATATAATAGGAAGAAAATACCTTTTATTTCGAACAAGATTGGTCAACGAGTTTGATATATGTAACAAATTACATAATTGCCGTTAGGGCATACCTCTAACTCTATCAAATTTATCATTGTAGATAATTATAACATTATATAGCATATGTTCTTACAATATTAGAAAGGTTAAATGTTACCCTTTCATTTTTCTAATAAGGCTCCCACTAGTCTTTTATGTTTCTCCAAACCCTAAGATGAAACATAGAAGTCTTACAACTTCACTAGTGGGTGTTAGGACTCGTTTGTTTTGGTATTCTGACCTTGAGTTTGCTCAACAAATCATAGCCCCACAAACGATGGATAACTCCTTATCGGTTGTATCACATACAACTCCTAACCCATTTTTCCTTGTTCTAATCTCATTTTGACCTTGAGTTTGCTCAACAAATCGAAAGAGATTATTCACTCATACCTACCATATCGTGATGGCCTAAGTATAGTATATGTACCTTGAGTTTGCTCAACAAATACATATAGTTATCTTACCTCATCTGTTCAATATATTAATAATACTATGCATAACATCCCTAGCTTGAGTTTTCTCAACAACTAAGGAGTATGTAAGTAATTTATTAATATATATATATCGTAGATGACAACATTATATTGAAGATTCATAATCTTCAGTATATATATTGAGTGATATTGACTTATAGAATAATATATTTCTTATGAAATACCCCAGCGATTCAAGTGTCAAACACATCAGAAATCACGGTATATGTACATTTACATATGTATTTATTTCTCAAGTCTATTTGGGTTTCTTTAATGTTCTACATTTAGTTTATACACATATCATATAAGTTTTATTGTTATATAACTTTTATATTTCATATTAATTATATGATAGTCTTACGTATAATATATCATTAATTAAATCTTATCTAATTAATTTTAAGCAATTAACTCTTTAATTAATTTTAAATTAGTATTCCAATATGACTTTTATATTGGATATATCTACTATAACATTTATAGTGTATACTATAACCTTTATAGTGTAACACACATATATCATATATATGTGTATTTTTTTTAATTAATTAACCTTTAATTAATTAACCTTTAATTAATTTATTCAATTAAACAATTTTTATTAAAAATTATTAATTTCAAAATTTATCTTGTATACATACATGTATACTTATGTTATCTTAAACATTTTAAAATAACATAATATATATCAACATATATAATACATACATATATGCATTAATTAATTAACATATTTAATTAATTTATTTTATTAATCTTATTAATAAATTTAAAATTTGAAATTATTATATAAATATTTTCAAACATTTTGAAAATATCATTATCCATTCAAACATTTTCAAAACTTATGTAGTATTATAATTTTTATAATAAACATGTTTTATTTAAAATTTAACTATTAAATTTAAAATCTTTAACATTAATTTTCAAAACGATTTTGAAAATTAGACCAAGGCCCAAATTAAGTTGGGCCTTTTCTATCAGGAGCAAACTTTGGGCTCACTTCACCTTTCGGGCCAGGCCGGTAACCAGGTAGGACAAGGTACTTGATTACCCAATAGGATTACCTTTCTAGACACCGTACTAAGTAGGAAAGCTTAATTAGCTAGCCCTAATATGACTAATTTAGACCGCACAAGCTATTGGGCTCCGATACCATTGGTGGAACTAAACCAGCCCGCAGCGGAAGTTACGGGTGAATTTTAAATTTTTTATCCTATTGGATCTTTATTGGGCCTATGAAGTCTAACTGAATTAGAACATTTCTAAATTTCATTTAAATAAAATCATTTATTTTATTTAAATTTAAATATATTAAGACATGAAATTAATTTTATTTGATTTAGTTTATACATAAATGTATCATATACATATATGTGTGAGTGCATGTGTAACATAATAATCCGTGAAAGGTATAATATGCCCATATGTAGATGTTGAGATTTACATCGCAACAGACATATTAGCTCATTTTGCATGTCATGTATGATGTTCAAATATGTGCATGTATATGTGTTACAATACACACACACATGTATGTATAAATTATTATATATAATATATGAACATAAAACAATTATATATGGATATATATATATATAAGAGAGAACAATTATTAAAAATTATTTATAGTTCAAAATTAACGTAGTTTTGCAAACATAATAATTTTAGTATTTTAATTTGTATATATTATGAATAAAATAATGTTTTCATCCATAAATAATTAACATAAAATAATCTATTGATGGAAATTCAAATTTAACAATTTTTGCAAATCTAGGATCATAAATAGAGCTTAGAAAAAATCTAGAGACTTTTCAAAGTTGAAATATTATTTTGAAAAACAAATACATTGATTTCGGAAATAATTATTTAATATAAAATAATATATTATTAAAAATTCAAATTTTAAAATTTCATAAATTCTAGGATCATGAATGAAAGGTTACGAAATTTTTTGAAGAGTTTTTCAATTAAATTATTATTTTTAATAAATCATAAACAGTTTTTCCAAAATAATATTAATTATTAAAAATAATAAAATATATTGAAAAAATCCTAAATTTATTCTATACGTTTCTGGAATGATATAACATTTTAAAAAAATATATAATTGAATTTTTAATGTAATAATTATTTTATATATAATAAACAATTCCAAATTCAATAAACGTTAATTTAAAAATATGAATATATGTATGATAATTAATTTTTGAATTTTTAAATTCATATTATATATAAATAAGTGTACAAAAAATTTTAAATCATATATATATCTTATATATATGCATATATGCTATTATGAGAGAGAAATATACAGTAATATATATATATATATATATGAATTTATTAATAAATATATATAAGACAATTATTAATGACAAAAATTGCTTTTGTACAGTAAACAATATTTGTCAATACATAAATCAAATAGTATAATAAACAAATTATGCACATAACCAAACTAATCTGTGACAACTACATCTACTTACAAAATCTCACCTAACTAAACATATAGTAGCAATATATTTAAGCAGATATGAAATTGCACATTATAGTATCATATAATATAATTTAATTACTGTAATATGAATTAAAATTACCAATTTATATATATAGGGTTGTATTAGAGAGAAACGTGGAAAACCTTTTTACCCATTCTCACTTGATCTCAACCCATTATCTCCAAGTCAATTCCCTATGTTTTAGCCACCCTAGACCTTCCCAAAACCGAAATTTTGCAGCCCTAATGATGGGCCTTAAACCCATCTAAACTCAAGCCAAAATACTATGCAATTAAATCTAATTTAATCTCTTGTCGATATTGTATATCGATCGATATATTTATAACTATTATAAATATATATAACATTATTTTTTTCTCAAATCATATTCAAATTTTATAATTAATATTACATAAATATTAATTAATTTAATTAGTTTATAATGATTATAAACTAATTAAATCGTTCGGTCTTAAGGGAATTCATCATTTTGGCTGTGTGACTCTTGGGTGTAAATTTGGTCAGCGGTTAACATCGAACTATTCTAATGTTAACGTTCACAAGTCACTTAACAGGTGGTGTGACATTATGGCCAAATTTATCGCTTACTCATTTTCGGTAAAATCCAATTTTAGTTTAATAAGCGTTACCCGGTTGTGACATTTGTTTACACCAATTCTCCTCGTCAAAATTATATCAGTTTGTACTTATGGAATTTGGTAATGATCAAAATTCCAACCTCATCCACATTCAACTTTATAGTCCAAATACAAAGTCCCTGGTTCAATAATAACAATTATTATTAACCGAAATGCTCCGGCCAGAGACTTTGACTTTGAGTTGACTTGAGTTGACTGTGATACTAACCACATATAACTAAGGAGACGAATCCTCTCTTGAATAGTGCTTCATTTCCAATACTTCCACTCGACCCAACTATAGTCACTCGATGAACGTCATGCCATGATTTGGCTATAATCAAAGCGGAGCATTCATATTGAAGAACCACAATATTCTCAAGTCGAGAGAACTATGTAAATCAGTCACATCGATATTTTCTATTTGACCTTAGTTATATTAACCAACAAAAAACTATCGAGTGGGTCCTTCCATAGTTATCCAATAACTATTAGTACGTAACCCCTAGGTGCCCCCAGCAGTCACGAGTAATACATTGCCGAACACTTGGAGAGCGTTACGTACTCCAGTCTCAACGGATACATCGATATCCAGTCTCGATGCATCTTGACTAGGAACATTTAAAATGGTATATTTGTTTCGTTGTGATAAATTACTCATGGTTACAACACTTTGCCATTTATGGATTTTTCTATTAAATATACATTTAATTAAGTTAATTAATTAGCATAATCACATTATATCAAGTATATAATAGGAAGAAAATACATTTTATTTTGAAAAAGATTGGTCAACGAGTTAGATATATGTACCAAATTACATAATTGCTCCTAGGGCATACCATTAACTCCATCATTGTATACATATCATTAACCTTAAGACATTCATTTTAAAGATCAAAGCAAATCCAAAATTATTAATTAAGGTAATATACTTTTTTATTTAACTTCTCAAAAACCATTTATTTAACTTAAAATCCAAAACTTCCTTTACTACTTTTATAAAATACTTAACTTACTTTTTAAAACTAACACACACACACACACACACACACTCTTTTAAAATACTTATAATTGTGTTAAAATACTTTTAAACTACTTAAAAATATATTATAATTATCTGTATAGAATATTATGTAAAAATAAACATGTTTTTATTTTAAAAGCCTCTTAATTTAAAAATTCATAATTAATTATTAAAAAAATATTTAAACATGAAATCAATTTGATAAGTTAGAAAAACAACCTTAAAAAGATTTAGAGAAAACTAATTAATTTAAATATCATTTTTACATAATTTAAAGTTTCAAGTAGAAAAGTATCTTTCTGAAAATGCTATCTAAAGTATATGCAAGGGGTAAAAAGTGTTTCAGAAGCAAAGACAACATTCTTCAAATTATCTAAAGTTCTGGACCAGAAATAACACGATTTTGCATGAACTTTGAGGCTAGTTTTCGATACTTAAACAATTGATTTTCGATCCAATTTTTTTACAGTAGTTAGTATATTTAGAGTACTTAAAAATCATAAAAATAAAACTCTAGGAATATCTTTTGATTAATTTATAAAAATTCCTCAAAACAAGGTATTTTTCCGAAGTACTTATATAGCGATCTTTTTACTTCAAACTTTCTTAACTTTGTTTAACTAGTTTTAAACCGTTCTAGAACTTGATAACTTTACATTATTAATAACTTATATTTTACTTATTGAAACCACAAAGAAACCCATAAGGATAGCTTTCAAAGTTTACCTAAAAATTGTCGAACACAAAGCGATTTCAAAGTACATCCATAGCGACCTTTTTGCTTCCAACTTCCGCAACTTTGTTCTATTATTTCCAAAAAATTCCAACCAAGTCCTTTATGCAAACACACAAAAAAATATGTAGAGAATATTCAAATATATAATTCCATAATATATTAATATTTTCACAAATGTAACATATGTCAAATACAAGCGATTTCAAAGTGCGTTTATAGCAACTATTTCGCTTCAACAATTCACAACACATTTCAACTTTACACACTAAATTATCAAACATGTAAAAAACAATTCATGCTCATGTTACATGTTTTAGCGGATTATAAGAGGGATTATACACAATATAACGTTGTCACCTGCTTTCCAAAGCAAGGAGGAGTCCAAAAGTGATAAATTGCATTGTTCTTTACTTTAATTTATATTTCAACACAAAAACATATATACGCTCATATATACTCATTCAATGGCGAGATAACTCATCTTAAAACCAAGTATACAACAAGCACAAGCCTCTACAATCAAAGTACAACTTCCTACCATCACCCAAAGCCCAAAGTCATCTCCTTGCTTCACAAAATCACAAGCCATGACCTCCCCTCGGCTCCTATTGCTCATGGTCTTTAGGTGGTGTGCCAAGTTCTTCTTCATTTCTTCAAATTTGACTTGATAGAAAGTGTTCTAATGATGATATAAGGCATTTTCCAAAGTTTGATGGAGATTGGAGTTGGTTTGAGTTACTTTGTTTGAAGAAAATTATGAAGAGAAAGAGGATGAAAGAGTGGATTTCTTTGGGAATGAATGAGCAAACCAAATAATGAATAAGAGGGGATGTATTTATAGACTTGTGAAAGAGCTAAAATGACCCAACATACCCCCTCCCCCAAATCAGCCCAAGGAAGCTTCCACCCACCTTCCTCTCCATGAGACAAGCCTAAATACATGCCTAAATATGCTCCTTAAAACATGCTTAAATCCTTTGTCCCCTTAGTTACATTTTGGGTTTAATTAAACTTTGTTATGAAAAGAGATGTGCTAATACTTGTTAATGTGTTCATATGTTTCTAAGGCATATACAAGAAGTTCGAACAACTTTTATTTAGCAAAAAGTCGTTTATCGATAAAATAATTTTCGGTCACATTATCGATATTTCTTCAAACTGTTTATTTTTGTAAACAAATTTCAAAAAACAAGTTTTCTTTTATTAGTTATTAATTAAGGAGTTAATAAGGTTATGAAATCATATTTATTCACATTAAATCCAATATTCAAATATTTCAATAATTCAGATATTTAAATACAAAGTGTTTGAAATTCTTGGTTGTTACAACGACCTTAGTGGCTTTGGGCGAGGGCCGATCCATATTGTAGCCATTGTAAATTCTCAAAATTTTAAAGTAACTACAAAGTTCAAGGTATAACTTTTAATTTTTTAAAACAAAGATGGCTGTGATGTAATATAACGTTCAAAAAAATTGTCCTTAGTTGTTCACATTAAATCATAATTTAATGTCACAAATTATTTAATTAATCTTTTTTAAATGTAAATTTAAGTTTTGTCCTATTATTAGAAAACCAATTTTCATAGAAGAAACATGTTCTCATCTAATTTATAAAGCATATATGCATCCTTTTGGAATTATGTCCTATAATTTGAAAATTATTCGCTTAATTTAGAAATGCGTTGTTGATAGTATCGGCCTTAAGGTTCCAATTTACAAAGAAAATACTATTTTATGACATAAAAATTTAGTTGTTGATGTGATAATCTTTGCATACTTGATCGTATGATCATGGATTATGATGATGTATTTCTAGTTTTCTACCATAATTGTGCTTAATATAAATATTTCTATTTCTATAAATTATAATATGAATTCAGTTACTTACATAAAATAAGCTATTTGGTGTGCATTTCACAGTAATTTGGGTATTCAAAGTTAAAATGATTCACATGTTCACTAGATAGCCTTTTTCCACGTGTTTCTATGAACTCGTTCTGCTATAAGGGGGATAATGGGTTAAAAAAATGGGTAAGTTTGGCTCACATCCTTAACATGTTTTAAAATAAACAAAACATCCTTCACATACAAAACTTACATTTCCGCTCCCTATTTTCAAATTCGCGCAAGCAAAAATACACAAATACCCTTTACGTTTTAAACAATTCAAACGCGTATAACTTTATGTACAAAAACCGAATCAACAAACCGTTTTCATCAAAAAATCACAAATTTTATGATCTTTGAAATGAGATCCATTGTTGATACCAAAAATTCATATTTGTATTAAAGGTGCAATTATTTCAAATATTTGCAGATAATTCAGCAAATTTTAAACCTTTTTGATTTTTTTTCAAATTTACAAAATTTGCAAATAATTGCAGATGTTTCTGCAGCTATATGGTATAGTTGCAGAAATGTCTGCAACTACTGGGTATAGTTGCAGAAATTTATGCAACTATATGGTATAGTTGCAGAAATATCTGCAACTATTGCATATAGTTGCAGACTTTTCTGCAACTATTGCATATAGTTGCAGAAATGCAACTATATGCAAATAGTTGCAGAAATGTCTGCAACTATTGCTTATAGTTGCAGAAATATCTGCAACTATTGCATATAGTTGCAGAAATGCAACTATTGCTAATAGTTGCAGAAATGTCTGCAACTATTGCGTATAGTTGCAGAAATTACCGCAACTATTGCTTATAGTTGCAGACATTTCTACAACTATTGCTTATAGTTGCAGAAATTTCTGCAACTATTGCGCATATATTTGCTGAAATTTGTTGCGATTATTCGTAACTGCAAATATTAAGAATATCATATTTCATAAAAAAAAATTGATTCGTCTTTAATTTAATTGCAGTTTTCCATTTAAATCGAAAAATAAGAAGAAGAATCAGCTCGATAGCGAAGCGCAAGGGTAATTTGGGAAAAAAATTGTCGAAAAACAGAAACAGGGATGTAGAAAATATATATTTTACCACAGGGATCCGCTTTGAATTAACTTTCGTTTTAAGGATGTGTGCCTAATTTTCACTAAAAAAAATTATGCAAATAAAACCACTGAATACATTATTCGGACAAAGGATTATTTTGAGTTTTAACACTCCATTTACAGGTAGAAATTTATGACCTCAAGACAACTAGCAGGAAATGGCTCAACTGTTAGAAACCAAACAGAACAAAACATCAACAAGAGTCCAACAACACTGAGTACGTATTTATAAATCAATAAGGTACAAGGATGACTTGCCTATTCATATATTGGATTATTTTTTCAATTTACGGCACAAGGAAATAAGCTACTCGGAGCATTCCCTATAGCAAAAGGTGGGTTGGTGATTAAAAAATATTTTTTTTGTCAACTGACTCACACCTAAAGTTTGTGCTCAGAATTGCAATCCATATAATTAGCAATTAATTTTGGTTACACATACTTATCAGACATTATACAATCCAGTTGTGAGCTCAAATTTGAGCTCCCTGACTTTCTGTTGCATCAATCAGTGCCCTCTTAGTGCTCTTAATAGATGGCAAAAAGCCTTTATGTCATCTTCAAACAAATAAAGGTTTGACTTATTTTCTTTTCTTACTTTAATGTGCTAAATCATAGTTGTGGTGCAAGTACATTATTTTTTCCACTTTTCATGACCATAATCTGTACATTATTTTTTCCACTTTTCAAACAAATAAAGGCTTTACGCTAGTAGAAATATAAAATCGCCAATTTCACACTCATTTCACTTCTACAACTGTTTTAACTTGTAATCCAGATGGTTGTGCTCTGTACATATTTTTTTTCCACATGACCATAATCTGTGGCTGCAACTGAGACAAGGACATCACAGTTGAGTTGCACAATGGTTGTGCTCTGTACATTATTTTTTTCCACATGACCATAATCTGTGGCTGCAACTGAGATAAGGACATCACAGTTAAGTTACACAATGGTTATACACATGAATCTACTGCATAATGCCATGAGTGGAAAACATGGTTTCAAAACCTGTGTTTGTACCTATATTTATGTTTGCTTTTTGTTTGCTAGCAAGAACAACTTTGCTTTTTTTTTCCCCTGAAACTGTACCTGAATATTTTGTAACTGTAGTACTACTTTGTAATGTATTTTTTCTAACCACCTCACGTTGTTCATATTTCTAATTGTTCACTGTTATTTGTGTATGCTATAACATTACTTTGACTAATATTTAATCCACCTATAAGGGAGAAGGCCTGAAAATAGTACATATGCTCGTTGATAGGCAAATATCATTTCTGGTCTAGTTTAATTGCTTTTCCAATGAGTATTTAACTGTACTTTTAATAACAGTGTCTACACACCAATAACAGTGGCCATCTCAGATGACTGCCTTTATTTAAAGTGCAATTTATAGCTAAGCTGTGTGTTCCTATTAGATAGTGTCATGTCTATACCTAGCTTTGTCTACATCCGTGTAATACACTACTATGATATAATACTACCTCTTTACTTTCCTATATCTTACAATCTTGCTATCGCTCTTGTCATGCATCTTTGTCCTTTCAAATTAAGCATATTTGCACTAAATTATGCATAATGATACGTAACGGTGAAACCTACCGAAGCACTTACTAAAGATAGTAAATTAGAACAATAAATGCAGTACCATCAACCTGTGTGCGAAGCACAAACTACATACTAGTATGTAATAATGTATGAAAGAACATCTTGAGCATTATTTGTACCAACACTAAAAGAGATCTTCTGGTTTCTTGGAATATAACTCAAGAGTCTAGAAAAACCAAACTTCAACAGTGAAACATCGCCATTTAAACTACACTTCTAAAACATCTCAAGAATCATTTCATTTATTGCCTCGTCCAAAAAAAGTGATAAACGAGTGAAGTTCGAATCACCATTGTCCACAACTATTGCGACTTATCCATGATTATCATATTTAATAAAATAAATTTTACCTTCCCTACCACCCTTTATTAAAACCGACAAACCTTTAAATGCCTTCATCTTCTCGTTTTCTACAACTATCCATAAATTAATTGTAAACAAAATTACAACTGAAAGCAAACTCATAAGCAGATTTGGAAGATTTATAATAGTATGAAAAACACCATCAAACATATCTATCATAACATTCCCATCAACAATCATCTTAAAAGAGGTGCATCGTTTCTTACATTAAAAGCTCTTCCTTCATCCTATGTTTCAGTAGTGAAACAAACCATAGTATGAAGCATACTCTTCGTTAAGATCGCTAGACGAAAACACCTAGGTGTTATTGTCAGTGGTTTCTCATGTGTCACTTGCACTTGTGTAAATGTTGTGACTTTTATCTCATCTCTTCCCTGCCTAAGGCTAAAGTCACTAATATCAATAATTTGTCTCATTTTTCAAATAATAGCAAACATCATTTCTAGCAAACTGTAATTTGATTTCAATATGATTATCAGTATACATATATATTCAACATATATATTATATGTTGAAGTAGCTTTGATCCTCTGTTTAAGTTTTAATTAGTCCAAGTTTTATTTGCATGTGTTCCTAATAATGTGCTTAGTTGATTAGAGATCCTAGTTTTTAGCTTATGACTGTTGTTTTCTGTAGCCTACAAAGGCATCGCACTGCTGCAATAAAATTTGCTTTTTTCTCTCATAATTATTTTGCAACATTATATGCATAGACAATATATCTATATCTCTACTATTAATAATAATAATTCAATACAATACTTTCAACCGTGTCTTTTGGGATTCCCCAAAATAACCTTTTATCTGCTTTCATATTCTTTCACACTTTATTTGGTCTCGCTATTCACATTTGACAGCAGCTTAAAAAACCCTAACCATCCAAATTAAACATTACATTCATCATCATCGATTATCCATTATTGACGTCTCATCCACATCCGCTAACCGATCACCGACGCTATCATTTACCGATCATTACTCCTACTCCATCGGTTCATAGTTTGCAATCGAACGATTTCGTAGACTAAGGATAATTGCAATTTCTCAACTTCGCTAACCAATAATTGATAATCGATCAGGCAGCCGTTGCATTGATATCAGACTTCGACCACGTTTTAGGTATTTTATAAACTTCTACATTTTTTCCTGCTTCGCACCTTATTACCATTGCTGCAATTGATCCTTTGCAAAATAGTTCTAAAATTTATATGATTTATTTGGAGTTTTCTTATACTGATTTGCGGTTGGCTACATTTATATATATCAAGTTTGCAATCGAACGATGTTGTAAGTACATGTGTAAACCAGTGCTATGTTGACCGACTTAAATGGATAATGTTTATTTGCATTAGATTACAGATATGGTGGAATTAATACGTAGTTAAGGACCTGGTAAGCATTTCACCTATGAAACAGGAAACCGACAACAACCAATACCTATACCGTATTGCCATTTCCTTTAGTACATAGAGCAATATTTGTTTGGCAAAAATTCCAATAGAGAGGAGAAAATATATTTACCTGGCTCATGTTGCTGCTTAAGCAATCAATTGCTCTCATTTGATTATATGAATGTGTTTATTCTTTTCTGATTTGACTTCAATACTGAAATATTTGACTTTTGAGCTCCAAAGCATGCTTCTGACAGCAACAAAATTTGAAATGAATTCAATTATTCAGAAAAAAACATAGATACTGTTGTACGCACAGTGTATATTAATAATGAAATAATGCTTAGCCAAGAAATAGGCCTTTAATAGGTTGCTTCAACATTCAAGTCCAAGTTCATGGATACATTCATCTAAAACTACTGATTTTTGTTGTTCCTATTCCCCACATTTAGTCTATTTTCCAAGTTGCATAAAAATAGAAAATATGAGAAAGCAGAGTTAACATTAAAGTGGCAATTGCAACAAATGCTAGGTCTGTTAGTCCACTGAACCATCCTGCTTTGATCGGTTCAACATTCTTGATTGAGCCAGAGTTGATAGGTTTGTGGTTAAAAGAAGCAAAGGTAACTTCGATATTTATACCCAACTAGTTAAAATGTGGTTTTTTTTCTTCCAATTTTGGTTCCAATGCAGGAATACTTCCAGTAAAACATTATCCATGAGGTCTTAGAAACTGGGCATACGCAGAACCTGCCTGTTAATAATCATGAAAGTATTCAACATTTCATTTAGATGTTTTTCCACTCAGTGTTATCGTTATTATTTCGAAATATAAGTTGATTTTGTGGATTAGTTTGCATTTCAGAGGAACTTTATATCATGCATCTTGACATGCCTGGGATTTCTTATGTATTATATGTCTAGATTCTAATGAGAGTAACGTTATCGTTGCCTTAAAAAGGAATGTAAGTGGAAGATATAATGAATATTATACGATTTTACTTTCTAGCATATTACTATCTTACCTATTAATCTGATTGTTGAATCATTGTGTAAAGCATATGTTGTTGTTTCAGATCCAAAGATGTTCTGTTGTGACTCAAAGCATGACGTACATGGTCATAAGTTACTATTTGTTAATTAAACAATTTTCTATTGTACAAATATACAATAATGCTTATATTTTTGTTGCATTTACGTATGCAGAAATATGATTAAGCATGATCTCTGTAGTCAGTTTCAGTTAGCGATTCACAGCATTGTAATACATATTATTTTCCACTATTATTCATATGCTTAATTGATCATACCTGCGTGCACACAACTGAGTACGCAAAAGAGACAGGAAGCTAAAGCTGCTGCGTTTGAATTGGGACAGGGAAACATAAAGTCAAGCAGAGGTGAAGGATGGAATTTGCAATAAACAAGAGCCCCAAGAGGGTAAGCTATGAATACCTGTCTGACTCTAAATGATGTTTTGAACAAATAGGCACGTCAGAGGCCTTACTACATTCGAAGGACTACATTATGCAAACATCGATGTCCATATGATAACAACAAACTTATTGTGTTCAGTATACTAACCCATATTGGATGTGGACATGGAAATTGCCCCAATGATAAATCATTCACTGTTTGTTTGTATTATCCATGGGCATAAAAAAACAAGGGTTATAAGCTGTATAAGAATTATAAATATAAACTAGAGCAAATATGAAGTTCTGTTGCTATTCAACATGGATTAGATTTAATGAGACTGCTATGAAATTTAATTTCGTAGTGATTTTGTCCGTTTAAGTTCAGTATTTTTACTTTAGCTATGCATGAATGCATGGGCTATGCTTGCTTTAAAAATAATAAGAAGAAGAGACGTGTGAGTTGTTACATATCCACTAATATAATGCTTAATTCAAATGACTCAAAATTCAAAATAATACATATCTAAACAAATGAAAAAATAATATAAAGTTGCTAGAATATGTTATTAATACAGACAAAGCAAGTGCATTAGTTCAAATTTTGCTTGGTCAATTATCCTTGCTCATATGAAAAACTAGACAAAAATTCTAGCTTAAAGAAACTCAACATAGAAATAAATTGTCAAAACCATGATTCTAAGTGGAGGTGATGGGCTACTCATAGTACTCCATTGTTTTAAAGACTTCTAAGTGATCAAATTTGTAAGTAATTATATTACGTGTTTACTTTGATCTTGGCTTTATTTTGTATATGATGTGCATTTGGCTGTTGAAGCATATGTAGTCAGCTCAATTTGTTGTGCATTTGCCTGTGTTGAAGCATATGTAGTCACCTGAATATGTTTATTTCTAAATTGTAAAATAATTCTTTTTTTATTACTTGAGTCGTCTTTGTACTTTCATACAAGATTCAAATTTGACCATAGCTGAGCAATACTTAAGGCATTTGTTGGCACTAGCTATGGAGGTGAGTAACAATTCACTTCACTTTTTTTCTACTGATAACCCAATTTTATGCTGTAATTATGTAGGGAATAATAGTATTACTGTTAAGAATTCCACTGTAGATATGTCAATATTACTCTTTTACAAACAAGCTTTTAATATATTATTTATTACCGTGGTGTGGATAGGTCTGAAGATTTAATTATTCGAAGTTTAGGTATCCTACTAACAATCTGATTTCTATTGTATTGTCCAATTTATTTTCAATTGTTAGTTTACGATTTATTAGAATAGTGGTGAAGCTAAAAACAATAATATGCAATGTTTTACTTCTTTAATAAACTCATTGCCAAAGTCAATGCTTCGTAGAATAGGAGATAATGATACTTCATGGAATAGGCAATTTATTTTTTTCCTTCATATTTGTTATTAGTAAAATCAGCAGACCACTTCTCTTTGATATTCGTTTTTTCTCTATTTAAGATTTTAGTTTTTCTATGCTAATCGTTTTGTTATTAATTGATGTTCTATTATGTCTACTATATAGTATGTGGTAACGCTACATAAATGTATTATTGAATTAATCCAGTTTGTGATTGGATGTATGTCCACCTGGGTATGCATATATGCTTGTAAGATGTATAATATATGTTTTTAAACTAAGTGTAATATGATAATTCCAAATCATAAAATATAGAATATATATACACTCGACATACATACATACATTGAATCCAAACTAAATAATAATGATAAATTAAAATGGTTCTCCGTGACATGCCTCGTTTCAAGAATCAAAAATGAATACCAGAGTGCGCCAGTCACTTTATTTATATTTTCAAACCGTAATATGAGATCCCTTTTCCATACTTAAATCAAAATGATAATGAGCCATACTTCTCAAACAAACTAACAACATCATTTCATATTTAGCTATCCCATGTCTTTTATCGCAAAGAAGATATAATACACAACATAAATATTTAATGGCCGGTATATGATGATACTGTTACCATCAAAATTGGTCCCTAACACCCATGGAAATATTTGTGTAGAGAGATTAATGAAGATAGAAAATTAAAACGGAGGAACGTATACAAAATTAACTGCAGAAACGAGAACACCATAATTATAGTGGTTCGGCGTAACTGCCTACGTCCACTTTGAGTGTAATCTTTATTGCTTCTTCAAACTATTGAATACAGATACAATCCGTACACTAACGACTTGATTACAAGTTTGGATCGAAAATAGATGACTCTTCGAAATGTTGGAGTCTCCCTGGAGTTCTCGAAAAAAGGTCCCCTTTCACTGCATCGCTGCCTCTCTACTTATAGACGAAGATAGGCTGGACTTCCTTCTCAGGCCTAAGAGTAAAGTACCTTGGCCCATGTATGGGAATCTCGACTCGACCGTCCAGGCATACCGAGCGGGATACGCCGAACGACAAATGTCGATCCAGGATGGCCGAACGGTGATCATCGGGTTATTGACTCGAAGTGAACTCTTAAAGGACTAGGAGTAACTTGCGGTGGAACTCGAAACAAAGAAATGCCGAAACCCTCACTTTGATGTTGACCTCCACAAATAAGTCAAGTCCCCCATCTTGCTTTGAAACAGCTATACCGAACGCTTGTGCCGAACGGTGGTTGCCGGGCGATATTGGTCGAACGAAGGTAGCTGAGCGACGTTGGCCGAACGAAGGTAGCCGAGCGACGTGCGTTGAGTCCCTACCATCACTTTTCTTTTTACCGAGCGGCATACGCCAACGCACCAGACCGAACCTTGCATGCAGGCCGACCTGTGTATTCAGGCTGGACCACATATTCAGGCCGAACGATGTATATATGCCAAACTTCTCAATTCAAGTCATCCTTCTGCACTTTCCAAACTTCCACTGGCTCGAGTTTCATTTTTATTCAATCAAATCCTCTTATCATTAGGATCTTGTAGCCAGGTCAAGCAACCGGGTAACATTTTCCCCCCAAAGCGTATCGTGAGAGTCAACATGATGCGCTTTGGACCATGAGCCATTCGTTTCTCCATTGCGCTATCACCTTTGATGTGGGTTGGTCGACAAACACGCGCTGAACGACTTGTTCGGCATATTCATTATCGCCCGGTATAATTGTTCTCCGACCCACTGAGATACTTTGACCGGGTCCACTGGTTAGAGCATGTTCGCCTCCCCCTTCCCTAGTATAAATGCCAACATTACTCACCTCTTTTCTTACTTTTCGTCTCTCATTTCATTTCTTAGCACTGTCCCAAACCTTATCTTCCTCACTCCACTGAACTACTTCGTCCCTTCTCCCTAACATTTTCCAAGCGTGACTTCACCACTCCTCACGACTTTAAACTCCGAGAATCACTTGCCCCCGTTCTAGATCAACACACATATCGGTGAGCTCCTTCATATCATCATGAACCCCTAGGCCGCCCCCTTATTTTTAACTTGAATAAGATTTGAACCTTCGGCGCATACATCCACACACAACAGAAAGGGGAAAGAGGAGAACGCGGCGAACCAAACTGCATACATCAACACATACTAGACTGAGAGGAGTTAACATAGCCGAAGTCGGTTCCATATAGGGGAAGTGTGTCGTGTTCCGTGGGAGAGTTGAGTTCTGTACTCTGAATAGAAGTGGCTCGGTGGGTCATTCAAGGGAGTTTGGGTCGATAGGATTTTGTCAGGTGAAGAGTTTTGTAGGGGTTAGGAGAAGTGTGGTTCGGTATAGATTGAGTGAGGCTGGTTTTGCACAATTTAGGCGAGCGTGTGGGTCAGTAATTCACATTTACGTGGGTCGTTCGGTCCTGAGGGAGAGAGTGTCGTTCGGTCTAGAGAGAGGGAGGGAGTGTCGTTCGGTCTAGAGAGAGGGAGCGAGTGTCGTTCGGTCTAGAGAGAGGGAGCGAGTGTAGTTCGGTCATTTGAGTGCGGCGTTATGGCCCGGTGAGATTCCACTAGGAGGGTTCGGTATACCAGGCAAGTGTGGTTCGGTGTGGCCCCAATAGACCGTTCGGTGACGAGAGAGTGTTGGCGAGGAGATTGAGTGGGTCGGTATTGTTAGTCTAGCGGGCCGCTCTGTAATTTGTAGGTAGGTGGTTCGGTCTGTTCCAGGAAGGCGATCGGCTTCGGTCTTTGGGGTTAGCATTGGGAACCAAGATTATCTCCACTTAAACATCGCATATGTTAATATCACATACTTCCACGCCTAACCATAGAATAAGGGAAATTGACAAAGACTTATATGGAACTTGTTTTGACTAATGACTTCATAGTTTTAAGGACTATAGACGCGAGTTCAACTTAACAGAAGCAAATAACGGCCTTTAACATACAATGCCAATGTTCGACTTCAAGACCTATACTACTGAATCATAAGGTAAGCTCTCGGAGACGGTCAATGATGACGGTCTTCGAAGATGATAACTTAGCGCTCAACCACACTCCATCGGTTTTTAAAGCTTTAATTCTTTTATACTCATGTCTAAACAATTGCACTAGTCTACACACCACACGGGGGAATATTTTTGTCGTTATATCTAATATCGATTGTCTTTCAAGTATAGTTTAAACATGTTTTTATCCACATCCATTGCTCTTTAAAGATGTCCAGAAAGTCGAGCTCTGTTACAGTTTCCGATAAGCCTGATCCAGGCTCCGGCAGGAGGTAGTAGGTACTTCGGACCCACCGACCACCTCCACGCAGGGTATTCCAGATCCATCCGCTGCAGTTATTGACCCGACACCTGATGCTATAGATGGGGCAATCATCCTGGACAATCCGACTGATTCTCAAGCTTCAAAAATTGGCGAAACCGCTCTTCGCCGGCTATGTTCAATCCATGGAATCCCTTTTGACGACGTATTAATTCCATCGGGACAAGATCGTCCTCACGTGCCCCCAGCTAGATATACAGCTTGTAGCAAATTCATGTGCTGGGTCGGGAGTGTGCCACCGTTCAATTCATTTCTTCGTGAGGTGCTACAGTACATCAGGATCGCTCCGGCACAGCTTCACCCCAACAGTCACGCATTTCTCCATGGCACTTGCATTCTCTTTATGAGCATCTTATCCAGGCTCCCCACTCTCGAGGATATTCGCTACATTTATTGGTTCAAAAGGCGATCTGACAGCCCCTCTTTCATATTCCTTGAGCCACACTCTAAGTGTCAGATCCTGACGGGAGCATAGAGTAAATTCTCCCAATATAAGCAGGAGTGGTTCTACGTGCGCTGCCCCTCTGGCTTTGCGAGAAGTTGGTTAGAAGGGAATAAGTTCCATTTCCGGACTTGTTACTTACCTAAGGCATCAAGTGCATTTTTTTTCTAAACTTCATTCGGTCTTTTGCAGGCATCAGCCCACGTCCCGAAGGTGCGAGGTATTCTGAGGCCGTCGAGGCCATTTGTGCTACTCCCGTGGAGGACCAGGAGATCAAAATCGTTATTTCCAATGAGTCACTTCTAAAGTTTGGGCTATTGGTGGAAGGTTGTCGAACTAGTCTCCCATCCAGCGCCACTACAGCCAGACCCGCGGTGGAGAAGGGTAAAGAACAGGCCGGGTCTTCGGTGCCCTCTACAGGCGGGGCCTCCGACATTCCCGAGGAAGGTGAGATTAGAGAGGCCGGGGTTTCTAGAGTGTCCGACGAGCATATAAGTCCTCTCTCAGAACCGGTGATCGATGCACCCGACATCGATGAAACGCCTCCTCCATCAAAGGGGAAAACGAAACTAGCCTACAAACTAAGGAAGAAGACAGTGGGCGGAACCTCGAAGGTTACAATTACTCCGATGGAGAAAGAGCCATCTCCATAACAATTAGAGGGTTCACTAAAAGGCTTATCAGATCTCACCATCCACGATGATTTACTCAATTACGGCTTCGACGACCTAGAAGCCCTAAAACTTCACTCGCTCGGGAGAGGCGACGAATGCGTTCAAGCCCATCACCAAGGAGAAAAAACTTTGATAAGTAAAGCTAAAGAAACCGGTCCGTCGGGGGGAAACACTAGGACACACACTAACACTCACTCTCCACACCACACTTAAGTCTTAGCCATCTTATGATCATCTCTAACTTGTTTTCACTTGATTTCTATGCAGGTGACATGGGACGCTCACACGGCTTCGACCGCCTTCGCGGTTCCTCTATCTTTCATCACTCTAGCCGAGACTCGGGACCCGGAAAACGCCGAGATAGAGATGACAATAGCGATAGAGACCATCATCCCCGAAATTCATCGTCTCGAAGGAAAACTTACAGCCACTCTTCCTACCCCAACGATCCTCCTCCTCAACCAGAGCATATCAGGGAGAAATCTGCTCAAAGGGGGGTCTCAATCTGAAGCTCCTCGTGATCAATATTCTGGTTCATTAAGCACTAGGCAATCCCGTGAGCTTCACAAGAAATCTGCAGTTTCAACTAAACAAACTTCCTCTGGCCCTGTACATGATCCATCTATAGCAGAAAAGGTAGCTGAGCTTAAAACCACATTTCCAAAAATATGCTTTGATGGACTAAAGTTTCTTCCGGTGATCCATCCTATTCCAGGGCATGTTAAACAAAGTGCCATTGCTTGCAACAATGATGTCTACGTCCAGCACGACACATTCGTTCATTTGGTGGAAAAAGTTTCAGAAGTTTCGGTGGAACGTCAGCATGAAAGCGATCGCCCGAAACTCGAAGCTATTCACGATAAAGACATTGTCAAAGCCCAGGATGAAGAGCTTTCCTCGTATAAATCTCAGCTTGAAGCCGTTCAAAAAATCGTTAAAGACACAGCTGAAGCAGTTGATCGTCTGGAAGCCGCACACAATAAGGAAATTGATGAGGCGGTTCAACGCTGTGTCTCTTTAGCTTAGAAAAGGATTCCATCAAAAAAGAAAAGGATGTTTTCGCTCAGCAAGTTAAAGAATTAGAGGAGCTACTTCTCAAAGAAAAAGAAGAAAAAACTGCAGCTCAAGAGGAGTCACAACGATATTGTGACGAGATTGTTGCTACACGACTTTTAAAAGAAAAGCTTGATGAGGAGCTCTCCAAAGCCGAAGCGCTGAAGGACGCGGCCCGTGAAGAGGGCAAAAGAATGGCGCTCTCGGAAATCGATTCTCGCCTCGAGCCGGCTGTTGAGGCTGGGAGGGAGGAAATTAAGTGCATGTTTGATCCACTCATAGCCGAGTATAACGCTCGAGTTCTCATTCATCGCGACCTAACTTTTCTTGGCGAGGGTTACCTCGAATCTTTGGCCGAAGCATGGGACACTCTAATAAAAATTAAAAAGGTTGAATTGGGAACTGAAGTGGTGGATAAGGAGTCTCTTGTGAAGGAAATGCTTCGCGAGAATGAGCGCAATGACCTATCTGCGGCAAAGGCCCTTTACGGAAGGGACTCTTCCTCATCAAAAGGAAAAAATGACACTGCCGGTCCATCTGGAACCGAGTCCTCAGTTCCTCCTCCTATTCAGCCGACTGGTCGCCCATCACTCGATCCCTTCGAGCAGCATATTGGCTATGACCCTGAGAAGCCTGGACTTGATATTCATGCTCTATCTCCTATTCTGGAAGGTGAAACTCCCCGAACCGTTGAGAGTCAGCCAGAAATTGGTACATAGCTTTTCCTCCTAGAGTTCAAAGGGCCATCGTTTTTGGCGAATAATAAATGTATCCTAACATTTGTCTCTTACGATTTCGTGTAGGCCATTCTAATCCCGAGCCAACTCCAAGGAGCGATGTTGCTGCAGAAAAGGAGGGGAAAACGGGTGAGGCAATTCAGACTGGTGAGACTCCCAGACCCGACGCTCAAGTGATCGAGGTGCTCAATGAAGACAAATCTAAAAATTTATCGCCCATGGAGGTACATGATGAAGTTGAGATTACGGGCGCCTCTGAACACACTTCAAAATCGAGCATGGCGGAGCAAATCATAGAAGAGAAGAAGAAGAAAGCTGAGATTAAGGTTGAGCCCTATGTGGTGGAACTTGATGATCCATTGAACAGGCCCCTGAAGGTTATTCTCCCCGGTGGAACCTCGCCCCAGGAAGTTCCTCTTCCTTCCCCAGGCACCACTTCCCTATTAAGCAAGGCGTCCAAGAAAAAACGCTTGAGGGAGGAGTCTTCAGAGAAACCGAGGAAGGAGAAGGAGTCAAAGAGTAGTTATCATGCCGCGCTCAACGCGAATAAGCCTGGGTTATGTAATTATCTCTATTTATTCTCGTAGTCGTTGTAAATAGATTTTTTGCTCTGAGTTCAGGAGAAGTTGTAGTGAAACTGAATTCTCGATTAGTAAATAAAATTTTGTTTTTTGATGATCTTTGCTACTTAGCTTCACCACCCATCTTGTACCTGAAATCCAGGGTTGTGTGGGTCACTTAAACTCTCGTTAGTTTTCGCATGACTCGGAGATTTCTAAATGGCTTATATTTTAGCCTGTGCTCCAGGGGCTGAGTTATTAGCTTGAATCGTTTATACTCTACTCCGTACTCTGGGGACTCCGAGTACTCTAGTCTGCACTCTGGGGACTTAGAGATTTTTGAGTCGTTTATACTCTAGTCCGCACTCTGGGGACTCAGAGTACTCTAGTCCGCACTCTGGGGACTTAGAGATTTTTAAGTCGTTTATACTCTAGTCCGCACTCTTGGGACTTAGAGATTTTTAAGTCGTTTATACTCTAGTCCGCACTCTGGGGACACAGAGTACTCTAGTCCGCACTCTGGGGACTTAGAGATTTTTAAGTCATTTATACTCTAGTCCGCACTTTGGGGACTCGGAGTACTCTAGTCCGCACTTTGGGGACTTAGAGATTTTTAAGTCATTTATACTCTAGTCCGCACTCTGGGGACTTAGAGATTTTTGAGTCGTTTATACTCTAGTCCACACTCTGGGGACTCAGAGTACTCTAGTCCGCACTCTGGGGACTTAGAGATTTTTAAGTCGTTTATACTCTAGTCCGCACTTTGAGGACTCAGAGTACTCTAGTCCGCACTCCGGAAACATCAATAGTTCATGGAAAAGATGGCTTCAAGCCTTTATTGATCATAACAAATGGAAACAAACTAAATTGTCTTATTACATACTAAAAACTAAGGACAACAAAATCAACATACACTGGAAATAATTGCAACTAAAATGTAAAAGAAATAGACTAAGTGTAATAACGATGCAAATGTTCGCTATTCCATGCGCGTGGTAGTGTGACGCCATCTACGGTCGCTAGCATGAAAGTTCCTTCTCCAAGCCTCCGTTCGATGACATATGGACCTTCCCATGTGGGATTCAGATGTGATGGGGTCGGAAAGACTCACTTCAAAACAAGATCACCCACATCGAAAATTCTCAGTCGAACTTTTTCATTATAATATCGAGCAACCCGGTGCCTATATGCAGTCGCTCTTAAATCAGCTTTTTCGCATTTTTCGTCGACAAAGTCCAGCGATTCCAATAAGAGATTCTGATTCGTCTTAGGGTTATAATAAGTTACCCGATGAGAAGGAACTTCAAGTTCCACGGGTATCACTGCTTCAGCGTCGTATGCCAAGGTGAACGGAGTGTGGCTAGTCGCGGACTTGTGGGTGGTTCTGTAAGCCCAGAGCGCTGTCGGAAGCTCATCCACCCACTTGCCTCTAGCCTTCTTCAAACGTTTCTTTAATATTGATTTGATTATTTTATTTACGTCTTCAACTTGTCCATTCGCTTTAGGATGAGCGACTGCCGCAAACCTTTTCTCAATGCGATATTTTTGGCAGAATTCTTTGAACTCCTTACTCTCAAATTGAGTTCCGTTGTCCGTGATGATAGTTCGCGGGAGGCCAAAATGGCATATGATTTTTCGTACAACGAAATTAATTACCTTTTTGGTGGTGATCGTAGCTAAAGGCTTTGCTTCTGCCCACTTGGTAAAGTAATCGACTGCAACAATTGCATATTTTGCACCACATCTGGAAATTGGTAAGGAACCGATTATATCGATCCCCCAAATTGCAAATGGCCAGGGACTAACCATTTGTGTGAGTTCTGTTGGTGGAGCTCTCGGGATTTTCGCATACTTTTGACATTTGTCACATCTTCTTACGTAGTCCGCAGCATCCCAATTTACAGTTGGCCAATAGTATCCATAGCGGAGGATCTTTTTTGCTAGGGTCTACCCCCCAGAATGATCACTACATTCTCCTTCATGAACTTCCCTCAAGACTCGTTTTATCTCGTCATGGGCGATGCACCGAAGTAAGGGAACCGAGAATCCCTTCGATACATTATTCCGTCCTGCATTATATATCGTGAAGCTTTGCGAATGACTTGTCGTCTTTCGTTCTTTCTATCGGGCAAAGTCCCGTGTAGTAAGTATTGTTTGAATGGGGTTATCCATGACTCCCTTTCAATTTCTGTTTCTAGCACAAAATCTACTTCCATCTCGTTTATACTCGGAGATTGTAAAACTTCGACGAGAATCAAGCCCATCTGCTGTGCATCGTCACTACTTGCGAATTTTGCCAATGAATCGGCTTCCCTGTTTTTTTCACGCGGGACATACGAAATATCGTAATATTCAAGGTCTGCCAACGGTTCTTGAACCCGAGCGAGGTATGGAGCAAGCCTCTGCCCCTTTGCTTGATAATCTCCTCGTACTTGGTATACCACCAATTGTGAGTCACAAAAGATCTCAACCGAACTTACCCTGAGTTCCCTGATAAGTTTTAAGCCAGCAAGCAATGCTTCATACTCAGCTTCGTTATTTGTAGCTGGGAAATTAAGTTTCAAACCATAACAAATTGATCGGTTTTCAGGGGTTACAAGAATGACTCCAGCCCCGGAGCAATGGTCGTTGGATGCCCCATCGGTGTATAGTTTCCATCGGATGAAGGGAATAACATCATCACTGTTTGGTTCGTCTGATATGATGAATTCTGCAATGAAGTCTGCTAGCGCCTGCCCTTGGATAGCCCTCCGTGGCAGGTAGGTGATGTCGAATTGACTCAACTCGATATTCCATTCCAGTAATCTTCCTGAGGTCTTTGGTCATTGGAGTATCTATCACAAAGGTTGATCGGTATAAACACTGATCGAATGCGCTTGAAAATATGGACGAAGCTTGCGTGATGCAATCACCAAGCAGTAGGCTAGCTTCTCACTTTTAGGATAATTTCTTTCTGCCCCCGTTAAATGTTTACTGACATAGTACACCGGCTTTTGAACTCGGCACCGGCTTTTGAACTCGGTTCTCCTGGTGAACCAAAGCCGTACTGATGGCATGCTGAGATACGGCCAAGTATACATACAACACTTCATGATCTACAGGTTTTGATAACACTAGGGGACTTTCCAAATGTTTTACCAGAGCTCGGAATGCATCCTCGCAGTTGGGCGTCAATTCAAAATTCCTCTTCCTTTTCTTTATTACATCGAAGAAGGGAATACATTTGTCTGTCGCTTTGGATATGAATCGACTCAGCGCGACCACTTTTCCGTTCAGGCTTTGTACTTCCTTTATAGTTCTGGGCACTTGTATGTCTCGAATAGCCTGAATCTTTTCTGGGTTAGCTTCAATTCCTCGTGCACTAACAATGAAACCCAAAAACTTTCCTGACGCAACGCCAAAGGAACACTTCAGAGGATTGATTTTCATTCCGTAATACCTGAGTAGACCAAACATTTCCGCCAAGTCTCGAATGTGGTCGTTTGACTGCCGTGACTTCACGAGCATGTCATCACATAGACTTCCATCATCCTACCGATTTGGTCTTTAAACATCCGATTCACCAGACGTTGATAGGTCGCTCCTGCATTTTTCAATCCGTAAGGCATCACTACATAACAGTACAGTCCAACGTCTATGACAAAACTAGTGTGTTCCTAATCTGGAACGTGCATCGGGATTTGATTATATCCCGAGTACGCATCCATAAATAATAATAACTCGTGTCCTGCTGTTGTGTCGACCAGGTGATCAATTCTGGGTAAAGGGAAACTATCCTTAGGGTATGCTTTGTTCAGATCTGAGTAATCCACGCAAGTCCTCTATTTCCCATTCGCTTTTCTCACTAGTACGGGGTTTGAGACCCATTCAGGGTAGAGGGCGTCACGGACGAACCCATTGGCTTTGAGTTTGTCCACCTCCTCTCTGAGAGCAACGGACCTCTCCGGGTCCATGCCTCTCCTTTTTTGCTTTATCGGCACATATTTTAGGTCTATGTTCAACATATGACTCGCAATGGCGGGAGAAATCCCACACATATCGAAATGCGTCCAAGCAAAGACATCCAGATTCGCTCGGAGGAAATCAGTAAGATCCTCGATCATCGAGGGGTTGAGTTGTGATCCAATCTTAAGTACCCGCGATGGGTCATCGCGGCTGACTAGAATGTCAATCGTTAGCTCAACCGGTGCTGCTTTTGCCTCCTTGGGTTCCTCATCGTCGTCCCTCGGATCTATATCTCTATAGATCCGATCATGTTGCCCGAGCCAAGGCTCGGGCATTACTTGTCAATCTTCAGTGACTCGGATGCGGATGGAGTTGTCCACAACCTTTCCTTTCTCTCTTCGCTGGGCCTCTCTCGGCTCAGCCACATAACACGCACAACCAGTCGCCTGATCGCCATGCACAATACCAACTCCTTTATCCGTTGGAAATTTCAAGGTTAAACACCACGGGGCCAAAGCTGCCCTAAACTCTGCTAGGGCCGGTCGGTCGAGAAACACATTATACGGAGAATCGACATCCAAAACAATGAACGGTAGGATCCGCACCCTCCTACGTTCACCTTCTCCGAGTTCAACTGGCAATTCAACAAAACCCACTGCATCAGTAGCCTCACCATTAAAGCCATGGATACGGGCTTTAGATGGTTTTAGGTCCTTTGTCTCCATCTTCATCTGGTCATATGCTTTTTTGAAGATGATGTTAAAAGAACTTCCACAATCAATCAGTATTCTTCTCACAAAAGCTGGCCCAATAGTGGCCGAGATGACCATCGGATCAATGGTAGGTGCCTCTACCTGATCCGCATCTCTACTTCTGAACACTATATCATCCATCATCATTCGCTGCTGCTTAGCCGGAGTCCCATCTTCCGTGTTTGAACAACATTCAAACCCCGCATGCTTTAGGAACTAGCACATCGCTCCATTTCTTGCCAATTCCTGTCTGCAGGGTAAGGCCCACCGACTATCGTGTTTATGACTAATCTACCTCCAGTCCGAACGGGTTTCTCAGATCGTCGTGGAGCCTGTCCGCGATTGGGGTCGGATGTCCCCTGTCCGCCTTCCTAAGGAGTCTTTACAAACTCCTGTAACTTTTTCTATAGAATCAGCTTTTCAATCGCATTATGGAGGTGCCTACAATCCTGGTATTGTGCCTGTAAGTCTAATGGAAGCGGCAATACTTCCCAGTCTGCTTTTGCTCGTCGGTGGACTCTTTTGGGTGTGGCTTTCGATATTGAAAAGTATTACAGGTCGATTGGTAAATATTTTCCAGAGATGCGTTCAGAGGAGTGTATTCATTGTAAGTTGGGATCCTTGGTTTCCACTTTTTGGCTTCCCTTTTCTTTCCGGAATTTCCTCCTTCGGATCCTTTTGACTGCTCTGGCTTGTTTTGAACATTGACCTGGACTTTTCCAGAATTGTCACCAGATTGTTTTACAGCAATGTTGCTCTACACAGTCTCCTTGTCGGGTCCTGGTGCATTGTCTCGCCTCGTCCACCTGGCTTCCTCCCTTCTTATAAATTGGTGCGCCTTTGAATAAAAATGTTCCAGTGTAGCCGGAGGCTTCCCTGCCAGCCAATCACCAAACTCCAAATCCGGATCTACTCCTTGCATCACGACCATTAAAATGGCATGGTCATTCGGGTTGCTAACTTCAGTAGCAGCAACGTGGAATCTTTGTAAGTACTCCTTTAACGACTCCCCTAGGGCCTGAATTACATAAGACAAGGACTTAACATCCTTGGGATGAGTGGCATGAATCTTGAACTGTTCCACAAATTTTGTCGTTAACTTATCAAAATTGGAGATAGACCGCAAAGGAAGTCGGGTGAACCACATGGTAGCGATTCCAGATAAAGTTATTGGGAAACACCTACATTTAGTTGCATCGTTTGCCCTAGCTAAATCCATCATCCACCCATACCTCATTACATGCTGTCGGGGATCAGTCTTCCCTTCGTAGGCCGGGATAGTCGGCATATTAAACTTCCTGGGGTACTCAACCTGTAGGATAGCATCCGTAAATGGAGTATGACTCCTAGATACGCCCCAATCATCATTAGATAAACCTTAATTTTCCCTCATCAGCTGTCTGACCAAGGCTGATAGGTCTGGGGTTTGTATGGAATACGGCAAGTTGGAATCCATTCTACGGGACTGTTCCGGTTGGTGCCTCCTCTGTTGGCAATCTACCAAACTTGTATCCTGGGGACCTGCTTCATCATGACCTTGGTGAGCCAGTTGTCTAGCTTCCACTCGTGCTCCAGGTCCTAAGTTTCCTGTTTCAGCTTGAGCTCGATTTCCCTGGTGTAAGTGAGGGGACATGGCTCCAGGTAGGGAACTTAGACCATCCTCGGTTGATCGTTCTGCTGCACCTATTTGCGTTGTTTCAGTTCTACGGCGTCTATGCCTAGGAGGTTCATCAGACGAAGCAGAGCTGTCGGACGAGGTGTAGGAAGCGGGACTTCCTCCAGCATTCTGATGCTGTTGTTGAGTAAGCTGAGTCATGAGGTTGGCGTTAGCTTGAATCTGCTCGTTAAGCTGTCTCTGGCTTTCCATGAGTTCTCTCATCAGCTCGTTGAAATCTGTTCTAGTGACAGCTTCCGTTTGGTTTTGGGCGGTGACGGTCCCTGCGCCAGGATTAGCTTTTCGATTGTTGGGTCCTACTTGTTGGACGCTAGCGGTCTCGTTGACATCTGCATTATGAGAGGCTGATCTAGTACGTGGTCTTCCCATTGTAGAGTTATTGGTCGGAACTCTGAGTAGAATCTATGAACTTCTTGTGAATGAACTTGGATCTTCTTCAGGGGATTTCCTCAATCCAGTAGCAACAAAGGAGATCCTATCGACCTGAGAATGCAGAACTTTCAGTGAAAGCACCAAAATTGGTCACTAACACCCAAGGAAAGATTTGTGTAGAGAGATTAATGAAGATAGAAAATTAAAACGGAGGAACGTATACAAAATTAACTGCAGAAACGAGAACACCAGAATTATAATGGTTCGGCGTAACTGCCTACGTCCACTTTGAGTGTAATCTTTATTGCTTCTTCAAACTATTGAATACAGATACAATCCGTACACTAATGACTTGATTACAAGTTTGGATCGAAAATAGATGAGTCTTCGAAATGGCAGAGTCTCCCCGGAGTTCTCGAAAAAAGGTCCCCTTTCACTGCATCCCTGCCCCTCTATTTATTGACGAAGATAGGCTAGACTTCCTTCTCAGGCCTAAGAGCAAAGTACCTTGGCCTATGTATGGAAATCTCGACTCGAACGATCCAGGCATACCGAGCGGGATACGCCGAACGACAAATGCCGATCCAGGATGGCCGAACGGTGGTCATCGGGTTATTGACTCGAAGTGAACTCTTAAAGGACTCGGAGTAACTCGCGGTGGAACTCGAAATGAAGCAATGCTGAAACCTCACTTTGATGTTGACCTCCACGAATAAGTCAAATCCCCCATCTAGCTTTGAAACAGCTATACCGAATGCTTGTGCCGAACGGTGGTTGCCGAGCGATATTGGTCGAATGAAGGTAGCCGAGCGACGTTGGCCGAACGAAGGTAGCCGAGCGACGTGCGTTGAGTCCCTACCATCAATTTTCTTTTTACCGAGCGGCATACGCCAACGCACCAGACCGAACCATGCATGCAGGCCGACCCGTGTATTCAGGCCAGACCACATATTCAGGCCGAACGATGTATATATGCCAAACTTCTCAATTCAAGTCAACCTTCTGCACTTTCCAAACTTCAACTGGCTCGAGTTTCATTTTTATTCAATCAAATACTCTTATCATTAGGATCTTGTAGCCGGGCCAAGCAATCGGGTAACATTTGCCCCCCAAAGTGTATCTTGAGAGTTAACATGATGCGCTTTGGACCATGAGCCATCTGTTTCTCTATTGCGCCATCACCTTTGATGTGGGTCGGTCGACGAACACACGTTGAACGACTTGTTCGGCATATTCATTATCGCCCGGTATAATTGTTCTCCGACCCACTGAGATACTTTGACCGGGTCCACTGGTTAGAGCCTGTTCGCCTCCCCCTTCCCTAGTATAAATGCCAACATTACTCACCTCTTTTCTCACTTTTCGTCTCTCATTTCATTTCTTAGCACTGTCCCAAACCTTATCTTCCTCACTCCACTGAACTACTTCATCCCTTCTCCCTAACATTTTCAAGCGCGACTTCACCACTCCTCATGACTTTAAACTCCGAGAATCACTTACCCTCGTTCCAGATCAACACACATATTGTTGAGCTCTGAACCCCTAGGCCACCGCCTTATTTTTTAACTCGAATAAGATTTGAACCTTCAGTGCATACATCCACACACAACAGAAAGGGGAAAGAGGAGAACGCGGTGAACCAAACTGCATACATCAACACATTCTAGACTGAGAGGAGTTAACATAGCCGAAGTCGGTGCCATATAGGGGAAGTGTGTCGTGTTCCGTGGGAGAGTTGAGTTCTGTACTCTGAATAGAAGTGGCTCGGTGGGTCGTTCAAGGGAGTTTGGGTCGATAGGATTTTGTCAGGTGAAGAGTTTTGTAGGGGGTTAGGAGAAGTGTGGTTCGGTATAGATTGAGTGAGGCTAGTTTTGCACAATTTGATTTCTATTGTATTGTCCAATTTATTTTCAATTGTTAGTTTATGATTTAGTAGAATAGTGGTGAAGCTAAAAACAATAATATGCAATGTTTTACTTCTTTAATAAACTCATTGCCAAAGTCAATGCTTCGTAGAATAGGAGATGATGATACTTCATGGAATAGGCAATTTATTTTTTTCCTTCATATTTGGTATTAGTAAAATCAGCAGATCACTTCTCTTTGATATTCGTTTTTTCTCTATTTAAGATTTTAGTTTGTCTATGCTAATCGTTTTGTTATTAATTGATGTTCTATTATGTCTACTATATAGTATGTGGTAACGCTACATAAATGTATTATTGAATTAATCCAGTTTGTGATTGGATGTATGTCCACCTGGGTATGCATATATGCTTGTAAGATGTATAATATATGTTTTTAAACTAAGTGTAATATGATAATTCCAAATCATAAAATATAGAATATATATACACTCGACATACATACATACATTGAATCCAAACTAAATAATAATGATAAATTAAAATGGCTCTCCGTGACATGCCTCGTTTCAAGAATCAAAAATGAATACCAGAGTGCGCCAGTCACTTTATTTATATTTTCAAACCGTAATATGAGATCCCTTTTCCATACTTAAATCAAAATGATAATGAGCCATACTTCTCAAACAAACTAACAACATCATTTCATATTTAGCTATCCCATGTCTTTTATCGCGAAGAAGATATAATACACAACATAAATATTTAATGGTCGGTATATGATGATACCATCATGAGGATTGATCAGAGTTTATATTACATTAAGGCAACTCAAATTACAGTATAATCATATATTACAAAAATGAATAGTTGATAAATTTGCCTCCTGCAGCCATCTTCTTCGATTATGTGGCACAACTGTGTATTTCCTGAAACCTCTAATCCTCAGCCTGTGCAAATGAGTATATGAGAGTTTAAAATGAAAAACATAAAATCAAGTCAGACATAAGCTTGGTATAAATAATATTAGCCCCACTGATTTATGTATCAATTATACATAGTTTGATCATGCCATTGAATGGAACTAGTTTCCACTCATTGGTATACTTGTATTGTAAATAAAAAATTCTTTATATAACCAGGTCTCGATCTCGGGTGTAAGTACAAACCTTCGTGTCATAATTATCCAAGTTAAGTTTACCTTTATACGAGGTTATTATGTTTTAGGTTTCTAACAAAACATTTTCCTAATTACTTGTTCGAGTTTTCTCTTATTATTATGTTAAAATTATAAATAAGTTAATTATTTATATAATTAGGTGTAGATCTTGGGTTTAAGTATAGACTGTGACAACCCACCCTTTGCAATACCTTGAAATCAGCTCCGAATAACAACGTCTTACTTTTGAATACCACAAAAGACAGATTATTGAAAAAGAAAATTTAAACAAACATTATGTTGGAAATAAACTTAATTTTTAGGAAACGTTGATTATGTTGATAATTTTAATCTTTGTATTTATGGAAATGCCTAATTAAGCATAGAGAAAAATATGAAGTTAACTATTATGTGATTTGGAGAATTCTAGAAAATAGATTTGTCAAGACGATTGAAGAAAAGTATAGAGAATGTATTATACTATAATTAAGAATGTTTTCTCTCATCTTTTGTATGCAAGTAAATATATAGAAGTTGAAAAAAATAAAGCTTATTTCCTCATTTACAAAATATTCGTCTCTCAATCTCCATTTGCAATTAGCAGTTACTTCTCCTTTTTCTTCTTATTGAATTTCCTAACATTGGCACCAATGCTCGACTGCTAATTAAGGAAGATGGCAAACAGAATGACTCTTTTTCAAGTTTCTTTATTAAAGAAGGAGAATTATAAAAATTGGAGCATTCGCATGAAGGCACTGCTTGGATCGCAAGATGCATGGGATATCGTAGAAAATGAGTATGAAAAACCCGCTGATATTTCCACTTTATCTTAAATTGAAAGGGATAATTTGAAGAATTTGAAAAAGAAGGATCGGAAAGCTCTTACGCTTCTACCAAGTTTGGATGATGCTATGTTTGAGAAGATAGCTAACGCATAAAGTAGTAAGGAAGCATGTGAGTTTTTGGAGAACGCTTTAAAGGAATTGATAAAGTGAAGAAAATTAGATTACAAATTTTGCGAGATGAGTTTGAATCTTTACATATGAAATCATCAGAATCAATTGATGATTTCTAGTTTATCTGCTGTAAATCAAATGAAAAGATAAGAAGAAAAAATGGAAAACTTTGGAGTTGTTGAGAAAATTCTACGATCTTTAGATTCAAAATTTGATTAGTTGTAACAATTGAAGAATCTAAAGATCTAGAATCCATGAATGTTGATCAAATCATGGGTTCACTTCAAGCCCATGAAAAAAATTTAAAGGGAATGTTAAAAAAGTGTCATTAAAGCAAACTCTTCAAACAAAATCCACCTTGCGGGAAAATGAAACATTTAAAAATGAAAGAAGTCGGAGCCAAAGCGAAAGAGGATATGGTCAAAATTATGGAAGAAGTGACTATCATAAAGAGGAGAAAATCCAAAATACAAATACCTTAAGAGGTCGAGGAAGAGGAGAAAATATAAAGGAAAATGGAAGACCAATGTATGATAAATCAGAAATAAAATGTTATAATTATAATAAATTTGGGCACTTTGCTTTCGATTGTAGATCCACTTTTTATAAAGTTCAAGAGAGAACAAATTATGCTAAAGAAGATTAAGAAAATTCCACACTACTGTTGGCGCATAAAGATGATGAAATTAGCAACAACAATACATGGTATTTGGACACAGGGCAAGCAATCATATATGTGGAAGGAGGAGCATGTTCATGAAGCTTGATGAATTGATAAGTGGAAACATTCATTTTGGAGATAAATCTAAAATTCTAGTTAAAGGAAACATATAAATCAATTTAAAGAATGGAAAACACGACTTTATTCTAATCTTTTTTATGCGCCTAAAATGAAAACAAATATATTAAGTTTGGGGCAACTTTTGGAAAAAGCATATAATATACACATGAAAAATAAGCCTTTTGATGAGAGACGATGAAAGAAATTTAATTGCTAAAGTGAAGATGTTAAAAATAGAACGGTTCCATTAAATATCTCGAACAATGTTGCTAAATGCCAAAAATCATGCTATAAAAATTAATCATGGCTTTAGCATTTAAGGTTTGGTCACCTTAATTTTGGAGGCATAAGATTATTAAAGAATAAAACATGGTGAAAGATTTACCATCAATAAATCATGGAAACCAATTGTGTGAAGGATGTTTAATTGGAAAACAACCAAAAAAATATTTTTCAAAACAATCAACTACAAGAGTTAAAGAACCATTAGAATTAATTCATACGAATATTTGTGACCCTATATTACAATTATCACTTGGAAAATGTAACTAATTTGCACTTTATATTGATGATTTCAGTAGAAAAACATGTGCTTATTATCTCAAACAAAAATCAAAGGTATTTAATGGTTTTAAGAAATTTAAGGCCTTTGTAAAAATAAAAGTGGTTATAAGATCAAAGCCTTGAGATCCGATCGATGTGGAGAATTTACATCAAAAGAGTTTGAGAAGTTTTGTAAAGAAAATGGAATTCATCATCCATTAACAGTTCCGTACACTCCACAACAAAATGAGGTTGTAGAAAGAAAGAACAGATCTCTTCTTAACATGAACACGAAGTATGTTAAAAAGCAAAAATGTTCCAAAAGAGTTTTCGGCTGAAGTCATTGAATGCGCAGTATATTAATCCAATCGCTCTCCAACTTGAAGTGTGTGGAATAAAACCCTCGAATAAGCATGGAGTGGTAGAAAGACATATATATCTCTGTAACGACCCGAAATTTCCGATCGCAAAAATTCCAGGTAGTTAGGAAAAGAAGAAAGAGATAGAAGAAGAAGAAACAGAAACACAGTACTGATTCTCACAAATCGCAGCGGATCAAAATATAATATCAAATAATAATAGTTTACAAAAGAATACATGTATCTGTCAATTATATTTTTACATCAGAGTTACACTCATACACAAACACTGGACATAAACAAATCGCATGTCTCAGATAAACAGAAATAATATCACAGCGGAAACACTCCATACGTTCCTGCCATCCCGCTCGTCTCCTGAGCTCCAGAATGTCCTTACCTGAAAATTTGTAATACCCGGTCTGACCCGAGCATTACATCAAAGTAACACCCGGGTCAGGCTGGAAACCAGCGTTAGTAAACCCAACTAATCAAGAAATACTAATGCATAAATCTTACTTAAAACCCGGGGTAACTCGAATCAATTTACAAGTTCACAATTTGTTAAAGACAACACTTATTTCACACATCAATTTCTAAGTACCAAAACTTAGATTAAATGGTCAAATTCACTTAAATCATTCCATATCAGCCTATTGATTCCACATATCAATTTATAAAGAATCAAAGTGGTTTTCGGGTATTTACTAATACCCGACTCCGGTCTCTTCGAATTCAATACCACCTTAACCCAAGTTATTTAAGTGAAATACAATTCAACTTTAAATACAAGATGTCACTTTTTTACACAGCAATTCATCATCAATAGATAACCACATTATCAGTGTCCACCCAAACATATCATATCACAAAACATTTCATATCAGAGATATCAATCAATTCAAGGCATTTAATCATCATTCAATCATTCATAAGCAAGATGGATCATTCCCAAAAATTAATTTAATTTATCTCTAATTAAATTAATTAAAAAAATTTAATCACTTAGATTACCTTTACTTAATCATTAATTAGATACAAATCAATTAATTAATCATCTTTTAATTATTCATCTTAATTAATCATCCTTGATTAATTATCTCCAATTACGTAAATTAATTATCCTTTAATTAATTACACAAATTAATTATCCTTAACCATTTACAGTAATTAATCTTTAATTACTTTCATTAATTACATTAATTAATGATCCTTAATTAATTACTTCCATTAATCAGCCTTAATCAATCATAAACAGTAATTAACCATCCTGTAATTACTTACCTTAATTAATTAACTCCTTAATTAATTATATTAATCCTTTAATTAATTACACCAAGTAATTAATCCTTAATTACTTCTCCAAAGTAATTAACCTTTAATTACTTCATTAAGTAATCCCCCTTTAATTAATTCCATATAGTAATTATCCATTAATTACTCTACCAAGTAATTATACTTAATTAATTCATAATTAAGTGATTATTTAAATTAACCAAACTAATTAATTTTCTTTAGTTAATTATTTTAACTAATCATTTAAAATTAATTAAATAATTACTTAACTCATTATATTTAAAAGACCTTAATTAATTAAGGAAAATCATTTATCTTAATAAAACTCTTACTTATCAATAAACCATTTACATTAATTAACTATTCTTAAATCAATAACAATAATTAATTAACCTTTATTATTCCCACAAATTTATTATCTTACATTAATCAAAACTTTAATTATTTAAAGATAAGCTCTTTATTATAATTGATTTACTTAATTATATCGTTAAACTTTATTTAAGAGACAACACTTAGAAATCAACTATAATAAAAAAAACAATCTAAACATCTAACTTAACCTTTAAATCTTTGAAATCTTCAAAAGTTGTCTTATAAATTTTAACATATAGTTATTTTTAAAAACTTGATTATCATATTTTAAAAACTAATTTATTTTAATATACCCTTAAAATTTGTTAAACATTTCTTTTGAATCTAGAATAATATCCTTTAAAACTTAACTTGCTTTGTTTTTAAAAATTACAAAAAATTGATTTCTTTACAAAAATTTGCTAGAGATTAAACCAGAAAATCATCTCGGGCCAAACCCGAGTCAAACGCACCAAAAACTCGAGCCACCCTCGAGTCAACAGCCAAACCCACCACTTCGAGACAATCCTTCGTTTTCTCGAGCACGTCCCCGAGCTTCCTCCTTCTTCCCCAACCCAACAAAACAACCCAGACACGAGTGACACGCATGTACATGCACACGAGGCCTGGCCACCTCCGGCCATCGTTCTGATCACCAGCAAGATGACGATGCTCTCCTCCATCGCCACAAACACCCAGGTCACTCAATCTCGCCGTCGTTAAAATCGAGCAACTCGATTCAAAATTGGAACAAAGCAGATCATCAATAACCCCTCGACTCGACACTTCCGATCACCAGCGACTACGTAACCTCGTCCTCACCTTTGCCAACCAACCTCGCTTCCATCCCCCAACCTCCGAACAAGTCCAGTGCTCCAGAGACGTCGCGGCAATCAAGTTTTCAGCCTCGACCGAAACTATGCCCAAAACCCTAAATTTACCCTGTTCGCCGTCCACGATGATCAGAAAAATCATCGAGTATTTTTCCTGAGCGCCCCAACCTTTCATCCACCTCCAGCATCAACCCCGTTACTACCAGACCCCGCGATCGCCATAAATTGCCACGATTTCATTTTCTGTTCAACTCGCAATTCCTCATCATATAACAACTTAAAAATCTTGAAATGATTATCTAAAATCATCATTTTTCAAGAAGAATCTGATCCTATGATTGAAACTCGAATTCCAGACATTCGATTTTGGGCTTATTTTAAATCATCACTTTTATATATCATTTTTGAAATAAATACTTAATTTAAATACTTGAATTTATTTTTAAAAATGATGTTACTACCTTACCATCACTTTTCATTTAGAGATCGTAACCAAAAAAAGTTTAGGGAAGGAGATTTTTAATTTTGAAACAGGTTGAAGCTTGGAAACCTGGAACAGAGGCAAATTGCCTGTTCTCAGACATGCACAGTCATATTTACATACATATATACACATGCAATCATAATTTTCATCCATTCATCAATGATCATCACATGCAGATCAAGATACAGACAGATTTAAGATGTTAAAGGGTAGTTTACTCACGTTGCTTATGAACAGAGGAATCAGAGAACCAGGGGTTTGAAGTTTGAAAACTAGAAACTTGTTGAGTTGCTTGTGTTTTTAAATCTGGGATGATTTGGTTTGAAATTGAAATGGATTTACTTTGATATAGTTGATTGCTTTCGAATGCATGAAGAAAAATGAAGAAGGCAAAGTAGAGGTATATAGGCTGCTCTTTGGTATACACAGCAAGCTTCTACTTTTGATTTTTTTCAGTTTGCTTTGAACAATGTTTTGACCTGACGTGATTTCATTGATTTTATATTTTGTAAACTTGAAATGATGTATTGTATGCTTGAGTTGAAATGTGCATTAAATGCTTGTCTCCTTAGGTTCATATATATATATATATATACACACACACATAGATTTCATATGTATATTTTGTTTTACCCAATGCATTTGTATTTGTTATCATATATATATATATATATACACACACACACACACTTATACATTTCCATATTTTCACAATTGCTATATGCTTCTTAACTTATGTATACATACTTTTATTTATTTATTTGCCTAATAAGATCAATATTTCAAAATCAAAACCAGTTAATTGCCCAATTATCAGACGTCAAAAATCCGGGTCGTCACATTCCGCCCCCCTTTAGAACTTTTCGTCCTCGAGAAGGAACGAAGCGAGAAATTTTTCCTTTACTGTGTATTATTTATTTAAATCATCCTTTAAACATTTTAATCCTTTACTCATTTATTATATAAATTTTTAAAACACTTTTAAAACTACATAATATTACCAAATTATTTTATATAAAAAAATACTTTTCATAACTCGATGTCTCAACAAGTCTATCCTCGTTCTCATAGAAATTCAGTCAAACGTTGATCAGGCGCAGGACTGAAAATCTATAAGTACTTAGTAAACCCATTTTCAACACCCATTGAAAATACTTGAAAAAAATAATTTTATTGAAAATATCGAAAACATTTTTGAAAATAGAAGAAATATCTTTGGTGAGAATGCTCTGGAAATCATCACCCCCATCCATGGTCGCAGTTAACCCGATAGTTACGTTGCCATCCCAGCAAAATCCATAGATAACTGTAGGCCTCCGCGCCCCTCGATTACACCATGGAACCCGCTACAGATCGCAGTTATACTCGGGCTTTACGTTGCTATCACAGCAAAAACCCATATAACCGTAGGCATCAGCGCCCTCGAATTTCGCTGCCAAAAGAATGAAACTCCTCCACTCGACCATAGATCGCAGTCTACCGATGTTATGTTGCCATCCCGGCAAAATCAAGTGTAGACTGTTGGCACTCATCCTCCACACGATTTTCGCTATGGTCCACACAGTAGATCGCAACGACATCGAGTTACACTGTCGTCACAGCATAACCCAAATGCCCCTATAGGCATCAGCGCCCTCGACTTTCGCTACCCAACAATCCTCAGGAACTAGTTTGTCCGGACTCCTCATAGGATCAACTTTAGAACCCCCCCTTAGGGCTCAAGGCAGTACCACCCTGCGACACTCCTGAGAAGTTCATTTAAGGGAGCGCCTTTTTCCCCAGAGCCACTTTCAAAACACTTTATACTATACACATATAGTATTTTCCAAATCATACACGTAGTATGAATTTCATATAAATCTCCTTTCTCAAAATCGATTATCCCAAAATCGATAATTCACAAACTAGGCTTTCCAAATTCCAAATTTGATTTTTCTCAAAAATCAAAAGCCCTTTTTTTTAGAAATCCATAGGTTCCCAATACCTTTTTCCAAAATCATTTTCACAAAATCCTTTATATATACGTGTATATATATAATAACCTTGGGAAATTTTTGAATCACTTCATACTTGTATAAATTCACTTTTATACTTCAAATACATTCAAAACCCTTTTCTTTAGGAAATAGATTCAACAAGGGAAGTTTACCATATATAACAAAGATATATAACTTTGTTTATTCCAAATTAAATATTCAAATTTGATTACTTATTTATAAAGTTATTAACCACATTACCTTTCTTCATAAAGTGAATCTTAAATCATCGAAATTTCCAATTTCCATTTTACCTCATCATATATTCCACAAAATATACTTTTCATTTCAAAGACCATTTTACAGTTCTTATCCATAAATTTTCAACGCCAATTTCATTCAAACTCGTACGATGTACACATAACATTCATACGCTATATCAATCTGATCGCTCACTCGATAACACAATTTCACTTCCGAACTAGTATTGTCCACCCGACTTCCTAGTGCGGACTCAGATTTGGTTTCTTGATCAGAAACCGTTATTCTCCTTGCATAGTTACAACTATGAAAGAGAATATCCAGAACCAATCAAAAATCCATATCCAGGTTCACCGTTGAATATCGAGTGAAAAATCCCAAATCGGATCGATATTACTATCTCGAAATTCCGTGCTCGAATCTGGATCAAATCACTATGCGAATAGAATAATATACGTACATCCTACGTATTTATCTTAATTGATTATTAGCTAAATCAATTTCTCCTTTCATCCTTACCTTGATTTCATTCACTTATTCACATTTGCCTTAATCCCCATTTGGATTATCACCTCAAATTCTTATCTCAGTTGGGTATTTAATCAATAACAGTTTGAACTCCGACCAGTTTATATTTAGAAAATAGCTTGAAACGTTTTAAAATAAATAAGTAGTTGAAAAATAATTATTAACTGTAAAAAGCTGTAAAATAGTTAAGTAACTGTAAATAGTTGAAAAATAGTAATTATTTATAAAACAATTGAAAAACATTAATTAGTTTATAAATTAGTTGTAAAATTGTTAAATAGTTCCAAAAGTAATTGTAAAACAAGTTTAAGATAGTTTTAGGTTTAAAAGAAAAGTTGTATAGCAAATAGTTTGGAAAAATAGATTTATATTGAAACAATTTATTTTGAAAATAGTCCAGAGTCAAACTGTTCAATTCCCCATCAATTCAATTTAAATTTCCACTTCCATTTAAATCGACTCACTTCTAATTTGAATAAATTCAATTTCCCTTGAACTTGATTTATCCCCAATTCAAGTTGAATTAACCTCAATTTCTTTCCAAATTCAGATCAAATTCCATTTGATTTTAAACATATTCACTTTAATTACAATTCCAAATTATTCAAATTAATTTAGACTAATTTCAAATTGAATCCACTTCAATTTCAAATCATTTCAATTTCTATATGAATTAATCCCAATTCCCATTTGAATTTGAACTCATTCAATCTTCAATTTTATTTCAAATTAATCCAATTCAAATTTTCCATTTGAATTTTATACTTATCCATCTTCAATTCTAGTTAATTCAAACTAAATTCAATTTGAACTAATGAAATCCGAATCTCAACTTTAAACCATCTCGAATTATATAAATTCGAGTCAAATTTTCAAATGTTGATTTAACCCCTTAAATCAAATTAACCTTTATTTTTAAATTAATAATCCCAATCTTTAAACAATTTAATTCTGAGTCCAATTCTCAAAATTCCATTTTAAATTATCTTTACTTAACTTATTTCAAAGTTCAAATAAGAGTTCAAAACAATTTTATCTTAAAAATTCAATTTATTACCCAATTTTATCTTCCAGTTCTGAAACCAGTTCTTAAACAAATTTTAATTCACAAATTCAATTATTCAAATTTTCAGTTCAAAGTAATTCCATATCCTTAATTTCAAATTAAAGTTTAATTTCCCTTTTTATCTAAATAATGGATATATCACCACAATCAATTTCTTCATTCATTTAAACAAATCCAGTTCATAATCTAAAGATTATTAATAACAATAGGATAATATTATCCAAATTATTTTAAAACATCCATTTTAAATTTCCAGATCTCAAACCCATTTTGAGATCACACAAACTCCCAATTAAAATTAACCATTTAACTCCCCAAGTTAAATCTCAATTTCATCTTGTAATTTCCAATTCAGGTTGCTTGTTAACTTATTTAACTTTCCCAAAGTTAAATTCAATTTACTTAATCTAGACAACCTTACCCAATTTGAATTCCCATTTCAAACTTTAAACTTCATATTAACAGTCTTCTCACTTATAAGTTCAAAAACTTATCACTTTGGGTTTTCACATCACATTCCAAGCAAAATTTAAACTCAACACTTAGAGTTTAATTCAAATCATCTTTGATATTATATATGTCCCTCATATATACATATTTCCTCTTTACTCTAAGTTATCCTTAAATTTTAAACCACTTTTGGTTTTAGTTCAAACAGTTTCCTTTAATGCTTTCAAACAACTTTTATTTTAAAATATGATCACATTCAAAATATTCTGAATAATACTCTTTATTATTTCTATTAACATTTGAAACAATTTCAAAACTTTTCGATTTACATCCTTTCTAATTTACAAGTTATTCACATCTAATGGTTATTCCTTAAAACATTTATGTGTTTATTGGAAAACAATCATCCTATTTAAACTCAATAACCATTCTATTTCTGGTTTGAACCCATTTTAATTCATCTTATTTGTATAGTTCATTTTATCCAATCCTTATTCTGAAACTTTTCTCCAAATTCAAGATTTAATTTCAGTTTGAATCCATTTTAAGCTTACCTTTATTTAATTTCAATTTGGTTGTATTTCTATTACCTCTTAATTATATTCCAATAATCTAACAACCAATTACCTTAACATTTATTGGTTAAGGAATATTGCTTTATATATATCAAAATATATTCTTATATAAAATCATTTAAAATCTTTATATATGAAAATAATAAGTACGCTCTCATATATACATACACACTCAACTCATTCTAGGGTACTATTGACCCTATCCTTATGAGTACACCCACCAGAGCCAAGGTTCTCGCTTAACCTTTGCTCTGATACCAAATGTAACAACCCGGGGATTTCCGATCGTGAAAATTCCAGATAGTTAGGAAAAGAAGAAAGAGATAGAAGAAGAAGAAACAGAAAAACAGCACTGATTCTCACAAATCGCAACGGATCAAAATATAATATCAAATAATAACAGTCTACAAAAGAATACCTGTATCTGTCAATTATATTTTTACATCAGAGTTACACTCATACACAAACACTGGACATAAACAAATCGCATGTCTCACATAAACAGAAATAATATCACAGCGGAAACACTCCATACGTTCCTGCCATCTCGCTCGTCTCCTGAGCTCTAGAACGTCCTTACCTGAAAATCTGTAATACTCGGTCTGACCCGAGCATTACATCAAAGTAACACCTGGGTCAGGCTGGAAACCAGCGTGAGTAAACCCAATTAATCAAGAAATACTAATGCATAAATCTTACTTAAAACCCGGGGTAACTCGAATCAATTTACAAGTTCATAATTTGTTAAAGACAACACTTATTTCACACATCAATTTCTAAGTACCAAAACTTAGATTAAATGGTCGAATTCACATAAATCATTCCATATCAGCCTATTGATTCCACATATCAATTTATAAAGAATCGAAGTGGTTTTCGGGTATTTACTAATACCCGACTCCAGTCTCTTCGAATTCAATACCATCTTAACCCAAGTTATTCAAGTGAAATACAATTCAACTTTAAATACAAGATGTCACTTTTTTACACAGCAATTCATCATCGATAGATAACCACATTATCACTGTCCACCCAAACATATCATATCACAAAACATTTCATATCAGAGATATTAATCAATTCAAGGCATCTAATCATCATTCAATCATTCATAAGCAAGATGGATCATTCCCAAAAATTAATTTAATTTATCTCTAATTAAATTAATTACAAATTTTTAATCACTTAGATTACCTTTACTTAATCATTAATTAATTACAAATCAATTAATTAATCATCTTTTAATTATCCATCTTAATTAATCATCCTTGATTAATTATCTTCAATTACGTAAAGTAATTATCCTTTAATTAATTACACAAATTAATTATCCTTAACCATTTACAGTAATTAATCTTTAATTACTTTCATTAATTACATTAATTAATTACATTAATTAATGATCCTTAATTAATTACTTCCATTAATCAGCCTTAATCAATCATAAACAGTAATTAACCATCTTGTAATTACTTACCTTAATTAATTAACTCCTTAATTAATTATATTAATCCTTTAATTAATTACACCAAGTAATTAATCCTTAATTACTTCTCCTAAGTAATTAACCTTTAATTACTTCATTAAGTAATCCCCCTTTAATTAATTCCATCTAGTAATTATCCATTAATTACTCTACCAAGTAAATATACTTAATTAATTCATAATTAAGTGATTATTTAAATTAACCAAACTAATTAATTTTCTTTAGTTAATTATTTTAACTAATCATTTAAAATTAATTAAATAATTACTTAACTCGTTATATTTAAAAGACCTTAATTAATTAAGGAAAATCATTTATCTTAATAAAACTCTTACTTATCAATAAACCATTTACATTAATTAACTATTCTTAAATCAATAACAATAATTAATTAACCTTTAGTATTCCCACAAATTTATTATCTTACATTAATCAAAACTTTAATTATTTAAAGATAAGCTCTTTATTATAATTGATTTACTTAATTATATCATTAAACTTTATTTAAGAGACAACAATTAGAAATCAGCTATAATAAAAAAAACCAATCTAAACATCTAACTTAACCTTTAAATCTTTGAAATCTTCAAAAGTTGTCTTATAAATTTTAACATATAGTTATTTTTAAAAACTTGATTATCATATTTTAAAAACTAATTTATTTTAATATACCCTTAAAATTTGTTAAACATTTCTTTTGAATCTAGAATAATATCCTTTAAAACTTAACTTGCTTTGTTTTTAAAAATTACAAAAACTTGATTTCTTTACAAAAATTTGCTAGAGATTAAACCAGAAAATCATCTCGGGCCAAACCCGAGTCAAACGCACCAAAAACTCAAGCCACCCTCGAGTCAACAGCCAAACCCACCACTTCGAGACCAACCTTCGTTTTCTCGAGCACGTCCCCGAGCTTCCTCCTTCTTCCCCAACCCAACAAAACAACCCAGACACGAGTGACACGCATGTACGTGCACACGAGGCCTGTCCACCTTCGGCCATCGTTCTGATCACCAGCAAGACGACGATGCTCTCCTCCATTGCCACGAACACCCAGGTCACTCAATCTCGTCGTCGTTCAAAATCGAGCAACTCGATTCAAAATTGGAACAAAGCAGATCATCAATAACCCCTCGACTCGACACTTCCGATCACCAGCAACTACGTAACCTCGTCCTCACCTTCGCCAACCAACCTCGCTTCCATCCCCAAACTTCGAACAAGTCCGGTGCTCCAGAGACGTCGCGGTAATCAAGTTTTCAGCCTTAACCGAAACTATGCCCAAAACCCTAAATTTACCCTGTTCGCCGTCCATGATGATCAGAAAAATCATCGAGTATTTTTCTTGAGCGCCCCAACCTTTCATCCACCTCCAGCATTAACCCCGTGACTACTAGACCTCGCGATCGCCAGAAATTGCCACGATTTCATTTTATGTTCAACTCGCAATTCATCATCATATAACAACTTAAAAATCTTGAAATGATTATCTAAAATCATCACTTTTCAAGAAGAATCTGATCCTATGATTGAAACTCGAATTCCAGACATTCGATTTTGGGCTTATTTTAAATCATCACTGTTATATATCATTTTTGAAATAAATACTTAATTTAAATACTTGAATTTATTTTTACAAATGATGTTACTACCTTACCATCACTTTTCATTCAGAGATCGTAACCAAAAAAAAGTTTAGGGAAGGAGATTTTTAATTTTGAAACAGGTTGAAGCTTGGAAACCTGGAACAGAGGCAAATTGCCTATTCTCAGACATGCACAGTCATATTTACATACATATATACACATGCAATCATAATTTTCATCCATTCATCAATGATCATCACATGCAGATCAAGATACAGACAGATTTAAGATGTTAAAGGGTGGTTTACTCACGTTGCTTATGATTAGAGGAATCAGAGAACCAGGGGTTTGAAGTTTGAAAACTGGAAAGTTGTTGAGTTGCTCCTGTTTTTAAATCTGGGATGATTTGCTTTGAAATTGAAATGGATTTACTTTGAGATAGTTGATTGCTTTCGAATGCATGAAGAAAAATGAAGAAGGCAAAGTAGAGGTATATAGGCTGCTCTTTGGTGTACACTGCAAGCTTCTACTTTTGATTTTTTTTCCAATTTGCTTTGAACAATGTTTTGACCTGACGTGATTTCATTGATTTTATATTTTGTAAACTTGAAATGATGTATTGTATGCTTGAGTTGAAATGTGCATTAAATGCTTGTCTCCTTAGGTTCATACATATATATACATAGATTTCATATGTATATTTTGTTTTACCCAATGCATTTGTATTTGTTATCATATATATATATATACAAACACTTATACATTTCCATATTTTCACAATTCTTATATGCTTCTTAACTTATGTATACATACTTTTATTTATTTATTTGCCTAATAAGATCAATATTTCAAAATCAAAACCAGTTTATTGCCCAATTATCAGACGTCAAAAATCCAGGTCGTCACAATCTCACTTGAAGTATTCGGAAGCATCGCATATGCCCATGTGCCAGATTAAAGAGGCTCCAAATTAGATGAAAAAAGTGATAAATACATTTTCATTGGCTATGACTCACGATCAAAAGGATATAAGTTATATAATCCTATTAATGAAAAATTTGTTGTTAGTCGAGACATGGAGTTCGATGAAGAAAGTGCTTGGAATTGGAACAAACAAGAAGATGATTATAGTTTCTTTCCGCATTATGAAGAGGAGTGCAACGATGATGTGGAAGAAGAACTCATTAGTCCAACACCATCTTCTCCTTCAACTATCCATCAAGAATATCCATTGAAAAAAGCTTAAATGAAAGACCACCACACATGAGATCTTTGCAAGAATTATATGAGGTAACTCCAATTCCCGATGATACTACCTTATTTTGTCTTTTTGCCAATTGTGAACCAATAGGTTCGGAAGAAGCAAAACATGACAAAAGATGGAGGGAAGCTATGGATGAAGAAATCAAAGAAGTCGTAAAGAACAATACATAGGAGTTTGCTACTTTACCTAAAGGACACAAAGCTATTGGTGCAAAATTGGTATATAAAGTAAAGAAGAATGCTAAAGGAGAAGTTGAAAGATACAGAGCAAGATTGGTAGCTAAATGATACAAGCAAAGAGCATGTATAGACTATGATGAAGTATTTGCACCTATTGCCTGCTTAGAAACTATAAGATTATTAGTTTCTTTAGCAGCTCAAAAAAAATGGAAAATACATCAAATGGATGTGAAATCTGCTTTCTTAAATGGTAAATTAGAAGAGGATGTTTATTTGGAGCAACCACCAGGTTATAAAGTTAAAGGACATGGAGACAAAGTTTTAAAATTGTATAAAGTGCTTTATGGTTTAAAACAAGCCCCAAGAGCATGGAACACAAGAATTGATAAGTATTTTTTAGAAAATAATTTTGTAAAATGTCCCCATGAACATGCTGTTTACATAAGACAAATCAAAATGGAGATATTTTAATTGTGTGTTTATATGTGGATGACTTAATTTTTACTGGGAATAATCCAAAAGTTTTGGATGATTTCAAGAAGTAAATGAGTTTAGAATTTCATAAGACGGACATTGAACTCATGTCACACTATCTTAGAATCCAAGTGATTCAAAGTGAGCATGGTATATTTATTTCTCAAGAATCATATGCAAATGAGATAGTGAAGAAATTCACTATGGAGGGATGCAAACCTGTAATCACTCCAGTAAAATGTGGTACAAAACTCTCAAAAATATGCAAGAAGAGAATGTGTATCCTGCCTTTTTAAGAGCATGGTTGGTTGCTTGAAATACTTAACATGCATAAGGCCGACTATACTCTATGGAGTGTGTCTTAATAGTCGCTACATGGAAGCTCCTACTACATTGCAACTGAAGACAACAAAAAAATCCTTCGATATATTAAAGGTAACACTGATTTTGGATTATTATATCCACATTCTAATAATTTCAAGTTGATTGGTTACAATGGTAGCGATTGGGCTGGAGATATTGATGATGGTAAAAGTGCAACTGGATTGTTTTCTTTATGGGAGATACAGCATTCACTTGAAGCTCAAAAAAGCAACCAGTCGTGATACTATCAACTTGTAAAGTTGATTATGTTGTTGCTTCAACTTGTGTACGCCATGCAATTCGGCTTCGAGACTTATTGAAGGAGCTGCACATGTCATAGCATAATGCAACAGAAATATTTATGGATAATAAGTCGGTCATAGCACTCGCTAGGAATCCTGTCTTCCATGATCAAAGTTTGTATATTGATACACGCTACCACTTTATTTGAGAAAAGATTGCAAAAAAGGACATACAAGCGAAGTTTATCAATTCAAAATACCAAGTTGTAGATATCTTCACAAAGACATTGAAGCAAGACGACTTTGAAAGACTGCGAGACATCCTCGGAGTTACAAAACCAAGTTTACGGGGAATGTTGGAAATAAATTTGGTTTTTAGGAAACATTGATTATGTTGAGAATTTTAATCTTTGTATTTATGGAAATGCCAAATTAAGCATAGATGGAAAATCTGAAGTTAAGTAATATGTAATTTGGAGAATTCTAGAAAATAGATTTATCAAGATGATTAAAGAAAAGTCTAGAGAATGTATTGCATTATAAATAAGAATGTTTTCTCTCGTCTTTGTATGCAAGTGAAAAAAGAAAAGTCAAAAAAAATAAAGCTTATTTCCTCCTTTACAAAATATTCATCTCTTAATCTCCATTCACAAATTAGTAGTTACTTCTCCTTCTTCTTCCTATTGAAATTTCTCAACATATTATAATATGGCTATCGACAAAATCTCACAATGGAATGACAATATATAATATACTGAATATACATGAACATAACATGACAACAATTTATATAAGAGACGACACTAGTAGAAATAACTGATAAATGAATACCAATACAGAAAGTCAGAAAACATCAAACTCCATACAGACGGAGTCCTGAATATAATATATGGTACATCAAGTCTCGTATATAAATACATGTCTGTCATGTACTACTACAATATCTAGTATCTATACGACGTATTGACTTCTCCTCCAAAGAATGCTTCAGCTATCCTGAAAGCGTGTCCCCAAAATGCTCCCGACTTCCAAACTACTCAATCGAGTACCCGAGAGTTGTCATGACATAAATAGACAAAGACTAAATGCGGGTTAGACATAAAGCTTGGTGTGTAAGAAACTATCTAAAAAGAACTTATATTAAAACTATATACAAATAAACATGAACTACTAAGGCACAGCGGGTCCACTCTACAATCATGGCTCGGGGTAATTCGAACTGTCCATAAATAAGTAAAGTAAGCATATTCAAAAGATAGGAAATCATACCATAACATGCTCTTCACTGTAAACAACAAGTCATCACAACTAATATAATGTGACTGAAACGTAACAACATATTATGATAAAGGTGACCTAACATCCAAAAGTGATCATAAAATAAGTCTATCGCAAAGTACATAATGATAATAAATGCAGCAATAACAACAATAGCCAACAAATAACGCATACAACATAACAATGAAAGACAACCAAAGAATACAAATAAATACCCATCATTACTCATAGGTGAAGTCAACTACGTACATCTATCTCGATCCAATGATTCCCTTTGAGAGTTCAAGATAAATAGAGTCGGTACCTAATCATACCATAGACCTTGAGCCATATTCTGAAAGATGGGTCTCATATTGGCCTCACCGTACCCTCTAAAGCATGCTTTGGTGATTTTCGACCTACTCTTTCTAGTCGAAACCTAATCCCAATAGTAGGTAGAGCCACCGTACCTTCTGAGGTAATGTGAAGACCCAAAATTTTTGAGAATAAAAATTACTTTAAAGAAAAAAAAACAGGAAATGGAAAATAAATACCAAGAGTGAATAAGTGAGAGAATGATAGTTAGAGAAAATAAAAATGGGGAGAAAAATAGCTGAGTAAAGAGGAGCATTATATTCACATATTTTATGTGTAAATATATATATATATATATATATATATATGTATTATATAAATAACCAAAGAATAAAAATAGCTTGAAAATGAATACCAGAAGTGAGTGAAGTAATTATGCAAGGAATAATTATTTTTATACAGTGATGAGAGGAAAATGATTAAGTATAAAATGAATTCTAAAATTCACATGACTCGTATATATGTGAATATTGTATAGAAAATATATATACATATGGTTAGAGAAGTATGGGATGATAAAATAAAAATACTCTTGACAATTAAAATGCATAGAAATCAGTCAAGCAATATTTATTAGTATGGATGCATTTTTGGAATAAATCAAGAAAGAAGCAAATGGTAAATTATGTTAGTTAAAAACAAAACTTATAAAAAGAAACATGAAGAATGAACTAAATGTTTTACTGAGAAATAGGATATCAAAAGGGAAATGAAGTGGGCAGTATGAATAATGAGATTCATGCTCATGCCTAGTTCATATTAAAAATGATGTGAACAATGCAATACTATAAATACATGTGCTGATTTGTTCAGATCATGAGCCAATATGTTTTATGGGTTTTTCTTAAAAAACCCTATCCTATGTTCACAGTAAAATAAATATAGTATTTCTTATGGTTTGATCAGATTTATGCAAGTAATGGGAAAATTTCTAGAAATAAATATACAGGCAGTTTTATAAAATAAGATTAAACCAGAATGACTTTGGATGTGCAATCTTGCATGAATGCTTTGTATGATTGGATGTAAACCCTTGAGTGAGTTTAATAAATTTTGGGGGTTTATGTAATGAAAGGAAGAACATGAGCACCTCTGGAATCAAAAAGAAAATTTCTCAGCAACTAAATGAGCATGGTCTCTAAATTACAAAGTAATTTAGGAGAGGTGCCTTGATCTACTCATCATCAGGTGGATGATGGGTATGTGCATGACTTGTTCAAGTCCTAAAGGCCTCTGTGCAAAGGTTAATAGAATTGAGTCCTTTGCAATGCACACCTTGTGTTCAAAGGCAAGAGTTTAGACCATATAAAATATAAATTGGGATTGAAAGGTTATGCTATGGATTTTAGGAGGCTAAAATCCATAGGAGTTTGTACATGTACAACTGAATGGATTGAATGGATGAATGCTTGGGTGTATGTTTGTTAGATAAATTTAAATGTACATATGCTCAGGTTTAACATGAAATTGAACAGTGTCAAATATATATGTTCTCTGCACAGTTTTAAGAATTTATAAGTTGTTTTAATAATGATTTCACTCATACCAGAATTTTATTCTGACCCTATTTACTGCCTTTGCAATATTTGGGGTGTCTCATTTTTATTGAGGCGGCTCAAAATATTGTTGCAGGTAGAGATGCATGAGTAGCTTGCTTGCTTGGAAAATTAGAAGACTTACTTGAGTTTATAAAATGCAGTAGTTCATTGTAATAAAGATAGCTAGGCAAACTTTCTTAAGTCTATGCAGACCTTTCAGTATTGTAGTGGCTTTGTTCATTTGAAAAGAATTTGTAAAACTTAAATATTATATGTGTCTTGAGTTACAGATCTAAGTAACTGATCTTGATGTTTTCTGGTAGACTGTGATGGAGAAAATTATGCCATGTAATTTAATATGTGGACATGCTTTCTTTATCAAAGGTTGTCAAATTTTTAAATAGAAAAATTGCAGAAGTTTGTGGATAAGCATGTAGCTAAAAAAATTTAAGTGATAATTGAATCTGGTATTGGCTAACCAGAAGAGCTTGACCATGACTTATAACTGATATAAGACCATGAGAAGCATGAAATCTTAACCTGTTAGCTCTCTTTGAACATCTAATTTTCCAGTAAAGAATTTGCATTGTATTGTATAGTAAAAATGAAATACATGCCTTATACTTATAATCTGGAATGCAACTATATTGAACTGAGCTTAGCTAACCACCTATTTGTTTTAAATTAAGTGAGTTTTGTCTTTAACAAATCTGTTGAAAATGATATGCATTGCCATGTAGTCTACCTAGATATTAAACATGCTAATAATCCCACTGTTTGATTGATCACTATTATTTGTTTTATAATCTGAGAGCCTATCAGTACCCTTCTCAAAATGTTCATCTGAAAGTTTGCATTAGACTGATTTTGGTATTGCTCCAGTCATTCTGTTTTCATATACATGCAAGTCTATATATGGTATGCTAGATTAAGTTAGCATTTTGCTTGCCTGTAGTTCTTCTTCTGCCTGGTCTATAACACACTTATCACCAAATGTTCATAAGATCATTACCAATATTTTAAGACATGAGTATATTTACTTGACAAAAACACTGTTTGAATAAGTAATAAGCACCCCGGGATAAATTCTCAAACTTGAGTTGTTTTAGTACTTTGCATAAATTCAAAGGAAAAACAATAAGCAACAAACTCCTAGATTTCCAGACATATAAAAGCATGAGTGGTTGATCCAAAAATTAAATTATTGGGCCATGAAACAAGTTGTGAAGTAAATCAATTAAATAACTGATAGTAGAAATAAAACAAGGAAAAAATGGTTATATCGGAATTAAATAATAATCAAAGAGATGGCTATGTGACACAAAATCTCTTGAATATGAGAAACATTGTGTGATTGAATTTCTTTGCTAATTTAATTACTCTGATAGGCAAAGAAACATTTATATATCTTAATATATATAAATGACATGATTGGATTGAAGTACTGATATTTTTATATTGGTAAAATATGGATCTTGGGGAAATGAATTAAAGAAGTGACCAAAAAAAATCACATAAATTAGAGTAAAATGAAGTGGGTCACTTCAGTTGGTATCAGAGCTATTGTGACGACCCGACTTTCCACTCCCGGAAAATCGCATCGACAGTAAGAAAGAAAGGGGTGAGAAGTAGAAAAGAGAGGAAGAGAGAACTAAACAATATCAGAATCTCACAGCGGAAACGAACAAAATATATTATATCACATAAATATTACATAGTATCATATACAATACTTTTCAGAGTTACACAGATTACACCTCACATACTAGACAGTTATAACATCTGTCTAGTTATTACAACTCAATACAATACAGATCAATACAAAGATCAACACAGCGGAAAACTACTATCTATATCTACAACGCTGAAGCCTCCTGCTCCATTGTTCCTCCACAATTCGTCAAGGCTAACCTGAATCCCTTGGCTACTCGTAAAAATTTGAGTACCCAAGAGTTTATAAAACAGAAATAAACAACTTGGGTCAGACATGGGTCTGGTGTGAGTAACAGGTTAAACTTGCTTAACTTCAAAACCTTTTGAAAGAAAAGGTATCACGTAAGACTTCCCACACATAAACATGGGTAAGTTTTTACCTTACGCTAACCAAAACATTTGATAGGAAATTCGATTGTATTATAATAGGGTCTAGGGTTTTCAAATAAATATGAAATAGCTGAAATTGTTACATTCATTAAATTCCAGCATACATATGTATACAATCAAGTCCGTTATCACTTATTGGAAGTTGGATTTCCATACAATGGCAGGGCTACCGGGGTACCGCCTGTCACAGTACGTGGCCTAGATCACCGTACCGAGGATCACTCCCAATCCCCTGCAACACAAGGCCGGAACATCCCTTACTGGATAATTCCCGCACAAGATACCTCACGGTTGGGATCAGCAACCGCACACACTAAGCCGAAATAAGAAGGGACTTCTAGACAGAGGTAATCTTGTCCTACTTGGGTGCTACCCACTAACCTTGCTGCACCTCCCCTGTTTTAGCCATTCCCGGTTTGTGAGGCTTGAGGTCACGATTACCTTAGAAAAGAACACATCACTTAGAATGCTCATCGTCCACCTGACGATGTTCTGAAAGCATTCAATCCATACAAGTTCGTTCCGGGTTCGAACGAAACCGAAGGCATTATCTCGTTACACTCATTTTGGCATCACCCTCAGAGTTAACGACAATAACCCTTGCACTCTGAATCTTCATCTTCACTTGATTCACGACCTATCGTTAATTTGGATTGATGTGGTATTCGGGTCTCCAGACCTGGAAATCCGGTATACGGAAACCCGATCCCGGTCTCATCGAAATCCAAAGCGTATCTTTTAAGGCCAAGTTGTTTTAAAGGTTAAAACAATTTCAATTCATTATCTTTATACACAAAGAAAGATAATTCACAACAGATAATTAACATTATCAGATAATCCATATTATCATCACAATTCAACTAAACATCCATATCACACAGCATATATCTCATCAGAGATATCAATCAATGCAAAGCATTCAATATTATCATCCATTCTTAAGTAATGATTTATATCATCTCTAATTAATTTAAAATGAATTAAATTAATTACTTTATTTTATAAATCCTTCTTACTTAACCATTAATTAATTAAAATCAATTAATTAATTATCCTCTAATAATTCATTTCAATTAATCATCCTTGATTAATTATCTTTTAATTACATTCAAGTAATTAGCCTTAAATTTATTTCACAAATTAATTTTCCTTAATCAAATATAGTATTTAATCTTTAATTACTTCATTAATTAATTAATTATAATCAATTACTTTAATCCTTAATTAATTACATTAATTAATTACTCTATAATCACTTATCATTGATTAATTAATCTTAATTAATCAAACTTTAATTACATCATTAATTATATTAATTAATAATTCTTAATTACTCTTAATTAATTATCCTATTTAACTTAATTACATTAAGTAATTATACTTTAATTAATTACAGAAATCAATTAACTATAAATCACTTACCTTTATTTAATTAAACCTTAATTAATAAATTATACTAAGTAATTATTCCTTAATTACTCCCATTAATTAATCTCAAATCATTTCTATTAAGTAATTATCCACAAATTACTTTTGTTAATTATCCACTAATTACTTTTAAATTAAGTAATTATCCTTTATTTATCACCTCTATTAATTAATCACATTAATTAATTTAACTTTAATTAATCACATTAATTAATTAAATAACCTTAACTCATCATATTAATTATCAAAGTAATTAACCCTTAATTACATTTCATTAATTACTTCCATAAAGTAATTATCCTTTTTAATTAATTAATCTCTAATTTCTTTCATTAACTAAATATTCAATAATTATACTCAATCAATTTTCCAAAATGATTATCCTTAATTAAACCAAAGTAATTATCTTAGAATAATTAATTACCTATCTTCAATTAATTAAGTAATTATTCTTAATATGACCTTAATTAATTTAGCTAAACCATTTACCTTAATTAAACACTCTAATTAAATATTCTTTAATCTTATCTTCTTTAAATATATTTTTAACACTTTGTTTAACCTTTATTTTGAAACTTACTCAGAAACTTGTTTAAATTCTTTTCTTAAAAACTTGATCTAGTACATTTATTTGAAAACACTTTTGAATTCAATTACAAAAATAAAACTAGTTTATATTTTCTTTTAATAACAACACTTCTAAACATTTAAATTTTTGAACATATTCAATGTTAAAAACATACTTTTAAACTAGTCTAATATCCTTCTTTTGGAAATTTAATAAATTCAAACTTGCTTTCTTTTTAAATTTGAACTTGATTTCCCTTTTTTAAAATTTTAAAACCTGGAAATCTAAAATTTACTTTACAATTTGAAACCAGGATTCTATGTTACAGAATACCCGAGCAAACAAAATAAATTCTCGAGCCTACCCCGTGTCTCTCGCGATCACTCGTGTACTTCGAGAAAAACCCCTTCAACCCCGAGCCTAACCCGAGTATTTCCCTTTCTTCTCCAAACCATAAAACTCAGATATACACCAGAGTATCTCGCGTGCACGTGCACGACGAAAAGCACGTCTCTGACCATCTCTCCGGCCCTCACCAAACTGCAAATGATCTCGACGAACAACTCGACAAATCAGATCAACTAAATCGATGGAAAACAAAAATCGAGAAACTCAATCAAAACTGGCATACGATCTCGATCGGAAAAGCCAACGCTGGTCAACACCTCCGACCACCGAAACACTCACCGTCCATCCCAAAGTCGCGCCATGTCCAAACGATCAGACTCCCCCTCAAGCGATTGGCTCCGACCTTCACACCGCGACGAACTCTCCTCATAACTGTCGACTACCCAAATTTACAGAAAAGCCCTACTCTGGTGTCGCGCGGCCACCATTGCATTCTAGAATATAACCCTATATTTTTCTGATGATCTCCAGTCAACGATCTTCCTCTGGCCACAATTCTGGTGTCCCTGACCTACACAATCGCCGGAATTTGACCCATTTGTATTTTCCGTTCATCTCGAAAATTCCCATCATTTCCAAATTTAAAAATCGTGATTTTAACATCAAAAATCATTATTCTTCCCTACGAATCTGTTTATATACTTTAAACATGAAATCTTACTACTTGATTTTCTGACTTTAAATGATTTGCATTGTAATCTCCCATTGTTGAAATAAATATTCAACTTTAACACTTCAGATTATTTTTAAAACTTAGATCTTTAATACATAAACATATTTCAATTAAAGATCATCACCTAAATCTTATTGCATGAAAAGATATGGATTTATAAACAGGTTTTGAAACCTGTAAACTATGAACAGAGATATCTGTTCTTGAACCCAGACATGCACACATCATCTACACTCAATTCTACTTAAAATAAACATGCAAGTATACTTTAACAGAGATTCATCACCATATTTAAGCATAAACATCAGTATAAAGCTGTTTTTAATTTCAAATGTTTAATCACAAGGTTATAAAACAGAGAACATGATCTTTATATATATATAAACAGGCATGCTCACCCAACATATATATATCAATTTAAATAAATTTAAACTGAAGGACTTTCATACCAAACATTATTATCTCATGTGTTAGAGTTAAATCCAAAATAACTGTTTTTAAAAAAAAAAGTTTACTCACTAGATTTGAATGGAACAGAGAGCAGAGCACCATTTTGACAAGCTTATGATACTTTTAAACTAGATATGCTTTTGCCTTTGAAAACTGCATGCGTGCTTGTTTGAAAAAGATGTATACTTCTTAAATTTCCAGGTTTGAAAAGAAACAGGCTTGATTTATTTTTCTGGGATTTGAAAACTGAATTGTTTGGGTTTTTGAGACTGGAAACCTTTGAATTTGCTGAGGCTTTTTAAAACTGAAAAAGCTTTTGATTTTCTTTGAAACTGCAAAACTTTGATTACTGCAAGTTGAAGCTTGTTACTGGAAACTTGCAAATTGAAATTACTTTGATGTTGAGATGTTCTTGCTTTCAAAACAGGGAAAGAATTTCTTTAAATCTGGTTTCAGTTTTGTTTTTAGAAGAGAAGAAAGAAAAAGGTTTGAACATAAAAACGATTTTTCCAAGTTTATCTTGTTGTATTTATTAATAAAATGTTATCAAAATAAACAAGACAATGCCACTTGTTAATTCAAATCATCTTTAGCTTACACATGTCAAAACAAAGCAATATTATGTTTAAATCCTTCATCTAAAAATAATTATGTTTTATTATTTATGTAAATGTGAATTTAGTAATTTATGGTTTATTTATTTATATCCATTTTTATGTTACTTATGTCATACAAACTATTCTTAGTTCAAAAGATATTTAAAAAGAAAGCTTATTTCAAACCATTTTAGTTTAATTACTTTTTAAAAGAAAACAATTAAAACCTTTATTAAATCTCATCTTTTGAATTTTACATTATAAATCCAAATTCATATTCAAATTAAAATTGAAAATCTAATTTAAAAATCAAGTTATATATATACATACATATAACTACACAAATTCAATTTGAAATAACAATTTATCAAATCTTAAATAATTTATAAAAGAAATTATCCCTTAATATAAATTACTTATTTTACTTATCTTACCAAATGGATTAATGTTTCTTTTTTTGTAAAATTGTAATTTTAAACTATATATATACATTATTCAAATCATAATTAGCAAGCTTTATTCAAAAATAAAATAAAACAAACCTTTTTGTTAATCTTATTTATATTTAAACTTAAGTTAAAATATATTTTAACCAATTTAAACATTTACCTAAAGTATATTTAAAACTATAAAGTTATTTATTTAAATATCTTTGAAAAGTCATATTAAATTAAATCTAAATTTCCAGTTTGCCCAAAGCTTTCTATTTACAGTATATACAAATAAATATATATATATTCAAATAGAAAATATCTTATTAACTATTTTAAAAGACTAAATCATCAATTAAATACTTATTTAAATCAGATTATTAAATTAAATTCAGATTTCATTATCAAAGACCATCAATATCAATTTAATTATTTAACAGATTATTAAATTGATATTGCTCAAATTTTAGGGATATTACATTCCTCCCCCCTTAAAATAATTTCGTCCCCGAAATTTAAACAAAGGTAATTTAATAATCTTATTAAAGATTTTAGTTTTAAATCACAACATATATTATCAACCATATACTAGCAACCATAACAACCAATCATCCAAACAAACAAATTTAATTATCCAGATAAAATTCTGGATAGAATTTTCTCGAGTTTCCCCAAGTATATATATATACCGGAATACTCGCTCTACAAACAATCCAAACTACGAAGCTACAGAGTTCCTACTCATCTAGACCTATAGAACTAAACAGGATATCAGACTACAGACGAGTCTGACTTAACTACCAAACTTCCTGAACTGCTGATTTCAAAAACCAGAAATAGATCAAACACGTACTCCCTCAGAGATACGTAAAACACAATGAATTCCAGTTATCCAAACTGACAATTCAATTCAGAAGTCCAAATACTTATCCAAGTCAGAATACAGAAGAGATCCAAAACACAACTCTACCCCACAATTCAGTAGATTTCCAAACTTACTTCTCCTATCCAGAGATACACTCCAAAACTGCTTCTGTTGCACCACGCTGATCTGAGGTAGAATGAAAATGCTGATGAAGAACACAAGCACAACTGGACAACACATCACAGAAAATGGTTCAACAGATCCATAAAAGAAACTCAGATACTCCATCAAACTTGAGCTGCTTCACCAACTCTATCTCTAGAAATCATCCTTCAACTAGGCTGAACCACCGGTATCACTCCTGGAATTCAGTCGATAAGAAAACTCAATCTTCAAATGCGGACAATCTTCCGACTTCCTGAAGACATCCAGAAAAACTTCAATAACCCAAGAGAGCACTCACACAATCGCAAGTCACTTTTGCGATCAACTCAACCTATTTCCAAAGAAAAACTGTTCCTCTTTACACAATCCGAACAGCTCATACTTAACTATCCAATCCATCGAAGAAATGGATTTACTCTTACTACTTCTGAACTTCACCTTCAGAAAAACTGCTCATCCAGAAAACTTCCTGCCATCACAGAATACTCCGAGCTGCACTGCTGACACTGATGCCAAGGACTTCCTATTCCAAAGATCTTCAAGAAACTCGAACTCCAAATCAAACAGAAACACCATGCTGAACTCAGCCACAACACCGAAGCGTACACACTTCCTTAATCTTGTTCCAAAGAAAACATCTTCGGGAACATCCATCGTCACTGTATCTCATCATACAGCTACTATTACCTGAGGTATCAAGGTACCATCACTCGCTTCTGCCTCATCGACAGATCCAACTCTACTCATCCACACTTCAAAGATAAACTCCGAACCATTACAGTTTCCTTCGGAGATCGATGAAATCCTTTACCATAGCAAAACTTACTCGAGACGGTATTAGGTCTACAGTCTCGACAGATACACTTCCAACCTCAACACTCAAATTCTAACTATTGGTAGTCGTGTTACTCACACTACCACCTTATCTACCTTTATAATTTATATTGGAAAACCCGAACAGGTAACCCAACAAATAGGTAGAAATATATATATATTTAAAATGATACTTTTTATATAGAAATTATTTCTGGGTAAAATTATTTCATTTACCTCTTTAAAACAATACTGTGTCGAATTGTTCTATTTAAGTGTTTAGAGATCCCTATCAATAACGTTAATTACTCGTATTGACCAGAATCCATAAACTACTCAATAAACCAACCAACACAATATAAAACCATTTTATATTCACTAACAAATACGCGCTCATATCTATTAATACACTCAAATTCCCACCAGAGCCAAGGTTATCGCTAGCCTCAGCTCTGATACCACGTGTGACGACCCGACTTTCCACTCCCGGAAAATCGCATCGACAGTAAGAAAGAAAGGGGTGAGAAGTAGAAAAGAGAGGAAGAGAGAACTAAACAATATCAGAATCTCACAGCGGAAACGAACAAAATATATTATATCACATAAATATTACATAGTATCATATACAATACTTTTCAGAGTTACACAGATTACACCTCACATACTAGACAGTTATAACATCTGTCTAGTTATTACAACTCAATACAATACAGATCAATACAAAGATCAACACAGCGGAAAACTACTATCTATATCTACAACGCTGAAGCCTCCTGCTCCATTGTTCCTCCACAATTCGTCAAGGCTAACCTGAATCCCTTGGCTACTCGTAAAAATTTGAGTACCCAAGAGTTTATAAAACAGAAATAAACAACTTGGGTCAGACATGGGTCTGGTGTGAGTAACAGGTTAAACTTGCTTAACTTCAAAACCTTTTGAAAGAAAAGGTATCACGTAAGACTTCCCACACATAAACATGGGTAAGTTTTTACCTTACGCTAACCAAAACATTTGATAGGAAATTCGATTGTATTATAATAGGGTCTAGGGTTTTCAAATAAATATGAAATAGCTGAAATTGTTACATTCATTAAATTCCAGCATACATATGTATACAATCAAGTCCGTTATCACTTATTGGAAGTTGGATTTCCATACAATGGCAGGGCTACCGGGGTACCGCCTGTCACAGTACGTGGCCTAGATCACCGTACCAAGGATCACTCCCAATCCCCTGCAACACAAGGCCGGAACATCCCTTACTGGATAATTCCCGCACAAGATACCTCACGGTTGGGATCAGCAACCGCACACACTAAGCCGAAATAAGAAGGGACTTCTAGACAGAGGTAATCTTGTCCTACTTGGGTGCTACCCACTAACCTTGCTGCACCTCCCCTGTTTTAGCCATTCCCGGTTTGTGAGGCTTGAGGTCACGATTACCTTAGAAAAGAACACATCACTTAGAATGCTCATCGTCCACCTGACGATGTTCTGAAAGCATTCAATCCATACAAGTTCGTTCCGGGTTCGAACGAAACCGAAGGCATTATCTCGTTACACTCATTTTGGCATCACCCTCAGAGTTAACGACAATAACCCTTGCACTCTGAATCTTCATCTTCACTTGATTCACGACCTATCGTTAATTTGGATTGATGTGGTATTCGGGTCTCCAGACCTGGAAATCCGGTATACGGAAACCCGATCCCGGTCTCATCGAAATCCAAAGCGTATCTTTTAAGGCCAAGTTGTTTTAAAGGTTAAAACAATTTCAATTCATTATCTTTATACACAAAGAAAGATAATTCACAACAGATAATTAACATTATCAGATAATCCATATTATCATCACAATTCAACTAAACATCCATATCACACAGCATATATCTCATCAGAGATATCAATCAATGCAAAGCATTCAATATTATCATCCATTCTTAAGTAATGATTTATATCATCTCTAATTAATTTAAAATGAATTAAATTAATTACTTTATTTTATAAATCCTTCTTACTTAACCATTAATTAATTAAAATCAATTAATTAATTATCCTCTAATAATTCATTTCAATTAATCATCCTTGATTAATTATCTTTTAATTACATTCAAGTAATTAGCCTTAAATTTATTTCACAAATTAATTTTCCTTAATCAAATATAGTATTTAATCTTTAATTACTTCATTAATTAATTAATTATAATCAATTACTTTAATCCTTAATTAATTACATTAATTAATTACTCTATAATCACTTATCATTGATTAATTAATCTTAATTAATCAAACTTTAATTACATCATTAATTATATTAATTAATAATTCTTAATTACTCTTAATTAATTATCCTATTTAACTTAATTACATTAAGTAATTATACTTTAATTAATTACAGAAATCAATTAACTATAAATCACTTACCTTTATTTAATTAAACCTTAATTAATAAATTATACTAAGTAATTATTCCTTAATTACTCCCATTAATTAATCTCAAATCATTTCTATTAAGTAATTATCCACAAATTACTTTTGTTAATTATCCACTAATTACTTTTAAATTAAGTAATTATCCTTTATTTATCACCTCTATTAATTAATCACATTAATTAATTTAACTTTAATTAATCACATTAATTAATTAAATAACCTTAACTCATCATATTAATTATCAAAGTAATTAACCCTTAATTACATTTCATTAATTACTTCCATAAAGTAATTATCCTTTTTAATTAATTAATCTCTAATTTCTTTCATTAACTAAATATTCAATAATTATACTCAATCAATTTTCCAAAATGATTATCCTTAATTAAACCAAAGTAATTATCTTAGAATAATTAATTACCTATCTTCAATTAATTAAGTAATTATTCTTAATATGACCTTAATTAATTTAGCTAAACCATTTACCTTAATTAAACACTCTAATTAAATATTCTTTAATCTTATCTTCTTTAAATATATTTTTAACACTTTGTTTAACCTTTATTTTGAAACTTACTCAGAAACTTGTTTAAATTCTTTTCTTAAAAACTTGATCTAGTACATTTATTTGAAAACACTTTTGAATTCAATTACAAAAATAAAACTAGTTTATATTTTCTTTTAATAACAACACTTCTAAACATTTAAATTTTTGAACATATTCAATGTTAAAAACATACTTTTAAACTAGTCTAATATCCTTCTTTTGGAAATTTAATAAATTCAAACTTGCTTTCTTTTTAAATTTGAACTTGATTTCCCTTTTTTAAAATTTTAAAACCTGGAAATCTAAAATTTACTTTACAATTTGAAACCAGGATTCTATGTTACAGAATACCCGAGCAAACAAAATAAATTCTCGAGCCTACCCCGTGTCTCTCGCGATCACTCGTGTACTTCGAGAAAAACCCCTTCAACCCCGAGCCTAACCCGAGTATTTCCCTTTCTTCTCCAAACCATAAAACTCAGATATACACCAGAGTATCTCGCGTGCACGTGCACGACGAAAAGCACGTCTCTGACCATCTCTCCGGCCCTCACCAAACTGCAAATGATCTCGACGAACAACTCGACAAATCAGATCAACTAAATCGATGGAAAACAAAAATCGAGAAACTCAATCAAAACTGGCATACGATCTCGATCGGAAAAGCCAACGCTGGTCAACACCTCCGACCACCGAAACACTCACCGTCCATCCCAAAGTCGCGCCATGTCCAAACGATCAGACTCCCCCTCAAGCGATTGGCTCCGACCTTCACACCGCGACGAACTCTCCTCATAACTGTCGACTACCCAAATTTACAGAAAAGCCCTACTCTGGTGTCGCGCGGCCACCATTGCATTCTAGAATATAACCCTATATTTTTCTGATGATCTCCAGTCAACGATCTTCCTCTGGCCACAATTCTGGTGTCCCTGACCTACACAATCGCCGGAATTTGACCCATTTGTATTTTCCGTTCATCTCGAAAATTCCCATCATTTCCAAATTTAAAAATCGTGATTTTAACATCAAAAATCATTATTCTTCCCTACGAATCTGTTTATATACTTTAAACATGAAATCTTACTACTTGATTTTCTGACTTTAAATGATTTGCATTGTAATCTCCCATTGTTGAAATAAATATTCAACTTTAACACTTCAGATTATTTTTAAAACTTAGATCTTTAATACATAAACATATTTCAATTAAAGATCATCACCTAAATCTTATTGCATGAAAAGATATGGATTTATAAACAGGTTTTGAAACCTGTAAACTATGAACAGAGATATCTGTTCTTGAACCCAGACATGCACACATCATCTACACTCAATTCTACTTAAAATAAACATGCAAGTATACTTTAACAGAGATTCATCACCATATTTAAGCATAAACATCAGTATAAAGCTGTTTTTAATTTCAAATGTTTAATCACAAGGTTATAAAACAGAGAACATGATCTTTATATATATATAAACAGGCATGCTCACCCAACATATATATATCAATTTAAATAAATTTAAACTGAAGGACTTTCATACCAAACATTATTATCTCATGTGTTAGAGTTAAATCCAAAATAACTGTTTTTAAAAAAAAAAGTTTACTCACTAGATTTGAATGGAACAGAGAGCAGAGCACCATTTTGACAAGCTTATGATACTTTTAAACTAGATATGCTTTTGCCTTTGAAAACTGCATGCGTGCTTGTTTGAAAAAGATGTATACTTCTTAAATTTCCAGGTTTGAAAAGAAACAGGCTTGATTTATTTTTCTGGGATTTGAAAACTGAATTGTTTGGGTTTTTGAGACTGGAAACCTTTGAATTTGCTGAGGCTTTTTAAAACTGAAAAAGCTTTTGATTTTCTTTGAAACTGCAAAACTTTGATTACTGCAAGTTGAAGCTTGTTACTGGAAACTTGCAAATTGAAATTACTTTGATGTTGAGATGTTCTTGCTTTCAAAACAGGGAAAGAATTTCTTTAAATCTGGTTTCAGTTTTGTTTTTAGAAGAGAAGAAAGAAAAAGGTTTGAACATAAAAACGATTTTTCCAAGTTTATCTTATTGTATTTATTAATAAAATGTTATCAAAATAAACAAGACAATGCCACTTGTTAATTCAAATCATCTTTAGCTTACACATGTCAAAACAAAGCAATATTATGTTTAAATCCTTCATCTAAAAATAATTATGTTTTATTATTTATGTAAATGTGAATTTAGTAATTTATGGTTTATTTATTTATATCCATTTTTATGTTACTTATGTCATACAAACTATTCTTAGTTCAAAAGATATTTAAAAAGAAAGCTTATTTCAAACCATTTTAGTTTAATTACTTTTTAAAAGAAAACAATTAAAACCTTTATTAAATCTCATCTTTTGAATTTTACATTATAAATCCAAATTCATATTCAAATTAAAATTGAAAATCTAATTTAAAAATCAAGTTATATATATACATACATATAACTACACAAATTCAATTTGAAATAACAATTTATCAAATCTTAAATAATTTATAAAAGAAATTATCCCTTAATATAAATTACTTATTTTACTTATCTTACCAAATGGATTAATGTTTCTTTTTTTGTAAAATTGTAATTTTAAACTATATATATACATTATTCAAATCATAATTAGCAAGCTTTATTCAAAAATAAAATAAAACAAACCTTTTTGTTAATCTTATTTATATTTAAACTTAAGTTAAAATATATTTTAACCAATTTAAACATTTACCTAAAGTATATTTAAAACTATAAAGTTATTTATTTAAATATCTTTGAAAAGTCATATTAAATTAAATCTAAATTTCCAGTTTGCCCAAAGCTTTCTATTTACAGTATATACAAATAAATATATATATATTCAAATAGAAAATATCTTATTAACTATTTTAAAAGACTAAATCATCAATTAAATACTTATTTAAATCAGATTATTAAATTAAATTCAGATTTCATTATCAAAGACCATCAATATCAATTTAATTATTTAACAGATTATTAAATTGATATTGCTCAAATTTTAGGGATATTACAGCTATGTTATTAAACATAGCAGAAATAAAGATCAAATTCTCTTATCAGAATAAAGTCTTATGAGACTAAATACATAACACTATTTTCAGTATAAATAAAACTACTGAAATAATTAAATTACAAATTAAACTAACTAGTTATGTAAAAATTATATAGCAAACCATGGTAGGAAGACCACCAAGTCATGGAGCAGGACCCTCTAATACAACACCAATGGTCAATTTGCAAGATTTGGTGAGGGCATTTAGAGAAGGAGCAGTGCACAAGGAAGAGAATCCTCATGAGGAATTAGCTAAGCTATTGAAGACATTTTCAAATTTAGGAGGCAAGGATTTTGAAGGCACTGAGGGAGTTATGGGAGTGCAGACATGGTTGAGAACTTTGGAAAGAATATTTGCAGATATGCAAATTAATGACCAAAGAAAGAGGCAGATAGCTTCAAGGAGACTCAAAGGAGCAGCATTAGATTGGTGGGAGGTGATCATCACAGGAAGGCCAGAAAATGAGATAACATGGGATCAATTCAAGGAGATGCTTGAGGCAAGGTTTGTTCCAGCAACAGCTAAGGCAACCTTGCTTGAGGAATTCATAAGGCTGAGGCAAGGACCAATGAGTGTGACTGAATACACTCAAAAATTTGAGAGTTTGTCCAAGTATGAAACTATGCTCATAGGAAATGAAGAATCAAAGAATTCAAGATTTATCCAAGGACTAAATGCAGGTCTGAGTAGAGCAATGTTACCATACAAGGATAAAACATTTGATCAAGTCATAGACCTTACTCTTTCTTTTGAACAACATGACAATGCAATGGAAAAATTTAGGAGCATGAGGGCTAACAATCAAAAGAAGGGGAATAATAGAGCGCATCCCTATGACAAAAAGAATATGGATAAGAAAGTGGAGGGAGCAGCCACTGGGGAAGCTAAGAAGAAAGTTACTTGTTATAATTGTGGCAAAGAAGGACACATGAGTAATAGGTGTTAAGCAGCTAAGAAGGCACCATTTAGCTGATATAACTGTGGGAAAGAAGGTCATATTAAAAGAAACTGCCCAGAGTTTAAGAAAGGAGCAAAGGTAGGAGCATTGGAAGCAAAGGCAAAAGCAAATGCAGCAGGAAGCTCTGGACAATTGGAAGGTATACTTCTAATTAAAAGTTACCCAATCACAGTTATATATGACACTGAAGCCACACATTCTCTAATATCACAAGACATAGTGGATAAATTAGCTCTCACATGCAACAAAGTTGAAAAACCCTTGTTTATTCAAAGTCCCCTGGGTAGCTCTTGTTTGCTAGGATTAAGATGTTTGGGAGTAGAATTAAACATAGGAGGAAATGTGTTTAAATCTGATTTGTTTGTATTGAAATACCCTGGAATAGGAATTATTTTAGGGGTAGATTGGTTGAGTAAATTCAAAGAAATTTTGAATTTAGAAAATTTCACTATATCTTTTAAAACAGAAAATGGTAAAAATATTTTAGTCATGAGTGAAATAGCTAAAACAAATTGTCTTAATCAAATATGGAGTATGACTGAAAAGGAATTGACTTTAGAAGACATAAAAGTAGTAAGTGAATATCCAGATGTTTTTGGGGAAGTTGTAGGAATTCCAGAAAGTAGATCAGTGGAATTTCAAATAAGGTTAATTCCTGGATCAAGTCCTATCATCAAGAAACCTACTAGAATGGGTCCAAAAGAATTAATAGAATTGAAGCAACAGCTGGAAGAATTGGAGTAGAAAGGCTTCATAAGGCCTAGCAGTTCAAACTAGCGTTCTCCAGTGGTGTTTATGAAAAAGCATGATGGTACACTAAGAATGTGTATTGATTATAGAGAACTAAATAAAGTCACCATCAAGAACAAATACCCACTCCCCAGAATTGATGATCTATTTGATCAACTAAATGGGGCAAAGGTCTTTTCAAGGCTAGATTTAGCCTCTGGGTTTCACCAGATGAAGGTAGAGGAAGAAAGCATTAAGTATACTGCCTTCAACACAAGGTAGGGGTTATATGAATTTTTGGTGATGCCTTTTGGATTGACAAATGCACCATCCTATTTTGTAGATTTAATTAATAGAACATTTAGAGACTTTCTAGACAAATTTGTAGTTGTTTTCATTGATGACATATTAGTGTATTCAAAATCAGAAGAGGATCATGCAAAACACTTGCATCTGGTTTTGTCTAGACTGAGAACACATGATTTAAAGGCCAAATTCTCTGAATGTACATTTTGGCAAAATGAAGTAAAGTTTTTGGGGCATATTATTTCTCAATAAGGAATTAGTGTAGACCCAAGTAAGGTTATGGCAGTTCAATCATGGAACAGACCCAAATCAGTGACTGAGGTGAGATCCATTTTGGGAATGGCAGGCTATTATAGGAGATTTATAAAAGACTTTACAAGAATAGCCATTCCATTGACCAAGCTAACTAGAAAGGAGCAGCCATATGTGTGGACAGAGAAATGTGAACAGGCCTTTACATTATTGAAGAAAGCATTGATGGAAGCTCCAGTTTTACAAGTACCAGAGGGAAATGAAGGATTAGTAGTTTACACAGATGTTAGTGGATCTGGACTAGGGGCAATGCTCATGCAACATGGTAGAGTCATAGCATATGCATCAAGGCAACTCAAGCCAAATGAAACTAGGTATGCTACACATGATTTAGAGCTAGCTGCTGTAGTATATGCATTGAAGCTATGGAGACACTATTTATTAGGTGCTAAGTTTGAATTGTTTACAGACCATAAGTCACTTAAATACTTGTTTTCCCAAAAAGACTTAAACATTAGGCAACATAGGTGGGTAGAATTTCTAGCTGCTTATGATCTTGATATATTATACACCCCAGGAAAAGCTAATAAAGTGGCAGATGCATTAAGTAGACATCAAGCAAAATTGGCAAGCTTAATGATGGCTGAGTTCAGGGATTTGACAATCCTTAGTGAGGTGGAAGTGAAAGAAGAAACTAGTGTATCAGATAAGACACACAGTGAGATGATTGAATATGGTAAATTAAGCCTCATTTCTTTAAAGTCAACACTGGTTGATAAAATAGGACAAATGCAGATTCAAGATACAAATTTGAAGGAGAAAAAGAACATGATATCACAAGGCATGACAGTGGAAAACTATGAGGTAGATGATAAAGGATACTTAAGGAAAAAGGGGAAACTCTACATACCAAATGTAGAGGAACTGAAGCAAGAAGTTATGGATGAGCATCACAAAACAAAATATACTATACATCCAGGTGGTACAAAATGTACCATGATCTTAGGAGGAATTACTGGTGGCTAGGGATGAAAGGAGCAGTGGCCAAATATGTGGCAAATTGCTTGACATGCCAACAAGTAAAGGCAGATTATCAAAGAGCCTCAGGCCTATTGCAACCTTTGGAAGTGCCTACTTGGAAATGGGAAAGCATATCAATGGATTTTGTGGATGGTTTGCCAAGAACAAGAAGAGGCAATGATAGTATTTGGGTAGTGGTTGATAGGCTTACAAAAACAGCACACTTCATTCCTATAAATTCAAACATAAATGCCCATAAACTAGCTCAGTTATTTGTGAAAGAGATAGTGAGATTGCATGGCATCCCCAAGACTATCATTAGTGATAGAGATACTTTGTTTACTTCAAGGTTTTGGAGTAGCTTTCAAGAAGCTATGGGGACAGAACTAAGCCTAAGCACAGCCTACCACCCACAAACAGATGGGCAAACTGAGATTGTTAATAAGGTTTTAGAAGATTTGCTTAGAGCATGCATACTTGATTTTGGAGGCAACTGGGAGGATCATATTTATTTAGCTGAATTTGCTTATAATAATAGCTACCAGTCCACCATAGGAATGGCTCCATTTGAGGCTTTGTATGGAAAGCCTTGTTTATCTCCTGCATGTTGGATGGAGGCTGGTGAAAGAGTGTTGCTTGGACCAGACAATGTAAAAGAAACTTTTGCAAGAATTGAATTAGTGAGGCAAAGAATGAGAGTAGCTCAAGAGAGACAGAAAGCATATGCAGATAAAAGAAGAAGGCCAGTAGAATTTGAGGTGGGAGACTATGTGTTTCTCAAAGTTTCACCAATTAGGAAAATACTGAGATTTGGCAAAGCAGGGAAACTATCACCAAGGTATATAGGACCATATGAAATTGTTCAAAGAATAGGGACTTTAGCTTATAGGTTGAAGTTACCAGAGGAATTGAGCAAAATACATGATGTATTTCATGTATCCCAATTGAGAAAATGGTTTCATGATAAGGAGACCATTCTTGAATCTCCTACACATGTTGAAATTCAAGAAAATCTGGTTTATAAAAAGGAACCAATGGGCATTGTGGCTAGAGAAGAAAAGAAACTAAGAAATAAAATAATTAAACTAGTTAAAATCCAATGGAGTTTAGATGGGAATGACTGCACATGGGAGGCTGAAGATAGGATGAAGGATAAGTATCCTAATCTATTTTCTGCTTGAAGGCATGTTTAGAACTGTAATAACTTTAAATATTACTTAAGTGTGTTTGATTGATCTTTGATGAATGAATTTCTGATATGTTTGAAATATACTAATAAACCAATATATATAATTGTGGGACACAATTCCTTTTAGGAGGAGAGTATGTGAAGACCCAAAATATTTGAGAATAAAAATTACTTTAAAGAAAAAAAAAACAGGAAATGGAAAATAAATACCAAGAGTGAATAAGTGAGAGAATGATAGTTAGAGAAAATAAAAATGGGGAGAAAAATAGCTGAGTAAAGAGGAGCATTATATTCACATATTTTATGTGTAAATATATATATATATATGTATTATATAAATAACCAAAGAATAAAAATAGCTTGAAAATGAATACCAGAAGTGAGTGAAGTAATTATGCAAGGAATAATTATTTTTATACAGTGATGAGAGGAAAATGATTAAGTATAAAATGAATTCTAAAATTCACATGACTTGTATATATGTGAATATTGTATATAAAATATATATACATATGGTTAGAGAAGTATGGGATGATAAAATAAAAATCCTCTTGATAATTAAAATGCATAGAAATCAGTCAAGCAATATTTATGAGTATGGATGCATTTTTGGAATAAATCAAGAAAGAAGCAAATGGTAAATTATGTTAGTTAAAAACAAAACTTATAAAAAGAAACATGAAAAATAACTCGGGTATAATAAAAAAATATTGTCAAGTTGAGTCATAGGAAAACAATGTGCAGGTAAAAATCATGCAAATAGCATGCATTCAGAAAAGAGAAAACAACTGTTTTCACCTGAAATGGAAATAAAAAGAAAATGGCCAAATTAGCCATAAACATGCATACAGGCTTCTTTTATTTTTGTGAGGATAAAATGGGTGTTTCCTTTATTAAAACTCTAGTTAAATGATTTAAATCAAGGGTTAAGGCAGAGGTTTTCTTTGGGGAGGAAAAACAGAAGTTTAATTCAAAAAAATAGAAAGGAGAAACTCACACAGTCTTCAAGCTAAAGCATTCTCGGGGAAGAGGAGAGGAAGGTGAGTGATAATCATTTAAAAGACTTAAGGCATTAAGACCCAAGTAAGGGCAGCCAAATTATTTTATATAAAATCATATTATGTTTTTCTGTTTGGTTTTATTCTCTGAATAAATACATGTTGATCATTGATGGTATTTTGGTTGAATTTCTGGTTAATGTTTTGATCTGTTTTGAGATGTTATAATTGTTTCAACTTTTGCTTTGAAATATAAATAATCAAACATATATTCATATTATAGAAATGGATTTTATAATCCAGTTTTATATGAAGAATGAACTAAATGTTTTACTGAGAAATAGGATATCAAAAGGGAAATGAAGTGGGCAGTATGAATAATGAGATTCATGCTCATGCCTAGTTCATATTAAAAATGATGTGAACAATGCAATACATAAATACATGTGCTGATTTGTTCAGATCATGAGCCAATATGTTTTATGGGTTTTTCTTAAAAAACCCTATCCTATGTTCACAATAAAATAAATATAGTATTTCTTATGGTTTGATCAGATTTATGCAAGCAATGGGAAAATTTCTAGAAATAAATATACAGACAGTTTTATAAAATAAGATTAAGCCAGAATGACTTTGGATGTGCAATCTTGCATGAATGCTTTGTATGATTGGATGTAAACCCTTGAGTGAGTTTAATAAATTTTGGGGGTTTATGTAATGAAAGGAAGAACATGAGCACCTCTGGAATCAAAAAGAAAATTTCTCAGCAACTAAATGAGCATGGTCTCTAAATTACAAAGTAATTTAGGAGAGGTGCCTTGATCTACTCATCATCAGGTGGATGATGGGTATGTGCATGACTTGTTCAAGTCCTGAAGGCCTCTGTGCAAAGGTTAACAGAATTGAGTCCTTTACAATGCACGCTGTAACATCCCGAAATTTTCGACTTTCGAAAATTCGACATCGATACTCACTTTATCGACTGCCGAGCCATCGAATGCCGAAAACCCGAAAAGTTATGGTTTTAAAAAGAAGAAAAAGGTAGAAGAAGAAGAAAAGAGTAGTAGAAGAAGAGAAGAACAACAGAACAACAATAGAAACAGAAAACAATATCAGAATCTCACATATCGCAGCGGAACAATATATAATAGATAAATGAATAATCTTTAAACAAAGAACTATATCATTTTATACATACATCAATCATCAGAGTCAATATACAACTCAATACAACAATGGACAGTTATATAACTTGTCCTCATACAGAATACACAGCGGAATAAATACTATCAGATACGAATACTACGTCTCGTCATCCAGCTTATCTCCAAAGCTCCAGAATATCCAGAATATCCTGATAACCTAACTCTAGACTGCCCGTGTGGAAATTTGTGGGCACCCAGAGTTTAGAAGGGAAACAATAAACTCCGAGTCAGTCATGGTGACTGGTGTGAGATCGTAAAACAGTTATTTTTCACAAAGAAAATAAAACAAATTCGCAATGCTTTTGGAAAATGAAACTACCATAAGACCTCCCGCCACACACACAATGCAAACGCAGAATTGAAGGAGATTTCTTCTTATGATAGTCAAAGATGCTTACTACGCAAAATCAAATTCTTTTTGATATTATTATTAGTGCATAGTGTAGAAAACATTTCGAAAGTATAATATTAATCTTAGCCAACATACGACCAGTATCGTATGCCTACTATAGCTACTATGTTCAATAGCAGGTTACCGCCACATTCCATAGCAGGTAATACAACTAAAACCGTACAAGGCTCGTATTGTTTCTTTGGATTTCCAACAAATGGTCAGGCTAAGGAACTTCCTTTTCCACGATGGGTACGTCCCTGGAATAGACGACCCGAGAACCTAACGTTACGGTTAGATCTCTGCCAACACAAGGCCGGGTTACCTCTGCAAAAATAGGTAACTACTGACACGCGTATGTCATCCCCCGATCGTAACCGATCTTCCCGAGGATCCCCGATTCGCAACAAACCACATAATATAAATGCAGCAACCACATAGGTTAAGTATCTGGGCTCCATACCATGATACCACCTTTATCCAGAAGGAATGACATACACTAAGGGGCGCTACTCCCTAGAACCTTGCCGCATCCTTCCTGTTTTGACCATTTCCGGGGTGTGAGGCTCGACGAAGTCTCGTCCACAAAGCTACGCTTTCTACAAAGCCATGCTTCGGGTCAAACAAATGATCAACCTATGATCACAAAGATATAAGATCAAACAAATGATCATATCATAAATGATCAAACACTGATCATTTCACAGCAACACTCAGTATGCCACGTTACCAAATTGGGAGTATATCGCTGATAAATTTCAACTACATAACCTCTGAGCTCGTACGTCTCAGAGAAGGGTGTTAAGCTAAGAGAATAAATTCTCCGCCACCAACAGAAATGTATTTGAAAGAAATCAGCTTTATATCTCAAATTGTAACGTCAGACACACAATCCATACAAGTCTGTTTCGGGATCGAACAGAACCGAAGGCACTTCTCACGAAGCCCTTGCATATCCGGATAATTTTCTAATCACGTCCGGACTTCCCGTCACTAAGGGTGATAAAACCTCTAAATCGGAGATCAGCCGATGTAGAGTAACTCGACGGTAATCCTTCCATTTTCAAAAATATCCGGTCTTCAACACCGGTCTTCAAATGCGATTCATAACGACGTATCACATATTCGGAATGGGTTATACGACCCCATGGTCCTTTCCCGGCTAACCCGAATAGTGAGCGCTTATTCAAAAATAAGTGTGGCATTCAAATTCATCCAATTCACAACAAATACCATTCAAGGTAATTATTGATAGTCGGTTATTTAACTATCAATAAAGATGCGCAACATCATCAGATTCCAAATAATTTTCCAAATTATTTATCTCCAAAATATCTTTACTAGATATATAGTTTCCACACTTAACCGTTTGAAAACAAATTTTCAAATATTCACTTTTCAATCTATCTTTAAAAGATAAAATTTCAAACCCTTCGTTTCATATTGGGAAAGTAATTCCATACTTATTTAATAATAAGTAATTCACAAATCATTTATTTTCAACATTTGAAAATATTCGATATACTTAAATCAAAATTAAGTATAAATTCATTCTTTAAGGAAATCATTTACTTAAGCACATTTATTTAAGTCAAAACGAATGTTACGTAAAACATCGTTACGACGACTCAAAATCACTAGTATAGGGATTCGGATTTAGATAGATATATAAATCCCAATACTACATCAAAACATTTCCTTTCGGAAATCATTTACTATAACAACAGTGTTATAGTCCATCATTTCCTTATTCCTCGAAAACGTCTATTTCAACAATGAATGTTGAAATCTATGATTTCGATAGTTCACACGTTTTAATACATCTTTAAAATGTTTAACTTCATTTTTAATATCACTTCTTCAAAAATGAATCCATTTTATTCAATAATATATTCACTGTCCAAAATCGTGAATATACTTCACTTAACCAAATTTCAATCTTTTCTACACATTTATTTCAAAGATAATTCGCTATCCAAAATCGCGAATATATCTTCTTTAATAACCTTCTATATTTAATTTATCAAATTCAATTGATTTCGAATTTATAAAACAACGTTTATAAATTCTATTTCTCTCTTATAACAACTTTGATTTATAAATCTTCTTTAATAACCTTCTATAATTCACTTATCAAAATTGAGTGATTCTAGATTTATAAAACAACACTTATAAATTGCTTTTATACTTTATAACAATTTCAACTTCAAAAATCATTTTATTAGCAATTTCTATTTATATTCCATCTAAGGGCAAAAATCTAATTTATAAGTAAATTTTCTTATAAATATTTTATTCCACAATTTCCTTCACATTTTATAACTTCATAATTTATCAATCTATAAATTTCATATCTTCACATTTTATAATTATAAATTTCATATCTTCACATTTTATATTGACTTTCCAAATTCGTTTCAATTTTCCAATTAAATTTATAGTTGGACTTCCAACTTATTTCCTTTTAAATAAATTCCTCTTGAAGAAAATAAATTTCAGTTTGTTTCTTTCAATCTATTTAAAAATCCAAATTTTAAATTAAATTCTTCAATTTATAATCACTATTTTACGAAATCCATTTAATTAACATTTTCACTTGATTCTGGAATTAATTTGATAAGATTATAAAAATTAACTTTTTATACTTTAAAATTCCTTTCTTCAAAATTTATTCAATTTCTAAAATTAATTCACTTAGAAATTTCTATTTTGATTTCAAAAATTCAATTTCGTTTTTTTTTTTGGAATCCAATGATATCAAACATCCATTCAGCTAAAATTTAGCTTTCAAACAATTTCCAAACATCAATATGATTAATAACATCAATATAATCATTCACAGATTCATACCACAGTATAAATAAAATCAATCAATGTGAGGGGTCCAGTTGGATCCCTCCAACCTGTTTCCCTGCATCCAAAGACGTTAGCACAATACCAATTCCACTTCGAGGTGGAATATCGCGGTATATGGGTTTTATAAAAATAATCCGCTTACTAACGGCGCAATAGGGTCTCATCCGCTATACGAGGCGGGAAATCATCAATCCAATATATACATATGCCAATATGTATAAATTGCTATATATAGATATATATATATCCTACTATATCTAATATCACATCCAAATAGCAATCATATCAGTCAATAAATAACTGTAGAAATCCATTTCATTCGAGTGAGAAAAATCTCACCTTTGCTTTTAATTCGCAATCCATTTTTATTCCAGCTCGTTCTTTACAGATTTTGACCTAGTATAAACAATTTATACATTTCGTTAATATTCGAAATAAATCGAACAACCAATTACCGTTTAATAGTTTTAATCCAACTAGTATGTATTTTTAAAATTCCTTTTCAACCTTATATATTTTTCAAAGTCCTTTCCATATATAAAATTTTCTATTTGAAAATTTTAAATTAACAAGTGATTTTGTCTTAAACCAATATTCTTTATATTTTATTTTAAGATAACTTCCCTTTTAGAAATTATATAAGTATTTATAAAGACGACCCATATACTAAAATAAAATCTATGTGTATTTTAAAATATTCTATACAGATTTTTATAAATCTGGTTTTATATAAAAGTTTCTCAACTTTTAAAATCTCTATTTCTTTTAATTCTAAACCTATTACCTTAAACCAATTTCCTTTTAATAAATTGATTTAATTAAAAGTTAAATTTAAAACTAAATCCTATTTTAAACCTATATACATATTATTTAAAGTAAATCAAACACAGATAATATAAAACTGCTACCTTCACCATGATGTTGTCGAACTCGCAGAGACCATCAGCACCCAGCTTCGACTCCACCTCCAGTTCGCGAATACCCTAGACGGCAACCGCGACTCCAGGCATCTCATTGCCAAAATTCGCATCGCGAATTCCCAATACTCCACTTCGATCACGAGCCACTGCCGTTTCCATGCCCTTCCCCGTTGCCAACATCATCAAACTCCAGCACGTCTCGTGCTCGCAACTCCCCACCTCACACGCGCCACCGCGAGATCGCGACTTCGAAAATCCCACGTCCATCTGCATCGCGCTCCTCCACATCGATGTCTCGCGCACGCGAGAAGCCTCGCGTTGACACCCACGCGATATCGAACGAAATCCCTCAATGTTCACGCGCTCGCCTTCTGATTTGAACGCGATTTCACTCGGCCATTGTATTATTATTATTTTTTCTTTCTGATTTCTATTTGTTTGGATAAGTTTAAAAGAAGAAGGGGGATCGGTGAAGAAATCTGGAACTTGATTTGTTTTGGAACGAGGGGGAAAGGAATGGAACCGGTCGCCATTTTTCTTTTGATTTGAAACGAAAATTGTTTCGTTTGATTTTATGAAGAGGGAGAGGGGACGAGATTTTTAAAAATCAAAGGAAGTATGGTCTGCACGATTTATATTCGTGATTGTAGGAGTAAATTTAGGCGTGAGTTAAGGAAGAGGAATGTGGCTTTGCAGAGAAAAGATCGTGCCCTTTTAAATTTCTAATGTCGGCAACAATTTAAACTTTTAAATTTGAATTGAATTTGATTTAATTTCAATGCATTTACTCACCGTACGGTCACACTACAACTCAGATCAATATGAAATTTAAAACTCGACAATAATTAAATATTACGGACCCAATGGAACTGGTTTCGTCGAATTCCGAGACTGTGCCTCGGACGACTATTTTTAAATATCGATACGAACGATTTAATTTCAAAACTGAACAAATCATTTTTAAACTCGATTCTGAAGCTTCTATTATCTTCAGTATCATCAACATAAATTTTAAAAGCTTTCGAAATATTTTTCTTTAACTTTAAATTGAAGATTTAAATTTTTATTCAACATTCAACAGATTAAATTCTGTAATTAAATCGCCAAATTTCAAAGTTATATCGGGGATTCAAATTAAATTACCGTTCAAATATTTAAAATTAATTAAATATTCTCAATTTAATTTGTTCGAAATTCTGGGTCGTTACAACACACCTTGTGTTCAAAGGCAAGAGTTTAGACCATATAAAATATAAAATGGGATTGAAAGGTTATGCTATGGATTTTAGGAAGCTAAAATCCATAGGAGTTTGTACATGTACAACTGAATGGATTGAATGGATGAATGCTTGGGTGTATGTTTGTTAGATAAATTTAAATGTACATATGCTCAGGTTTAACATGAAATTGAACAGTGTCAAATATATATGTTCTCTGCACAGTTTTAAGAATTTATAAGTTGTTTTAATAATGATTTCACTCATACCAGAATTTTATTCTGACCCTATTTACTGCCTTTGCAATATTTGGGGTGTCTCATTTTTATTGAGGCAGCTCAAAATATTGTTGCAGGTAGAGATGCATGAGTAGCTTGCTTGCTTGGAAAATTAGAAGACTTAGTTGAGTTTATAAAATGCAGTAGTTCATTGTAATAAAGATAGCTAGGAAAACTTTCTTAAGTCTATGCAGACCTTTCAGTATTGTAGTGGCTTTGTTCATTTGAAAAGAATTTGTAAAACTTAAATATTATATGTGTCTTGAGTTACAGATCTAAGTAACTGATCTTGATGTTTTCTGGTAGACTGTGATGGAGAAAATTATGCCATGTAATTTAATATGTGGACATGCTTTCTTTATCAAAGGTTGTCAAATTTTTAAATAGAAAAATTGCAGAAGTTTATGGATAAGCATGTAGCTAAAAATTGTTAAGTGATAATTGAATCTGGTATTGGCTAACCAGAAGAGCTTGACCATGACTTATAACTGATATAAGACCATAAGAAGCATGAAATCTTAACCTATTAGCTCTCTTTGAACATCTAATTTTCCAGTAAAGAATTTGCATTGTATTGTATAGTAAAAATGAAATACATGCCTTATACTTATAATCTGGAATGCAACTATATTGAACTGAGCTTAGCTAACCACCTATTTGTTTTAAATTAAGTGAGTTTTGTCTTTAACAAATCTGTTGAAAATGATATGCATTGCCATGTAGTCTACCTAGATATTAAACATGCTAATAATCCCACTGTTTGATTGATCACTATTATTTGTTTTATAATCTGAGAGCCTATCAGTACCCTTCTTAAAATGTTCATCTGAAAGTTTGCATTAGACTGATTTTGGTATTGCTCCAGTCATTCTGTTTTCATATACATGCAAGTCTATATATGGTATGCTAGATTAAGTTAGCATTTTGCTTGCCTGTAGTTCTTCTTCTGCCTGGTCTATAACACACTTATCACCAAATGTTCATAAGATCATTACCAATATTTTAAGACATGAGTATATTTACTTGACAAAAACACTGTTTGAATAAGTAATAAGCACCCCGGGATAAATTCTCAAACTTGAGTTGTTTTAGTACTTTGCATAAATTCAAAGGAAAAACAATAAGCAACAAACTCCTAGATTTCCAGACATATAAAAGCATGAGTGGTTGATCCAAAAATTAAATTATTGGGCCATGAAACAAGTTGTGAAGTAAATCAATTAAATAACTGATAGTAGAAATAAAACAAGGAAAAAATGGTTATATCAGAATTAAATAATAATCAAAGAGATGGCTATGTGACACAAAATCTCTTGAATATGAGAAACATTGTGTGATTGAATTTCTTTGCTAATTTAATTACTCTAATACGCAAAGAAACATTTATATATCTTCATATATATAAATGACATGATTGGATTGAAGTGCTGATATTTTTATATTGGTAAAATATGGATCTTGGGGAAATGAATTAAAGAAGTGACCAAAAAAAATCACATAAATTAGAGTAAAATGAAGTGGGTCACTTCAGGTAAGCTATTTTTTCAATCTACTTTAAATTCCAAAGAACTTCACGGATCACGCCGTGCCCTCTAAAATAAGGTTTGGTGTTTTATGATCCTACAGTAGATGATTGTCATCGTCCCCCTCTAGGCATCAAGGATTTCTCAACTAAGTTGTGTATGCCTCTATCAAAAAGAAACAATGGTCGTATCTCATGTAATACGCTATCAAGACCACAAAGGAACACCGATGTTGTATATATGTATGCACACATCAAATATAACATCACGTATGATCACCACTGAAGGACCAATGACATGTATGGCCACTATATTAAGACCAATATGGTGTATGATCACTAATATAAGATCAATACTATATATGGTCACTAATATAAGACCGATACAATTTATCAAACCATACGTCGAGGTCAAAGGCCGAAGGCTCATGTTTATTCCATTCGATTGTACCTGCTCATCGGACGTGATCATGAAAAATCACCATGCCTATCTCATGCCCAATCGTTGTTGACCCTATTGGAATCACTTAACATTCCCATCTGGGTCTTGAGCTTTGCCTTGCATTCCACCTCCCCGAATAGCTCACAGTCATCCCCAAAGCTGGTCCAAAGCTCCGCACGAACCGCACCCAAAACAGTAGAAGAACCCCTGCTTACATGGCACCTGAGTTGGGCTTTACTACCCAGGTCAGTGCACCATCGGTCAACCGGTGGTAGCCATTCCTGGATAGTAAAGCCCAGGCATGTTGCCTTCGAGCTGCACCAACTACTGAATTCGAGCTTTGTCTTCTCCGTTGCTTCATCCGATGAGCTTGCTAGCTTCCGAAGTCTGCATCCATCCCATCGAACCTTTTCCAAAGTTCATTGGTTGATGTTTTGAAAGTGCTTCCTTAGGTGTTCGAGAAATGATTTCGATAAGAAATCCACTCTTTGCGCATGTAGAGTACAATAGGTGAAACTAGCGACCCGGCCTCCTCTAACATGCCAAAACAACATAACCGACCTTCCTACCTTGTGTAATGCCTACGTGTATGCCCATACACCTATTTGTATACATTTATATACACACGAACATATAACAACACTTTCAATTATATAGATCACATTTTGGACTTCATCGAAGCGATTACCCGATTTGGAATCTTCTCATGCAACTTAGTGCAGCGATAGTCGCTATGGTTACATGAGATGATCACGACGTGTTTATATACAAATATGGGTATTCACATAATCTTATATATAAGAATATACGCACAACTACATTCAACAATTCTAGTTACAATACAAGAATTATCTTGATTATTATACTACTTTAAATACACATATACGTATACCCGCTCGTACACATATACGTACATGTATATTCGAGTAAGTAATTCAATTATTACTTAAATCAAAACTTATTTTCGTTTACTAAATCTTTTCAATAAAAGTAAAATGCCTTTTTATATTATTTTATAAAATCTCATATCATTTTATAAAATACCATGCTAGCTTATGAATCCATTTAATTTTTGAAATATTAAATCTCTTCATTTATAATTAAGTATTCCTTTCATAAATATTTTATAAAACCTTATACCATTTAATAAAATATCTTCTTTATACTATTTTATAAAATCATATATTTTTTATAAAATATCTCATTCATGCTATTTTATAAAATCACCATTTTATAAAATATCACTTTCTTACTATTATATAAAATCGCTTATTTTTTAAAATATAGCTTTTATACTATTTTATAAATCACTTATTTTATAAAATATCACTTTTATACTATTTTATCAAATCACTTATTTTTATAAAAAAATCACCTTTATTTATAAAATTATTTCTTTACATAAATAATACTTACAAATGAATAATTCACTTATAAAAACATTTCTTTACTTTAAATAATATTCATAAGTACTGTTAAGCTTCATTAATTACTTCATTAGCTTACTAACTTTTTTAAGACCATTTAACTTAGTGTTATTATTGCTAACAAATGACATGCACATAATTATGTCATCTAATTAGTACATAATCAATTACTACATCACTTTTAATCACTCAATTATCCCAAAATCCATTTTTAAGCTTACTAATTATTTGAAAAATAGTAATTAAGGTCCTAAACAAATAATGAGATGACATAATTATGTTCCTAACATGAATACAAGTCTAAATCAACCCAAACAATCTCCAAATCACTTCATATAATTTCATTTTAACCAATAAACCAAAATATGAAGATTAACACATAAATATTGATGGACAATAATCCCACTCACCTTCTCTTTCACTAAAACAAGCTCTAATCACCAAAACCCACTTTTAAGCTCTCTTGAAATCTCCTATGATGCTCCAAACTTCATATCAAGCTTATTCTTTGATGAGTTATGTGAGGAATTGGATGAGAAGAATTATGTTGATTTTATCAGATTTATTAGAATTTATTTGGGTTTGGATTAAGAGATTAAGGTTTAGGTTTGAGGTAAGATTAGGAAAGTAATTAGGAGGTGGAAAAAGAAATGAACCGTTGAATGAAGGGGAATGAAGAGCTTAGCTACATATAAGCTAAGTTAGGGCAAGCTAATGGACTTAGCCCATTTCAATTTCAATTCCTTTCTAAAGACAACTATTCATCCCTAAAATTCATCACTTCAAATATAGCCAAGTTTATGCTTATTTTGTTCGCATTGGAAAAGCGATCTCAACTACAGGTGTCTCGAGACCCAATTCTTCCATCTCTAAAAGTTGAGTACGTGGGGGCATTCCATTAATTAACGATTAGATATTTGAATTAATCATTCAAACTTTCGACCGTTAAAATTATGGGATGTTACATTGACTTTGATATCCTAAATACCCATGTTAAATTATTTCTTTATATAAATTTAACATGTTCTAGGTTGCTACCTATAGATTTTATCGATTTACTTATTCTGAGGTAGCACGGCTTTCACCTTGGTATAAAACAATTAGGTTACAATATTTCACCTAGGTGTTTCAGTCATTCAATACAATACTTAATAGTTATGAAGGATAATAAAACATTCACTTAGGTAACACTAATTTATCATGCCATTTGCTCTTTCCAAGGTTACTATATCACCTTAGCATGTCATTTTCAATTTATAACTATCACAAAGGTTATTATCATTCACCAAGGTGTTTTTCTCTTATAGAAGTTACTATAGCAGTGGTGTTATCTTAGCATTAACATTGTCCTGGTAAAGTACTCTCATGGAGGTTACTATCATTCCGCCTCATGTTTATCACCGTCGTTTTGGTAAATTGCTCTAGTTAGTAAATTCCACTACACGCATATTCTATGCAAACAAGTCATATATTTAAGCAATGAAGTGATAATTAATGTCCCATAACCACTCATTATAACTAAATTGTTTAAGTATATTACTCATTTCATAGAAAAAGAAATATTTAACATGAAAGCTAAATTTCACAAAATTCATCAATAACTAATGATAAGAAATAGTTTTGTTTCTTAGATTTGATAAAATACTTTATCTAATTTTTAAACTTGAGATTTCAGAGATAAAAATATTAATACGATTTTATATAAGTTGTAAATGATTTTTTTAATGCTAAAGTAGAATATATATACATATATTATAAATTTCTTCCTTTGAAATCTAGTTATAACACACTTTTATATACATACATACACACACAAACACATATATATAGATACACCAATCTTTTCTTTTATCAAATCAAAGTATTAAATGAATTTAAATCGATATATCTATTATAATCAAACTCCAAAAATCAAACAAACAAAAAGAATCAAATATAAATGAATTCCGGAACAATTTCTTGGAGACAGGCTCTAAGGAAATTCACGATCAATCGACTGGTCGAGCACCATTGGTCGACCGGTGCGAACATACCTGTAGCTCATCTCCAGGCATCATTTTAGTCCTCTCTCTGGTGATGTTTTCAGCAATTCCGACCATTATTTACTAATTTCACAAACATAAATTCAAAGCTATATAGGCATACAACATAGGGTATCAACATACATCACTAAGAGATCATACCGGGCATCAAAAACTTGCATTTTGACAGGGTTTACAGAGTTTAATTTACTGTAAGAAAAATCCTATAGACAGAGACTAAGAAACATTCAATTATATACTCCAATTCAATTAACCATTACATGCACTTCATATTTAAAGATAATTGTGAGAAATTCTCACCTTGTTTTCCTTAGCTAACATAATTCAAACCTATTATAGCAGCCAATTGAACTCGTCGATTCGAAGCTTTACGTCAAGGAGATAGTTAGATTGCATGGAGTTCCCAGTGCTATCGTTAGTGACCGGGATCCATTTTTCACTAGTGGGTTCTAGAAGAGTCTTCCGTCGGCATTAGGTACTAAGCATAACCTTAGCATTGCCTATCATCCTCGGTCCAATGTGCAGATGGAGCGGGTGAATAAGACTTCGGAGGATTTGCTCTATACAGGTGTTTTAGATTTTGGTGGCAGTTGGGAAAAGCATATTTATCTTGTTGAATTTGCCTACAACAACAATTTCCAATCGGGTATAGATATTGCTCCTTTGAAATATTATATGGCAGGTTGTGCTGGTCACCTTCTTGTTGGCTGGAAACTGGAGTGAAGTTTATTTTTGGACAATATTATATTTGAGAAGCTTTCGAGAAGATAGATCTTATTAGAAAGAGATTGAAAGAAGCTCAGGATAGGAAAAAGTCTTATGCGAATAGAAGGAGAAAGGATTTGGAGTTTTACAATGATGATCTTGTATTTTTTTGTGTTTCTTCGAAGAATGGAGTGATGCATTTTAGTCGATTTGGGAAGTTGGCTCCCTATTATATTAGACCATACTCAATAATTGAACGTATTGGCAAAGTGGCTTACCCTGTTGCGTTACCAACTCATGTCTCTAGTATACACAATGTTTTTCATATTTCTCAGCTTTAGAAATGTCTCAAAGATCCAGAATCGGTTCTTAAGCCACAACAGGTCGAGGAACTTGATATCTCTCCTAGTTTAGCCTATATTCATGAGCTTATTCGTATTATTCTTCGAAAGTAAAGTGACTTAGAAGAAAAGATGTTCTGCTCGTTAAGGTTCAGTGGTCAAAGAATCCTAAAGACTGCTCTTGGGAGATTAGAGAGCCTATAGAGCGGTCCTATCCGAAATTATTTTCAGCGGTTTATAGGTCGAGTAAGTCATCTTATCTAAATTAGTCATCTTCATTTGATTCTAACTACTCTTGTTATAGAATTTTGTCCGATATAAAATTGCGAGGATGCAATTTCTTAAGGGGGGAGTTCTGTAACAACCCGATTTATTAATTACCTTGATTCGAATTTCTTGATAATTATTTTGGAAATAATTATGGGAATTTAAGAATTCAACTAATTTAAATAAAGAAATTAGAAGATTTTAATGTTATTTAAAAGGAGATAAAATTGCTTAGAAGGTTTGATTTTAAAATTTGTGTGGAATTGGAAAGTATTTATTTTAGCCTCTATTATGAAATTAATTGATAAGAAAATATGTATTTTTAGTTATGAAATGAATTAAAGTATTGATGAAATTTTAAAGTGTAGAAATCTCTTTTTAAATTATTATTTGGATTTTTTTTTAAATATGATAGATAAGGAAACTAATGAGTGTTTAAAATTTAGATTTAAACTAAAAAGAGTGCATTTTGGAATGTTAAGTTGTTATAGTTTTATTCTTAAGTTCATAATTAAAAGGTTTAAATCTTAAAAAATATGAAGAAAGGTTTTGTAGTAAAAATAAAAATAAAATATGGTTCTTTTAATTTAAAAAGAAATGTAATTAAAGTCTTATTGGGTTAAGCCCATTTAAAAAGTTAACTAAGAAGAATTTTATTCTCATTTCAATCAGTACGTTCATTTCAGTAAAAACTCGTAAAAACAAAAGAAAGAAAACTCTAAGTTTTCACTTCAAAACTTAGCTAAATTTTCATGGATAAATTAGAGAAAATTTCTAGAAATTCGGATAAATTCAAGGTAACTCCCTCCTCTCTAATTCAAGCTTTTAGAAATCTCAAACTAAGTTTTTAGTTGAGTTAGTAATCTCTGTTGTACTGTATGTGAAATTTACTGTTTTAAGGCTTTCCAAAGATTGAAGAAGGAGACTATTTTAATAGGGTTGAATTGTATTAGCTAAGGAAAACAAGGTGAGAATTTATCACAATTATCTTTAAATATGAATTGCATGAAGTGGTTAATTGAATGGGAGTATATAGTTGAATGTTTGTTAGTCTCTGTCTATAGGATTTTGCTTATGGTAAATTAAACTCTGTAAACCCTATCAAAATGCAAGTTTTTGATACCCAGTATGATCTCTAAGTGATGTATGTTGATGCCTAATGTTGTTGCCTATATAGCTTTGAATTTATGTTTTATTAAATTAGTAAATAATGGCCGAAATTACTGAAAACATCACCAGAGAGAGGACCAAAATGATGCTTGGAGAAGAGCTCCAGGTATGTTTGCACCGGTCGACCGGTGGAGGTCAACCGATCGTGAATTTCCTTGGAGCTTATCCCCAGGCAATATTTCTAGAATTCATTTATATTTGATTCTTGTTGTTTGTTTGATTTCTAGAGTTTGATTATAATAGAGATATCGATTTAAATTCATTTAATACTATTATTTGATAAAAGAAAAGATTGGTGTGTGTGTGTGTATATATGTGTATGTATATGTATATGGTTTTATAAAAGTATATTATAACATATTTCAGAGAAATAAATTTATAATATATATATATATTCTACTTTAGCTTTAAATTTTTTTATAGCTTATATAAAATCATATTAATACTTTTATCTCTGAAATCTCAAGTTTAAAAATGAGATAAAGTATTTTTATCAAATCTAAGAAACTAAACTATTTCTTATGATAATTTATTGATGGATGTTGTGGAATTTAGCTTTCGAATTAAATATTTCTTTTTCTATAAAGTGCGGAATATACTTAAACAATTTAGTAATAACAAGTGGCTATGGGACATTAATTATCACTTCATTAGTTAAATATACAACTTGTTTACATAAAGTATGTGTGTAGTGGAATTTACTAACTAATAGTAACTATTTTAGCAACACCCAATGGTGATGGGACACGGTTGTTACTTTAATAATTATTATTAAAAAGATTATATAAGACTATGGGATTAAATAGTATCTTGAGAAAGTGTATTATTGTATAATTCACTATATTCCTTAGTGCATTCAATAGCTTGACCTTGTAGGCTTGTTATTCGACCTCGTGGCTTGACTGTGGAGGTCGTACCCCGAGTCATGGTATTCGTTTGGTTCTAGCCTATACTATGGAGCTAGTAGTCTTCACCACGGGCTATATTCGATATGATAACAATTGTGCCATCCGTTAGCAGGTGTGGCACTTTAGCAGTGTGATAGTAAGTTGAATACATGTTATAGATATCCTGTACTTTTGGACAATAGATGTTTAGCGGGCTAAACTCTTGGAGCTTTTCATATCAGTCTCTCCATGGAAGAAAGCAATTTGCACTAAGAATGCTCGACGGGTAAAAGATATATATATATATATATATATATATATATATATATAGAATCCATTATTTGTGATTGGCTTTCCTTTAAGGAGTCGCTTTGTTTACTCGCTTTCATGCAGTCATGTGATTTTTGTGGTTTTCAAGGTATTGCTTTGTTTTGTTAGCTTTTGTGGACTTTGTGAGATTTGTATTCATCGTATTTTGAGATGATTGCTGTTGTGGGGGCATTGGATGCTTTTTGTAGCACGGTAAATATTTTGTGATAATTGTTATTGAGATCCTTTTTATGCTATGTGTTAATTGACATATATTGTTATTATTGATATTCGTTGAATAACTTTCTTACTTAGATCTCACAATTTGATATTTAGAGATAATATGATTCAGATATTGTTTTCGTATAAGGCTCGGGTCAGACCGAGACTTATCAAGTATCGGGACTTAAGGACTATGGAATTGTGCTAGCTTTTGGGAGTAATCTATTATGTATCAATATCTATATCATATGTACATTAAGTAGTCACCTTTATATGATGTATATCTTTTGTATGAGAGGTGACTCTAGTGATCATGTACATTTTGAAGACTTGGTCTATATGTATATTTTGTGGGTTTAGCATCTCCTTTTGTAGACTCACAGTATATTATTTTGGTATGCATCATATTTTCTATTGTGTCATCTGATTCTGTGTTCTGTGATGTATGTTATATTGTTTTGATTTTATTTTGAGCCAATGTGTCTATTACTTTATGCCGAGACCGTTCATATATATATATATATATATATATATTGCTCAGATCAAAAGGTAAAATGTGATAGTGTTAGCCCAAAGGAATAAACACAGACGGTCGTTCCTATCTATCCTTATTCTCTTTATCAATATTACTTTGTAATATTCTTGGGTAATATAGGAATAAAGGTGGGGCGTTACAGCTTGGTAGTGAAGCTTACTGTCATTCCATTGGTGTGTACAACATTATTTCAGTAATTTTCTCCCATGAAGGTTACCGTTATTCTCTTTTGTGTTTACCATAGATTTAACTGTGTTCTATAGAGGCAATGGTGTAATTTGATTATATAACTTAACTCTTATAGAGAATTTTTTTCAAAATGGATTTTCTTCTAGTTTTATTTTTCTACTATATAAATTATTATATTGGATATAAGTAATGTATTATATATATTTTAAATATATATCTAAGTAGAGAATCCATAAGAAAAGTACTTTATAGACTGTTGTTGTGACTATGTTTGTAACCATGAGTACTAAATCGATATTTAAATACCCATTCCTTAATTGATCCTAGCCAAGATGTATCGAAAAAAGGATATCAATATGTCCATTGAGACTAGTATTTGTACTGATGATCATTGGAGGCACCAAAAGGTTATGTACTTGTAGTTGTCTAAAGTATCATAGAGTAACTCAATGAGTCTTCTATTAGTTAATACAACTAAGTCAAAATAGATCTCATGTAACATCGTGGTAGTCTTTAAATTTAACGGTACTATGGATCTTAATTAACTCGATTGTACTTTGATTATGGTCATTCATATGACATAGCAATCATGTAATAGCTATAATTGGTTACATGTTGAACTACTTGAAGTGAAATACTGCCCAAGAGAGAAATTATCTCATTGGTTGTAGTAGTTTCGTATCACCGTAACTGGTTATCAACTTAAAGTCAAAATCTTTGGTCAAAGTAAATCGTTTAATCAATAAATTTTATCAAATTGAACCAAAGACTTTAATGTAGTCTATGCAATAAACTACAGAATAATTAGGGTTTTTATTATTGACTAAACTCTAGATATCTAAGTGACATGGTGATGACAAAAACAACATGTGCATTACATATCGTTACACAGTATAGCTTAAAATGTATTAGAAATTGGATTTCTTCTAAATGATCTATAGGCGGCTGTTTTCTCAATACTGTACTTTAGCAAATTCTATAAGGCTTCGGTATTTAAATTGTTTAAACATTGATTGAGGATCGAGTCACACCAAGGTGTCAACACAATCGTGTTGTTAGCTAATTTTAGAGTTCAACCAATTTGAAATTAATTTAAAAATTCTATAAAATAATAGTACAAAGCTTGTGTTAATTTTTTTATAGCATTTTAATTAATTGTTTGAAACCTCAAAATTAATTAAAATTATATATAACTATTACACGTTGATTTAACTAAAATAAGGGCTTAAATGAATTAATTAAATAATTAATTTAAATGTTAAATTGATCAGCCTTAAAGCCCACAAACCCCATAAAATGGGATTAGCTATGATTGGGCAATGACGAGGGCTAGGGTTTTGTTATATGGAAGGTTTTACGACATGGTAAGTTTTGTTATGCAGTTGGCCATTTATAGTCCCTCTTTCTCTCTTCTCCATACACTATAATAAATAAGATAAAACCCTAGCCTCCATTGCTATAAAGAAAAAGAATTGATGAAGCCTAGAAGACAGATTTGCAACCTGTAGTCAAGGACAATGAACTTACAGTTCAAAGAGGGGATCGCTTACAACTGCGATGTCAACAACTCGCAAGATCAAAAGTATGTGTTTTATTTAAACAAACATATATGTTATTAAATCTATCCATCACCTTCTTTTTGTTTGTTGACCATTAAAAATTTTAAATTTTATTTTTCAAAATTTTTATTTAATACTTATATATATACACATATATTCTAATTAGTATACCCATATTGACATACGCACTCACACGTTTATATATATTTAAATAGTTTATGTAAAATAATTGTTCTCATGGGTTGGACATGAGCGTGTCTGTATATAGTTTTTTGTTTTGTTTTTCACACTAAAAAATAAATAAATACATGCATACACACACAGACATACATATACATATATAATAGAAAGGATGTATGATCCAAAGATCATACATCCATACTATACACACAAAGATATATATATATATATATATAATAGAAAGGAAAAGGTAAAAGAGTCCCAGGCACTAGGCCCACAACATGAAATAAGTCTTCCAACATGTTTGGCCAGTAGCAAATATATAAATAGGTACATAATGAACCGGTTAAGCCCAACAACACTAATACATAAACCAAGGCATATAATCTAGCAAAAAGTAACATAACATAGGAATTAAACAAGAAGAAATCCCAGCTAGGTACCAGCATATCGACTGAACCAACCAATAAGCTCAGGACAATAACTAGGAGAGCACGGGTAGAATATAAATTTATGTTCCCAATCCGTAGTAGCCAAAAGCTCCTCATTGTTTGCACCATATTCACCTTCATTACAGAGGGTTGGCTCATCATCCATAAGTCTATAGTAGAAATCTCGTTCATCTTTCTCATTGTTTGAGATCCATTTTGAGGATATCATCCAACATGAATGATAGCACAAACCACCATCCTTGTGGGTCCAAGTTCCAGATTTATTACAGCAGACCAACGATGTATCTTCGCCTAGTTTTTAGCAAGCTCATGAGCAATGCTCTCAGCACTAGGGGGTTGGACTGTAAAGCAGTAACTAATTTCATCTTCAGGCTAGTTATAGAGGAGAGAGTTAAGGTGGCGCATGGCTGGAATCTATAATCTTGTCTAGGAAAGCCTGAAAGCCGGGGATAGGAGAGGATAGGGATGACATACAGGAAGGGACACATGCAGTGTCAATAGGAGGACATGAGGAAAGTGAATCAGGAGGGATGGAAGAAGGGGCAGAGAGACAGGGTGGATTGGGAGTGTCAAATTGGGCGATGCGGAAGCTTTGACCTGCTAGTGCCTAGATAGAGGTTTTGGTAGGATATTCTTAAGGGAAGGTTAACAGGATTCATGTCGGAGTGTCGACAGGAAAAGGTTACACAACCAAAAGAGTGATAAAGGTCACAAATATGCGACTTCCACTGATATGAGACATCGTGTTAGAGCAAGAATTCCCAGTTTTGATGACGATAACTTCATACCATAGTTTAAATACATTAGTATTTCACATTTTCTAAATCTTTAATTATTTTACATAAACTAGTATTTTTATTTTCTAAAGAATCAATTTCTTTTTCTAAATAATCAACCTCTTTTTCCAAATAATCAATCTTAGAATTTAAATTGTTACTTAAAAGTTTTAAATCTTTATTTGAGTTCTTTAAAAATTCACATTACTTAGATAATTCCATTTTCTCTTGAAATAAAATTTCTGTTCCATTTTAAGAAACAGTTTTTTCTCGAGATTATTTTGAGTTTCAATTACATCTTCCAAAATGGTTTTCTCATCTTTTAACATAGTTATTTCTAATTCTGCCTTATTTAAGTTAACTGTGGTTACTTTGTGTGTTTTTCTTAAATTTCTAAATTTTTCATTTAATTCTGTAAAAAATTCAAATAATTCATTATAAGTTATATCAGACTGTACCTTATCTTTTGTGGCCATAAAACAGATGTTAACTTGATCAGTATCGCTATCGCTATCTGATGACGAGGAGTCTAAATTATCCCAAGTGCCTTAAAATACGGATTTTTTTTCTTTTTATCGAAACTCTCAGATCAACATTTATTCTTGAACTTTTTCTTTTAATGGACATTCTTTTATAATATGTCTGAATTTATTACAACCATAGCATTTGAGTCCCAAGCTACTGCTGTTGTTGTTATTTCCTCTTCTCACTTGCCTTTTGAATTTCCTATAGTTTTTTCGCTATGAAGGCCATTTCGTCTACATCTAGTTTGGTGTCCTCCTCAACCTTGAATGTTATGGTCCTTCTCTTGGTTCTGAATTTTTCTAGTATGAAAATTCACTTCATAGGACATTAGATTATGAATTGACTCCTCAACTTCGAGTTGAGAAAGATCATTGCCTTCTTCTATTACTAATATTTTTCTTTCTCAATCATTGGTTAAAGAGTTTTAATTTTTTGTTACAATATCAAATTTAGATAAAGTTTGTAACGACCCGCAAAATTTAATGGTTTTAAAAGTATATTTAACTGGAAATTTGTGAAATTTTAAACAATAAAATTTGAAATTAAAAATTTATTATTTGGAATACGTCTATTTTAATATAGAAACTGGTAAATTTTCATCTGATAATATTGAAGTTTATTTTCCTGTGAAATTTCATTTCAAATCAAGCCGGTTAATAACAGTGAATTTAAAAGTTTTCCGAAACCAAAATATGTCAACAGGAGAAAATTTACTCAGATCATTCTGAATCAGACTGCAAAATTCGTTTTTCCAAATTTGGACTTCTACTGCTCCGTTTATCTTAATTATGGCAAAATGGCAGCATTGCCGGTACCGACATCGACTTTTTGATCGGATGATCGTGCCACCAAGATCTATATACCATTTTGATCGTCCCGTCATGCTGATCTCTGTGGTATATTCAATTCTGTTTTTGAAGTCCGGTACGTAGCAGAACTAGTGAAATTGGTACCCGTATCGGTTCCACACCCGAGTCTTTTCGTATCTTATCCTTTCATATCTCACCGCCTATTACCCAATAGTCACTTGTTTTTTTTTCAGAATTTATATCTACCCATTGCTATTCTACCGGTTCCTTCTCATCTTCTAAATTTCCGTTTGAGTACGTTCATTTTGAAATAGAGATTAATATAGCAATACAAAATTTCACTTCCTTTTGCTTAACGTGTGTCTAACCTAAAGCCTAGCTTTTCACCTCCCTTTTGTTTTCTTATGGCTGCTTCCCTTCGTCCTTGCTACTCACGTGTCCTTCGCCTTCCCTCTCTGCAAATTTTCCTCCACCGCGACCTCCCCTCAAAACCCACCGAGCACCTACTGCCGCAGCCTTCCCCCTCACCTCGGCCTGCGACTCCGCTTTACCATCCACGTAGGCAACCGATGCCATCACCTTTCCACTCCCCAGGTCCTCCACCAAATCAGCCTCTGCCCGACTTGCCTCTCCCCTCATTCAGATCTGCATATTTACTCTCGGCCTACATATCAGCAGCCGACCCTGTGCCTTTATCTTCACCTACCCAGGCTGAGCCACCGCATCAACCGTGCCTTCCCCTCCGATACATTCATCTTCCCCTTTCTTATATATAGGTAAGCCTTATTTTATATGTTTATATAGTTATATATACATATCAGTTTTAATATATATGTTTATATAAGGTGTGTATATATATTTCGTATAAAATACATACTGCTGTTCGTATTTATATTTCAGTCTATATAGGGTATTATATTGTCTGTCATATTTATGTTTTTCGAAAGTGTATAGTAGAGATTACAGTATTCTACACTATATTTTATTAGTTTATATTGTACCATATCATATGACTTTTTGTTTTGTTTTCAGATGTCTATATTGCCTGTTGCCTCGTGAGTTTGAATATATTTCTAAGTTTTATTATATATATATTATATAATGTATTAGATAGTGTATATATTATATAGTTGGTATTATCTATACAGTCTGTAAAACTTATATAGTATAATATAAATGTTTATTTATAACTTATATGTATTATTGTTTTTCGTTACAGTATAAAGGTCTGTTGCATCTTTATTTTATACGTTAGTTTTAAACTTATATATATATCAGTTTGTATATTTTATAGTTTATATATATATAGTTCATATCCGGGTATACGTTATGTTATATGTTGGTTTATAAAAAATTTGTTTGTGTAAATTGATTTCACACGTTGGTTTACAAGTATTGTTTTGTAGGATATGTAGATTTATACAACTAGTAGTTATATATATGGTTGTATGATTTATAGACAGAGGTGTATCAAAGAATCTGTTTTCCCAGGCTCCTTATTTACATTAATATTTAAATAGATTAAAAAAAAACCTGTATTCAATTTATATAACACGTTTAAATGCTATATTATATAAGTTTTATTGGCGTTTTACTGTATAAGATAATATTGATTTCTTGCATAAGTATATAACTGATGATTTATATATTAGTTTGAACATAGGTATAATGTACAGTTAGGTTGAGAATATACAATGTTGCCTGCATATATTATAGAAAAATAAGATTGGTTATATAAGGGTTAGAAAGATTGTTGTTTTCGGTTGTATTGGTACAAAGGGATATGTTCGTATATCTATATTTATTTCAGATTTTATTATGTATATATGATTAGATTTTAATATTTGTGTTTTAATTTTACCAATGATTTTGAAATAATACATATATTATAATAGTAATGTATATATTTTTAGATTATATCAAAACTAATTCGTTTATTCATCGATTCCCATATCAGCTTCGCTCGCCAAATTCGCGTTCAATCTTGCTTTTCTTTGGGATTTCGTGCCTGGATTCGTAACTCATCTCATTCTCCTTCGTCTCTAACCTCGAAAGGTGAGCAATCACTCACGATTAACGTTCTTTTATTATTTAAATTTGATTTCATTTGAAATAGCAATTGAAATATGCTGCTGTAGTTATTTACATTGTTATATATGCTATTATCTATAACTGTTCACCTGTGACATCTGACACCAGTATCTAGTATTATATGCTTGTTATTACTATTATTTATATCTTTTCACCTATGACATCTGACACCAGTATCTAGTATTATATGCCTGTTATTACTATTATTTGTATCTGTTCACCTGTGACATCTGACACCCGTATCTGTTATTTATACTGATGATATATGCCTGTTGATATATATATTTTTTAGTATCTGTTATCACTCTGCAAGTTCCCTGTTAGTATAGAATTCACTATGGGTTGAAATGATACATACCCGAACGGACTTTAGAATAGGAGAATTTCGTTATGGGTTGAAATGATAAACCCAAGCGATTTTTCATTTGAACTGAAATTGGGATTACGGGTCGAAATGATATCTACCCGTATATATTTAAAAATTTCGGATTGAAATGATAAATATCTGTATCACTTAACCCTATGATAAATATATATACAGACACCGTTGGTCCATATATATAAATATTTTGAAAATAAATTCTATGGTTTTGGAAAGAAATATATGGTTTTATTTAACGTTGAGCCTAAAATTATTATATATAAATGGAAATGATTTATATGGATTTAATAATGATATTTAATTTAATTAAGATTGATTAAATACATATAATATGGTTGAGTATTTAAATTTATGTTCCAAAATAGATTTTTGGTAAAAATTTGAATAAGTTAAGGTTGGGAAGATAATTTGAATTTAGAAAAGAATTTTATTTAATTAAACCAATTTAAAGCTTATTGAATTTGAAATGTAAGATATGATTTCTAACTTGGGTCTGATTTATAAGTAAGTTAATGAATATTTCTTGTTTAAAATAAATTTAAGAAAAAAAAAATGTGAAAATTTAAGGCTGGTTAAATGATATTGAATTCATTAAGTGAACATTCCCTGATTAAATAATAAATGAAGTTAAACCAAGAGTTATATGAAACTGTTAAATTTAACTTTGAAATTGTTGAATAATAAAGCTTTGAAATATATTGGAAATTTAAATGGTTTATTTTGTGATTTAGATTTGTATTTGAAATCAATATAATTTAAATTTGTTATTTAGAAACTGAATTAAATTGATGAATTGAGCTTTGAATAAATTTGAATCTGGAATTTGAAGTTGATTTGAATCGATTTGCGAGACTTGAGAAAATTATAAATGCTTTACTTTATAAATTATTTAATGTATATACATTATTTTGGGAAAATAGTTATATTTGAAATGAAATGATATTTGGGTTTTGAAGTATAAATTAAATTGAAATGACCACGGTGTATACTGTATATTTCCATCTTGTAGATAGTTCTAAAGACCCTTAGAGGATGGTTATCCCAAACATCCTTTAAGTTACTTGTATTTTAGTTGATATTTCACTTGAGTTGGATTTATTAGTATAAGAATGTTAATCCTGACTCGAGTGTTTTGTGTTTTGCTTTACGCTCGGGTTAGACCGAGTGATACAGCATTTGAGACTCACCCTTGGAGTTTGGAGCTTCCTTTGGAGATCCAACTATCGCCTCAGCTTTCAGCTCTTCTAGTTGATTTGTTCAGAGAAGTCATCTGTTGCACTGGAGACTTCACTGTATTTGAGATATTCTGTTGTATTTTTTTTTAACTCTGATGTTCATATAGTAGCTTCATGAACTACTATTTTATCTATTCCGCTGCGTATTATTGTATTACTCTGTGTCTGTGATTCTGTGATTGATTTATTTACTGCATATGCTGAGTTTTGCCAAATTTAAATAACAATCTGATATTTTGAATTATTCAAGTCCGACATGTGTGGATTTATTGTCGATTTGAATGGTCCAAAATATTGGGTCGTTACAGTTGGTATCAGAGCCATGGCTCTAGGCAAAACTTATCATATATGGTAAATTTATTTACAGAATCACTTTCGTTCGAGTTGAATCTCTTCCTTTTTTGACTCGATTTCCTTTGAATTTTGGAATGTCCCTCGGTTCCAAAATTCATTCTTGTCTCTCCCTATTTGTATTCTTTTGATTCTGGAGTACCCCATAACTCCACTTCGAATGATCTCTATAAGAATAGGCGATCCCGCCAATCTTTGAATAATTGTAAAGGGGTGTAACTCCTTTACAATAGGCATTGATTCACCGAAGATTTATATCCCTCGGTTTAGATGCTGCTATCTCTTGTTATGTCGAATTCTATCTCTGGCGATCGATTGTCGATTTGCCTCAGAATTCTGCACTGATCTTATTTTGAAATCACGGTTGACCAGTTAAGGTCGCTCGCGATTTATATAAGTATATCCCTTATTTGTTTTGTAATTGATTATCTCATTTTCGTTCGAACTTATCTTCGAATCAGAATCCAATTTGATTAGAGTACCTCTAATTTTAATATCTATCTTTGTTTTGAAATCCATTCTTGAATCATCCTTTTGAAAAATCGGGTTTATTCGTATTTTGGAAATTGTTTTATATATCGAAATTTTTATAAGTATGATTATATTCTATATATAAAAGTGAAATGTTTTCGATAAAGATTTTAAACCCTTTTAAAATAAGAATTTGAGGTTTCGAAAGGATTTGTAATTTTGAAAAAAACTATATAAGAAATTTGATTTATAACTGAAGGATTTTAAATTTGAAATTCGGGAATTGAACTCCGGTATTTTGAAATTGGTTTTAAGATTTTGAAATATATAATAATAATATGATTTAAAAATATTTTTCCGAATAAGAAATGTTTCAAATGATTTTAATAAGTTTCGAAGAAATTTCAAAAGAAGTTTGAGAAAATAGAAGTCCAGAACTCACTTATGTCGCTGGAAAATAATTTCGGTGATGAGTGCACGCATCATCGACATTGATTTTCGAGTTTCAGAGTGGGGGATATGCCACTTTAGTAGCATTGCTACGCGAGTGATTTTGCGAAACCAATTTTTGACTTCAAATTCCGAAGTAAGATTTGATATTCAAAGGATGTATGTATATGTATTTGAAACGATTTAAAATAAACCGGTGTTCAGCCCTCGAGTTTTGGATTTGACAGAACCCTATCTATTAAAATTGGTTTACTGATTTGTTGCTGATTTCCAACTCTTGAATTTGAAAATGATTTCTTCAACTATTTTGAAGGTTCGAGCACTTCCAAATCAAGGTTAATTTTTCAAAGCTAAGAAATTTTGAAAAGTATAAAGCATATAAGTTTGGTATGTATGTTAAAGTATGTAGTAATATGATTTAAATAAGTTGAAACTGTTTTGTTAAGTAAATGAATAAGACTATTTTGAATTTTTCTAATATGAAATTTAGATTCGAAATGCTTTGGAAAGAATTTGGTCTTCAAAATATTTTGAATAAATTTAGTTTAAATGTTGTAACTTAATAACATCTTTATGAAACTATATATTTAACAAGTTGGAATAAATATATAAGTTGTACGTATGCTGTTTTATTCGCATAATTAATTTGATCCAGGTTTGAGTACACAAGTTCGAGGTGAATTACACCATTTCGTGTTAGGATTTTTCATTTGATTCTTGATGGCGAATATTCGATATGGATTTTGGACTTGATTCTAGAATTCTCTATCATAGTATATGGCTATGCAAGGAGACGGATGGCTTCTAGTCGAGAAACCATATCGAAATCTGCATTAGGGAAGTCGAATGGACAATACTAGTTCGAAAACGAACTTGTGTGATCGAGCGAGCGATCAAATGTGTTTTTGCGAAATGATGACGTATGTACATCTTATATTCTAATATCATTGATATATTGTGACACTGGAATTGAAAGCTGTCGGGTTAGAATATCTTTGCTTACTAAAAGAAAATTCCCAAAATAAATTACAAAGATATATAACCCATAAAAGCAAAGATATTCAAATTCCATATGGCTCTTCATACAGCGAAATATATTTTTGAAAATTTTGATTCTTATATAAGATGGACCTTATGTAAATATAAGATGATTTTGAAAACATTTGATTTTGGAAATGAACTGGTTGACTTAAATTATTGATTTGAAAATTTGGATTTATTTTTCCAAATCTATTATTTTGGAAACTTTGAAACTAAAGATATTTAATTTGAGAAGAAATAATTTGGTAAAATTGTATATGATTTTGAAATTGAACTGGTATTGAAACAAATTGAAATTTGAGAACCTTATGTTACTAAAAACTTGATTTGGGAGTTGTCGAACTTATATAAAATTGATTTGTGTGAGTATGAAATTGATTCGAAAACTATAGATTTGAAAAGGTACTCAATTTGAATGTGAAATCTTATAAAATTGAAGTCTATATAAGTATGATTTGATATACTATTGATTTTGGAAAGTATTTGATTTGAAAATTAAATCTTATATATAATGGATTTTATATAAGTACGATATTTGAAAGTGATTTGAAAAGGTACTATATGATACATATTTTCGAAGTAAAGATATGGAAAGTGCCTTCTGCTTGATATCCGATTTGTGGCCACATCTTGGATTCATTCTATCGATATTATTCTCTCTGATTTTGGTTTTCCGGATATGATACTCGAGTGTCCTTCGATTTCCATGGCGTTACCCATGGTCTTACGATCGTGACTGCATAGCGCAACTGCCTGGCTGAGTCTTGCCTAGGGGTACGGATTGTTTGCTGGGGGATCCAGGCGTAACCATTGTGTATCCTGCAATCTGTGTAGGTCGCGAATAGTAGCGCAAATGCTTGGCTGAGTCTTGCCTGGGGGTACGGATTGTTTCCTGGGGGATCCAGGCGTAACCATTATGTATCCTGCATTCTACTAGTCATCAAGGCGTAACTCGCAGGGCTGCGAAAGCTTACGGATATGGATTGTTTCCTGGGGGATCTAGGCGTAACCATTGTGTATCTGCGAACCATGGTTAGACAAAGGTTTTGTTTGTGTTTTTGATTGGATTGTACTTTCCATATCTGTTTTTAAAAGTTTTTCCAGTATTTTCACTGGGTGTTGAAACAAGTCTACTAAGTATCTGGAGAATTCTCGTTTTGCGCCTGATCAACGCACTACCAGAATCTACAGGAATAAGGATAAACTTGTTGAAACATCGAGTTATAAAAGTATTTTCGAAAGAAAATTTGTTTCGTTATAAAAGTATTTTATTATAAAGGTATTTTATTATAAAAGTATTTCCAACAAAGAAATTCTATACTAATATTCGAAATTGAAATTCTCATGGTTCTAAATTAATTATTCGTGCCCGATACTATTCCTTGAATCTACCTGATCTGCTCAGCTTTATTTATTCACCAATATTCTGCTTTTCCCAAATCCCCCTTCTTTCCTCGTTGACTATATTCTTTAAAACATTGTTTAAGTATAGACTACATGGTTTAATAGAAATTTTATTGTTATAAATATTTTTGAGGTTAATAATTAAATAAAACAGATTTAAAGTAAATGATTATTGATTATTAATAATATTTGAAAAGTATCTTGAGATAATTTTTTTTTTATAAATTATGAACTATGGATTTAATGTTTTCAAATAGCTCGTTTGTAAATATATAATGTAAATAATTGTTTTCAAATGGTTTTCATATATTTATAAAGGTGTCATTTAAACATATAAATGGTGGTATAAAGGAAGCAGGAAATTTTACAAATGGATTTTTGAAAGGTTTTAAAGTATATAAGATAACTTTCAATCTATCTTTTCTGTCTGGTTGTTTCTATTCTTCTACCTCCTTTCTTTTCGGGGACGAAAAGTTTTGAGTGGGGGAGAGTGTAACGACCAGCAAAATTTAATGGTTTTAAAAGTATATTTAACTGGAAATTAGTGAAATTTTAAACAATAAAATTTGAAATTAAAAATTTATTATTTGGAATACGTCTATTTTAATATAGAAACTGGTAAATTTTCATCTGATAATATTGAAGTTTATTTTCCTGTGAAATTTCATTTCAAATCAAGCCGGTTAATAACAGTGAATTTAAAAGTTTTCCGAAACCAAAATATGTCAACAGGAGAAAATTTACTCAGATCATTCTGAATCAGACTGCGAAATTCGTTTTTCCAAATTTGGACTTCTACTGCTCCGTTTATCTTAATTCTGGCAAAATGGCAGCATTGCCGGTACCGACATCGACTTTTTGATCGGATGATCGTGCCACCAAGATCTATATACCATTTTGATCGTCCCGTCGTGGTGATCTCTGTGGTATATTCAATTCTGTTTTTGAAGTCCGGTACGTAGCAGAACTAGTGAAATTGGTACCCGTATCGGTTCCACACCCGAGTCTTTTCGTATCTTACCCTTTCATATCTCACCGCCTATTACCCAATAGTCACTTGTTTTTTTTCAGAATTTATATCTACCCATTGCTATTCTACCGGTTCCTTCTCATCTTCTAAATTTCCGTTTGAGTACGTTCATTTTGAAATAGAGATTAATATAGCAATACAAAATTTCACTTCCTTTTGCTTAACGTATGTCTAACCTAAAGCCTAGCTTTTCACCTCCCTTTTGTTTTCTTATGGCTGCTTCCCTTCGTCCTTGCTACTCACGTGTCCTTCGCCTTCCCTCTCTGCAAATTTTCCTCCACCGCGACCTCCCCTCAAAACCCACCGAGCACCTACTACCGCAGCCTTCCCCCTCACCTCGGCCTGCGACTCCGCTTTACCATCCACGCAGGCAACCGATGCCATCACCTTTCCACTCCCCAGGTCCTCCACCAAATCAGCCTCTGCCCGACTTGCCTCTCCCCTCATTCAGATCTGCATCTTTACTCTCGGCCTACATATCAGCAGCCGACCCTGTGCCTTTATCTTCACCTACCCAGGCTGAGCCACCGCATCAACCGTGCCTTCCCCTCCGATACATTCATCTTCCCCTTTCTTATATATAGGTAAGCCTTATTTTATATGTTTATATAGTTATATATACATATCAGTTTTAATATATATGTTTATATAAGGTGTGTATATATATTTCGTATAAAATACATACTGCTGTTCGTATTTATATTTCAGTCTATATAGGGTATTATATTGTCTGTCATATTTATGTTTTTCGAAAGTGTATAGTAGAGATTACAGTATTCTACACTATATTTTATTAGTTTATATTGTACCATATCATATGACTTTTTGTTTTGTTTTCAGATGTCTATATTGCCTGTTGCCTCGTGAGTTTGAATATATTTCTAAGTTTTATTATATATATATTATATAATGTATTAGATAGTGTATATATTATATAGTTGGTATTATCTATACAGTCTGTAAAACTTATATAGTATAATATAAATGTTTATTTATAACTTATATGTATTATTGTTTTTCGTTACAGTATAAAGGTCTGTTGCATCTTTATTTTATACGTTAGTTTTAAACTTATATATATATATATATCAGTTTGTATATTTTATAGTTTATATATATATAGTTCATATCCGGGTATACGTTATGTTATATGTTGGTTTATAAAAAATTTGTTTGTGTAAATTGATTTCACACGTTGGTTTACAAGTATTGTTTTGTAGGATATGTAGATTTATACAACTAGTAGTTATATATATGGTTGTATGATTTATAGACAGAGGTGTATCAAAGAATCTGTTTTCCCAGGCTCCTTATTTACATTAATATTTAAATAGATTAAAAAAAAACCTGTATTCAATTTATATAACACGTTTAAATGCTATATTATATAAGTTTTATTGGCGTTTTACTGTATAAGATAATATTGATTTCTTGCATAAGTATATAACTGATGATTTATATATTAGTTTGAACATAGGTATAATGTACAGTTAGGTTGAGAATATACAATGTTGCCTGCATATATTATAGAAAAATAAGATTGGTTATATAAGGGTTAGAAAGATTGTTGTTTTCGGTTGTATTGGTACAAAGGGATATGTTCGTATATCTATATTTATTTCAGATTTTATTATGTATATATGATTAGATTTTAATATTTGTGTTTTAATTTTACCAATGATTTTGAAATAATACATATATTATAATAGTAATGTATATATTTTTAGATTATATCAAAACTAATTCGTTTATTCATCGATTCCCATATCAGCTTCGCTCGCCAAATTCGCGTTCAATCTTGCTTTTCTTTGGGATTTCGTGCCTGGATTCGTAACTCATCTCATTCTCCTTCGTCTCTAACCTCGAAAGGTGAGCAATCACTCACGATTAACGTTCTTTTATTATTTAAATTTGATTTCATTTGAAATAGCAATTGAAATATGCTGCTGTAGTTATTTACATTGTTATATATGCTATTATCTATAACTGTTCACCTGTGACATCTGACACCAGTATCTAGTATTATATGCTTGTTATTACTATTATTTATATCTTTTCACCTATGACATCTGACACCAGTATCTAGTATTATATGCCTGTTATTACTATTATTTGTATCTGTTCACCTGTGACATCTGACACCCGTATCTGTTATTTATACTGATGATATATGCCTGTTGATATATATTTTTAGTATCTGTTATCACTCTGCAAGTTCCCTGTTAGTATAGAATTCACTATGGGTTGAAATGATACATACCCGAACGGACTTTAGAATAGGAGAATTTCGTTATGGGTTGAAATGATAAACCCAAGCGATTTTTCATTTGAACTGAAATTGGGATTACGGGTCGAAATGATATCTACCCGTATATATTTAAAAATTTCGGATTGAAATGATAAATATCTGTATCACTTAACCCTATGATAAATATATATACAGACACCGTTGGTCCATATATATAAATATTTTGAAAATAAATTCTATGGTTTTGGAAAGAAATATATGGTTTTATTTAACGTTGAGCCTAAAATTATTATATATAAATGGAAATGATTTATATGGATTTAATAATGATATTTAATTTAATTAAGATTGATTAAATACATATAATATGGTTGAGTATTTAAATTTATGTTCCAAAATAGATTTTTGGTAAAAATTTGAATAAGTTAAGGTTGGGAAGATAATTTGAATTTAGAAAAGAATTTTATTTAATTAAACCAATTTAAAGCTTATTGAATTTGAAATGTAAGATATGATTTCTAACTTGGGTCTGATTTATAAGTAAGTTAATGAATATTTCTTGTTTAAAATAAATTTAAGAAAAAAAAAATGTGAAAATTTAAGGCTGGTTAAATGATATTGAATTCATTAAGTGAACATTCCCTGATTAAATAATAAATGAAGTTAAACCAAGAGTTATATGAAACTGTTAAATTTAACTTTGAAATTGTTGAATAATAAAGCTTTGAAATATATTGGAAATTTAAATGGTTTATTTTGTGATTTAGATTTGTATTTGAAATCAATATAATTTAAATTTGTTATTTAGAAACTGAATTAAATTGATGAATTGAGCTTTGAATAAATTTGAATCTGGAATTTGAAGTTGATTTGAATCGATTTGCGAGACTTGAGAAAATTATAAATGCTTTACTTTATAAATTATTTAATGTATATACATTATTTTGGGAAAATAGTTATATTTGAAATGAAATGATATTTGGGTTTTGAAGTATAAATTAAATTGAAATGACCACGGTGTATACTGTATATTTCCATCTTGTAGATAGTTCTAAAGACCCTTAGAGGATGGTTATCCCAAACATCCTTTAAGTTACTTGTATTTTAGTTGATATTTCACTTGAGTTGGATTTATTAGTATAAGAATGTTAATCCTGACTCGAGTGTTTTGTGTTTTGCTTTACGCTCGGGTTAGACCGAGTGATACAGCATTTGAGACTCACCCTTGGAGTTTGGAGCTTCCTTTGGAGATCCAACTATCGCCTCAGCTTTCAGCTCTTCTAGTTGATTTGTTCAGAGAAGTCATCTGTTGCACTGGAGACTTCACTGTATTTGAGATATTCTGTTGTATTTTTTTTTAACTCTGATGTTCATATAGTAGCTTCATGAACTACTATTTTATCTATTCCGCTGCGTATTATTGTATTACTCTGTGTTTGTGATTCTGTGATTGATTTATTTACTGCATATGCTGAGTTTTGCCAAATTTAAATAACAATCTGATATTTTGAATTATTCAAGTCCGACATGTGTGGATTTATTGTCGATTTGAATGGTCCAAAATATTGGGTCGTTACAAAGTTTCTCCTAGTCTTACTAGTGCATGTATAATATCTTGTAAATGAGAGTACGTATTAGAAATATTTTCATTATCTTTCATTCTGAAATTTTGAAATTGACTTTTAACATAGTTATTCTAGACTATTTAACTTTACTTGTGCTTTGATGAGTGACTTGTAAAGTGTATCATATGTCATAAGCAATTTTGCAAATCATAACTCTAGTAAATTAATTTTTATCTAAACCACAAAAGAGAATATTCATGGCTTTTGAATATTGGTTACAATAGTCTTTTGTTTGGGAGTCCACGCATTTAATGGTGTAGTCGAAATTTCATATTTAGTTTGTATGACATCTGTAATGGCCTGTTTTTCCGTACCCTTTGAATCGACAATAAACCACACACGTCCAACTCAAATTGCACGAATAAGAAGATCATTAAGGGTAGAAAGAAAATAAAGACAGAACAAAATCTCACACGAATGGAATAACATATATTATTTCAATAATAATCTTTACAGCAGAAAATTTTACAATACAATACCAGAGTCTAACCTAAATTCAGCCTGGACAGTTATAAACCACTGTCCTTAAATATGCTGAAAACAACAAAACAAATGCAATAGATGCAGCAGATAATAAAATACGTCTATACGATGATGAAGATCTCTAGCTCTCCTCTGGAAACTCCAATCGTCTTCAGCTAAACCTGAAACTACTCGGATCTGACCCGAGTATTAAAAATACTCGGATCAGGCTTGATAAACCAGTATGAGATACTCGAAATTTAAAATGACTGTGTTATCAAAACCTTTGAAAAGAAGGGTATCTCATAAGACCACGCCAACACATAAATACGGATGGGTATTTACCTTATGATAACCAAAACACTTTTATTACCAAAATAATTTGATATTATCTTTAACGACATTCTTTTGGAAAACGCCTTTCAAACAACATATTCAAATAAGGTATCAATATCCGGATTGGGTAAACGGAATATCCCGAACGGAATATATGATACCAAAAAGGGGTAGCTGAAATGTTTGCAAGTCATTACAGCTATTTTGGGACTACAATCAAATCGTAAAGCTCGTATTGGAGTTGGATTTTCCAACATGATAGGTAACTAGTGGCCTTTTTCTCTTATCCATGCATAACAAACATAGTCTCTGCGGTGCCTTATTCGCTTTTCTCAAGCAAGTCACTTGGAACTGTACTTGCTATACTACTACTAATAACCGGTAGTTCCTTGCTTTTCTCAAGCTAACCACATTATCAAAATGGGGCAATAAATGCCTAGAGGGATGTTTTCCCCCAAAGGGCCCAATGTATTGGACACCACCATACATACTCACTTATTCCGAATTTATGTCTGTCAGACCACATAGTATCCCATATCATCTTTCAGGATGTGAGGCTAGTGAGGCTATGCTCAATTTCTTCAAAGCCACGCTTTGTTTTTCACAAAGCCACGCTTTAGATCATAATAAGTTCTACTTTGAATGCCATATTGTCATTCCACATCACATGATTTATTTCTAGAAAAGTATAACTTCCTGAAATCGTATGTCTCGGGAAAGGGTGTTAAGCTAAAAGAAGTTGCCTTATCTACCACCAACTGATAAATAACTCTATAATGGGAGCGACCCAGAGCATGTCAACAAGCAGTCCTCACGCTATGAAGATCCTCGGTCTTCAATAATCATCATCTTCAACATGTCTTCACTTTCGAATGTATACATTGGTTCGAAGTGGTTTTCGGATAGGGATCGCCCAAATCCGACCCCAGTTCCTTCGAAGCCAATTATCGATAAAAAGATGTTAAGTTCATAAGTGGATATCAATCATCAATCAATTACTTCGTCTTTTATAAAATATCTTTCTTAGATATATTCTTTTCAATTTATTCCATTTTCTTTTCAAGAGTATATGGAATCATTAAGCCTCATTTATCAAATCATTTGGTTTATTTAAACCTTTCTTAAATCTTGGAATAATTCCAAATCATTTTCTCTTTTACTTAGAAAACCTTTTCCAAATCATTCATTAAATATTAATCAAAGATTTCTTTTTGTCTTAGAGTAATTCTAAGTTAATTCATTCTTTTGCTTTGGATAATATTTCAAATTTCCTTATTTAACACTCGATCCAAATTCCTTAGCTTTTAGGTGGGTCAAAAACAATGTTATTTAAGACATCGTTTACTGTAAACCCTAAAATAAATCTTAGCAAACATTATTGAGTAAATAGGATCATAGAAATCATTCTAATTTTACTCAACATCAATTTCCGTATTCAACAAGTGCTATGGGCGGAATAACTGTGAAATCGTCTTTTAAATTCCATGAATAGTTCGGAATTTAATACCAAGTATAAGAAGATTATCTCTATGCAATCCAAGTTATAGTTTATTCAATTTGGAGATTGCTTAAACTTTGGATAATATTAATCTTCTTTAATTTTGGAAAACTTAATACAATCTTTTAGAGCATCCGGGTTTTCCTTTCGATCTGTTACACCCCTCACCTAAAAAGATAAAAACATAGACCAGGTAAGTTCAGGGCACTGGTTGCTCCATCCCTAACCTTAATTAAACACCATGTTTTATCTTCCCAGATCTCATAGGCAAGACAAATGTACTAGTCGTTTCCGCATACTTAATTATTAGCTTTATTTTGGAATTGATTATAAGATTCCACATTATCTTTTAAACGCTTAATTTTTCCTTTTAAAAACATTCATAATTGATTCTAGGAAAAATCGTTAAGTTTAAACCTTCTTTTAAAAAGTCGTAGAAACGGTAGCAGAAAAGTGCTATGGAAAGTGCTTTAATAAGCTTATTTGATTTAAACAACTTTTTAATATTTAAAAATTCATATTTTCCATTTCAAACCTCTTCTAAACTATTTAAATAGATTTATCAAATTTATTTCATATTTTTAATCATTTAAAAATATCATTTATAAAGAAATCCTTTTTTGGATTTCGAACTGCAAAACCGTGATGTTTTTAGAAACTTGTTTTGGACATATTTCAAACTCTACTTGATAAAATCTTGATTTTCTTTCTTCGTTGGAAATCTATGGATATAATAGACTGGAAAATTCTAATCTCGAAGAATTCCGAGCTATATTCCACTTTGTACACTCATTTAACTTTTATGGCGCGAAATCGCGAACTACCGTTACGCGACGCACCTAGTTTTGACTTGTTTTTCAATTTCTTTTCAAACATCTTGGAAACACTTTTAAATGTTTATAAAACATTTCTAAATAATTTTAAACTCATTTTAAACAATATTTTTATATTTCAAACTCATATTCCATTCCATTTCATTAATATTATATCATTATAATATCATTTCTAACCTTTTTAGATTATTTAAAATCATTAAGAGGTTAAATAATTTCCATACATATATTTGTATGGATTTATCTCATTTAATTAACTATGGCTAATTACTAATCATTTCTCTTATCATTATCAAACCAAGTTAGCATCCATATAATCAACCAATTCGCAACCAAGTTATCAAACATTTAATCATCCGACATATTTAAACTTTCAAATCATTATACTTGAAATAATTTATGGATTAATTAGTAAATACGAGTACTCACCTTTTACCAAAAGATTAACTTCCTACCAATATTCTTTTTTAAACAACACTTCACTAAACCATTGCTAACTTTAACTAATCTTCTTCTACTCCATTAATTCATCACCTAAACAACTCCACCTCAATTTTTAGTGCTCGGCCATTACTTCACTTGCTCTTGACCAAAAGCCTTTCCCTCTTCTTGCTCTTGGCCAAACCTTCCAACAACACCCATAGGGCTTGGCCTCCTCTTGATCCTCCCCTTACTCCATCATTTCTTCACTTCTTAGATGTTAAACCATGTTTTGATGATATTCTAAGGTCTTTGGCAAAGTTTGGTGGAGCTTTGACTTTGTTTGATATGGTTTTGAAAAAGTTAGTAAGAAAATGGAAGAGAAGAAGCCATTAAAGCTCTAAGAAAGAAGAAGAAGAGAGCTTAGAAAAGGAAGAAGAAGAAGAAGAATGGAAAGTGTGAGAATGGAAGAGGTATGCATGGTTATTTATAGAAAAAAGTTTGGAATAAAATATTATTATGTAAAATGACCAAAATACCCTATACTTACTTTTTAAGCAACCTTGTTATTTCAACACTTAAAATCACATTTCAAATCATTATTTTATGTCATTTTCACTTAAGTATTAAGTAAAGAATATAATAATTATGTTTGTTTGATTTGATGTTTACCTTTTGACTTTTGTATTTTTTTTGTCTTTTTGGGCTTACTTTTTCTTAATGAAATTCTAGAATTTTCTAAGTATGTTTAGTAAAAGTAAACTTTATTAGTGAATTAATTAATACTTATACTATTTGAATATATGTTCCTATATAAGAAAATAAAGGTGCGACAACTTTTAATCGACAAAACGTTGATTTTCGACAAAATGTTTTACGGTCACATTTTGACGTTTTAGTTAAACATTTATTTATGTAAACCAAATTTAAAAATAAATTTTTATATTGCTATTTAAAAATATAAACACTCATAAATAAATTAAAATAATTTATTTAACCATGGAAACTTACTTTTCTAAAATCAGCATTTTGTCACTTTTGTCGATATAGGCAAATGTAACTATTTTTGTGTATACTTCTCTTTCCAAATCCTACCTAATATTGTTTGAATCATATAACCTTACCTATTTTATATTTAAAATCACTTTAAATAGTATATTTTAAAGTGGTTAAATTCTGGGTCATTACATTCTCCATAGTTTTATGGATTAATCACATAATCAACCAATTTGCAACCAAGTTATCAAACATTTAATCATCCAACATATTTAAACTTTCAAATCATTATACTTGAAATAATTTATGGATTAATTAGTAAATACGAGTACTCACCTTTTACAAAAAGATTAACTTCCTACCAACATTCTTTTGAAATAACACTTCACTAAACCATTGCTAACTTCAACTAATCATCTTCTACTCCATTAATACATCACCTAAATAACTCCACCCCACTTTTTAGTGCTCGGCCGTCACTTCACTTTCACTTGCTCTCGACCATAAGTCTTTCCCTCTTCTTTGCTCTCGACCAAACCTTCCAACAACACCTATAGGGCTCATCCTCCCCTTGATCCTCCTCTTCTTCTTGATCTCACTCAAAATCTATCTCAATTAGAAGATCCAAGATTTGAATTCATATCGTTTCATTGGTTCCTCCTAAAGATTTCATTTCAATTGGAATTTGGTTATTCACGATGTACAATGAGCCCTGTTAAGCATCCATGGCTGAATGGTTAACGTGCCCAACTCATAATTGGCAAATTCGTAGGTTCAATTCCCGTTGGATGCACGCCTATGGGAGATCATTTCTTCACTTCTTAGATGCTAAACCTTGTTTTGATGATATTCTAAGGTCTTTGGAAAAGTTTGGTGGAGTTTTGAATTTGTTTGGTATGGTTTTGAAAAGGTTAGTAAGGAAATGGAAGAGAATAAGCCATTAAAGCTCTAAGGAAGAAGAAGAAGAGAGCTTAGAAAAAGAAGAAGAAGAAGAATGGAAAGTGTGAGAATGGAAGAGGTATGCATGGTTATTTATAGGAAAAAGTTTGCAATAAAATATTATTATGTAAAATGACCAAAATGTCCTTTACTTACTTTTTAAGCAACCTTGTTTTTTCAACACTTAACATCACATTTCAAATTATTACTTTATGTCATTTTCACTTAAGTATTAAGTAAAGAATATAATAATTATGTTTGTTTGATTTGATGTTTACTTTTTGACTTTTGTACTTTTTTGTCTTTTTGTGCTTACTTTTTCTTAATGAAATTCTAGAATTTTCTAAGTATGTTTATTTAATATAAACTTGATTAGTGAATTAATTAATAATTATACTATTTGAATATATGTTCTTATATAAGAAAATAAAGGTGCGACAACGTTGCGACAACTTTTAATCGATAAAACGTTGATTTTCGACAAAATGTTTTACGGTCACATTTTGATGTTTTAGTTAAACTATTTATTTATGTAAACCAAATTTAAAAATAAATTTATATATTGCTATTTAAAAATATAAACACTCGTAAATAAATTAAAATAATTTATTTAACCATTGAAACTTACTTTTCAAAAATCAGCATTTTGTCACTTTTGTCGATATAAGCAAATGTTACTATTTTTGTGTATACTTCTCTTTCCAAATCATATCTAATATTGTTTGAGTCATATAACCTTACCTATTTTATATTTAAAATCACTTTAAATAGTATATTTTAAAGTGGTCAAATTCTGGGTTGTTACAGCATCCCAAATTTCAAGATCATTTGCTTCTATATAAATTCTCATTCTAGTGGACCAAAAATTATAATCACTACCAGTAAATATTGGGGGGGTCGTGTAGTAGACTGTCCTTCCTCGAAAGTGCTTATGTGTGTTATATTAATATATTTAGTAAACTATGTTATGGTTTATAAAAATCACCTAATCTGATACCAAATGAAAGTGTGTAGGATCGTATATGTTATGGTTAGATTATATATGATAGTATATAATCTGTATTATAACCTAAATATAATAAAGTAAAGAGCATGCATACTAGACCTTTCATACAGGTTCGGATCACTGTCCTACGTCCAGTCCCAGAATCTCTTATTTTGGGTTTAACTCACTAACACCCTCATTTCTCCTAGTGGAATAGACCTATACACTTGCCAGAGCCGCTGAATAGATCTTTCAAACTATCTTGATACAATACAAACTTTGGCAAAAGTCGTTTCTTCAATACATATATATATGCCCAGTATAGTACAATCTCTTATAACTTACAAGAACTTTTTTATAGATGAATATATAGGAGTTTAGGAAGTAAGAAAATCATAATATTGATTGTTGTAGATGAATAATCACTGATTTAAGAATATAATAAAATAGGGTTTTAGATAATAGATTAGAAAATTAGAAAGCAAGTAAGTGGTTAAACTTGTTGAAACCAAAGCTACTTATAGTTTTGAAAGGGTTTGATGAAATGATATGATTGTTCACCATTGTAGAAGGTAGTGTCTGAAGAAGAAGAAAGAAACAAGATTATTCAAAAGAAAAGAAACAAAAAATTCATCTTTGAATTTTGAAGTTAATTTGTGCATCGCTGCACCGGTAGCATTCCATCGGTCCACCGGTAAAAATTTTAATTTCAAATTTTAGAATTTTTTAGAAACTTTAAAAAATTAAAAATTTACCTTTATGGTTTTTGAGAGTATGGGATAATGACGTGAGATTCTTATGAGTTTTAACAACATATATCTAAGATCATATGATTCACTAATACATAGTCTTTAAATGTTCTTCCAATAGTCGATCTTTTGAAGCTTTAGCGTGATTCCTTTTCTTTCTTTTGAAGCTTTGATGATAAATTGTAAATAAATTTGAAAAATAAATTTTCTTGAATCTAAAAATTTACAATTTAAAAAAAATTAGAAAAGATTTTTACAAATGTTTCAAAATTTAATAAAGGTCAAGAAAATTTATTAAATTTGATAAAAATTTTAGACCAATTCACAACATAAATGGTTTGGGTTTTAAAAAGGATAAGAATAAGAAAAATCCAAAAATAAATAATTTCTATATACAAAATTTAATAAATCTAGTGACTCTAAAATGAGAAAAGGAAATTTGAAAAGTAAAAAATATATAAAAAATGGATTCCTAAAACTGATCATAATCTTATTAGAAGGAAATATATAAATAAGTTTTTCTCTGATGCACATAATAATATTAATTATTCTTTTAATGGTTTTACCAAACCCTCATGGGTATGGTTACCAAAAACTTAACCCCAAGACCCTAACATAGTAAGTGGCTGCCAATGAATTTAGTTACTTTTACGGGTATCCACTCACATTAGTAAAATGAGAAGATGGATTCTAGACATCGGATGTTCCAACCACATGACGAGAAACTATAATATGCTTACAAAGTCAAACCAATGGATGGAGGTACCGTATCATTCGTTGATAATTCAAAATGATACATCATCGGAATAAGGGACGTCAACAACGATGGCAATCCAAATTCACCTTTAATGACTAATGTTTATCTAGTCAAAAATTTAAAACATAATATGTTAAGTATTAGACGGCTATACAATAAAGGCTTTAAATTTAAATTTGAAAACTACAGTTGTAATATTTCTGATCAAAACGAAAGATTAATTTTTGAAGGAATAAGAAAACAAAATATTCATATTTTAAATATGAAAGTTAATAATGATGGTAAACTATATCTTATAGAAAATTCTAATGATCCATGCCTATGGCACAAATGATTATGTCATATTAACTTTAAATTATTAAAGTAAATAATTTATGTGATGCTTGCTAAAAGGGAAAACTACAAAATCTTTATTTAAGTATATAAATGAATTTCTACCAATAAACCATAGGAATTACTTCACCCAGATTTATTTAGCCCAACTAAAGTTAGATTAATAAATCATAACAAATATGTTTTTGTAATTGTTGATGATTTTTCAAAATATACTTGGACTTTGATTTTAAAACATAAAAGCGTAGTTTAAATGTTTAGAAATTTTGTAAAATAATTCAGAATTTACAAGATTTAAAAGTTAAAAATATTTGAAGCGATCACGGAGGAGAATCCAATAATGATGAATTTACTAACATTTGTAATAAAAAGGGAATTATTCGTAACTTTTCTTTTCCCTGAATACAACAATAAAATGGTGTTGTGGGAAGAAAAAGTAGAACTTATAAGAGTGGGCTAGAACATTGCTAAATAGCACCACTTTACCTTAGAATTTCTAGGCCGAATAGGTTGCTACTACTTGTTATGTTCTAAATCACATTTTAATTCGTCCTAAAACTTAAAGTACCCCTTATGAACTCTTTATCAACGTAAACTAAAATATCATACTTTAAAGTCTTTGGATCAAAATGTTTTATTTCAAATACTAAAAATAATCTTGGTATGTTTGACTTAAAGTCGATGAAGGAATTTTTATCGCTTATTCAAAAAGAAGTAAAACTTACTGCATGTTCAATAAAAGAACTAACACAATTGAAGAAACATTACATGTCTCTTTTAATGGAAATTTTAACAAAATAGATGATGATACTGAAATAACCAATGTTGATCAAATGTCAACTACTATTCAAAATATTGAACAAGATAAATCTAATGAAGCTACTCAAGAAATAGTTAACTCATTAAAAAAATAAAAACAAAGAAACTCCAAGAATATTAAAAGATCATCGTATTGGAAATATACTAGGTGATGGTAGAACTAAAGTATTGACTCAAAAAAAACTAAATGGAATAAGTCGCTTAGCATCATATCTGCAATTGAACCTAAAAACTATGAAGAAGCTGGAAAAGACAAATATAGGATTATAGTTATGCAAGAAATATTAAATTAATTTAAATGAAATAATGTATAGGAATTAGTCCCAAGTCCTAGCGATCAAGTTGTAATAGGAACTAAATGGGCATATAAAAATAAAAGTGATGAAAATGGTGATATAATTAGCCACAAAACTAGACTGGTTGCTCAAGATACAATCAGGAGGAAGGAATTGACTATGACAAGACCTTTTCTCCTGTTTCACGACTTGAAGCAATTAGAATACCCCACGCTTTTGCGTATCACCACAATTTTAAGTTATATCAAATGGATGTTAAAAGTACTTTCTTTGGTGTACAAAAGAAAATGTTTATGTTGAACAATCATCCTTATTTAAACACAAAAAATATCCATATCATGTTTGTAAACTTAAAAAAGCTTTATATGGTCTAAAACAAGCATCACGTGCTTGATATGACTGACTAAAAAGTTATCTAATATATTATGGTTCTGAAATTAGAAAAACTAACTCAACACTTTTTATAAAACATGAAAATAATGGTTTATTAGTTGTTCAAATATATGTTGATGACATTATCTACAGTTCTACCAATGAAAAACTTTGTAATTTTTTTTTGAAATTACGGGGAAAGAATTTGAAATGTCCTATATGGGTGAATTAAATTATTTTCTTTGGTTACAATTAAACAACTAGAAAATGTAATTTTTATTCTATAAGAAAAATATTTTAAAGATTAAATTAAAAGATTTGACTATCGATAATATGAGCAGTAAGCCAATGACAATAAGTATAAATATTCACCTAGGTAAAGATGAAAATGGTAAGGATGTCGATCAGAAACTTTACAGAAGTATGATTTGTTCATTACTTTATCTAAAAGCGAGTTGCCCCAATATAATGATGATTTTATGTCTTTGCACCCGTTTTCAAGCTAGTCCAAAAGAGTCACATCGATGAGCAGTTAAAAGAATTTTACGATATCTAATTGGTACTAAGGATTACGGTTTTTTCTATCCAGAAGGACCTCCAATCGAATTAGTATCTTACAGTGACGCTAATTTTGGTGGATGTCGTACCGATAGAAAAAGTACTAGTGGTACATGCCACTTTAAAGGTCAATCCTTAGTTGCGTGGTTCAGTAAGAAAAAAGCCGTGTATCCTTATCTACTTGTGAAGCAGAATATATATCAGCTGCTTTAACTTGTGCTCAGAAAATTTATATGCAGTAAACACTAAAGGATTTTGGTGTAAATTTAACTAAATCACCTATTTACTGTAATAACACCAGTGCAATTAATTAAGAAAAAATCTTGTAAATCGCTCTAGAACTAAGCACATTGATATAAGATACTACCTATTAGAAGATCATTTTAAAAAAGAAAATATTACACTAGAATTTGTAAACATTGAAAATCAAATTACTGATATATTTACAAAATCATTAAATGAAAAATAGAATCAGGAATTTGTTTAATAAATAATGTAATTTAAAAATATTCAAATTTTATAGTATTTTATATCTAAGAAATTTACTTCAAATTTTTCAAAAACAAAGTCTTAATATATGTATATGTAAAATGATTAATATACTTCCTTTTAAGATAAAATAAGAAATATTAATAAATTTTAGTTTTAACAAGAATTTATCAAAATTTTATTAAAATTACGTTTCATAGGCAAAGCTATAAAATATAAAAACTACTCCTTTGGGTTATTATGACTTTCCATTATTTGCAGCCTCTTCGATCTGGTATCACTTTATTATTCAACATCTGCATTAGTTTATTTTAGTATGGTTTTTTAGTGTTGTATTTTGTTTCGGTTGACATTGGCATTTGTTTTGTCTTGTATATTGTTTCATTCATCTTGTGACATTAATATTTTTTTAGGCTCTATGATGTTGTGACATTTGTATTACTTTATGATATTAGTTGTGTTTATCATCCATTTTCTATTCTATGTTTGGGATATGTCCTATGTTGTTCATTCCGTGATATCTAGTATGTTGTATATTGTTATTCTCCTTTTTGATATGACAAAGGAGGAGAAATAACTGATCATATGCATACATTCATAGGGAGTACTAAAATAAAACTTGAAAACATTTTTGTGCATATATTTAGGGAGAGTGTTGCATTCATTACATTCATAGTAAACATCCCTTCATGAATGCATATATGAGTTGTCATCATAAAAAATGAGGAGAATGTTATAATAAGAATTCTCTGTTTTGATGATGACAACTCCATACTATAGTTTAAAATACACTAGTCGAAGAAATATCATCAAAGCTTCAAATGAAAGAAAAGGAATCGCGCTAAAGCTTCGGAAGATCATCTATTGTAAGAACATTTGAATAATATGTATTAGTGAGTCCTTCTGTCTTATATATATGTTGTTAAAACTCACAAAAATCTCACATCACTATTCCATACTTTCAAAACCATAAAAGTAAATTTATAAGTTTTTATATATTTTTTAAAGCTTTAAAAGCTTATGAATTTTGAAATTAAAATGTCCATCGGTGGATTACTACTGGTGCATCGATGCACAATTTACTTCAAATTTTGAGATGAATTTTTTATTTCTTTTCTTTAGAATAGTTGCTTTTCTTCCTTCTTCTTTAAACACAACCTTATATAATGGTGAACAATCATATCTTATCAAACCATTTCAAATATATATAAATAGCTTTGATTTCAACAAGTTTAATCACTTACTTGGTCTCTAAATTTCTAAACTATATCTGAAAATCTATTCTATTTTATATTCTCGAATCAGCGATCATTCATATACAATAATCAACTCGTTTTCTTACCTCCTAAACTCCTGCTCATTAGTCTACAAACCAGGTCTTATGAGTTATAGGTGATTGTACTATATTGGGTATATATGTGTATTGAAGACACGACTTCAGCCAAAGTTTTGTATTTTGCCAAGATAGTGTGAAAGACCTATTCAACGGCTCAATCAGATGTATAACCCTATTCCTTTAGGCGAACTTAGGGTGCTAGTGAGTTAAAACCAAAATAAGATATTCTTGGACTAGACGTAGGATGCTGGTCCGAACCATTATAAAAAGTCTAATGTGCAAGCTCTTTATTTTATTTTATTTATATTTAGCTTATAATGCTGATTATTTACTTTCATATATAGTTTAACCATAAAATATACGATTCTACATACTTTCACATCGATGTAGGCGATCCTATCCTCTGTAAAGGAGGCAGGAAACACGTAGGTAATTTCCTAAATGTGGTAACCTCGATAAAGGCTTGGGCAAAATAGAGGAGTTGTCTATGTTCGGTAGAAATGTCAAAACAAATCAACTGACTAATATAGCTGGTAATCTAATTAATTCCATTAAGCGACTGAAAGATTGAAGGAATGTTTGAGGTATGCGTCCAGATGGGAATAAATAAAATTTTCTCACAAGGTAGATCAACAGATGGATTCTATTGGTTGCTTATAAACACTTTACCTTCAATAGTAATAGGGTCTGATTCCAAAATGAAGGATATCTCTTGAGGGTAAGAAAATTTAAAAAAGTACATAGAATTATTACACCTAACATTTGTTGAACTAGACAATCTCCATAAACTAAGGATATGCTTTTTCACAATAGAGTAGTGGGGAGCCTCATCCAGAAAGAAACCAACTAAATAATATTTCCAGAATGCAATATCAGTGTCAATAATTTCCTTAGGGGGCGATAATAATTTATCAGAAAAATCAACAACATAATTCTTAGGCATAAAGGAGCCTGAATTTACAAACCTCTTTTTAAATAAAGAAGACCAACCACTAACTGATTTAGGATTTTCAACAATATTTTTAGAGCAGGCATTGTTATCAGCACATAGTGATGTAGAGGGAGCAAGAGAATCAGAAACAAAAATCATCTTTGATTGTAGAGTAACAGAAGAGGCAAGTTACCCACAATATATATATATATATATATATATATATATCTGTGTGTGTGTCAATAACTCAATTATTGATTTTGATGACAACAACCATAAACAACCAAAAAATATAGATACTAATGTTTTGTAACGACCCGCCTTTTTGGACGGTTTATATCGACAATAAACCACACATGTCAGACTCAAACCATTCAAAAGGGAGGATTGTTATGGGGTAAAAAAGAAAAAGAAGAGAAAAGAAAGAAAAAAACAAAACACAGAATCTCACAGTGGATTGACAAAATATAATAATCAAATAAACAGTTAATGAAGCTGTCATACAAATAACATTTAATTATACTTTTACAATACTGATCAGAGTTATACATAAAGCAGGAATAAATAAATAACATAGCAGAACAACATGATGCAGTGGAACATATATGAAATAATATAGTATACAAATCTCTGTCTTCGTCCTCCAGAAATAAAGTCTTCAATACACTGAAAAGCCCATACTGACTCGAGCGTAATGAAAAGACAAAACATTCGAGCCAGAACTAAAAGATCTTATGTAAGTTAAATCAACATTAAATAAATATGAGTGTAACGGCTTCAGAGATGTTTACGGGATTTTACATCTCCTATCCAGTGTCTAACGTGCATACAATAACTTAAGAGATGTTCGGGATTCCATCTCCTAAGGATCCGTTAAACTATCTACATACATAGTACAATACGCTATTATAATATGTCTACAGTAAAGTAAAGTATTAAAACTGCATTAAGGCGTTACCCATATCCCCCTTAACATATTTTATATAAATGTTGTAGTCTATACAGTACTATAAACTCCACCGTAAACTGTTGGGCTAACAGGGAGCACTCCATAGGTACGACACAAACCAAACTCATAGTAGGCGCGATAAGGCATGTGGCAAGGCACGCGAGGCAATGCCCAGGGTAGGATACTACCATTTTGCAGATCCGGACTGGTGGTAATGCATAGCAGTTACTACCACCCACCTCGGAACACACTCCCAAAATCAATCGAGGGGTGACCACCAAATCAATCAAAAAGTAATAAATATGGTATCGAAGAAATGTGTCTGATCGAAGGAGCGATCTCACTTGGTCTAGTGTGGCTCCTGTTTTAGTCACATCAAGCTGACCCAAGGGGGTCAGGGCTGTGTTTATACCTCATACAGAATCGTTCGCCAAACCATCCTACTTCATTCTAGATTCTCCATCACGTGCACAGTTGTTAAAGTGGTTTTCGATATTGATAGAGAGTATGACAATATCCGATCCCGTTCTCTTTAACAACCAAACGCTTATTTCACACCGGTTGGTTCTTTTACATTTCAAACAGTTCATACGTCATATCAAAATATCATATTCATTTCAAAATGATATCACTTTTGAAACCAATATTTACTTCGAAACCATATTCACCTCCAAATCATAATCATTTCAAAATCATATTCACTTTCGAAACATATCACTTTCAAAATCATATTTACTTTCGAAATCATATTCATTTCAAAATCAAACCACAAAATAGGTTAAACCCTCATATCAAAATATTGCCTTTAAATCAATTAAATCTAAATCATAACAGTTGCAACTTTAACAGCTTGAATATTGAAAGTAGTTTATACATTGAAATAGTTATACATTTAAAAATAGTTTATATGTAAGAAAATAGGTTATAGATTAAAAATGGTTATATATTAGAATAATTAATGTATTAAAAATAGTTTATAATAGTTACAATAGTTAAAAATAGTTTTATTAGTTTAAAATAGTTTAATTGTTTAAATAGTTTAAGGATTTTAAAATGGTTAAAAATAGTTTAGTACAAAATGGTTTGATTATTGAAATGATTTATGTAGTAAATAGTTGAAAAATCTAAATAATTTAAAATTTAAAATAATAGATTTTTAAACAGTTTATATTAAAATAATGAATTTGAAAAAAATATCAAATTAAACTATTTGTTCCATTTCAACAAATCTAGACCATATCTAGATTCCAAATCAACGAAACTCAATTCAAATCTTTAAATTCAAATTCTCATTAAAACTATTTCAATTTATATCGATTTCAAATCCATGTTTGAACTACAAATTTAAACCACTTCAAATTCAATAGATTTCAAAGTTTAAATATTCAAACGTTAACAATAACTCAATTTTGGTAAATTTCATTTATATTTCAAAATTCAACTTTAAGATTTCAATTTACATTCTTTAAACAAATTATTTAAACCAATTTCAATTTCAATCCTTTAAAAGCTTGGATTTTTAAAATAATTCAGTTCATATAAATCAAATTTTATTTCATAATATCATTCAACTAAATTCAAAAATTAAAGATTTAAAATCATTTAATTTAACCAATCCGGTGTCCGTATATAATTTTCTACCTTATGGTCAAGTAATACGGATATATATCATTTCAATCCGAAATAATTTAAATTTACGGGTGTATATCATTTCAACGCGCAATCCTGAGTTAAAATTCAAAATCCATAAAATCGCTTGAGTCTATCATTTCAACCCATAACGATTTTTCCCTAATCTATAAGACCATTTGGGTATGTATCATTTCAACCCATAGTGATTTTCCTAACAATAACTAAGGGAACTTGCAGTGTGATAACAACATATAAAAAACATATATCCAATCATCCAAATATCAATTAAACATCCATCACAATCATCATTCAAATCAAGAATTAAATAACAACAATTAATGGTTATCATTAACAGGTATTTAACTGGAAATTTAAATTCAATATTAAATTAAATGGCAATTAAATTAAATAAAATTTAGATTTAACTGGAATGACAAATTTAAATATACTAAACAACAATCGATCAATTTCTAATCACATCATAATTTAATTTAACTAACATAAGAGAGTTTAGCATTCCTGAGTGGGTTAAAACACTCACCTTTGATTTATCGACGATTTAAAATCCAATTTAGGCCCAAAAATATAACAGTCTTAGAATGTAGCCAATCCAGTTCCATAATTTCCAAAATTTCGATACGATCGCAATGGAGAAAATGGCGCGTAATTCGAGCTTGGATGAGAAAGTTATGCTAGTTAGAAGTTATACGATTTAAATTATAAAATAAATAAAATAATAAAACAAAAATAACACGTCACCTATCTCCTTTAATCAGCGAAACACTAACTCATCACCTCGAGCACGCGAATCAACCTGAAGCCGCCGCCTAAAATCAATTTTTTCGATCACTACACGCACTTCCACCCAGATCAGGCGACGCCATGCGACTGCCCTCATCTACGCGCCCCTTCGCCTACTAACATCACCTCTCCGATCGCCCCAGGCCATCACGCCGCCGCCGATAGACTTTGGCCATTACTGGCGAAGTCGAGACCCTATAGCACGAACGAACACTTGATCCACGACCTTCTCGAAACCCTCTTCCCAACGCCGCCTCCCGATCGTCCAACGGTCGACGATCCACCGTTGGATCGTAAACCCTAGAAATGGACGGTCGAGGTTCTTCGTCAATTCTTGGTCAAACAATGCATCCAAATGAAAAATGAATTACTGCAGTAGATTACGCTCGTCGAGAGCTTTCCAAGGATATATAATTTGATATAGTTTGGAGAGGTTGAAATTTTGAAATTGATTTTGATTTTGAAATTAGGGTTTGTAATTGGAATTAGGTTTCTGCCATCAGAAGAAAGGAACATATAAGAATGTACGTACATAATGAACTGAAAGGCTGCTAGGGTTTGAGAAACAAAATCTATTTATATGGACGAAGATAGATAAGGAATGAATGGACAGATCGTATTGGTCGAAACGATTACGCAAACCCGAAAAACCCGTTCCGCTTCCAAAACGAAAGTAGGTCATCCCATATATATCAAAATATATGTTTTCGATATTTTTAAACTCAATGGAACTAGTTTCAAGCCATAATTCCATTGTATACAAAAGTTGGCTTTTAAAATCAGCTTATTATAAATTGAATTCATTAAATTGATTTCTACGCGTTTCGAGCCCGCACAATCGCTACGAAACTTGAAATTCTACAATAATTCACTGTTACGGATTCGATGAAACTGGTTTCGTCGAAATTCGAGACAGTGACCAAAATGGCAATTTTCACATTAGTTAATTATATTATTATTAAATTAATTTAATCACCTTTAAATTCAAATTTAAATGTTAACTATTTTTATCATTCTAGATTACATATAAATTTATAATCTTTAAAAATAAAATTTTCCATGTAAAATTCAATATTTAAATATTTCACAAATTACATTATAAATTTCTAATCACATTATAAATTTAATTTAACTAACATAAGAGAGTTTAGCATTCGTGAGTGGGTTCAAACACTCACCTTTGATTTATCGACGATTTAAAATCCAATTTAGGCCCAAAAATCTAACTGTCTTATAATACAGCCAAACCAGTTCCATAATGTCCGAAATTTTGATACAATCGCAATGGAAAAAACCGCCCGTAAATCAGAGCTCGTATGAGAAGGTTATGCTAGTTAGAAGTTAAACGATTTAAATTATAAAATAAATAAAATAATAAAACAAAAATAACACGTCACCTATTTCCTTTAATCAGTGAAACCCTAACTCATCACCTCCTGCACGCGAATCAACCTGAAGCCGCCGCCTACCATCAATTTTTCCGACCACCACATGCACTTCCACCCAGATCTGGCGACGCCATGCGACTGCCGTCATCCACGCGCCGCTTCGCCCGCCACCGCCGCCTTTCCAGTCGCCCCAGGCCATCACGCCGCCGCCGATAACTTTGACCATTACTGGCGAAGTCGAGACCCTATAGCACGAACGAAAACCTTATCCACGACCTTCTCGATCCCTTCTTCCCAATGTCGCCTTCCGATCGTCAAACGGTCAACGATCCACCACTAGATTGTAAACCCTATAAATGGACAGCCGAGGTTTTTCATCAATTTCTGCTCAAACGATGCATCCAAATGAAAAACTAATTGTTGTAGTAGATTGCGCTCGTCGAGAGCTTTCCAACGATATATAATTCGATATAGTTTGGAGAGGTTGAAATTTTGAAATTGATTTTGATTTTGAAATTAGGGTTTGTAATTGGAATTATGTTTCTGCCATCAGAAGAAAGGAACAGATAAGAATGTACGTACAGAATGAACTGAAAGGCTGCTAGGGTTTGAGAAACAAAATCTATTTATATGGACGAAGATAGATAAGAGATGAATGGACATATCGTATTGGTCGAAACGATTACGCGAACCAAAAAACCCGTTCCGCTTCCGAAACGAAAGTAGGTCTTTCCATACGTCAAAATAGATGTTTTCGATATTTTTAAACTCAATGGAACTAGTTTCAAGCCCTAATTCCATTGTATACAGAAGTTGGCTTTTAAAATCAGCTTATTTTAAATTGAATTCATTAAATTGATTTCTACGCGCTTCAGGCCCGCACAATCAAACGACAAGTCCGATCGCTACGAAACTTAAAATCCTACAATAATTCACTGTTACGGATCCGATGAAACTGGTTTCGTCGAAATCCGAGACAGTGGCCAAAATGGCTATTTCCACGTTAATTAATTATATTATTATTAAATTAATTTAATAACCTTTAAATTCAAATTTAAATGTTGACAATTTTTATCATTCTAGATTACATATAAATTTATAATCTTTAAAAATAAATTTTCCATGTCAAATTCAATATTTAAATATTTCACAAATTACAGCATTCAATTACAACTGTAATAAATTCATAAATTAAAATTTTGTATTCCAATAAATTCATTTAATTTGATTCACCTTTTATTCTTCAATCAACAATACCCTATAAATTTATTAACACGGTTTACATTTTATTACATTCATTATTTTACAGTTATCATCTTATTTTCAATTAACTGTCATATTAGATTACACTAATTCACATTGATTTCCAAATTATTTCCAACATATTAAATAATGAGATGATAAATAAACCATTGTTACCTTTAAGTAATTTAATCACATTTATAAGTTTATTGTTTACAACAAGATTATAAATTTACGTACAAATAATTGATTTTACATTATACACTAAAAGCAATTAAATGAAATAACATACAATTTTATTATTAATACAACATTGAGTTTATTCCTTATTTACAATTTCTAACCTAATTAACTTTACAATTATTTTACTTGATTGAAATTACATTAAAATAGTTATTAATTAAATTAAATCAACATTATTAAATTACATTCTAGTTATTTTTCTCATTAATAAATCATAAATTTCAAATTTTCACAATATTAAATTCTAAAATCTTATTTAATTTAATAATTTAATTAACGAAAATTACTGGTCGTTACACTCTCCCCCACTCAAAAATTTTCGTCCTCGAAAAGGAACGAGAAGGGATTAAGAGCTTGATAAATTTTTTGAATTAGGAAAAGTTGATAATACTCTATTTATTAAAAGAAATAATAATGATATTCAACTTATACAAACATATACAGATGATATTATTTTTGGATCAACAGATGAACAATCAAATAAAGAATTTTCTAATATAATGACTAAAGAATTTGAAATGAGTCATATAGAAGAATTAACCTTCTTCTTTGGGTTACAAATAAGACAATTGAGTACTGGTATTTTTATAAGTATTTTTGTAAGTCAAGAAAAGTATGCTAAAGACCTAGTTAAGAAATTCGAGATAGCAAATACTAGGATAAGCAAACTCCTATGGAAAATAATGAGAAATTAAATAAGAAAGAAAATTCAAAAGATGTAGATCAAAAACTATATAGAGGTATGATAAGATCACTACTATATATAACTGCTAGTAGACCAGATATAATGTATAGTGTATGTCTATGTGCAATATATCAATCTTAACCTAAGGAAACTAACCTAAAATCTATAAACGAATATTAAGATATGTAAGCAACGTAATAGATTATGGACTTTTTTATCCAAAAGAAGATTCCTTCGATTTAATTTCTTATAATGATGCTAACCATGCTAGATGAAAATCAGACCGAAAAGTACAAGTGGAACTTGCCACCTTTTTGGACACTCTCTTGTTCCCTAGTTTAGTAAAAAGAAAAATCATGTGTCACTGTCAAAAACAGAAGCAGAATATATCTCTGCTGCATTAGCCTCTTCTCAGGTTACCTATATGCAACTAACTTTGTAGATTTTGGTTTAAACTTTACTAAGTCATTAATATATTGTGATAACACTGGTGCAATAAATCTGTAATAACCCGGAATTTCACCGCTTTGATTTGCGAATATTTAATTAATTTTAAATATTCAAATAATAGGTTTAATAATTAAAATAAAACTCTTTTAAATAATATATAATGATGGTGAAATGGTTTTCCAAATTAGTTTACAAAAATATTTAGTTCGAAGAAAATAAAAAATGTGACCAAAATTCGTTTTCTGAATTTTCGACTTTTTAACGAATAAAAGTTGTTGGGATTGTTGTGTTCACTATTATTTGATATATGCATATATATAACATGAGTTAGGATTTATATGGGTAGATATTTATGGATATTTAGTTAAGTATATATGTATGTATCATGTAATATTTCATAAAAATAAAATAAAATAAAATATAGAAATCAAGTAAAAGTAAAGTGAAACATATATAAACACATAAGTACAATGCATTAAATGGATGTTGAACCAATGTTGACATGTTGTATGGTGGAGGCGGACAAAATTTTGAAAATTTCAGGGTAAAGGGGGCCATGGAGGATAAGGCGGCAACATGGGAGTGGAGGGCATGTACTTGGGGCTATTTTGGTAATTTACCAAATACAAATTATAGAAAAACTTTTTCATGAATAATGTTTTCATTTTATTCATTTCTTATCTTACTAAAACTTCCACCCTTAGCTTTATGGAAGTTCCATGGCTTCCATTTAAATTTCTTAAGTTAAAAGTCTCTATCTTTCTTCACTTTATACTTCTAAAACTTCTAAAAATTTGGTTAAATACCTCCACCTCCACAAAACAAGCCCCACCACCCTTAAAACATGCATGGATGAACCAAAAAAGGTCTAGGCCGAGCTAACTTGCTACCTTAGGGCCATCAAAAAAGGGCCTTGGCCGACTCGGAATTTAGTCGCTATTTAAATGGATATTTAATTATATTTTAAATAATTAACAAATGGATTTTTATTAACAAATAAAACTATTTTAATAATAATTAATGATAATAAAATTGTTTTCAAAATTTGTTTACCAAAATATATAGTCCATAGAGAAATAGAAAATGTGAACGGAAGTTATTTTCCAAAATATCAATTTTTCATTGGTTAAAAGTTGTTTTAAGGGTTATAGCACTATGTTAAACACATATTCACACATTACAAACCCTTTAAACATGTGTACATGTACACATATATTCATGTACATGTTTCTTCCTAATTGTGTGTGTGTGTATATATAAGAAGATATTTAAAAAGGGAAAGTATATGTATATATATGTATAAAGTGCTTCTTTTTCAACATAAGCACACATGACATGGTGTGAATAGTGGAAAGCATGGGGGGAAGGTAGTATGAACGGTTTTGAAGGGAAATGAGGGAGTATGGTGTGCATGCATATATATATATATATATATATATATAAACACTTATATATTTTTATAATAAAATCTTAAGCCTATAAATACCCCTTTATTTTCATGTTTTTTTATTTTACAAACCTCCTTCTTCATTTCTAAATCCTAATAGCTTGAGAAAACTAGCCATGGCTTCCTCTTTATAATTTCCAAAGTGAGAAATAAAAACAACTTCTTTTTGCTAAAAACCCTTCCTTAATTCACAAAATCATTTCTATAAACCATTCAACACCACCTCTTCCAAAAACTCAATTCATCCACCCTAAAACCATGATGGCCAAGCCTAAAAACCCGATGGTTGTGCCCAATTAGCCTAAGTCGACCCCAAAGTACCCTTGGCTGAGCCTATCTAGGTGTTCGAGCAACCAAAAGTTCCATTTTCGCAAAGTTTCTAAAGTTTTTTCAAGTTCCTGCAAAAAAATGTTCGCTTTGATTTAGAAAAGTTTCAGTGAGTAAACTTTTGGTTTGTAAAAGAAATTTAGTTGATTTTGATGAACTATATGTTGTGAAAATATGGTGATTGTTATGTTGAATTATCATGTTATATTGATGGCGTATGATGACATGCTTATGTTTGAACTTGGATTTGGTGATTGGTTGATATGTTGATATGTTTGGATTTGTATATGGATATGGATATGTGATGTTGGGTATGATACTATGGTAGTATGTTTATGAAAACAAAACCATGTGTATATGATGTAAATGTTGTGAAGTTTGCGCCTAGAAAAGTCGCAAAGGACTTGAGATCCGATTTGAAAATGAAAGTTATTTTCTAGCTTTGGATTTTTGAAAATATTTTCCATGTTTTTACCTTAGTTTTAAGTTTTCAAAACTTTCCTATTTGTGTTTTCAAAGATGTAGTAGCTAGAGATAAAGTGAAGATTTCACCTAGAAATTAATTCTAGCAAACTGCGTTCATAGCGATAGTCGCTATGGATGCAGTTCGGAAAATTTCACGATTTCAAGTTTTAAGTGTTTTCTTTTGGATTGTTTTTGAAAACTCATTTTCAATTAATTAAGTAAGTCAAAAGTTTAAGTTTTTAATTATTTAATAATTTATTTATTTAATTTAAATTAATTTTGGAAATTATTAATTAATTAAGTAATTAGGTTAAATAATTAGAGTTTAAGAAATTATTAACTAAGTAAATTATTTTTAATTAAGTTAGTTTTAAATAATGATTAATTAAGATAAAAAGAAAATTAATTTTTATTTAATCAAGTTATTTATTTTAGTTAATTATTTTATTAGAGTTAATTATTTAATTAATTATTATTTAATTAAAGGTTAATTATCCACTTAATGTGGGTTTAATTTCTTAAATAAATGTTAATTAATTAAAGTATAATTAGGGTTTAATTATAAATAAAATTTGGATTATTAATGCTTTAATTCTGATTTAATTAAGATTAATTAAGGTTTAATTTAGTTTGAACTTATGATTTAGTTAAAGTTTATTTGTTTTTAAGGTTTCTTTAAAAACCCTATCGGTAATTTATTTTTAACCAATTTTCTTGTTAAGTGGATTGTTTTAAAACCAAGGATCTCTTGTCCATGCTATTAAGTAGCCAAATGAATTAAAGTAGTTGCAATAAAATGATGATGCATTTTATTGAAAGTAAGTGGACTTGTATTCATCACAAATAAAGCACTTTGAGAACGTGATGAATATAAGAGGGTTAATTTCGATAACCGGGTCATGATAATCTAAGCATATAGAACGTATGTTCATATGTAAATCTTCATATCCTAATAGTGGGGTAGTCCACTATAAATAATTTGACCCTTTAAAACTATCGAAAGTTGGTTTAGAGAGACCGGGATCGGATATTAGTTGTTATTCGAAAACCACTTCAAACTAACATAAAAGTTCAAATTGGAAATAGTAAAGGCAAGATCAAAGATAAAGACTTTGAAGTGCAAGGGTTATTTGCTACTAATCCTAAGGGTGATTCCAAAACGGGTGTAGCAGAAATAGTGTCTTTGGTTCGTTCATCTCTTGAACAACTTATATGGATGAATGCTGACATTGTGTCAACATCTGGAAGGCAATTTAGCATTCTAAGTGGTAGTGCTCTAGAAAGGTAAACGTTTCCTCAGACCTCATCAACCGAAAATGACCAAAAGAGGGTATGCAGCAGGGCTACGTGGGTCGCTCCCATAAGGGTATGTCATCACTGTATCAGGAATCGATATTTTGACCCATTTTTTTGAATGCTCCGGTACGGTTGCTGATCCCAACCGTGGTGGTGATGTATTCGGTACTACTAGTCAAGTGGTAGACCGGTTCTGTGTAGCAGGGGTATAAGATGTTCTTGTCAGACCCTAGGTGTATTTTATCTAGAGATGCATCTTCAGAAGGTAGTTCCTTACCTGGTCATGTATGGAATCCATTCTCCAGTAAGTGCCATACGGAAATAGTTGTGCCCAAATATGTTGAAATGTGAGATGTAAGCATTTTAGCTATGTTCTATTTTACTTCAAAACCCTAGACACTAGTATAATATCATTGAATTTCAATATAAAGTGTTTTGGTTATCGTAAGGTAAAAACCCATCCGTTTTTATGTGCGGCAGGGTCTTACGAGGTACCTTTGATTTCAAAGTGTTTATAAAAATAAAATTTAAGTTGTTTGAGTTTTACTCGCACCAAACCTATGTCTAACCCGGAGTTTTATTTTCTTTTCCTAAAACTCTTGGGTGCTCAAATTTTTATGAGTAGCCAAGTGATCCAGATTTCATATGGAAGCATTTTGAAGGATCTGGAGTAGGTGGCTTCGCTGTAGCTTATTATATTTATTTCCGTTGTGTTTATGTATGATCTATGTATTTTGTATGGACAGGTAGTATAACAGTCTAGTTGAAGTTGTAATGTAGAGATTATGATATATTATTACCCTATGTTATCTATTATATGTTATTTTTATTCGTAGTGAGATTCTGTGAATGTTTAGTTTTCTTCTTATCTTTCTTGTTCTTCTACCCTTAATGACTTGTCTTTCGGTGAAAGAAAGATGGTCATCACACCTCACATCCCGGTAATGGTTAAAACATGGTAGATGCGGCAAGGCTATGTGGGTTGCACCCATTAAGGTATGATCATCCCAAAATCTAGTGTCAATATCTCTATGTATGCTTCGGGGCCCATTTTTAGTTGTTGATCACAGTCAAGAGGTGATCATATTCAGTACTACCCAGTTCAGGGGTAGACCAGTCCTGTGTTGGCGGAGGTCGAAAGGTTTTTGATCTCACTGTACATTTTATCTAGAGGTGTACAGATTTTCATAAGGTAGCCCCTTACCCTGCCATTTGATGGAAATCCATTCTTCAATAAGTGCATTTGATTTTGGATTGTATATCTATTATTTCTATATTATACATGCATAACAGCTACTTGGTTATTAAATACTTTAAACCCTAGACATTATTACAGTATCACTTAATTTTCTATAGAAAATGTTTTAGTTATCATAAGGTAATAACTCATCCGTGTTTATGTGTGGAGTGGTCTTACGAGATTCCTTTGATTTTAAAGGGTTTTACAAGTTAAATAAATAAAATTCATTGTGATTTGAGTTTCTCACATTGGTTTTACCAGTCTAACCCGGGCGTTGTATTCCTATAATGCTTGGGTTGGCCCGAGCATATTTTTTAGATTTAGGTGGATCCTTTAGAGCTTTCAGGAGATGAGCTAGATTCTTCAAGACGTATTCACGTATCTTATATTCTATCGCAGTTTAATTATTATTTATGTCTGTTTATTTTATTTATCAAATTATAAGGACAAGTAGTTATAACTATCTAAATGATAATAGGTTAACGTATTCTAATGTTGTGTATAATAAAAATGATTTCTTTTTGTAAAGACTTATTCATGTTATATAACTTGACACGTTTTGTGAGATTTTTTTCTGTCTTTTCTTTTTTCACCCTTCGGACACTTAAATTATCGGCACACAAATACCGAGGATGTATTAAGTGTCATCTTTAGGTGTAAGAAAGGCAGATCGATACAAAATCTGTCTAAAAATGACACATCGTGCTAGCACCAAACATATTGACATTAGACATTTTTTCTGAGAGATAACGTAAATAAAGAAGTAATTTCACTCGAATTTATAAATGCTGAAAATCAAATAGCGGATATTTGAACAAAACTATTAACTCAAACATGTTTTATAAAACTTAGAAGAGAGTTAGGAATATGTTCTTTCTCTGAAATATAAATATAACAACATATAGTTTGTAAATTTAAAAATAAAATAAAATATCAAATTTAACCTACATATGTCGACATATAGTCTACCAATATGTTGACATACACTGTAGAAATTTGAAAACTGTTTTCCCTCTAAACTTCGAAATTCAAAATGTGACTATATAAACACTAAATTTCAATTTTTTCTCATTTCTCTGTCTTCTTCTTTCTATCATTCACAACCCTATGAATGATGAAGAGGAAGAAGAGGAAGAAGAGGAAAAGGAGGAAGAAGTCACCGAGGATGATGACGAAGTCAAATATGTAGGAGAAGTTTGCTTCGATCATGATGGAAATCTCGTGGAATAAAAAGCAAACTTTTGTCTCCACTATTCCTTTTTCCCCATCCATAAGTCTCCCATAATAAAAAGGAAGCATTACTTTGTACATTTAAAAGTTTGGCTTGTATAAATTAAATAGTTAGTAGTATTAGGTTGTGAATTAATTTGATTTGGATTGTTAGTTGTTGTGGTTAGTTTTAACGTTTGAATTGTATAGTTTGAATAAATAAAGATAATCTTATCTTATTTATTTAAGTCTCTATATAGTAATTAGATCCTTGATTATTTTAGTACTTAATTATTGATTTTGACCCTATAGTTTTTGAGAATTTTATTTAGAGGGAGTTTCTTATTTTTACCCATTTTTGTTGATGACAAAGGAAAAAAATATAAAATATACATGCATATATTCAGGGGGAGTTATATCATATTTTATATATAGGAATATTTAATGGTTGTCATCATCAAAAAGGAGGAGATTGTTAATACCTCAGTTATTGATTTTGATGACAATAACCTTAAACAATCATATAAAATATAGATACTAATGTTTTGCCAAGTTATACAGTATATAATGCAGAATATTATACATGTGTTGAATCGAAGACTATATAATATAAAAATCAAGAAGACATACATGAAGACTCATGGGTACAAAAACCAAGATATGAAGATCTTGATATTATAATTAGGTGTATAGAGTCATTACCTATATTGTTAAAGTCTCTGATAACAATCTTTGATCTCTGTCTCCTATTTTCTATCTTTTATATTTTAAATAAATAAATAAAATTTCAAAATATTTTATAAAAGTTTTTCAAAGTTCAAAATGTTTACAAACTATGTTCAAACTATTTTACAATGTATCAAACTATTTTACAAAGTGTAGCATTTTCAAAATATTTTAAAAGAAATGAGTTTCAAAATGTACATGCATATGTCGACATATTGGCAGATGGTATGTCGACATACATGCTGCCAAGTGGTTACTCAAATTTTGAATGGAAGTGTCTATTCATCATAACTCTTCATGAATGGACACATATATTGATTTACTATATAAAAGGGAGTTCAGACGAATTTTAAAGTTTAGGTTTATTATTCTTCCCTCCTTTTACTCTTTAAAAAAATCCATTGAAAATATACTCTATTCTCTTCAAAATCACTTAGAATTAATTCATACTTCATTGTCTTGATTCAATACTACTTTCTTATTATTTTGGAAACATGTATATCTCAATTCAAAGATAAGTGTTGTCCAAGAGGCTATTGGATCCATTATATCCAAAGTTTAAGAAATTGTCTTTAAAAAAACTATCAACTCTATTTGTATTTTCTTTGGGTGTGCTTGTAGCCCGTTCAAATCAAGTAGGTGGCTTAATAGTTTGAAAATCTTGTAGGTGAGCTTGTAGCCCGATCAAATCAAGTGAGCTACGCTAAGCTCGGAAATTTCGGAGGGTGTGTCTCATAGTCTCAAAATCAAGATTGTATTTGGGTTTGCCTTTTGTCCGGTTAAAGATTGACATTTGAAAAGAAATCTATACAAGCAATTGTACGAGACTGGATGTAGGAGAAATTCGAACCAGTATAAATCTTTGGTGTCATCTCTTTAACTCTTTACTTTACTGCTTTTATTTTTATTTGTGATTGTGTCTATGACTATTTGATAGTATAATTCTATGTTGTTAATCAGTGATTTAATATTTAAATTGGAAGAAATTTAAAAATATTTAAATAAGTTAGAAAGCACTATTCACCCTCTCTTGTGTTTAATTAGCCTTAAGAACATAATTCTGCAACCTATAATATATATATTTATATATAAGTGTTCTGATTTTATTAAATAATAAACCCCAATTTTGTTTTCGGTTGAGAACTAAAAAATTTTAAAAATCAAATTTGAAATTATATATTGCGATTTAATTAATATATATACATATACATATATATACACACTTATGGTTTTTCTAAAAGAAGGAATCTTTTCTAAAGATTTTATTTTATATATCAAGAAATTATTAAATAAGTCAAATATGTGTTTAAAATTCAAATTATAAAATAAAAAGTTTAATATATATGCATATATATTACAAAGTTCATTAAAAGAAAGAAAAAAATATTATGTTCAAAATCGAATATACATACATACATACACACACACACTTAAATATATGAGTATATATTCAATGAATGTTAAATATTAAGTAATGGCTAAAATATTAATCTAATTTAAATATTCATATATACATTTGTTATTGATTACATGTATGGTATTTCCCATATTAAAATATCATGCCTTTTTTAACTTACTAAATATAATAACCACATATCTAAATTTTAATTAATTTGGTTGATTCAGATATAAAATGGGTAATTGGCACCTCCAGATTTAAATTTCGACCGTGTAAGGCAAACTTCATCGGCTTCTCGTTGATCCAGTGGGTTGTTAGAAGCTTCGTGGAAGCTTCTCAATTTCGAGCTCAATGGTAGGCACTCTGCCTCACTTGGACGCGATTGAAGAATTCCTCCCTCTACCTAGGTCCAAGAACGCCGCCGGCTCTGGTTTGGAGTGTACAGATGGTAAAGTGTACCTTAGTTTCCCTTACGCAATCTAGACATCTACTCTAGTAAACATGGACAGTAACCCCTACCCTAGTCAGCAAGTTCCATCTGGCTCTCTGCCCTCGAAGGTAACCTCTATCGTAATTTCTATTTTTTCTTTTATTCAGTGCTAAAAATATATATAGTTCCCAATTTGGTGCTGACAAGCCCAGTGCTGTTAGTGGTTGGTCGTCGCTGTTTAAGAAGAGGCATGGAACTACAGGCTCTTTTGCACCCAAGCAATATGTTATAGACTTTTTCAATAAACCCGTCCTCCCTTCGAAGGGAACTATAGATGTTAGTATTCCTTTTTGGAAAAACTATTTAGTGAGTTTCTTTTTGGATGAGGCTCTCGACAACTCCATTGTGAAGAAAAATGTTCTTGGGATACGGCGTTGCGTGGTTCAGTCGACGTCAGGTGCGACAACTCGATGTACTTTTTCAAATTCCCTTGCCCACAGGAATGATCATGTATCCTGGAATCTAATCCTATTATTATTGATGGAAAAGTATTTATCATTATTTAGTGGAGCGCTTCAGTCGAACTTGCCCGTGGGCGAGTTTTATCTATCCCTTTTTTAGCGCATATCTCGAGTATCCATTCAATTTTCCAATCCCTTGAAGGAATTAATTGGATCACCAACCGTATTGATCAATTGATTTGTTTTGACATATCCATAGGACGTAGACAACTCTTCCAATATGTCAAAGCCCTGATTGAGGTTATCCACTTTCGCTAGTTACCTACTCGCATTCCTGTCTCCTTCGCCAACAATAAAGTAGCCTACATTGATGTCTCGTACTAGTGGAAACCATCTATTTGTGACCTCTTTCATTCCTTTGGTCATGTAATTTCATCTTGTCTACATTCCAATGCCACTCTAGATGGTCTTCTACCTAAGAATTCCCTCCCTAAACCCACAACCAAGGGCTGGCAGATTAAGGTACCGCAAACCTCCCTACCCAGCATGATTGATCCACCCAGCCCGTTACCCACCTCCAACAAATTGGCTAGCCCAACCCCTTTCTGTTGTCCCCACCCTCTCCTGTCACCTACCCTTGGTAGTCAACTCCTCCCTCGCTACCCCGATTCCACCCCCTACATTGCTTTAGCTCACCCTATCTAATCATCCGTTGTTTCCCTTATTGCTAGTCTTAAGAAGAAGTTAGTCCAGGCTCTTCATTCCGACCCTTTTAGTGCCATGAGCATTACTCAGGATTTATCCAAGAAGTTGGCTGAAGGCATGCAATTAGTTTGGTGCAGAAAAGCTAGAAACTGGTTTCGCATGAAGAGTGGTTGTGCTACCACTCGAAATGGTTGATATTCTCAAAATGGGTCTCAAATTATTCGAAAGACGAGCGAGAACTCTACTACAGACTTATAAACGATGAGCTTGTCCTTTGCAAATGACAGTGAATACGGTGCCAATAATAAGGAGATTTTGGTTGCATTGGATTAGGACCAGACATATATCTTCTCGTGTGTTCTCCAGGATATGTCCCCGAGCTTATTGGCTATTTCAGTAGATGCATAGAGATTTTCCTATTTTACATAGGTTGCTGATTTGTTTGTAGGATTATTGTAACAATCCACACCTTAATGGGCCTGAATTTCGACTATATCGAAACCCAATTCCATTAGGGTATAGATCGTTGGTGTTGGTAGCCTGAAATAAACATAAGTTTATCAAAGAAATATCTACATGAACTCACAGAGGAACATAAAAATATTATAGAACATATATACCTACTAAGACTACTACCTTGGAATCAATATAATTCCTTGGATATCTAGTTTCCTTGTAAGTGCTAAGCATGAAAGAGAAGACTTCTCCATCTACCATTTTCATCTTGCACGAGTAGCTTATCCCTCTAAATCTATCCTGTGGGTTGTAATGAGGAGGGGTCAGAACTGTTAGTACCTCAAGTATTGGTTTTGATGATAACAGTTATAGGGCATTATATAAAGTATAGATACCGATGTTTTATCAAGTTATATATAGTATATAGTGTAGAATATCAAGAGTAGATTCAAGAGGCTGATATAGAGTTTAAAAAGTTGGAGAATGAAGACTCATTTGTATTGAAGAGTTCAAGATTACAGATATCCTAATAAGTTATAAAGTCATAGAATTTATGTTAAAACCTTGATAGAACTTTCTTCATCTCTTTATCCTTTTCTAATTTTATTTTAAATTGTTTTTCAAATATCCAGGTTTTAAAATAATCTTTTCAAAATATTTCTCAAAAATATTTTCAATCTCTTATACTTATAAAGATATTATTTTAATGTTTTTAAATATATATATATATATATATAGAATTTTTGTTTATACTTTAACAAGTTATAATTATATTGATTTATATATATATATATATATATATATCTTAATACTCTTATTAAATCTTTCAAACTTATTTTATAAAGTTTTATTAAGTTACATTTTGATTAAAATGTGTAAAAACTATATTTAAATGATTCTACAAAATATCAATTATTTTGCAAAGCAACGGATTTTCAAAATAATATTTTTAAAGTGTTTTTCAAAATACAAAGGTATATGACGACATATCCTATCCATGTATGTCGACATAGTGGCCGTAATTTTCAAAATTCAAATTTGAATGAAAGTGTCTTTTCGTCATATCTCTTCACGAATGGACATGACCGTCGTTTCCCCATATATACCAGACTTCCAAATGAATTTTTAATCATAACTTTCTTATTCTTCTCTCTTCTTTTCACTCTCTTGATTTCTAAATCAACTTCTACCCAAACTCTACCGAAATTCAACAAGAATTAAATTCAATCGTCACTACTTTGATTCTCCTTCACATAATCTCTGATTTCTATTATCTCTCTCACTCAAACCAAGATCAAAGTGCTATTCAAGAGTTTTAGGATCAATTGTAAATCAAGATCAAAAATCTGAGTCTGTAAAACTCTATCAAATCATTCTGCTATACTTGCGGTTGTGATTGTAGCCCATAAAATCGATTGGGTGTGCTTAGTAGCCCGTAAATCTAGTGGGTATGCTTGTAGCCCGGAAATCAAGTGACTATACCTAGAGGTCGAGATTCTGAAGGGCGTGTCTCATAGCTTTGTGATCAAGATTGTATTTGCATTTACTAGTTGAAAAGAAATCCGTACAAGGAATTATGCGGGACTGGATGTAGGGTAACTCCAAACCAGTATAAAATCCTAGTGTATTCTTTCCTTTTTACTTTTACTGCATTTAATTTTATCTACACTTTGATTTTGTGATTGTTTCTATGAAGTTTAATTACATCATTTCAAGTAGAATCTGAAAGAATTTGAAAAATATTTATATAATCCATTAAATACCACTCACCTCCTCTAGTGTTAATTTAGCCTTAAGATCCCTATGCTGACTCACATTTGGTATTAGAGCATTGGTTTTCAGAGTATTTATAATATGATTTTTGAAAAATTTTAATGGTAATTTTGATAATATTTTTATCACTATTTTCAAAAAGATAATTTGCAAAATCATCATAATGTTGTTTCATAGATTTGCATCTATTCATTATAAAAAATCACGTGATCTTTTGAAAAGGTATGAATTGCAGGAACAGATGTGTTACATGGCTTTTGATGAAGAAAAACCTAATAATCAAATTCTATAAATCAAAAAGGAAAAATATATATTGGATAGTGGATGCTCAAGACACATGATTGGAAATCCGGAGATTTTGAAAGATATAGTTTACTAAAATGGAGGATCAGTAAATTTTGGAACAACTCTAAAGGATATGTGATTGGCATCGACGATGTCGGTAATTCTAAAACTCATACTATTTCTAATGTTTTGTTAGTTAGGAATTTAAAGAATAATATTTTGAGTGTTAGTCAATGTATGATAAGTGTCTCAAAATTAAATTCATAAAAGATAATGTCACATAAAGATAATAAGTCAAATAGTACCTTTGAAGGTATTAGGAAATGAAACATCTATATATTAAGTATGGAAATCTCAAATAATAATTTATTTCTTTTGGCTGAATCAAGTAATCCTTGGATTTGGCATAAAATATTTGGTCATTTGAATTTCAAACTAATATCTAAAATTGCTAAAAATAATTTAGTTGGAGGTCTTCTCAAAATGAATTTTAAAGTTAATAATTTATGCAAAGCACATCAATTAGGAAAACTTAGAAAAGGTTTTAAATCAAAAGATATGATTTCTACCTCTCAACCCCTTGAACTTCTTAACTTAGATCTTTTCGGTCCCTCATAGATATAATCTATAAATCATAGTAGATATGTATTTGTAATCATAGATGATTGTTCTAGGTTTACGTGGATGATTTTCTTAAATTTTAAAAGTGATGCCATTGAAATGTTTAAAATCTTTGTTAAATGAATTCAGAATCAAATGTCTAGTAAAATTAAAACTATTTGAAGTGATCACGGTGGGGAATTCAAAAATGAAAATTTTGAGAATTTCTGTAATAAGGTATAACTCATAATCTTTCATTTTTGAGAACATCACAAGAAAATGGTGTGGTAGAACATAAAAATAGGACGATTCAAGAGTGTGTTAGAACTATGCTAAATGATAGTAATTTACCTAAATTTTTTTGGACTGAAGCAGCTTGTGCTGCATGTTATATATTAAACAGAATTCTAATAAGACCATTAACTAAGAAAATACCATACGGATTATTCTATAGTGAAAATCCTAAAGTTTCATACTTTAGAATTTTTAGTAGTAAATGTTTTATTTTAAATACTAAAGATAAATTTGATACTAAATTAGATAAAGGAATCTTTATTTGATATAGAAGTAATGCTTATAGAGTTTTCAACGCTAGAACTAATACTATTGAAGAGACATTACATGTCTCATTTGATGAAAATTTTAAAGTTTATAATCCAAATATTGATGAAGAAGAAAACATTGATATCCCAAACGAAATTAGTAATAGTGAGATCACCGAAAATGAAAATAATGACAAGTCAGAAAATTCACATCCAAATAAAAAGAACAAGATACATGAAAGATTATCCAGTACAAAATATACTTGGAAATATTGAATCTGTTGTTAAAACTATAAATTAACTAAATAAAATGAGTAATTTTGCTTTTATTTCAACTATTGAACCTTAAAATCCAAAGGAAGCATCAATTGATGATTAATGGATTCTTGCTATGCAAGAGGAATTGAATTAATTTACAAGAAATGATGTATGAGAATTAGTCCCAAGACCTGAGGATAAATCCATAATAGTAACTAAATGGATATATAGAAAAAAATGATTGAACAAGGAGAGGTTATGAGAAATAAAGCTCAATTAGTTGTACAAGGTTATTGTCAAGAAGAAGGAATAGATTTTGATGAAACCATTGCACCCGTAGCAAGATTAAAAGCTATACAAATTTTACATGCCTTTGGTAATCATAATAATTTAAATTATATCAAATAGATGTTAAAAGTGCATTTTTAAAAGATTATATTAAAGAAGATGTATATGTAGAACAACCCCCACTATTTGAAGATGAAACACTACCTAATCATGTTTACAAATTAAAGAAGCTTTGTATGGTCTGAAACAGGCTTTGAGAGCTTGGTATGACAGACTTAAATACTATCTATTACAATCAAATTTTGTTATAGGAAAATTTGATAGTACACTTTTTATTAAAAAAACATAAACATGATATTCAGTTAATACAAATATATGTAGATGATATCATTTTTGGATCTACCAACGATAAACCAAATAAGGAATTCTCAGAAATAATGACTAAGGAATTTGAAATGAGTCATGTGGGAGAACTAAATTATTTTCTAGGATTACAAATAAAACAACTAAGTAATGGAATTTTTATTAGTCAAGAAAAATATGCTAAAGATCTAGTTATGAAATTTCGTATGTCAAATGCCTGTGGTAAACCAACTCCCATAGCAACTAATGAAAAATTAAATAAAGAAGAAAATTCAAAAGATGTGAATCAAAAATTATATAGAGGAATGATTGGACCACTACTCTCTATAACTTCTAGTAGACCTAATATAATGCATAGTGTATGTTTTTATGCAAGATATCAATCTCATCCTAAAGAAACTCATTTAAAATCCGTAAAATTAATTTTAAGATATGTAAACAACACATTAGACAATGAACTCTTTTACCCAAAAGAAGGCTCCTTTGAATTAATTTCATATAGTGATGCTAACTATGCTGGTTGCAAATTAGACCGAAAAAGTACAAGTGGAAGTCAATTTTTGGGACACTCTCTGGTTTCCTAGTTTAGCAAGAAGCAAAACTCTGTATCTCTATCTACGACAGAAGCAGAATATATTTCAGCAGCATTAGCCTGTTCACAGGTTATCTTTATGCAACAAACATTAAAAGATTTTGGTTTAAATTTTACTAAATCACAATTATACTTTGGTAATACAAGTGCGATCAATCTATCTAAAATTCCAACTCATCATGCTAGAACTAAACATATTGATATAAGACACCATGTTCTAAGAGATAATGTAAAAAAAATCACTTGAATTTATAAACAATGAAAATCAAATAACTGATATATTAACAAAACCATTGAATCAAACATCATTTACTAAGTTAAGAAGAGAGTTAGGAATTTTTTCTCTATTGGAAATCTAAAAATAAAGAAGTAAAAATTACAAAATATGAAGAAAAACAAAATAATCAAGATTATAACATGTATGTCGACATATCCTCACCCCATATGTCAGCATATAACGGTAATTTTTGTTTTTAAATTTCCCTCTAAACTTCAAATTGGTGGTTACATAATAACCAAAATTTTACTTTCTTCTTCATTTTTCTGTATTCTCTCTGTTCTAAACTTCTGAAACAAATAAATCATGGCCTCCTCTAATCCCAAATGTTCTAGAGAAGATAATTCATCGTTTTCCTTCCCTTCTCCTACCCAAGGCCCCTTCCAGAACACTACTATGGCCAAAGTTATTAAATTAAAAGGAGAAATGAAGAATGTTCTAGAGACGTTGACTGATATACAAGTTGTACAACTTGATATGCCCAAAGAACAAGAGGAACAATTTAGAATTCTTCACAATTTGAAAAAATATCTATTGGATAATCCTACGAATCCAATAGCTATTGAAGATGATTATACAAATTTGATCATTCATAACCTCATTCAAGGCAGCGATAATGAGGAAGAAAAGGAAGAAAAGGAAGAAGAGAAAGATGAAGAACACATAGAGGAAGATGACGATGTCTGATACATCGAAGAAGTATGTTTCGATTGAGATGGAAATCTCATCGAACAAAAGGGGAACTTTTGCCTTCATTGTCCTCATTGTGCTATTCATAAATCCTCGATCATTAAGAAATCACGTTTGGATGGTACTTGTCTTTGTTAATTTGATTATGTGGTGACTGTATTTAATTTAATTTAACATTTGTTTTACTTACTTATAGGTATATTTTAAGATGTGATTGGATTGGTGTGGTATTGAATGAATATATAGATTGGTTTAGTTACTATTAATGATTTGTGTTATCACTTATCATTTCTTATATATCATTCTTATCATTATTTCAATTTCATGATTATATCATTTTAAATATCACTTATTGTTTTTATACTATCATTCTCATCATTATTATATATAATTATATATATATATATATCAATTAGTATTTTATTTAGGGGGAGTTAGAGTAAGAGTTAGTAGTTTTAGGTGGTTATTTTTGTTGATGACACAGGGGGAGAAATATATAAAATCTAGGTATAGATTAAGGCGGAGTTTTGTAACCCAGGAGGAGTTATATTATACTTTATATACAAAGTTGTCATCATCGAAAGGGGAAGATTGTTAGTACCTTAGGTATTGATTTTGATGATAACAACTATAGGACATTATATAAAATATAGATACTAATGTTTTATCAAGTTATATATATAGTGTATAGTGTAGGATATTAGATCAGTATTGATTAAGAAGACTGTACAGTATCAAGTGTAGATTCAAGATGCTGATATAGAGTTTCAAGAGTTGGAGAATGAACGCTCATGGGTATTGAAGAGTTCAAGATTTCAAGATATTCCGAATAAGTTATAGAGTCATAGAATTTATGTTAAAATCTTGATAGCACTTTCCTGATCTCTCTCTCTCTTTCTCTAATTTTGTTTTAAATTGTTTTTCAAATATCCTGGTTTTAAAATAATATTTTCAAAATATTTCTCAAAATGATTTTCAATCGCTTAGGCTTATAAAGATATTATTTTAATGTTTTTAAGTTTAAATATATATATATATATTGAATTTTTGTTTATACTTTAACAAGTTATAATTATATTGATTTTTATATAAATTACTGAATACTCTTATTAAATCTTTCAAAATTATTTTATAAAGTTTTATTAAGTTATATTTTGATTAAAATGTGTAAAACTGCTGATTCTACAAAGTATTAAATTATTTTACAAAGCAATGGATTTTAAAAATAATATTTTTAAAGTGTTTTTTAAAATACAAAGGGATATGTCGACATATCCTATCCATGTATGTCGGCATAGTGGCCGTAATTTTCAAAATTCTAATTTGAATGGAATTGTTTTTCGTCATTTCTCTTCGCGAATGGACATGACCGTTGTTTCCCTATATATCAGACTTCCAAATGAATTTTTAATCATAACTTTCTTATTTTTCTCTCCTCTTTTCACTCTCTTAATTTCTAAATCAATTTCTATCCAAACTCTGCCGAAATTCAACCAAAATCAAATTTAATCATCACTAGTTTGATTCTCCTTCATCTAATCTCCAACTTCTCTCATCTCTCTTACTCAAACCAAGATCAAACTGCTATTCAGGAGTTATATGATCAGTTGTAAATCAAGATCAAAGATCTAAGTCTGTAAAACTCTATCAAATCATACTGCTATATTTATGGGTGTGATCATAGCCCGTAAAATCAATTGAGTGTGCTTAGTAGCATGTAAATCTAGTGGGTGCACTTGTAGCCCATAAATCTAGTGACTCTATCCAGAGGTCGGAATTCTGGAGGGTGTGTCTTGTAGCTTTGAAATCAAAATTGTATTTGCATTTATTAGTGGAAAACAAATCCATACAAGGAATTGTACGGGACTGGATATAGGGTAACTCTGAAACAATATAAAATTCTAGTGTGTTCTTTTCTTTTTACTTTTACTGCATTTACTTTTATCTGCACTTTGATTCTGTGATTGTTTCTGTGATTATTAATTACATTATTCAAAGAAGAATCTTAAAGAATTTGAAAATATTTATATAATCCATTAAACACTATTCACCTCTCCTCTAGTGTTGATTTAGCCTTAAGATCTCTATTCTGGTGACTCACAAGAGCAACGTTCTGGTGATTGGTAAATTACCTGCTTTATCCATAATACTAATTTATGTCGATTGATTACTATTTAAGTGTTATGTATATTATTTACGGCATACCAATTCCAACCTTCTTCGAGGTATAACTACACACACAGAGAGATATATATATATATATATATATATATATATGTATGTATGTATGTGTATATGTATATGTATATAATACATATATATAAACATTGTGCTGCCAAAAAGAAAGCCCCAACCACTTAATACTTCTTAAATCTGGAGGAAGCGGATCCAACGACCATTTAATACCTAAACCCCTTAGCAGACCCGTCATAACGTAATCGCTAGTCAATCGATTCTTAGCTACAAAGGCCGACGACCCCTAGATACGGCTTAATAAGTTAATTTCCCGTATTACTAACTCACCTCAAAGACTCATCTAAGGGTTAACCCGCCAACCTCTGATAAACAAACAACTAATTAAACTTTGAGGTCTTTGCGTATCCCATTTAGTTTCTACACTTGTAGGAAGCGAAATCCATCAGGGCATAACCCAAGTCTTTACTGTAACGACCCGAAAAATTTAATGATTTTTAATAACGTAATTAACTAAATTTTTCTTGAAATTTAAACAATAAATTTTAGCAATGAAAATTTGATATTTGGTATGCCTCTATTTAAACATAGCAAATGGCAGATTTTCATTAGAAAATATGAAAGTTTGTTCGGTTGTGAAATTTCAATTTTTGAAATTAAAATCGGTTAAATTGATGAAAATAAAATATTTTTGAAATATGAATATTTTTATATAATAAAAATGTAAATAATTTTCTGAGTGAGACGTCATATTTCGTTTCGCCAAATTTGGACCGCTCTAGCTCCGTTTATATTATTTTCGACGTTTTAGCAGCATTTTCGGCAGCGAAAAATCGAGTTTTGATAGATGGATCATGTCACTCATATTTGTGAACCATTCTATTCGTCTCATCATGCTGATCTCCATAGTATATTCATTTGTGGATTTTGGCGTCCGGTGCACGGCGAAGTTGGCAAAAAGATCAGCCGTATCGGTACCCGTATGATACTCGAGTGTCCTTCGAATTCCATGGCGTTACCCATGGTCTTACGAACTCGACTGCATAGCGTAATTCGTAAGGCAGTGATTGCTTAAAAGGTACGGATGTTTCCTGGGGGATCCAGGCGTAACCATTGTGTATCTGCGATCTATGGTCGTGTTAGTGGCGTAATCCGCAAGGCAGAGATTGCTTAAGGGGTATGGATGTTTCCTGGGGGATCCAGGCGTAACCATTTTTATGTATCCTGCGGTCCACCGGTTTGTTGCATGGCGAAATTCGCAAGGCAGTGAATGCTTAAAAGGTACGGATGTTTCCTGGGGGATCCAGGCGTAACCATTGTGTATCTGCGATCCATGATTTGATTCGTTTTTTTGTTTGGATTGTACTTTCCATATCTGTTTTTAAAGGTTTTCCCAGTATTTTCACTAGGTGTTGAAACAGGTCTACTAAGTACCTGGAGAACTCCAGTTTTGCGCCTGATCAACGCACTACCAGAGTCTACAGGAACAAGGATAAACTTGTTGAAACATCGAGTTATAAAAGTATTTTGATAAAATATTATATAAAGGATATTTTGATCAGTTATTTTCCTTCCTAAAGGATTTTAAAGTGTTTTAAATATTTTACCTCTTTAACCAACAATTTAAAATAATGGTTCATCCTTCTCTTTCAACCTGCTTTCCCTCCTAGCTACTTTTCTTCCCTACCTTCTTTCGGGGTGTCTTCCAACCTATTGTTCTTTCTAGTTGTTCTCCGCTCCCTTCCTTTTCGAGGACGAAAAGATTTGAGTGGGGGAGAGTGTAACAGCCCTAGATTTTTGTATATATTTTAAATTCTTGAATTTTATCTTTTATTATGAAAATAAATTTAATTTCAAGAATACTGCTTTTCGTTTCGTTGAAATCTGATTTATATTTTGAAAATTATGCTTTTTACCATATTGTATGTAAATTGATTTATTTAATAAAATCATCTATTTTAATTTATATAAACAATATTTTTATTTGTCAAATCATGTTCTATTATGTGTTATATGACATGTTAGATATATATTTTATTTTAAAACATTTTAAAGTGATGTTATAATTTTTCCAAAATTTACTGTATTTATTTCCTATTTTTAAAGGCTGTTTTCTAATTTTCTCCTATTTTCTTCATTAAAATTTTATTTTATTTAAATTTTATATATTTATTTTTTTGAATGCATTTTTATTTTATGTTGTTATCTTTGTTTAAAAATATTTAACAAGTCCATATGAATTTTCCAAAATTTATTCCATTTAACTTCAAATTTTCTAGACTAGTTTACATTTTCTGTGCTATTTTCTTAATTTAATTATATATAATTAATATTTATTTGTTATATTTTGTTTATTTGTTATATTTTCGTATTTTAACTGAATTTATATATATATTTCAGTTATTTAAAATTCCAAAGGAATATGGTGGATATTTGAAGAGTTGTGACCATTGGTTTGCTTTTGCCTTTTTGTATTCACACCTTTTCACACTTCAACCAACACCTTTCCATATTTACTGCCTTAACTCTTTTCTCTTCAGCCACTTCCTCATTTTCACGTGAACTTTTCTTCTCAAACTCAAGAAAAAAATTTCGGCCATTATCTTAAACAAACTTTGGTAAAATTCTATTCTCTTTTCATTGTTTTATACTTGTTTTCACGTAATTTTGCTCTTGCTTCCTTCACTTCTAGGTTCGGCCCCACCACTCCATCAGCCTTGCCGCCTCCACCACCACCTGAACATGTCACCACCACCTCCTCCTCACTGGCCATCCCAAGCCGTGCCACCCTTGGTGGAAGATCCATCACCAAATACTCCAAACTCCAACTATAAGTCCTAGCCGAGCCATCAATGCATCACCACCTCAAATTCTTCCCCTTGGCCGCCACCTACACCACCACCACCACCTCTAACCTGACCTGACACCTCTGCCATGTCATCCCCTGACCCCACCAGAGATGGTCGTGCCCACCTGTGCTTTGGCCTAGCCCAATAGTTGCATGAAACCATGTGTGTTGCCTTGTGTTGCCATTAGCTTGTTGTTTCATATCACTTATGTTTGCACCATCTTCAAACCCATGTAGGCCGACCCTTAGGAACCCAAACCTGACCCAAAAACCTTGCTTTAGCCCTATACTACACTTATGGCTGAGCCCAATGTATGCTGGAAGCAAGTGCAAAGCAATTCCGCTTTGATTTGTGCAGTTGATTCTATCTTATTTTTATCGTATTTGAATTTAAAGCTTATAATGATTGTATTGTTTTTTTTTTACTTGTATTCAAGGGAATTGATACTTTGGCTCCCACTCATCTTTATGTCGTGTTATCGTGCTTGTGTGGATCTCTTTCGTGCATTCATCGTTGTGTCTCCAGCTCAAACCAGTGAGTTATTCTCACCAGACAGTGTATACCTATATAACTAGTAAATTGACCACTTTTGAATCTGTAAAATGCATCACCATATTATATCTGCTATGTTATGATTATATGATGTTCACCCATGCTTAAACACCTGTTATATCATATGTTACTGTTATATTATGTTGTTCTGTTATTTTTATCAGTTTATCACACTGCAAGTTCCCTTTAGATTAGAATCACTATGGGTTGAAATGATACATACCCGAACGGACTTTAGAATAGGAGAAAATCATTATGGGCTGAAATGATAGGCCTGAATGATTTTCAATTATTTTTCATTTACTTGGGATTGCGGGTTTGAAATGATCAAACCCGGGTTTTCTTTGTAAATTACGGGTTGAAATGATATATTACCCGTATCACTTTACCTAGGCTAAAAATGAAATACAGACCTGTAGTTAAAATATGTTTTTCTAAAAATTTTAAAATATTTTTGAAATGTAAATGTTATAATATTTTGATTTAAATTTTATTTAAATGATTTTTGTAAAGCATTATTGATTTTTTTGAAAATTTATAAGTGAAATAAATTAATGGTAAAGTTAGAAAATCTGAAATGTAAGTTATTTTGGAAATTTTAATTTGGTGATAATTGGAATTTAAATTAAATATGAAATATGATAAATTCATGATAATTTGGATTAAAGTTAATTTAAATGAATTTATAATATATTAATGATTTTTGAATAAAGTAAAAATGTGAAATGAATGAATATTTAAGTTGAAATTTTGAAATATAACTAAAATTGGAAATTTGTGAATTTGGCTTAAAAATGAATTTTAAGTTAAGTAAATAAAATGGAATTAAGTTATATTTGAAAATTTAAACTTAAGTGTTAAGTTAATTTAATTTAATGAATTTATAATTTAATATTGGAATTTAATAAGTGAATTATTATTAAATTTTGATTTTTGAATGGAGGTTTTACTTTATAAAATCATGAATATAAGGGTATTTGAATAATTGTTTTAAAAGTGAAATTATATGATTTTATAAGTAAAAAAAATGATTTATATAAAAATATAATTGTTTGTGAAATTATACTGAATATTTGAAGTTAGTTAACTGCATTTCTGAAACGCTATTAAATTCTAATGTAAATGATAATACACCATTCGTAAATGTTGTAGTTGATAATAATGAACCAAATGGCTGAATTTAAATAAAGGCTATTATGGCATTTTTGTAAATGTTATAATGGTTGAATTTAACTAAGTTTATTTGAAACTAATGTAACCCTATTACAGCATTTTAAATGCTGTCTTTTGTTAAATTGAACTGTTTTAAATGTGACTTTCCATAGCATTTTCTAAATGTTGCGAAAGTTGAATTTTCATTGTTTTAATTAATTTAAGTGAACGAATGAACTTTGAAAGATTAAAATTTTGGAAATTTAATAATTTAATTATTTAATATAATAACTTCATTTTATGATTTAAAATGAAGTAATTTGTTTCGTAATATAAACTATTTTGAAATATGATATTTTGATATTTTGAACTAGATTTTTGAATGATATTGAATTTTGAAATGATATTTAATTTTGAAATATAAAATACCAATTTTGAATTTTTAACCACAGGATGTATTTAATTTATGGTTTAACTGATCCTTAGAGGATGGGCGATCCCAAGCATCCTTTAAGTTATTATGCATTACTGCTACAGTTCACTTGAGTTGGTTTACATTATATAAGTATATATTGTCCTGACTCGAGTGTTTTGTATTTTGTTTTGCGCTCGGGTCAGCCTGAGTATTTACAGCTTAGATTTGGATCTCTTTCTGGAGCTAGGAATCGTTGGAGATTCTGCTTATCTAGTTATCTATCCATTCCAGTTTCAGTTGTTCTATTTCAGCTCTGGTATTATAAACTTCTATGTATTTGAGATTTCTATTGTATATGTTTTCAAACAGATATTATGTATTTTGTTTTGAGAGTTTGTTATAGTAGCTTCATGAACTACTATGGTTTTTATATTCCGCTGCGAGTTATTCTGATATTCTGTGTCTGTGATTCTGTATTTGATTTTATTTGCTCCAAATTTTATTACAATCTGTTATTTTGAATTATTCAAGTCAGACATGCGTGGATTATTGTCGATTTGAATGGTCCAAAATAGTGGGTCGTTACATCACTCATATTTGTGAACCATTCTATTCGTCTCATCATGCTGATCTCCATAGTATATTCATTTGTGGATTTTGGCGTCCGGTGCACGGCGAAGTTGGCAAAAAGATCAGCCGTATCGGTACCCGTTTGAGCCTTTTTGGTTTGCTTGTGACCATTCATTATCCATCGTGTAAAACTGTATAGCCATTAGCATTTATATTTCCCTGAATTCAGGTCATGACCTTTTCTATTCCCATGGTTTCATTTATATTCTGGTTATTCTTTTCTCTCATCCCTTTTCCTCTTCGTTTCTGTCCATTGCTTTGAAAATAAAAAAAACTAATAATACAATTCGTATTGCATTCATATATATCTGCTCCTTCTTCCTTTTGAATTCATGCAATGGAAATATATAGTATAGTTATATATTACTTTGCTTACTATTTCTTGAAACCTATGCGTCCATTTTTGCATGAATTTGCTTCATCCCTTCGTGTCGCCTTCAACCTACTCTCGGCTTTCCTCCATCAACCCACCGATCCGCCTCTCCCACCAACGTCAACCTCCACGGCAGCTCGACCAAACCTTACCATCCCCTTGACCGAACAAGCTCGCCTTCCCTTCGAGGAAGCCACTGCAGCGTAGTGCGAAGCCTCCAGCCATCCTTCTCGCAACTAACCCGCCCCTCCATAGCAGTAGCCGAACCAAACCCATCAAAGCCCATCTTCGACCATTCCTCCCCGCCACTGCTGCCCTACCTATTGGAAATTGTGCCGCCTCTTCCTCTCACTCAAACCCTGAAGCCCAGCAGCTCCTACCTCCATCCCTTCTCAACCCTCCACCGAAGTCACCTCTGCCCCCACCGAGCAGCCTTCCACCATCACAACCCTCCCCACCAGCGAAGTCACCGCTTCTGCCTTCGTGTCAGCCAAACCCAAAGCCACCTGTAGCCAAACGTACAGCTCTTAAACCCAACAACTCCACCACTCTCCCATTCTCCGCCCATAGTTCTCCACCCCGATCCGACAGCCTCTGACCTCCAGATCCATTAATACCCGCCACCCCGTAGGCCTAACAGTCTCGCCTCTTGCTTCTCTCTCACGTGCAGCCTTGCCGCCGGTGCCCTTTCCCATCGCCTCGGCGAGCAGCAACCTCGGCAGCCCGCTTTTCAATCACCCGACCTTACCTTTCCACTGTAATCAACAGCCATCATCCATCACCCAGTATAGCAACTCCATCTGTTCTATTAAATAAATAAAAAATATCAAAGGTATATATATTACATATATATATATATATGATTTTTTCATTGAATTTAAGATTGTGCTTGTGAAAAAAAGGGTATATGTATATTGTGTGTGTATATATATATATATATATTGTTCCATCAATCTCTAGCTATTGATTTATTTTCATCAATTCTAGTTTGCTCGTTTTGTTTTTCCGCTGTCCGGGTTCGTTCAGCAACAATTTTCTAGCTTGGTAGATTATCCATGTGCATGTCCATGTCACCTTCTTCATTCTTGTTATTTCTCTAGCCTCGAAAGGTGAGCGATCACTCACGATTGATATTCTTGTGTTTAGTAAATTTAATTCACATGAAATGACAATTGAAATATGTTGTTAAATTTAAATTGATTAGTGATTAAATTGTTAAATATGATATGTTATTATTACATTTGTTCACCTATGATTATTGACAATATTGACACCAATAACGTGTTAGTATATATATAATATTTGAATTGTCAATTATGATCATATTTCCATTGATATGCTGTCAGTTTATGCTATTATTTTATTTGTTCTCACTCTGCAAGTTCCTTGTTAGTTTAGGAATTCCCTATGGGTTGAATTGATACATACCCGAACGATATTATAGATTAGGGAAAATCGTTATAGGTTGAAATGATAAACCAGAGCGACCTTATTAATTTTGAAATTTTGGAATTGCGGGTTAAAATGATATATACCCATAAATATTAAATTATCGTGGATTGAAATGATAAATATCTGTATCACTTGACCATAGGATAGAAAATTATATACAGACACCGTTGGTTTATTTTTAAATGATTTCCAAAATTTTGAAAAGGAGAAATATATATGTTTTGATTTATAGAATATAATCTAAAGATATTTTAATTTTAATATTTGTGTAAAATTTAGATTTTTAAAATTATATGTTTTGGAAATATTAAAATTATAAGTTAAGTTTTAAAATGTAAATTATAAAATTTTACTTATAACTTTATGATCTTAAAATATATAAAATAAGATTTAAAATAGATTTAATAAAAAGGTTAAATTAAATTAAATTTAATAAAAATATAATTTAACTAATATACATAATATGTTTTAAATATTTATTTAAATTTATAGTAATATTTTGAAAATATATTTTGTAATAACTTTAATAAATTAAGGTTGGAAAGATAAATTGAAATTGATTTGTAATTTAATTGGTTTGAGAAATGAATATAAATAAGAATTCTTAGAAACTAGTTGATTTTGAGATTTTAAAAGGAATGATTTTATAACTTGATTTAATTAAAATTGATTAAATGAATATTTTTAAATTTAAATAAAGTTAGATATTTAATATTTAATTTTGATTTGAGTTTGTAATTTGAGATTCATCTGAATGTTTATAAAAGTGATTAAGTGAATATTTTCAAAATTAAATATAACTGAAGTTGGATATTTAATTTTGAATTAAATTTGTAATTTGAAACTTTATTTAAACATTTATTAAAGTGAATATTTTCAAAATTAAATAAATTGAGATGAAATATTTAATATTGATTTAAATTTGTAATTTAAGATTTTATTTAAATGTTATTAAAAATGATTAAGTGAATATTTCCAAATTTAAATAAAATTAAAGTTGAACTTTGAGATATAAATGAAATTTATCAAATTGAGTTATTGTAGATTGTTTGTATATTTGGACTTTGAAATCTATTGAATTGGAAGTGATTTAAATTTATTGTTCAAACCTGGATTTGAAAACGATATAAATTAAAATGGTTTTAATGAGAATTTGAATTGAACCTTTAACCTTTATAATTGAAATTATTGAACTGAGATTGATTTAAATTGAATTTTGGAACTAAAGTTGATTTGAATTGATTTGTGAAATTGGAAGAAACAATTCCAATTTGGAACTATTTTAATATATAAACTATTTTTAATATATAAACTATTTTAATCTATGAACTATTTTTAATATATAAACTATTTTAATCCATAACCTAATTTTAAATATTAATTATTTTAATGTATAACTATTACAATATATAAACTATTTTCAATATTCAAACTGTTTAAGTTGGAACTGTTATGATTTAGATTTAATGGATTTAAATGCGAATATTTTGATATGATGGTTTAAACTATTTTGTAGATATGATTTCGAAAGTGATATGATTTCGAAAGTGAATATGATTTCGAAAGTGATATGATTTTGAAATGAATATGATATTTTGATATGAATTATGAACTATTAGAAATGAAATGACCACGGTGTGAAATAAGTGTTTGGTTGTTAAAGAGACTGCGATCGGATATTGTCATACTCTCTGCCAATACCGAAAATCACTTTAACAACAGTGCACATGGTGGAGATTCCAGAACGAAGTCGGATGGTTTGGTGAACGTCTGTATGAGGTATGAACGCATCCTTGACTCCCTCGAGTCAGCTTGATGTGGCTAAAACAGGAGCTATACCAGGCCAAGTGGAGTCGCTCCCCTTATCGACCACATTTCTTCGATACCATTCTATTACTTTGTGATTTGATTGGGTGCACCTTTGATTTGGGATTGTGTCTCGAGGTGGGCGGTAGTAGCTGCTATGCATTACCACCAGTCCGGGAGTGCAAAACGGTAGTATCCTACCCTGGACATTGCCTTGCGTGCCTTGTGAGTTTGTTTTGTACCGTACCTATGGAGTGCTCACTAAGTATCCCACCGGTTGGGTGGAGCTTACAGTATCTGTATAGACTACGGGAATATATATATATATATATATATGTGTGTGTGTGTGTGTGTTAAGGGGGATATGGGTAACGCCTTAATGCTATTTTAATAGTTTATTTTACTATAGACATTATATATGTAGCGTATTGTACTATCTATGTAGATAGTTCCACGGATCCTTAAGGGATGGAATCCCAAACATCCTTTAAGTTTTATTGCATTTCACTTGGACATTTCACTTCACTTGATTTACTTGCATAAGAATGTTAATCCTGACTCGAGTGTTTTGTGTTTTGCTTTATGCTCGGATCAGACTGAGTGTCGCAACATTTGAGACTCACCTTTGGGCTTGGAGCTTTGCATGGAGAACTGTCTTTTATCTATTCTGCTTTCAGTTATTCCAGTTATTTCCAGTTGTTTAAGTTCAGACTTGTCAGTTGATTTTGTATTATTGACTTCTATGTACTTGGGATTTTCTGTTATATTTGTTCAGACTCCGATGATCTATAGTACCTTCATGAACTATTATTTATCTATTTCCGCTGCTTATTGTTATATTACTCTGTGTCTGTGATTTATTTATTTACTGTATATGCTAAGTTTTGCCAAATATAAATTAACAATCTGTTGTTTTGAGTAATTCAAGTCCGACATGTGTGGATGATTGTCGATTTGAATGGTTCGAAATAGCAGGTCGTTACATTTACACTCGGGACCGCTAGTAGTCCAAGCCTGTATGCTAGCCCTACTTCTAACTACCAGTTCATCAAAAACATTGACATAGCCCGTCGACCCCCATAGCCAGAATCCCGTTAAGACTTACCTAATATAAGTCAAGTAAAATGTCACTCCAGTTACTTAATACCTCTTGTTAGAAATAAAGCGGACACCATTTCCCTATTAGGCACCATCATAGGTTATTTTATACTTCTTATATAGAGAGGAGGAAACCAAATGGCCATTTAATACCTTCCATTCCAAAGTAAAATCCACGACATTCCTAAAGGTACCGAGCCATTTAATACTTCAAATCTGAGATGAACCCTTGAAATATTTTTCCTATACTTATATATGAACATATATCCCTTCACCATAGGTTCTATAATTAGAGATGTCCTACATAAGTAGTATGTATACACAACTGCTAGCGGCTTCTAAGTGAAGGGGGGACTTCTATTGTGTAACTCTACTGACCTTGCGTCCCAACCCATACTAAACTAAACCATTCATCCTAAACCTAAATATTGGGTTAGGCCTACTAATTTACAATGATCCAATACGTATTACTGAGGACATATAATTTCTACTATGGAAATTATATTTCCTCCTAAGATTATTTATTAGTATTGAATTACATATTCACTGCAATATTATTCTATCTTATAGGCTTATTTCCTATATTCTTTATTTCCTTCTTATTTCCCATAAATATCAGTTGTCCATAATAAATGATCATTAATAATCAAAGTTGATAATCACTAATGACATTTATTTATTCGATTCAAATTCAACTTATTATGCTTATTTTCTATTTTCCCATAAATGTCATATTAAATAAGCAATCAATCTCATTAAATGCATTTATGTCCTCATTTAATTTCTATAGCTCCCTATTAACGGCACATTTATTGCCCATTAATTTACAATCATTGTTTATAATTTTTGAAGTTACTACCTCTTTTCCATTGCAACCTCCTAATCCTATGATTTACTATGCTATTACTATTTAATTGTCCTAATTATAACTAATATGGGTACCGACGTATATTTATTTATTGTGCTTTATTCGTTACTCTATGTATACTTATATTTTTAATTGATAAGCGCGGTTATATGCGCATGCGCGCGCACACACACAAATATATATATATATATATACACATATATTCATATGTTCCTATTTTTAACTCATTAATTCCTACGTTTGGAGGTTCCAGAGTACACTTATATGTACATTGTAATACCCCAAGATTTTGAGGAAAATTCTTTTAAATAAATGATTAAAATTCTGGGGGAAAATCAGAATTATTATATAGGTGGGATTTTCAGTGGTGCAAGGTTGTGTGCATGTGTGCACGTGCACACTATTTATAGCACTAAGAGAAAATCCAGAATTCCTGAATGATAAAACAAGGAAGGAAAACATTTAGATAAAATGTTTTAAATAAAGGAAATATAGGCCTAGACATGAATATTAAAATTCCTGAGGATGTGTGTGTGTATATATATATATATATATCTATATATATATATGCATATGTATGACTTGTCTGAAAATTAAGGCAGAAGAGAACATTGATGAATAAGTGAAATTTTTATTTGAATAATAGGTGTAGAAATGCACATAAGTATGCACATGTTTTCTGCAAATAAAAGGTTAAAGTTAAATTAACACCCATAGTTGTATAAATGTATATATATATATATATATATCCAGATATTATTTGAGCAGAAAATTAATAAAGGAATCACTAAAACAGTAAGAACCAAAGTGCAAGAAAGCAAATGTACATAGGCAGAAAATAGAAAGTCACACCATTATCATGTTTGAGGTAAATATAATAAAAATACTTAAAGTAATCACTTTCTGAAAAGAAAAGAAAATGGGCACAATTTAGCCTTGTTTTTAAAATATTGGCCGGGACATTAAGGGAGGGGATATGCAATGCCAAATGCATGATTCTGGTCTGGGCTAAAATAGGGATTTTGCATCACCCAAAACCCTAGACAGAACCCTTATTTAAACCAAGAGCCTAACCAGAAAAACTGCTCTCTCTCTAATTAATTAACCTAAGGAAGAAGAGGAAGATAAGGCTAAAGATTTGAAGGGTTTTCTGGTTTAAGCTTGTGTAAGCATTTAGGTGAGTATCCTCACTCATATACATGGCATTAAGACCTGGGATTAGGCAGCCAAGCTTTTATATGCTACATTTTGCATGTTTTGATTTACAAACTATGTTGGCTACTGATGGTTTCATGAATGTTTGATGAGATATGATCTGCTATGCTGGATGTATAACTTTGTTGTTCTATTTTCATCTCTGTATATTATACCAAAACCTTAAAGAACATATAATAGAGTATTTGTAACTAGACTGAATAATGGCTTAAGACAAAGAATGGAAAAAAAAAACTATGAGCTGCATATACATTGGTATGGTGCTGAGGCTTGAAATAATTGGTTAAGGGTGCAATGGAGTCTTTCTCTATAAGTGCTGAGCCCTAAACCAAACAGAAATTTATAAGCCTAAAAACTGTGTTTAAACAAGATTAAAAATCTGGCTAAACATAGTTGCTTGCAAAATCAAAATAAACCCAATAGAGCCATGCATTTATTCTCAGTTGCAAATATTCTGGTATATGCTTGAATAGGGTGTTTATATGCTAAATAATGTGAGATGAAATGACTGGGGTGTTATACCTCTAGAAAGTAACCTTTAACTTGCTTGCAATATTATGTCTGCAAGGTAACTAGTATGCTTCATGTGTACAGGTGGTTTGTACACCTAGCTATCATTGATAGAATGAACACAAATACACTTAGTGATATAACTAAGGATTTTGTGCCAAGAAGGCTGCTGGAATGCTTGTCCTATTTGAAGTAGACAAGTTGGCACATGGCTTGTTTAAGCCCTGAGATCTTTGTGCCATGATGTTAATTAGTTCATGGCAATGTGTCCCTTTGATTCCTTATAGCAGATGAGGCCAGGAATTTACAAGAAAAAGAAAAGGCAATCTTAGTAGTTCCAGATAAAAGTTGTTTTAATGCATATGTTTGCTCTCATGTATTGTATATGATAATACCTGTCAAGTATGCAAAGTATATTTATGCTGTATCCTTAGCTTAATATCATGGATATGTTAGAAATGCTCATACCAGATCATAGATCTGACCCTTATTGCTCATGGCACATGGGGGTGTCTCATTTATAATGGGGCAGCCACTAATGCTTTTGCAGGTTGTGATGGAGCTAAGTAAGCAAGATTAAAAAGATATGGAATAGGGGATGCTAAGATAATTAGAAATAAAAGCTAGAATGTGTTAATTCATGCATGTATTCCCTGATTAATATGGCTATCTAAATGTATTAAGTAGAAAGAACTTGTAAGAGACATGTGCTATGTTGTTTCTGGTTATTTCTGATTTGGTATGTACTAAGGATATTGATGTTAAACTGATTTGAAAACCTATTTGCTAAAGTTGTTTTGATTTAGAGGAAAAACCTGGATTTTATAAGCATAATCGTTTATGATGACTTCAGTTAATCCTGAGTCCTTTCAAAAAAAAAATAGATATGTAGAAAATTATATTGGGAAAACCCTGAAAAGGATTAAACTGCTATGTTTTCAATTCATGATATTGATGTTTGTCCAAATGCAAGAAAATGTGTATATACTCTGAAGATATATTTTTAAAAAAGAGAATTATGGTTAGGAAGAATGATATATATCTGATCACAAGGTGTCTGATTCATACAAATATATATAAACATGTTTTTGAAAAGGAGAGGTATCAATGTTTTGTGTATATTCTGGGTTGTAA